>OX336395.1:113915778-114533278 GCA_946902985.2 Meconema thalassinum | reverse complement strand
TTACAACATTTTTTGTATTGCCAGTATTGTAGGCTATATTAACTTCGAATCGTATCTAAAATAATTACACAAAGTTTTATGCTTTAAGATATTGGTTGATATTTCTGGGTATTTTGCGGAGACAATCCCCTGGGAATGCTCACAATTTTCCAGGATAGTCAGCCTACCCCCCGAAAGAAAAAATGTATATACGCCCCTGGCTGCTCCGGACCTGAACCCCAACCCAATTTCAACTTCTAATATGCCACTGCCGTTTGTTTGTAGCCCCGTGTATTTGGGTGTATGGAATTTGTCTCATGTGATGGTTGTGTATTTTTTTTGGGGGTTAGGAGGCGGTCGTGGCAGAATAAGTGAAACTACTTAACAGCACCTTTAGGGCAGCTGAACCCATCTCTTCACGGTCTTCACTGATTCTATCCATCCATCGTTTCTTTTGGACGCCCACGGGGTCAATGCCCTCCTGGATCGTATCGGAGGGCCGATCGTTTTTTTTTTTTCACAGAGTTCTCAACACTTCTAGTGACAGCTTGCCACGGTGAGTGAGTGGTTATTGTGTCGGACTACCAACCCCAAGCTTTCAGGTTCGCTCCTGGCTGTTGTAAGTTTTTTTTTTTTTGAAAGGCGGCAAAAATACGACATGCATGTTAAAGAACCCATTTGAATTCAGTAGGCCGTGTTCATAATGGCAAAATTAATCTCGGGAGTTTCCGCCCACGCAAAGTTCCTCATTTCTCATTATAGAAAGCGCTATAGTGTTCAAGGACCTTAGATATCTAACCTCCTTGACTTTCATATGCTTCAAGGAACAACCAAATTCGACATGCAAGCTACCCTCTGGGTCTCAAATAACAAAGCTTGCATCCGGCACCCGAGGCCATACGATATTATTATTATTATTATTATTATTATTACTTCTAGTGATATGCCCATACCATTTTTTCTTTATTTGTTGCAAATCCCATTTGCTTCCTCACACTCTGTTGTGGGATCTTTGATGATTAATTTCCGATAGCTTCCCTTGGCAACAACTTGGTCTTGGATAGCTACAACAAATCCCCCTGGTAATAATTATTACTAAGGGACCCGTGCGAGAACTCTCGCATAATGGGTTGTGTGCGCCCCATGTATACAGACTACCCGCCGGGCACTAGTGCTAAGCGGGCTATACGCGACACTGTTCTCGCAGGGGTTATCGTCTTGTTTATTTGTTTAAAAGCACTTTATAAAAAAAATCCGTTGACTTGTCAAGAAATGCAAGATATTTCCAGTATTATTGATACGGTTTGGAAGATTTTGGTACAAATCACACCTTCTAACTCCCTCTGGTTTAGGAGCTTGAGTTTTGTGAAACATACACCTTAGCGTATTATATAATAAGATTATTATCATTAATATTATTATTATTATTATTATTATTATTATTATTATTATTATTATTATTATTATTATTATTATTATTACAGCGTATAGAATCACATGAAGAAGGTATAATAAGAAATCCATCTTCCGTAAAGCAATAGTACGACATTACGCCTCTGAATCATTGGGGCAGATCACTAATTAAAGACAAAAGCAAGACAGAAGAATTTTAAGAGAGAATTTTGGCCCAGTTTGCGCCGAGGGAATTTGTATGAAAAGTAAATCCCACGAGCTTCATCAGCAACCGGCGAAAATCTCGGACACGTTCAGGAAGAGATGTTTGACATTTTATGGGCATATTCTCAGGATGAGTGATCACAGGCCTACTGAAAGATTTCTAAATCTTACTCTGTCGATGAAATCTAAGAACAACTGGCTGCTTGAAGTTGAAAAAGACCTTCAGGAAACAGACATCTCAAGTGATATGGTACTGGACAGAGAACTAATTGACAATCATCAATTTTCAGACCTCCCAAACATTACATTCAACTATTTATATGGCTTTTAGTGCGGGGAGTACCCGAGGACATGTTCGGCTCGCCAGAATTTGTAGCTGCTTCAATGCGGACACCCATAGGGTGAGCTACAAGTTCCTTCGATTTCAAGTAGTTCCAACCTTCGCTACCTGATGTCACTGGCACCTAGTGGTGAACGTTGGAACTTTGATAAAGCGTTTCAACGAAATCTAACCTACAATTTAGCTTCACACAAGTTAAATTACTGGAAGGTTATTTTATAACCCCTGACACTACAGCCCGTGAAGGCCCTGTTCCTACCAAGCGAATGTTGCCCACCCATTTGGCCTGCATATATTGGGGTGACGCGTGATCAGCGCATCGGGTCCCCTCGGCCGTTAATCTTGGTTTTCGTGATCGGGGCGCTGCCTCACTGTCAAACAGCTACTCAATTGTCCTAATGAGGCTGAGTGCACCCCGTTCCAGCCCTCACGTCAGTTTCTAAAATCCCTGACGGAGCCGTGAATCGAATCCGGGGCCTCCGGGTGAGAGGCAGGTGCGCTACCCCAACACCACGGGGCCAGCGGAAGGTTCTTTTACATGCCATAAATCAATAACATGGGACCGCCGGCTTTATTTCCCCTCCGAAGGAAGGCATATTGAAGGATTTTAACGCTCTTAAAAAATCCGACGACTTCGGCTGGGTTTGAACCCGCGATCTCGGGCATAGAAGCTCAGCATGCTACCGATTACGCCACCAAAGTCCAATTACCTTAGCGGTGAGCGCAGGAACATCCATAGCAAGAAGATGAAGAGAAATGTATGTTGGCTGCATGTAAACGGATACATCGTGTTAATGTGCAAAGCGTCAGTATTCCCCTCTTCCTAAACATATTTTGTAACAATTAAGCCGCCAAAATGGTTACAAAAAGCGCTATTCCAACGCAAAAGGACGGCCAAGGAACATTAAGTAGGCGCAACAGGTTAAAACGACGCGCGAGACAAACATGAACAATGGCTACACGTTTGGCGCAAAGCTGACAAAGTGATTCGGATTATTGATATTGATTGATTCATTGATATGTTATTCGTCTCTTATAAGTAGGGCTGGTACTTTTAATCGATACATTTCAGTTATCGGTCGCCACCGTTGCGTAGTGGTCAGCGTGATTAGCTGCCACCCCGAAGGTCCTGGGTTTGATTCCCGGCTCTGCCACGAAATTTGAAAAGTGGTATGAGGACTCGAACGGGGTCTACTGAGCCTCGGATGGTCCAAATGGGTAGAGGGGGGTTCTATTCCCACCTCAGCCATCCTTGAAGAGGTTTTCCGTGGTTTCCCACTTCGTCTTCGGGCAAATGCCGGGATGGTAGTCTACCGTAAGGCCACGGCCGCCTCCTTTACTCTTCCTTGCTTATCCCTCCCAATCTTTTCCTCCCTTCCCATCCCTCATGAGGCCGCTGTTCGCTTTGCAGGTGAGGCTGCCTGGGCGAGGTGCTGATCCCATCTCCCCAGTTGTATCCGCCCGACCGGTTGTTCCTAGCTCCAGGACACTGCCCGTAGAGGCGGTAATGGTGGGAATCCCTCGCTGAGTCCGTGGGAAAACTAAACCTGGAGGGTAAAATCGAATGAAAATAAAAATAAAATCAGTTATCGATTAATTGAAGCAGAAAGGTCGATGAATAGCTACAAAAACAATTAATCGATTGGTCGAATAAGTGATTATTTTTTGTCGATTAATTTATGTACTTCGTTCCTTTCACTATGCCCACACAAAAACAAAACTGACGTTTAATTAATTAAAATAATTATATTGTATCATTTATTTTTAAATAATGCACCTTTTTTGTGTAAAGTAGGCTAAAACAAAGTAAAACAAGAATGTTTCTGTCCTAAATTGTAAACATTGAACAAGAATTCAAAATCTTTGCTGAAAACTCGTTTTTTCGAAACCCTTCCCAATTTAATTGATGTTTGTCATTCCACTGTCACTGACTCGTATTTGTTAACATAAACAAGGAAGAACACTTTGTATGTTTACGCAAAGAGTAACTTAAGCGATGTCCCCTCGTTTAAACTTATTTTCTTATCTCGTGTCTACTAATCGATTAATCGATTCTTCGGTTAGACCATTAATCGATTGAATCGTCAGTCGACTAATCGATAACATAACGTTATCCGCATCCGACTGTTTTCCGCATTCGCATTCTCCGAATCTACTGGCATTGCAATAATATGTTTAATTAGATAAAGCATAAATGACTAAAGCAACATATTTAGACATTCGAGGAAGAAATCGTTCCCTTAGACTTTGTATGTCATGTGCTATGTTTAAAATGAATGTTACACAGCCAGAATTGCAACCCTTTCTGTACGGAGCGTTAATTATGCTTAATGAAATAATTTGAATTAGATTAGCTTAAATCAGCATGTCACATTCTTCATGAAAAAAAAATCATAACGGAACAAGTAGTTCCGTGAAGAACTAAATAGCCTATTTTCATGTATCCTACTAATATTAATTGCCTCTATCAACATTCAAATTGTCAGTTTGATTGCAGTAATGGATTCGTAGATATTGAGAACCGTAAAAATATTTTGGATAGTCACTATGTTGGAATTTTGCTATTATAGTCCTCAGGTCTATGTACTATTACATCAAGATTATTGTGTAGGTGTTTTATTCAAACTTCAATCGCATGGATATGACACAAGATATAGAAGCGGGATTTTAAAATTTCGCTCAGCCGCCATCTTGTTGTTATGAAAATAATTTAAATGAATTAGGTGCTAGTCGATTAAAATTTGTATGAGCACATACCGCATGAAGTTTCACTGCGCTCGAATGGTTAAAACGCAAGAAAGGTCCAATTGAATATTTAAATTTCGCGCCGCTGCCATGTTGAATTTGTGCTCGCCATTGAACGTCACATAGGTGAACTTATGCTTATAGCCTCTATACACTTACAAAATTTCAGTTTGATTGCTGTAGAAGATTAATAGATATTGTACAGTCCCCCAGGGGTTTGCACCCCCTGGAAGCCACCCTCCATCATTCTATCAAAACCATCCCTAACTGGCAAATCTCGTAAGTCCAGAACAGTATCTTTCATACAGCAAGGGCAAGCCGGCCAGCTCGGAAGACTTGCCAAATACTTGCATCACACACATAACACCTATACTATAACTAACTGGGGCAGCTATGCCATCGGAATGCCGACGAAGCAGCACTAAAGCATATAAGAAGGACCGTAAGGAGGACAGGACTCTCTCTCAATTACCAGTTATACAGTGCGTCCGCCGAAGGCCCTAGCCGTTATCATCAGGTGAGTCAGCAGTGTTCAGAGTTCCTATATTTTGTGACCTACCTCACAGACTTGTACACTTATACTTATAAGATTCATTACATTCCCTAAAAAGGGACTCATAATTTCATATTACTGACCAATAAATACTTGGTCAGTACACTACACTTGTCTTACTGTTTACACGCCTCTTTACGTCCTAACTCCTTTCCTGATTTCCGTCACGATTAGACGTGACATACAGTAGCCAAATAGTTGCTAGCGCAAGCTTCATTGCACTTCACGCAGCGGCCCGACTGCCAGGGCATCGAGCCGCAACATCGCTGACGCACGCCCGTCAGTTATATAACTACAACCAGCTGAGCGGCCAGTACATTCACCTGTACACAAAGTTTCATCCCCTGAAATACACCTGCGTCTTTATAGGAGCACCCCCTAGCATCCTAACGATAAACAACACTCTACACTGGTCAGCTTACCCAGCTACGGGAAGCTACCCCCTCCTAGGCATCACCTTATAAATTAACACAATAACACATCCGTTCTAGATCCAACTACCCCTAACTAAGGGATCTAAAACAGATTGGTGGAGGCTGGGTACCACGCATAGTAAAATAGGGCTCATACAACGAGTTCTCGTGGTCAAAACGGCCCGTACCGCATACAGCCAAGCGAGACTAGATTTTTTTTGATCTCATATTAAGTCACACATTTTTTTTTATTACATAGGAGTTTGTATTATTACACCCACCCCCATCCGCCCCATAGTGCAAAGTCGGTGGAAATTAAATGTCCACATTTAGAACCACACTAAGAGACTTTGCGCACCATTTGTCGTCTAGTACAACTCCACTCCTGCCGAAGCTAAAAATTAAGAACAGTGACTTAATAACTGACCAGACTGCAGTACAACTTCTTAGGGACCTCGAATTCAAGACATGTCGGCTCTGTGTCCGTGTACGATACTGGTGAATACCGAGGAGGGTAGTGTGGCCTGTCCTGTGCGTGGGGTGTTGTTGGCCGCTGTGGAGGGTAGTAAGTTTCCTCCCTCCCGTAGCGTCTCGTTTCTGTGTACCCCCTGTCCCCCTCAGGATAATAGCGCCCTTGTGTGTTTGCGTGCTCATCTCTTAGCGGTCTCCCGCCTGCTTGGATGGCAGCTATGGTCAGTTTCTCCATTCTGTCCACTAATTCGTCCATTTTATTGTTAGTGTCGTCTTTTTGTGTCTGAAAGTGCAGATCCACGGCTTTTTCCGTAGCTTTTTCCGTGATCTTTCTCCCCTCCTCTATGGTCTTTATGTTGTTCAACATATGTTGGACCGTGGGTTTGTTCATGATACACAACTTTTCCACTATGGATGGTCTGAGGCCCTGCATTAACAGCTTGACTTTCTGTTTGTTCGTCATGGCTGCATTGTACTTGTCGCACATTATCAACTTTACGTTGATGTATGCCTGGGCGCTTTCTTTGGGTCCCTGTGACCTCTGTCTGATTTGGTCGTAGAGATCGTCATCGTCTGGTATGAGCTGGAATTCACTCTTCAACAGTAAAGCGGTTTCCTCCCATGTGGCAGCTTCTAGTGTGTCCTCATTGAGCTCATACCATGTCATGGCCGCCTTTGTGAGGTATGCAGGAAGGAGCCGTTTCCTAACTTCCTCGCTCCAACCATTGATCCGGGCCGTTCTATTGAAGGCCTTGAGGTATTCCTCGGGATCCTGGCCTTCCCCCGCGAACTTTGTGGGGTGGATCATGGGGTACTCCGTGTGTCTGTTCATTTCGTGTTCGGTTATTTCTTGTTGGCTGTTTAGTGATTGCGATCTGTCTATGTTGTTCGCACCGCTATCGTGTGTCGAGGTGATTGAGTTATTTAGAGGGGAATTAGTCTCGCTTCCCGTGTACGACACCTGTGTTATGTTACCAGGTGGCTAGTGAACACAGACAAGAGTCACCAATATCCAGCGCTAGTGAAGTAGATTGCCTGCCAACACTCCATCCTCTATTGTTGCAGCAACTGCAAATCACAGAGCAGAAGACTAATAATCTGCTCGAGCGCATTACAGAGCTACTAGAGACAGACACTATCAAGTCAGATAATCATACGACAGAAGCAGTTCTTGACATCCACACTATTCTAGAAACAGTGAAACAGGATTTAGACAGGACTGTACACGTAGTTAAATCCACACAGTACGACAACACACCATCCATCAATACAGACATATCAGGTGACGAGCCACCTGGTAACATAACACAGGTGTCGTACACGGGAAGCGAGACTAATTCCCCTCTAAATAACTCAATCACCTCGACACACGATAGCGGTGCGAACAACATAGACAGATCGCAATCACTAAACAGCCAACAAGAAATAACCGAACACGAAATGAACAGACACACGGAGTACCCCATGATCCACCCCACAAAGTTCGCGGGGGAAGGCCAGGATCCCGAGGAATACCTCAAGGCCTTCAATAGAACGGCCCGGATCAATGGTTGGAGCGAGGAAGTTAGGAAACGGCTCCTTCCTGCATACCTCACAAAGGCGGCCATGACATGGTATGAGCTCAATGAGGACACACTAGAAGCTGCCACATGGGAGGAAACCGCTTTACTGTTGAAGAGTGAATTCCAGCTCATACCAGACGATGACGATCTCTACGACCAAATCAGACAGAGGTCACAGGGACCCAAAGAAAGCGCCCAGGCATACATCAACGTAAAGTTGATAATGTGCGACAAGTACAATGCAGCCATGACGAACAAACAGAAAGTCAAGCTGTTAATGCAGGGCCTCAGACCATCCATAGTGGAAAAGTTGTGTATCATGAACAACCCCACGGTCCAACATATGTTGAACAACATAAAGACCATAGAGGAGGGGAGAAAGATCACGGAAAAAGCTACGGAAAAAGCCGTGGATCTGCACTTTCAGACACAAAAAGACGACACTAACAATAAAATGGACGAATTAGTGGACAGAATGGAGAAACTGACCATAGCTGCCATCCAAGCAGGCGGGAGACCGCTAAGAGATGAGCACGCAAACACACAAGGGCGCTATTATCCTGAGGGGGACAGGGGGTACACAGAAACAAGACGCTACGGGAGGGAGGAAACTTACTACCCTCCACAGCGGCCAACAACACCCCACGCACAGGACAGGCCACACTACCCTCCTCGGTATTCACCAGTATCGTACACGGACACAGAGCCGACATACCCCTCGCGGCGATCACCATCCCCGTACACACAGGAGTACTACCCTGAGGAGTACGAGCACGACATCCCCCGACGAAACAGCCCGCCACCAAGTAGACAGTCCTACGCACCCCCACAATACAGGGCAGACAGGGAGTACCGGGAAAACTCGCCCCCACGCAGGCAAGGCTATGCAGCCCCGCAGTACAGGGGAAATGGGGAATATCGTGAGAACCCTCCCCCACGCAGGCAACGCTATGCACCCCCACAGTACAGGGGAAATGGGGACCGTCGAGAAAACCCACCCCCGACCAGACAGGGGTATGCAGCTGCCCAGTATAGGGAAAAGGGGAATCGACGGGAAAACCCGCCCCCGCAGCAGCAGACATACACCCCACCCTGGCGGAGACAGGACAACGGACCACCGGGCAATAACCGGCAGGCTAGAAAACCCACAAGAGGACGGGACAAGGTAGATAAATACACAAAGGGCCCGGAACACTACCCCCTCCCCGACGAATACCCGAGGGAGTTCAGGGATGAGACACCCCGCCGGACAGACAGGGGGGCAATACTCCCTACACCTAGCCACACACCGCAGGCGGGGAGCTGGCGCAGCCACCCCGAGGGGGGCGCACATACAGTACAGGCAGGCATACACCTACGTTCCAAAAAAACGCCTAGACGGGGAGGTTCGGCTAGCTGATGAAGCAACTGAGGTTCCTCCCCCAACACAACACCAGAAAGGCCCTTCCCCCCAAGCAAACTCGCAAGAGTAAGGGGAAGAAGCAGCCATCCAAAGCTAAGGCTGACGATCCGCCCCCGGGCCGTTTCCAGACACACCCCGTACAAGGAGACGGCAACTGCCTGTTTAGGACCATTAGCTTCCTGGTTCGGCATAGCGAGGACCATCATAAGGAATACAGGCAGGAAACGGTCAAACATATCCTGGCCAACTGGAAAGAGTACCGAGACTTTGTGTCGGACGAGCGGGAAAACCCATTCCAGACCGGGGAGGATTTCAGAAAATACATGGGTAGGGACGGCACCTATGCCAGTGCCGTAGAGGTGACCGCTCTCGGCAAGGTGCTTCGAACCAATATCCACGTATACACTGACGTGCACTCGCCCCCGCTATTTTCCACTGTGGGATTCGACAGGGACCTGCATGTACTTTTTGCAGGGAACCCTAAGGCGGGACATTATACACCCCTCATAATTACGCGCAAACAGCCTGAGAACACACCCACGCCCTCCAAACAGAAAACCATACCCCCTACATCACAACGCAGGGTAGGAAATGACCACACACAGGCGCAGGACGCGAGCTCGCTCGGCACTGGGAAGCCAGCCACAGGAGTCGAACTCGCGACCGCCTGGAACAAAAAACGGGGTAACAAGGGCAAGCTCAGGGTCACGTTCGCAGACACACCTTCCCGAGAGGAAGAAAACAACAACAACACAACTACACAAAAGCTGGGAACGATTAATACATTAAAAGTTCGCCAGCAGACTTCTATTCTAACAGCGAGGCCGATTAAGAGAGCTGGCAACGTACTTGGTGAGCGCACTTTGCTGACTGAGGCAAAGCACTCGAGACAGGAAGCAAGCTTAGAGGCTAAGCGTGCCCGGTACGATAAGCGGCCCGCTCCATGCCTTCCCAGTACAGATGTCACTCCGGTAACAACAACAACAACAACATATTGTACCCGATACCTAGTTTAGGCTATCGGCTACGCCAGCAGACATTAAGCCGTAGTTGAGGTTTTGAGAAGAGTTAGGAAAAGATAGCGCACCGATCGAGTCAAGAAGAATGTCAAGATGACGTAGGAGGTCTAGGATCAAGGAGGCACTGACATCTGTAAGAAGATGGAATTATGGATAGAGATGTGAAGCTTTATTGAGATATGTATGGAATATGGTAATTAAACATCTTAGAAGAGGATATATAACATGCATTATATGTGGAAATAATTCTAAGGAAGTCAGATAACCCTTAAGTTATTTTATAACGGAATAGCCGAGATGATGAGGGTTCGAGACTATGATCGTGACGCGAGAGCACTGTGGTGGGGGACTACACCACGTGTCTGCGCCAGGCAGATAAGAGTTAAGACAGTGCCAGCACATTCAGTGGAGCTCTGTCAGTCGAGCAAGTAGGGTCGAGCTCTGTAGCGCAAGCGAGACGCACGGTGAAGGTCGCGTAGCATACCGAAACTGTCACGGCAGAGTGTAGGCGACAGTTTCAGCATCGCCGGGCAGCGAACGCCAAGCAGGTCATTGATCCAGGGGGACTTGCCGAGGAAGCAATCACAGACGGCCGGGATATGTTAGAACAGCACTGCAAGTAGTTGGAGACTTTATTACAAGCTACATTTCAACGCAGTTTGAACACAGTTCTTTTATGAATAACTTTACGACTATGCTTTTCCATAACGCATTCAAAGTTACTTTAACAATTTCAAGCAAGCGGAATGTTGTTAGCATAGGCACTGATGAACATTAGATCGTGCATTAATGAAATTTATTGCTTATGCAGTTTCATGAATTACCAAATACAGACAACTACAGGGTGTTTCGTAAACTTGGACACTCTTATGTAAAATTTTATTTTACGAAAGTGAGACTTAGCAGTTATTGGAGATTGATCTTTCAATACTCAAACTGAACATTTAATGGAACAGTGGCGTAACTTAGAAGAGGAATAGGGGGTCCGCTGTTTCCATGAACATTTTCGAGAGGAGTTGGACAATATCCGCTATGGGTAATCCGAAGTTCAACATGTCAGAGTAGACGCAGATAGAGACAAGATGGCACCGCAGAGCGATGGATTCGATTCCTGACGAGAGGAGGTCCACCAGCTGATTCACTTGGGATTTCGAAGGCAATCGTCATTTCATGGATGGAATGATATTCACGCCGATCTTTCGAGAAATTCATTATGTAGGGAAAATCGACGATCTTGGAAATTAAATAACAGCTGATTATGAAAGGTACTGTAAGAGTCATAACTACCTGATACGATTATTTTCATGAATACTGGGCACACATGTATATTTTTCTAATAGGAGTGATACGATTATTAAGACATGGTTTGACTTTATATACTTCGAATTTGCTAGAATATGGAGTGACCATATGATATGGCAGGCATCATTATACGAAATTCTCACCATTGGTTGGCTTTATTAAGCAGATGTTTGGTCTTTTAGACATTTTTCCAGCTAGGATATTTTTCATAAATAGTTTTTTGTGTAACGAGTATTTCGAACTCGTGATCTGCAATTGATTATCTAAAATTACTTCGTCAGTTCATTGCATACTAGCGAGTGTGTATTATTCATCAGTAGGGATTTTTTTCCATTGGATTGTTTGGAGATATTAAGAAGTTATTCACTTTAGTGAATGAACATCGCTTTTATATGACAACTAGAAACTTGTTGATTCCTATCTGGTACATTCACTCATATAGTCTACGAGGTGGGGTCTTTCGTATTTATACGATTGTATGGTGGTACTCATCTTACCCATCGTTCAGGGCAATATCATCCAAGTCGACGGGGCGAGGTCTTTCGTATTTATACGACTGTACGGTGGTTACACATCTTACTCGCCATAGAGGGACTCATTTTTATCATCCGAGTGTACATGAGATTGTAAGTAAATCAAACAAGGAACTACTAGTCACATATCAGTCGAAATTTTGTTAAATAAAGTAACGATAAATGTCAACAGGATTGCATTTAGTAATTCTTGTTTGCCAATCCAATATTTTGTTGCTATACTCTTTTGAGAGTAATTTCAGTTTAACAGCTGTTATAGCTGATGCTTTTGATGAGTTTTATAATTGTGTTTGATACCTTTGAGAAGGATTTAAAGTAATTGAATCTTGTAAGATTAATCATAATGGTCAGATTTATTATAAGGCAGATTAGTATTGCAGATTTTGATATGAGAGATTATAGCACATTGGTGTTTTTCTGTGATGTGAGTTATGAAAATTGTAAGAGAATTTATGCTATTTGAAAGCAGATCTTAAATTACTGAGGTAATATTTTTCCAATTGTTTAAGAAGTTGTCTAGATGTGATCAGAGTAATTACAGTTATTGGAGATTGTGTGCGTTGATAATTTGAAGCCAGTTATATATTTTTTGTAGATCATGCAACATGGTTAAGTGGAGTTTGTGATAGGCAATTTGTGGAAGTTGCCATGTGATAGTAGCAATGTTGCTAATGTATTTTGAAGCAGACGTGAGGTCGTCGTACCCAGTCTAGCGTAATTGTTGAGATTCATGCTGTATGTGCTGAATATTTATGGAGTTTTGTGGAATAATTGTTGTATTCAAATGTGATATTTGAAGTATTGAGGAAATGTAATGTCGTTGTGGATAGTTAGATCCAACGTGATGTCGTGGAGGCAATAATATTTTTTGGCATGATAAATTAAATACGAGATATAACTTGGAAGTGATAAAACTGTAAGACAACGTTCTATAAACCATATTAAACAATTTGTTAGGAAATTAAACAAATAAATAAAGTTGATAATACAAGATTTTCTGAAAATAATAATTAACGAAATAATAATCTGAGATTTAAGCATATTAACGATCTGACCTAATGAAATAAAAATCAGAATGACTAGATGAAATAATGAAAACTAAATAACCAGAAGATTGAAATTTAAATAAATTGATAAATTAAATTTTGGAATAAATCAATGAATTAAATAAATGGATGAATTAAAGATTGGATAAATAAACTGATTTAGATAAATTAATAGACGATTGTAATGATGATGAATAACTGAATTAGAAGGTGATAATTATTTAAAGAAGCTGATGATTAATGAATTTATATGGAATTAAATAAATTCAATTGAGAAATAATTTGAAGGAATTGCAACTTGAGTTGAAAATTTAAATGATGTAATGGTGATGAATTAATGATTCTGACAGGAATATGTAGAATTTTGAAGTGAGAATTAATGTGAGGAATATTTAATTTTGATGATGACGATAACGATGACCAATTAGCCATGAATTTTCTGTAATTCACAGATAAGTGATTATGAATGACAATGTAAATAGTGTAAATTAATTATTCGATGTTTAGGAGCATTTGACTAACATGTTCAACATTTAAATTATGCCATGAAAACCATAAAATACTTGATATTTAATATGTGTGATTATAATATGTGTATGTTTAGACAGATTAATAATTTTTTAAATCCACATTGATGATGTTAAATTAAAGAGAAATTAGGTCTCAGGTTTCACAAATGTCAGTGACGAAAGACATAGTGCTACAGTGATCCTGAGAACCCAAGAGAACTTTAGAGATTTTTCTTGTTATGTGGATGAAATAATTTTGGATTTGAAAAGAGATGGTTCGATTTTTGGACAATGACAATTTAACGTTGGCATTCGACCATACTCTTAGGTAGGAGTTATATTTAAAATGTCTGTCTGACTATCAAAGTAAAATAAATTTGTTTTTATCTTAGTTGTGATCTGATGATGGTGTGATGTTCCTTTTTCTTTCCTTGTTTTGAGTAAGGCTTATCCGGAAAGGAAGTGGTTTGCTAGGAATTCAGTTGATGGCGCCCATTTATATTTGCATTATTTCTATTAAACTTAAGCCCGTAACGACCCTAGAGATACTTTGTCTCGTGATACCCACTGCTTTTTTCGATAACTCAGCTGAATTTCCGACACATTCCTTATTTGACTAGAGGTTCATTTAACTCCGCTCTGTCCCGGAACTCCAGGAATATGATGTTATAGCAGATGGGTCATCGCATCCCCAGGACGAACGGGTACAGAGAGAGAGAGGGAGAATTGGCTTTATCCAACTAGTGGGGCTTCGATTTTGTTTATTCTATGGAATCACATCAGATTTAGATTACTGAGAAATTGATCTCAAGTTCATTTAATTGTGTTACAAAATTTATTAAACTTAGTCAGACAATGTACTTGTGTGCCCATTCCAGTGTTCATGTTAATCGTATTAGAATAATATCATGTTAGTTGTAAGACATTTTTCCTATACCCAAGTGAATGCAGGAATTGATACATTGTGATGTGTTGTTGTCTAACGTCTCTATATAAAACGTATATTGAAAATATAATTATGTTGCCAGAAGATTTAGCTAAGGTGTTAGGAGAGTTACAGACGGGTATGTCTGGTATTGCAGAAACTATTTCTAAAATGGAAACGGAAGTTAAAGAACAAATTAATAATTCAGAAGCTAGATTAGAAGCTAGATGTATGAAAATGTGCAAGCATTACAAACTAGTACTGAAGAAAATTTAAAATCATTACAGATTAGTAACGAAGCTAATGTAAAATTATTGCAGTCAACTAGTGAAGATAATTTAAAATCATTAGAGACTAGGCTACAGTCAAATAGTGAAGCTAACTTGAAAGATAATTTTAAGTCATTGGAAGAAAAATTACAATCAAATAGTGAGGATAATTTTAAGTCGTTGGAAGAGAAATTACAAGCTCGTAGTGAAGAAACTAACACTGAATTAGAAAACAAGTTAACTAGATTAGAGAATAGTTTAACTTTAAAGAATAATGAAATGCTGAAGACTTTACAATTAGACATAATTGCAGTAAATATGAAAGGAGAGGAAAATGTTCAAATATTAAGAAAAAAATATTATTGAATTAGAAAGTAGAGGAGAAGAAAATATTTTTACTTTAAGAACAGACGTTATGTCCATACAAAAAGACATTAAATCAGATGTATCGAAGTTGAGATTCGACATCGATGGTTTAGTGGCAGATGTAGGCAAAATTCAAGAGTGGTCTACCGAAGTATCTTTCGAGACTAAAATTAAAGGTCTAGAAATGAATCTAGGTAATGAGATTAAAGATTTAAAGACAGTAATTGGGACCATTAAAGAGGAAGTCTTAGGAGAGGTCAATTCTAATTTAAAATCATTAGAAAATCAATTGCAGAAAGATATTAGGAAGATAGACGACGATATAGAGAAAAAGGTTAATGAAAACTTAGCTTTGTTAAAAAACAGAGTCGGTGCAATTGTGGAAGAACGGTATAGTGAGGTCGATGCCGAAGCAAAAGAGAAACGTGAAGGGTTAGATGAAAAATTAATCGCAGGTATGGGAAACTTAGAAGCGAGGTTTACGGAGAACAAGGAAGCGATGAAGATAGATTCAACTCTATTTAGAACAGATGTTGATCTGTTAAAGGGACAAGTCGCGTCAGTAAAGAACACGTGCGAAGGCAAAATTGACAAGTTAAGAAACGACTTAGACGAGAGTAACAAAACGCAGGATGTTACATCGTTAGATGAGTTGAAGACGCAGGTCAAGACCGTGGAGAAATTAGCAGAAGACAGGATAACTAGACTAGAATCCATGTTTAACAGTTTCACCAGTCAGAATATAACATCAGGGGAAACATTGATAAATCAGACAGCGATAGACCACAGTATGACTAATCAAGAAGCTAGCATGGGAGAAGACCGTCAAATGCAACCGAATGTGACATTCGAAAGGGCCAGTTCAACACCTCAGGATAATCCAAGTTCGAATAGGAGTACGTTGGGTCCAAGCGAACGATACTCAGGTCCAGTCACCATTATTAGAAACCTGGATGACAAGCCGAGAAAGTTTTCGGGAAATACAGGAGTCACACCAGTCGAATTTCTGCGAGATATTCGAGACTACATGGCGGAACATAGGGTAGCCAAAGAAAGAGAGCTAAGGATAGTCGAACGCGCCTTAGATGGGTCTGCGCTAACTTGGTTTAGAGCGTTCAGAAGCAATTTTGCGAACATGGAGCAATTTGCCATAGCTTTCTTGAGGAGATTTTGGAGTGCCGAGGATCAACTTAACGTAAGAGCGGAAATGTACTCAAAGCGCTATTCTACGTCACATCTGACGCATTATGCCAATTATTTCACGTCACAGCTGGCTAAATTACAGTTTCTGATTCCTCCATTGCCAGAAGAAGAGCTTTTGCAAGCTATAGCGAGACAGTTACCGATTGAGGTACAGCGATCACTAATAGCGTCGGGAGCCAACACACTTGAGCACTATGACGACATTTTACGGCGATTGGACTATACAAGCGCTCAAGTTACGCCTAGAAATACCAGAAACGACAATAGAAACACGCAAGAAGTGAATGCGGTAGTCGTAGACAATGCAGCTCAAACGGACATAAGAGATTCCTGGGAAAACCGACGGAACGAAGGGAATCGAGGAAACATCCGTAACGCTCGAGGAAATGATCGATATAGAGGACCATATGAGAGGCCATACGATCAAGAAGCAAGAGATAGCCGATATAGGAATTATAACCAGAATTCCAGATATCAAGGCAGGAATCGATATAACAATAGATATCGGGGCAGAAATAACTGGAGCCAAGGTCAACAGTATAATGGGAACGACAGGCAGGATGGCCGAAGAAACGATCCTAACGACAGACGAGATAATCGTGGATATGAGAGGTCGAGGCAAGAAGATAGACAGCCTAGTGCACCACTCGAGGAGACAGTAAGAGATGTCAATCGAGCAAGCACGAGTGGCGAAGGAAGAAACAAACGTCAGAATAACACGGAATCAAGACGCTAATCATTGGAAGTCAATCATCATTATTGAGAGTCAGAAAGTACCATCATGCTGAGTAAGGGAATTGTAGAGCTATCGTGTACATGTATTATATATAGAATGCCTGAGAGTGTATTTTTTTCTCAATCCTGATAAAAAAAAAGGAGATGTACGGGAGAGATGTACCCGATACCTAGTTTAGGCTATCGGCTACGCCAGCAGACATTAAGCCGTAGTTGAGGTTTTGAGAAGAGTTAGTAAAAGATAGCGCACCGATCGAGTCAAGAAGAATGTCAAGATGACGTAGGAGGTCTAGGATCAAGGAGGCACTGACATCTGTAAGAAGATGGAATTATGGATAGAGATGTGAAGCTTTATTGAGATATGTATGGAATATGGTAATTAAACATCTTAGAAGAGGATATATAACATGCATTATATGTGGAAATAATTCTAAGGAAGTCAGATAACCCTTAAGTTATTTTATAACGGAATAGCCGAGATGATGAGGGTTCGAGACTATGATCGTGACGCGAGAGCACTGTGGTGGGGGACTACACCACGTGTCTGCGCCAGGCAGATAAGAGTTAAGACAGTGCCAGCACATTCAGTGGAGCTCTGTCAGTCGAGCAAGTAGGGTCGAGCTCTGTAGCGCAAGCGAGACGCACGGTGAAGATCGCGTAGCATACCGAAACTGTCACGGCAGAGTGTAGGCGACACTTTCAGCATCGCCGGGCAGCGAACGCCAAGCAGGTCATTGATCCAGGGGGACTTGCCGAGGAAGCAATCACAGACGGCCGGGATATGTTAGAACAGCACTGCAAGTAGTTGGAGACTTTATTACAAGCTACATTTCAACGCAGTTTGAACACAGTTCTTTTATGAATAACTTTACGACTATGCTTTTCCATAACGCATTTAAAGTTACTTTAACAATTTCAAGCAAGCGGAATGTTGTTAGCATAGGCACTGATGAACATTAGATCGTGCATTAATGAAATTTATTGCTTATGCAGTTTCATGAATTACCAAATACAGACAACTACAGGGTGTTTCGTAAACTTGGACACTCTTATGTAAAATTTTATTTTACGAAAGTGAGACTTAGCAGTTATTGGAGATTGATCTTTTAATACTCAAACTGAACATTTAATGGAACAGTGGCGTAACTTAGAAGAGGAATAGGGGGTCAGCTGTTTCCATGAACATTTTCGAGAGGAGTTGGACAATATCCGCTATGGGTAATCCGAAGTTCAACATGTCAGAGTAGACGCAGATAGAGACAAGATGGCACCGCAGAGCGATGGATTCGATTCCTGACGAGAGGAGGTCCACCAGCTGATTCACTTGGGATTTCGAAGGCAATCGTCATTTCATGGATGGAATGATATTCACGCCGATCTTTCGAGAAATTCATTATGTAGGGAAAATCGACGATCTTGGAAATTAAATAACAGCTGATTATGAAAGGTACTGTAAGAGTCATAACTACCTGATACGATTATTTTCATGAATACTGGGCACACATGTATATTTTTCTAATAGGAGTGATACGATTATTAAGACATGGTTTGACTTTATATACTTCGAATTTGCTAGAATATGGAGTGACCATATGATATGGCAGGCATCATTATACGAAATTCTCACCATTGGTTGGCTTTATTAAGCAGATGTTTGGTCTTTTAGACATTTTTCCAGCTAGGATATTTTTCATAAATAGTTTTTTGTGTAACGAGTATTTCGAACTCGTGATCTGCAATTGATTATCTAAAATTACTTCGTCAGTTCATTGCATACTAGCGAGTGTGTATTATTCATCAGTAGGGATTTTTTTCCATTGGATTGTTTGGAGATATTAAGAAGTTATTCACTTTAGTGAATGAACATCGCTTTTATATGACAACTAGAAACTTGTTGATTCCTATCTGGTACATTCACTCATATAGTCTACGAGGTGGGGTCTTTCGTATTTGTACGATTGTATGGTGGTACTCATCTTACCCATCGTTCAGGGCAATATCATCCAAGTCGACGGGGCGAGGTCTTTCGTATTTATACGACTGTACGGTGGTTACACATCTTACTCGCCATAGAGGGACTCATTTTTATTATCCGAGTGTACATGAGATTGTAAGTGAATCAAACAAGGAACTACTAGTCACATATCAGTCGAAATTTTGTTAAATAAAGTAACGATAAATGTCAACAGGATTGCATTTAGTAATTCTTGTTTGCCAATCCAATATTTTGTTGCTATACTCTTTTGAGAGTAATTTCAGTTTAACAGCTGTTATAGCTGATGCTTTTGATGAGTTTTATAATTGTGTTTGATACCTTTGAGAAGGATTTAAAGTAATTGAATCTTGTAAGATTAATCATTAATGGTCAGATTTATTATAAGGCAGATTAGTATTGCAGATTTTGATATGAGAGATTATAGCACATTGGTGTTTTTCTGTGATGTGAGTTATGAAAATTGTAAGAGAATTTATGCTATTTGAAAGCAGATCTTAAATTACTGAGGTAATATTTTTCCAATTGTTTAAGAAGTTGTCTAGATGTGATCAGAGTAATTACAGTTATTGGAGATTGTGTGCGTTGATAATTTGAAGCCAGTTATACATTTTTTGTAGATCATGCAACATGGTTAAGTGGAGTTTGTGATAGGCATTTTGTGGAAGTTGCCATGTGATAGTAGCAATGTTGCTAATGTATTTTGAAGCAGACGTGAGGTCGTCGTACCCAGTCTAGCGTAATTGTTGAGATTCATGCTGTATGTGCTGAATATTTATGGAGTTTTGTGGAATAATTGTTGTATTCAAATGTGATATTTGAAGTATTGAGGAAATGTAATGTCGTTGTGGATAGTTAGATCCAACGTGATGTCGTGGAGGCAATAATATTTTTTGGCATGATAAATTAAATACGAGATATAACTTGGAAGTGATAAAACTGTAAGGCAACGTTCTATAAACCATATTAAACAATTTGTTAGGAAATTAAACAAATAAATAAAGTTGATAATACAAGATTTTCTGAAAATAATAATTAACGAAATAATAATCTGAGATTTAAGCACATTAACGATCTGACCTAATGAAATAAAAATCAGAATGACTAGATGAAATAATGAAAACTAAATAACCAGAAGATTGAAATTTAAATAAATTGATAAATTAAATTTTGGAATAAATCAATGAATTAAATAAATGGATGAATTAAAGATTGGATAATTAAACTGATTTAGGTAAATTAATAGACGATTGTAATGATGATGAATAACTGAATTAGAAGGTGATAATTATTTAAAGAAGCTGATGATTAATGAATTTATATGGAATTAAATAAATTCAATTGAGAAATAATTTGAAGGAATTGCAACTTGAGTTGAAAATTTAAATGATGTAATGGTGATGAATTAATGATTCTGACAGGAATACGTAGAATTTTGAAGTGAGAATTAATGTGAGGAATATTTAATTTTGATGATGACGATAACGATGACCAATTAGCCATGAATTTTCTGTAATTCACAGATAAGTGATTATGAATGACAATGTAAATAGTGTAAATTAATTATTCGATGTTTAGGAGCATTTGACTAACATGTTCAACATTTAAGTTATGCCATGCAAACCATAAAATACTTGATATTTAATATGTGTGATTATAATATGTGTATGTTTAGACAGATTAATAATTTTTTAAATCCACATTGATGATGTTAAATTAAAGAGAAATTAGGTCTCAGGTTTCACAAATGTCAGTGACGAAAGACATAGTGCTACAGTGATCCTGAGAACCCAAGAGAACTTTAGAGATTTTTCTTGTTATGTGGATGAAATAATTTTGGATTAGAAAAGAGATGGTTCGATTTTTGGACAATGACAATTTAACGTTGGCATTCGACCATACTCTTAGGTAGGAGTTATATTTAAAATGTCTGTCTGACTATCAAAGTAAAATAAATTTGTTTTTATCTTAGTTGTGATCTGATGATGGTGTGATGTTCCTTTTTCTTTCCTTGTTTTGAGTAAGGCTTATCCGGAAAGGAAGTGGTTTGCTAGGAATTCAGTTGATGGCGCCCATTTATATTTGCATTATTTCTATTAAACTTAAGCCCGTAACGACCCTAGAGATATTTTGTCTCGTGATACCCACTGCTTTTTTCGATAACTCAGCTGAATTTCCGACACATTCCTTATTTGACTAGAGGTTCATTTAACTCCGCTCTGTCCCGGAACTCCAGGAATACGATGTTATAGCAGATGGGTCATCGCATCCCCAGGACGAACGGGTACAATATACCCTACACAATACATCGGTGCAGGGCAATGGGTTTCAGGTATCGGCCCTCACGATACACGCCAACATAAATGGGCACAGAGTGCAGGCCCTAATTGACACTGGGGCAGCGGTAAGTTGTGTTAATAGAAGACACGTTACCGAAGGCCAAATACACGATGTCACGGGTGACATCCGGCTGGTAGCGGCCAATGCTCAGACGCTAGAAAACGCGGGGGTGGCAAACGTACATCTTAGGCTAGGCCATTTTGCAACAACACATCCTATGTTCGTTATAGAACATCTTTCTGCGTCAGCCATAATTGGCATGGATTTTCTCGCTAGATATGAGGCTAGCATAAATTTCGCTAGCGGTCAGATGCTTTTAAAGCACGACCAGAGGCTCACCACACATCCCATGATATACACCAGGAACACAGATGGGATTCGAGCGGAGCGAGAAAATCACGAGCACCAGGCCTCTGCACTACATACTATCAGCCAACACACAGACACACACACAGATAAGGCGGCCAACCAGAACCACAGGCAGGACCTGACTCCGGAGCAAAATAAAAAGCTTACGGAGCTCCTGGAGACCAACAGGGATATTTTTGCCCATTCAATGAAGGATCTCGCTGTGACAGACCTCATTGAACACCATGTCACACTCACTAGTGACCGGCCAGTACACCAGCCTCCCTTCAGAGTGAGCCAGAAGGAGAGACACGCCATCGACGCTCAGATCTCAGAGATGCTCGAGGCAGGGGTCATTGTTCCCGTTATTTCAAGCTACAGCTCGCCAGTTCTGCTGACCAAAAAACGGGACGGATCTCACAGATTTTGTACTGACTACCGGAGGCTTAATAAGTTAGTCGAAAATGATAGTTATCCACTACCAAGGGCAGACACCTATTTGGACGCCCTTAGCGGAGCTAGCTGGTTCAGTTCGATGGATTGCAATAGTGGATTCTATTCAATCCCCGTCTATGAACCAGATAGGCACAAGCTGGCGTTCGTTACAGAGAACGGGCTATATACCTACACAAGGTTACCAATGGGCCTCCGTAACGCCAGCCAAACCTTCCAAAACCTGGTGGATAAGACATTTTCAGGGCTTAAGTGGCGTTCCGTATTATTGTACGTGGACGACATAACAGTTTTCTCCAATACCTTCGACGAACATATCGTACATTTGGAGGAGGCTTTCGCAAGGATCAGAGAGGCCAAGTTAAGGCTTAAACCTGCGAAATGTCAATTTGCCAGACAGCAGATTAACATATTGGGCCACATTGTAAACAGAGAGGGCATTATTCCCGACCCAGCGAAAACTGACGCAATAACGGGCATCCCAATGCCCACAAATTTGAAACAATTGCGCAGTTTTATTGGGCTGGCATCGTATTACAGGAAGTACATCTACAGGTTTGCACATATCGCCCATCCCCTAACTGAGCTCACACGTGAAAAAACGCCCTTCAGCATCAAGCAGGAACACATAGATGCCTTCAACACACTGAAGCAACTATTGACCTCACCACCATTACTGCAACACTTCCACAGTGATAGGCCCATATTTTTACACGTGGATGCCAGCCAGTATGGGCTGGGGGCGGCCCTATTGCAGGAAGACGCTGAAGGGCGCATACGGCCCGTCGCTTTCGCTAGCAGGAAGCTAACGGCCGTTGAGACTAGATACTCTGCCACAGAGCGGGAAATGCTGGCATTTTCGTGGGGAGTGAACTATTTTAGGGTATACCTCTATGGTATCCAGTTCACGGTAGTGACTGACCACGCGAGCTTGCTTTTTTGGGACAAATTTAAAAACCCAAATTCGCGGCTCAACAGGTTTATATTCCGCCTGTATGAATATGACTTCGTGGTCAAACACAAGAAAGGCGCTACACACCTAGACGCAGATGGGTTGACTAGGCTGCCAGTAGCCGATCCCCCGGATGACAGTAAGGACCACGAATGGGACGACATGCCCACTTTTGCCCTGACGGTGATTAACATCAAGAAAGAGCAAGAACGTGATCCGTACTTGAAACAGATTCTAATGGCACTAGAAAACTTGGATAGCGTGGACTCCAAGACAGCACGGCTGGCTAGGCGATTTTTCCTAGACAAAGACGGGGTACTAAAATTTAAGCCCACAGCCATGCACGATAACGCACCCATAGCGGTTCCGGAGTCATTGAAAGAGAATATAATGATCGGACACCACAATAGCCCAATGGCAGGGGCACATTTGGGTACGCATAAGACATGCCTTAGAATCCGTGGCAAGTATTATTGGGTAAACATGAAGGCCGACATAGACACCTTTGTAAAGACATGTCACACTTGCCAGCGATTCAAAACAAGACCTGGCAAGCCTCATGGACTACTCAACCCAATTCCCGTGGGAGAGTTATTTCACAGAGTCGGGATAGACGTTAAAGGCCTCATTACGACATCTCAGAAAGGCAATAAATATATCCTGGTGGCCACCGAGTATCTCACACGATACATGATTACGAAGGCTGTTCCCAAAGCAGACACGAACAGCATAGCCGAATTCTTATTTGACATAGTTACACGATATGGCCTATTCCAAACCTTACTATCCGACAGAGGTACTATTTTCACCTCGAGAGTGCTCCAACAGTTTTTGGAGATACTCAGGATTAAGGCATACACTACCACGAGTTTTTCCCCGCAAACCAACGGACTCACGGAGAGTATGAATAAAATACTGGGAATAGCGTTGGCTAAATTCACAGAGGACGCAGGAACAGACTGGGATGAGTACCTGCAGCCCATCACTTTTAGTTATAATACCTCTATATCCACGGCTACGAAACACTCTCCACACTTCTTACTGCACGGATACACGCCCAGAAGTCCCATAGATAATATATGTATCCCACAGGACACTCAAACGGACAATGCTGCCCGGCTAGAGCACTTACAGATAGCTCGAATGAACGCTAGAAAGAACATAGCCGCGGCGCAGAAGAAACAAAAAGAGCGGTACGATCGGCATAGGAAGACCGTGGAATACACACCCGGGCAATTGGTCATGGTCTCCAATTCTGCCCGTAAGAAAAACGTGTCCGAGTTCCTCCTGCCACGCTGGTCAGGTCCCTTCAAAGTCTGCAGGAGGGTATCTGACCTAAATTACACAGTCAGCGTGCGCCATGGGAGAAAACTCATCAAAGACACCATACACGCCCGCCGGATGAAGGCATATCACACCCGCCAAACAACACCTACACGTGCAGGCGGGAACACTATCAAAAGAAAAACAAATGATCCCACTAGCAGACGTGGAAAGAAGGCCAAGAAATAGCCTTCGGACCTCGCTGACCGCACTAGGATACGACCCTAACGCTAACAGAACTGTCCCGGAGACACAGCCTAGAATGGCACCAGAAACAATTACTCTGGTTAAAGACGGTCTCAGACCCGCAACCTTCTCAATACCAGGAATGTAAGGTCGGGTAGCTATCCAGTTGCAGGATAGGAAAGTAAGGAAGCTAAAACAGATTGGGACAGTTCCACTAACAGACGTTCATAAATGGAAAACAACAAAATCACCTCCGACACCTAGTCACCAAACACGCGACTAGCGGCCCGGAGACACTCGTGTATAATGACATTTTGTACCATGGATAGGGATATATTCGACCCACGTCAGAGTTAACACAAACTTTGGGGACACGAATGTAGGTAATGAAAGGTTCTTTTACAGCGCGGAAAGCCTCACCCGCAATCACAGAGACAGCACTCAAGTTCACACATACACGTGCCGGGAACATGAGCGTGGTCAGAACAAGTAACAAATGAGTGCGCACGCCATTGTAATTCAAAACCATCTCTGTCAGCGATAAGACCCGCGTGGCTGGGCGACCTTCACGCATAGAGACGGACTAAGCCAACTCCAAGTGAACAGGAACAAACGCCATCATTCACGTCAGATCCAAAGACCTCATAACTCCCCAAATTACACTACGAGGAGAATTCAAAAATACACAAACTCCTCACAGGAATGCGTATTCTCATCTGCGCATTTCAGATACACGGTACATGTGCTAGGGTATACACGGCATAGATATTGTCATACCAGGTCTTTACAGTAAGCCGGGTCCGAACTCATAATCACACACCACACTCGTACCAAAAACTAACTAACCAACGGTATTTTTGGTACGAGAGACACAAGCAAAAACCACACTGAGGACACCTAAATCCCAAAAACACAACGCAGACATAGAACACAGAGAATGACATGAGATCATGGGTCCAAATCCCAGTAAAAATTGGACACCATGGAAAACAACTATCCAGGCTTCCAATCACACCGACATCGGCCCATACAAGTACATAACCAGGGAATACCACATTTCCTCCGGCCAAACACCATGCATAAATTTCAATTACACCTGACATAGAAAATAGATTTCCCAGACACAGGTATGAAAATTTCGTAAGGCAAAAGTCTTATGGAATAGTGGCCACACAACAGTACTAGCTAAATAGGACGAAATTCTACATTGGTCCGCCCGGAATCCCGAACAGTGACAACACTCACATACTGGCGAAAAGTCACGTACACAAGCAAATGAAAGCACAACATGACGAAAATACTGACTTGCAGGTTTCACCGCATTGCCACACGGCTGCCGACAGACACTATTGTTATATCGGCAGTGACCGTGAAATCACAAGCGCAAAGCAACCATAATGCCACACATTTTTTAGCACTGCAAAAACAATTGTGACATTTAGCAACGTATAGACAACTTTAACACCGGACTTATCATAGGGCCATAGGGACATATCTCAAAGATGTTGACAAGCTGCCCACGCCATCTGACACTCAGACACGCGATACACATTAGGACTTAGCCTATAACAGACCAACCGTCCGCGTGGTGTAGCGGAACATAGTCACACACACACGCGCGCTCACTAATCAGGAGCGAACACAGACAGGGGCTCTGAGGAAACAAGACCCCCCCCTAATAACTTCCTTTCTCGATTTTAGTTCTCAAAAATCATTACAGGCTATCAAGACATGGACCAAGGGAGAATGACAGAAGCATAGGTGGACAATCCCAGCGGGATTACCGACATACCACCCACAGGCTACCATTTTTAATACCTAATTCCCCATCCATAACCTTCCCACGTCCAACATGACCAACACAGACATACAAACACGATGAAAACAGCTACACTACATTACAAAGTATACATCGGGGTTGATAGACTTCATGCGTTTAAAAAGAGGGCTTACTACGCCTTGGATCTCGATGCTAACACCTGAATATTAGGGGTGGGTCGGCAAACGACAATTAAGCGTAATGCGCATCTCCAAGTGAGAGATGAGGCCAAAATCATATACTAACCATTTTTTTTAATTAAATAATCCCGCATGACAGAGACATAATATTATTTTACACTCACCCTATACCTATCCTTACATGAGTGCGGATATGCCTCATATCCAGATACATGCATGGAATATCCCATCCATTTACCAAGGGTTATTACTATCAAACCTGCATGGAATTTTTATATTTTTGCAATCCCGGGAATTACCTGCCCCCGTCCACTCATTGTAAGAGCAATCCTAGCAGCATTACCGTCTCAAGGCCACCATTTATTTGAGCCCAAAGATGCGCAACCTCTTCCTACCATGCTTTCAGCCCACTCTACGAATAACTACCCCCAGATCCTAATAACAGGGTACCTAACACCATAGACCCTACTAACACCTCCACAAAGGTTAACAGAGCATTACCGCTGGAAAGCCGACGTAGCAACAGGAGACCTAAAGTAGTCTATGCACTTAGAAGTTCTACAACCCCACAACACTTGAAAAATTTTACATTTTACACAAAATAAATTATTTACACAGGTTACGCCTATATTTTCTATATGAAAAGGAATCTGATAACACTCGGATTGGTGATAGCGGCACAAGCCGAAGGCCAAAGGCACCACACTGGAGCAGAGCTGGGGAAGGTGATGTTGACCCTTACCCCAGTTGGCTCAACAGCTTAGTGACCCTAGTAACTTAACGACTAGACCAAACAGACGAACCACGTAAGGTTGAGGCACTCACGGCCTGGCGCGGGCAAGCTTCGGAATCCTAGGTATGGCTAGCCTGCCCCTGGGAGGAAGATATGCTACACCCACCATGTGCCACGGTCGTCGAAGCCAAGACCTGCAGGGGAGACTTTCTGAGGATGGTGGGAGAAATAGCTAGCTCCACGCCGGACCCAGGAGTTGACCCTAGGGACGACCAAACTAGGACTAGACTCTTAGTTAATTATAAGTAAGTAGGGCTTCTACAGCGGGAAGCAAGACTCCTACGCGCGGGAGCGAAGTATTATTGCGGCCAACAGTGGCGAAGAGATTGTTATTACTGCGAAAAGCATACTAAGGTTGCCAATAAAGGCGAAGAGATTATTATTACTGCGAAAAGCATACTACGGTTGCCAATAAAGGCGAAGAGATTATCATTACTGCGAAAAGCATACTACGGCTGCCAATAAAGGCGAAGAGATTATTATTACTGCGAATAAACGCGAAGAGAATACTACTATTGCCAATGAAGGCGAAGATAATATTATGCCATTGGACAATGTCCAATGCCCACATAAATGGCGACGCAGCGGGCAGCCTAGGGCATTAAATGAGTAGCATAGCGAGCAACTCATAGGGGTTAAAGTGGGCGACCCAACTATGACAACGTATGAAAGACAGCGGTAATGAGCAGGAAGATACAGCAGGCGAGACGGTTTGCTTTGTGGCACCGTAAGCCGCCTGTGACTATATTAGTACTAGTTAGTAAGACCTAGAATAGACGTCGACAACTAGAATTAAGGGGGCGGAATCCGGCGTTTCTAGAGACAACCGGTGTTTCTAGAATACGTACGGGTGGTGATCTGAGGACGTAAATTGCCTCAGGCGATCGCCCTGGTCAAAATTTAGCGAGTAAGACAGTTGCACTTTGGTACCAACTTAGGATTAAGCAAATTCACTAACCGCTGATGCTAAATAATAGCACAGCACATTTCGGCAATAGAGTAAGGCCACCCATTCGGCTTAGTAATAGCAACCATTTTTTTTCTACCATAAGTTAGATAAATAGTGTCAAGATAACGCCGCTCGGCACCTGATGACCGTCAAACCCGTCATCAGGGTAAGTCCGATAATACATTATAATATATTAAAATAAGTATAACTGAAGTAGAATATATCGGCACCCGGTAACCAAAATTCCGCTACCGGGGTAAGGCCGACAACACATTAGGACAACATAGTAATATGAATAATATTAAGGTGATACATTAAGTAGATTAACTAGATTAACTAGGTTATATAAACACACTGAGCATAAGAAACGACATTACGGCACCGTATAGGGTAAGCCCGGGCATACATCAAATAACACTAATCATGCCATTTTTTTTCACAGGGAAAACGAGCTTCAGACTGTGGACACACTGCCACAGGAAGCGGCATAGAAAATATGCAATATTTATATGTTTCCTAAACCTCTCCATTTTTTTCAGGCATCGTCACCAGGAATATGGCACTGGTGACTATAATTTCGCTGCCATATAGCAGCAGCATACTATTTGTGCCATCATATTACTGTATTCCACCTTTGCGCATTAATTTGTATTTACTATTCGTATCATTCTCACTCACATACTCACCACATTTTTTACAGCTACACAACAAAAATCTGCACAGCAGGGCTGATACCTGTGGGGTATCAGGCTCGCTGGCAGATCAACGTAAACAAGAAAAACATAAGGCGTCAGAAATGCGGCGCAAATTACGGCAATGAGGGCGCAACCGACTTGTGGCGGCGACTCTCATTGTCAAGTGTGAAGGCATTCGCCCACAGGGAATGCTTCACAGATTAAGGATACATTTCAAGCGGTACGACCACTAAACCATACCAGGAAGTGGCCGTACAGGATTAGCCGTGAGACGGCGCATACGTACAAAGGAGTAGCGTGCACGCGAGGTAACATATAAACTAGGAGCATAGAAAATTAGCGCGCTTAAGCTAGGTATAAGATAATTGTAATTCATAATTGTAAAAGGGTAACTTAACATACATTAATGCGCCCACGGGCAAGCATTCTACTATAAACATATAAATAAAACCTCGCACCCCCACATTGTCTACGGAGGTGATAAATGATATTCCTCAACGTTAATACGTTAATACATGCACATCTCAATATAACACATTAAACGGTATACTCTTTTAAGAGCATATGTACACCATGTTTATGATTTGCTTTTCTTTCATTTTTCTTTCTTCTAACTTTCCAACTTGTAAAGGTGTTCCGTTTCATCCCAACGCAATAAACACATTTTGAATATTTCCCTTAACTTATACCCTGGAACACCTATTTGTCTACTTCTTCTATCTTTCTCATTGCAGGGAGCAATTTTTTCCCTCAGATAGAGCGGGCGGCACAATCATCCGTCCAGCCCTGGGTTTTTTCCTCCCTGCACAACAATATATCGCATAATTATCAAAACCATGTATTTTTTTTCTCTGAAACTTTTAATATGTCAATGTCAATGTCAATGTCAATGTCATATATATATATGTATATCCCATAACCCACCCCTCTGAACACGAGCTGATCTCACACCTATACATCAACACGACATCACCACATCTATACGACAACGAAGAAGACACCAACAGGAGATACAAGGAAGACTCAAGAACAAACTGCTACATCGACATCCCAACCTCACGTTCCGTTCCCGTTCGCGGGGACGCGAACTAAATAGAGGAAGAGGCTTGTACAGTCCCCCAGGGGTTTGCACCCCCTGGAAGCCACCCTCCATCATTCTATCAAAACCATCCCTAACTGGCAAATCTCGTAAGTCCAGAACAGTATCTTTCATACAGCAAGGGCAAGCCGGCCAGCTCGGAAGGCTTGCCAAATACTTGCATCACACACATAACACCTATACTATAACTAACTGGGGCAGCTATGCCATCGGAATGCCGACGAAGCAGCACTAAAGCATATAAGAAGGACCGTAAGGAGGACAGGACTCTCTCTCAATTACCAGTTATACAGTGCGTCCGCCGAAGGCCCTAGCCGTTATCATCAGGTGAGTCAGCAGTGTTCAGAGTTCCTATATTTTGTGACCTACCTCACAGACTTGTACACTCCCTAAAAGGGACTCATAATTTCATATTACTGACCAATAAATACTTGGTCAGTACACTACACTTGTCTTACTGTTTACACGCCTCTTTACGTCCTAACTCCTTTCCTGATTTCCGTCACGATTAAACGTGACATACAGTAGCCAAATAGTTGCTAGCGCAAGCTTCATTGCACTTCACGCAGCGGCCCGACTGCCAGGGCATCGAGCCGCAACATCGCTGACGCACGCACGTCGGTTATATAACTACAACCAGCTGAGCGGCCAGTACGTTCACCTGTACACAAAGTTTCATCCCCTGAAATACACCTGCGTCTTTATAGGAGCACCCCCTAGCATCCTAACGATAAACAACACTCTACACTGGTCAGCTTACCCAGCTACTGGAAGCTACCCCCTCCTAGGCATCACCTTATAAATTAACACAATAACACATCCGTTCTAGATCCAACTACCCCTAACTAAGGGATCTAAAACAATATTGAGAACCATCTAAATATTTCGAATGGTTGCCATGTTGGATTTTAATATACGTAGGCCATAGAGTTATGTATTATTAGATGATGATTATTGTGTACGTTCATTATGCAAATGTTGATTTCGATCGCATGATTAGAACACCAGAAATAAAAACTTAATTTTAGAAATTCGCACAACCGTCATCTTGAGGTTACGTAAACAATTGAACTAAATTAGATACCAGTGCATTACAATGTGTATAAACATTTGCTGTACGAAGTTTCGTTGCGTTTGTGTCATTAAATGGCAAAAAAGTATATTTAAACTTTGAAATTCGCTTGGCCGCCATGTTCGTTTTGTAGTTAACCGGTTTTTGAAAGTCTCATAGATGAAATTTCAGTAGTTCCCGTTATCTCCGTACAAAATTTAATGGCGATACCGGTAATAGTTTCAGAGATATAGAATGCCGGTGAAATATTTCGCACATCCCCCATCTTATGGTTATGTAAAAATTGAACGATGTTAGATGTCGGTGCATTACAATGTGTGTAAACATATACTGTACCAAGTTTTATTGCGTTTGGTTGGTTAAATCGCGAGAAACGTCTATTTAAAGGTCGCAAATTCGCGTGGCGGCCATGCTGGTTTTGTAGTTACCAGTTTTTCAAAAGTCACATAGGTGAACTTCTAGTAGTTCTCTTTATCACAGTAAAAAATTCCAGGGTGATATCGGGAATAGTTTCGGAGATATTGAATGCTGGTGAAATATTTCGCACAGCCGCCATGTTGGATTGGTGAGACGTAACAAGATTTGAAGGGCACGGTCGGGGTCGCCCGGAATAGTGCTATGAACTTACCGAGTTTCATTGAAATCTCTCCAGCCGTTTAGATTTTATTAGGGACACACACACACACACACCTCTCTCATACATACACACACACACACGCACACACACACACACACGGACAAAAGGTGATCTCATAAGCTTTTTTTTTTTTTTTTTTTTTTTTCAAAATTGAAAATAGGCTAAAAACTAACAGACATGTTTGATAAATACAGGGTCTTTCATATAAAGTAAGAACGGCAAGCGGCAGTTTTGTTATTCGCTGCTGCGGTGGCCTTGGTCGAGCTTGTGGCGCGCCACGGCCCCCTGCTCTAGTATTGAAAGCGCGCGCATAGTACATACTTCACTTTGAAATAATCGTGCAGCTGTTCAGTCGCCAGTCTGATGTCTCAGCTGCTAACATGGTGAGACTGTTATCATTGCAACATCGTATTTTTGTATGTAAAACTTATTTTAACAAATCCTCACATATTAGAGGAACTGAAAGGAATCATTACGCATGCAATCAGAAACACTACAGTAGTAGAACTCACTTGCGTCAGCCAGAATGTGGTTACCAGATACAATGCCTGTATAACTCACGAAGGACGACACTTCCAGCATCTTTTATAAGCTAATATGTCATACAGGATTGTACACACGCTTCAAGCAGGGGACCACGGCGCGCCACAAGCTCGGCAAAGACCACTGCAGCAGCGGATAACAAAACTGTCTCTTGCCGTTCTTACTTTATATGAAAGTCCCTGTATTTAACCTAGCTACGTGGCGCCCAAGTTAGCGGGATGGAATCCGGGCATAGCCAGTTGCCATTTGAATGCTGTGTTAGTAGTTTTACTGGCACGATAAAGATCCACTTCAGGGTAAAGGCAAGGTTCCGTGGCGTGGTGACTCTAAAAGTGCCATGGCGTTATCTCTAAAACAAAGTCCCCGATTCGTGGATGTAACAGGTAATCTCGAGAACCACTGGATGGATTTTGATGCGGTTTTCACCATCCTGTAAAGGATTTCTCGAGGAAGTTTTCTGTAGGAAAACATTCATTTATGACCAAAGGAAGCCGAGCAGTAACGATTTCAGTGAATCGAGTCGAAAAAAACCTGCCGTCCGTGCGCCAGCTGGGTAAACCGTTAAACACATCTATATACTATGAGTGTAGAATCGTTCAGCATGAAAAGTTCTAAAAAAAAGTCCTTGTCGGCATATCTCTATCTTTAATACATCGCCTATAAGTGTTTTTACGTTTTCATTTCTTCCAACAATCTCCATTCAGTTAAAATTTCAATTACTAGCTTCGGAGCAAGCTAGCCTATCGCCCCAGCTTCGGCCAGCATCAAAATGTCGAGTCGTGACGAGTTAAGACTTCAGAGAAGAGTATATGTGTTTGGAGTTTCGCTGTTCACCTCGGCTTTTGTGAATTGCGTCTGGCACCTACCGTCCATGCTCCTTTTAAGCTTACGCTGGGTACACCGTTATAGATTCCGGGCGAAGCCGGGACGGGTTGCTACTATTACATAAAATAGGTATTATCCCCACTTTAATATTATGCAATGTTTTATTACTTACGTGTAAGACGTAATTCATGTACTGAATCTAATTTCGTCGACAATAATATATTACTGGTAATACGTTGGAACATTGCACATTTTACGAAGTGATGATACAGTTCAGACAATGTATGTAGGCTATTTAAATGAAAGCCTTGTAATGGAACAGAGATAGACAATTACTTTTTGTTTGACAGACATAATTTGTGAGAACATTACAAGTTAGCGGCTCTAATAAGGAGAGATGTTCATTTTACGACCAACAATGCCATTTAAAAGGATTCGACACGGTCTATGCACTACAGCGCGTGACGTCAACTGGCTGACGATTGACTACTTGACAGCGAGGAAGTCGCTTCCGGAACTGCTATTTCCGGCAACATGATAACCAGAGATGGTCGCACCTTATGTGCTGCAGCACATTATTTTATTTGAAATATTTAATAATATTATCTACAATAACAAACAACGCATTCAAAAAGACACCAGCCAAGAAATAGGAAATATTTCAACTCCTCTCCCAACGAGGAATCTAGTCGTTTGCTTCACTCCGCGTCAAGGATGATGTAACTACTCTATTAGATCGGTCAGCTGTGGTTATAAACGTGCCTAGAGATAAGCCCGTTTCCGGCCGTTTCAGTCTATAATGAGGCTCTGCAGGTTAGCCAACTTAAACAAATAAATACCATACGAAAATCTCCTATGTTACACGTAAGCCAGGCGTATTATTGGCGATAAATGTTTATTAATGAAAATTACATAATATATTCACGCCGTTGCGTTAGTGACAACATTCACACATACCGTACGTCGTAATATTAAAATAATTAATTTGTCGAATACATCAATGTTGGCAATATATTAGTTACGAAGAAATGTTCTTACCTTTCAAGAGCTTACTTTTCTTTTTAAATTGATTAAGCTGATTAAATATTGCTCTTCTGCTACCTAGAACTGTTATTCGTATAAAAGTGTACAATTCGCCAATTTCCTTTCCATAACCTCACTTTTCACGTACCATACTAGGCTGCAATCCCTACCCCATCCCGCTTCGAAAATTCGGAATTGGAAAGGAGAAGGGAAAAACAAATATGAAATAAACATATTTATTCTATATTCAATACAGAGAAAGTTGAAAATAGAAATTCAGTTACAAAGTAGACCATGTTATTTCACTCATGTTTACATCAGTAACATACCTGAACAAGATGTTCAGAAAATAACATACAGCCTACTTTCTCCTAAATGCATGGGTATTGTTATAACTTTTTGCCCTTTTCAAGGAGTATAATTGAATGTTGGTTGTAGTAGCTTGTTGAAATACAACGTCTTATACGGATATTCAACATGAATATGTGCCCTTTGCTAGTGCTAACTCTGTACAAATCTTCATTCAATTCGGTTTCACCGTGTTTGAATTGATAGGGGGAATCGATTTGCACACCTACACGGCCGCTATCTGCAAACGTTTGGGCTGATGACCTTTTCGTTTGGTCAAGAGATGCTTCCCACATAAGGGTATGTTGTTGCAAAATTTAGTAGAGAACAGATGATTAGGTTGGTCGTAATTTGATTTAAGCTTTTAACATGTGGGTGGCCGCCATTCTGTTTCCGTCAAGATGGTGGCGATATAAGACATGCCACTGAGGTTTCCTTTGCTAGTGCTACCTCTGTACCAAATTTCGTTCAATTCGTTTTACACACATACATGGCCACCATCTGCAAACTATTGGGCCGGTGACCTTGTTGTTTAGTCAAAAGACGCTCGCCATATAAGTATATCTTGTTGCAAAATTTGGTAGAGATCGGATGATTAGGTTAGTCTTAATTTGATTTAAGCTTTGAACATTTGGGTGGCCGCCATTACGTTTCCGTCAAGATGGTGGCGATATAAAACATGACAGAGGTGCCCTTTGCTAGTGCTACCTCTGTACCAAATTTCGTTCAATTCGGTTTCACCGTGTTCGAATTGATAGGGGGGGGGACAGACATTCAGAGTACACACACTCACACACACATACACACAATTTTTCGCCCTGTGTTGATCTGATAAGTCTACTTTCATTTTTTTGCTAAGATCGAAAGTAGGCTAAAAAAAAGTGACACCCTATGTGTCAAAATGACCCGGCGGCAGTCATCGTGTTATATTTTTTCAGGCCAGTTCAGAAAGGGTTAAGCCATGGGGTACAATTCCACAGCTAGCTCAGTCGCCTATCGGAGAGATTGTAGAGTACTTAAAACACCTTCGTGGATAGTGTTGCTCTGGTACCAGGTGGCCCTGAGATCCGACCAGTTTCAATTTAACCTGTTCTCAAATATTCACTGAGGAGTTTATCCCGCAGTGAAGGTACCGCACCATGACTTGGACTCACTGTGAATATAACCCACAATGTTTGTTTCAGCGCACCTTTCGTTCAACATCCTTATGATGTGCTAGTAGTGGATACTCCCATTTTCCACTATGACATCAGCCTTGTTCACTGGTTTGACGAACATACCCACCCTGTCGCATTTCGACTTCTTTACAGTCCTCTTCAAGAAGAAACACTATGGATTTGCATGTATTTTGATGGTCCAAGTTCTTCTCAGTTCCAACATGAAATGGATACAATATTCACTGCTGGCAGCAAAAGCTCCAGAACCTGCAATGAAAATAAGACAGTTATTCTATATTTAAACATTATGGTGTTTAAAGCAATTTTTCAGTGTTGCCTTAGTAAACAAAAGTTTGGTGCTTTTCAGTCTGTCAACACGAATGTACCCAAATGAGTTGGGTTATACCCTCATCCTGAAAAAATTACATGAGAAGCAATCTGATTGGCTCTTGTCTTGTACCGGTACTCAATTGTCCATGCAAATTGCCGGAAAAAATGGCACCTGTTCAATTTTGTGAGTTGTTTGGAAGATAATGAAAGGCAGAACCTAAATTAGAAGGTATAAATCACTTGGTGCTAGAAGCGTCTATACCAGCGTGTACCGGTAGAAGCTAACAGGTGTCGTGTGATACAGGATTTTTACTGTTTAAGTTAGAATATGTTAAACATGTTTTGATACTAATTGCAACGTAATACTCTTAAAGTGGACTTTGTATTAAAGATAAATGCTGTCGCGGGCTTTTTGTTGAACTTCTATGCTGAACAATACTCTTGAGTTAGAATTGATATATAATTAACAGCTTAGCCACCGTAGCGCTGTCTGGGAAAGGCTCTCTCGCTGGCTAACTACATGTGCGAACAAACCTTTGCCAGATTCAGACCAGAGAAAACATTCACGGAACATTACATGAAAACTTCCGAGTGTTGCTGCCTTTTACCTTCGATTCATAACTGGTCAAATGTCCAGGCTCCTAAATTAAAACAAGACCAACAGATTTAACGGGAACACTGGAACACTGCTATATTGGCAACACTATTGATATCTCTATATTATAAAAATCAACTAGGGCTCCGCAGCATTATTTTTCAGTGTGGAATTAAAATATTACGACATTATGTAATAGTTTATAACCTTTATTTCACAATACTTCCTTCCAGACAATGTTCGCTCTGCGTCGACCCTTAGGTTTAATTTCTACTTCTACATCTTTAAATGATTTTCCTCGGGATAAGGCAACATAGAACATTCCATGGCCTAAAACAGGATCAGGCAAGTAGATTCCAACTCGATGAAGCGTTTGACCCTGCGCTTTGTTGATTGTAATACAAAACGCTAGTGTAATAGGAAATTTCCATCATTAGAACCAAATATATGATTGCTACAATGAGAAACAAGTAGTTCTGGGAAGAACTATACAGCCTATTTTCATATATCCTACTTATTTTAACTGCCACTATGAACATACAAAATATCAGTTTGATTGCTGTAATAGATTCGTAGATATTGAAAACCGACTAAATATTTTGGATGGTAGCCATGTTGGATTTTATATATGTAGGTCCCAGAGTTATGTACTGTTACATGAAGATTACTGTGTACGTGTAGCATTCAAATTTCAATCGCATGATTAGGACACAAGAAGTAACAAGGAGATTTTAAAATTTCGCACAGCTGCCATCTTGTGGTTATGGAAACAATTGAAATAAATTAGATGCCAGTGGATTAACATTCGTATAAGGATTTACTGTACCAAGTTTCACTGCACGCGGATGGTTAAATTGCGAGAAACGTCCATGTGAATATTTATACTTCACGTCGCCGCCATGTTGGATTTGTGTTCACCAGGTTATTTAAAGTCCTATATTTGAACTTATGTTCATAGCCCCTATGAACATAAAGAAATTCAGTTTGATTGCTGTAATAGATTCGTAGATATTCAGAGCCGTCTAAATATTTCAGATGGTCGCCATGTTGGATTGTTAAATGTATAGGCCATAGAGTCATGTACCATTAAAGGAAAATTATTGCGTAGGTTCATTATTCAAACTTTCACTTCGATCGCATGATTACGACACAAGAAATAAGAACTTAATTTTAAAATTCGCACAGACGCCATTTTGAGGTTACAGGTATGTAAACAATTGAACTAAATTGGATACCAGTGCTTTACAATGTGTATAAACATTTCCTGCATCAGATTTCATTGCGTTTGGAACATTAAATCGTGAAAAAGGTCTGTTAAAATTTTTAATTCGCTTGGCCGCCATGTTCGTTTTGTAGTTAACCGGTTTTTGAAAATCTTATAGATAAACTTCCAGTAGTGCCCTTTATCTCCGTACAAAATTTCAGGGTGATACCGCTAATACAGTAGTTTCAGAGATATAGAATGCCGGTGAAATATTTCGCACATCCGCCATCTTGTGCTTATGTAAACAATTGAACGAAGTTTGATGTCGGTGCATTACAATGTGTATAAACATATACTGTACCAAGTCTTATTGCGTTTGGTTGGTTAAATCGCGAGAAACATCTATTTAAAAGTCGCAAATTTGCGTGGCCGCTATGTTGGTTTTGTAGTTACCAGTTTTTCAATCGTCACATAGGTGAACTTCTAGTAGTTCCCTTTATCACCGTAAAAATTCCAGGGTGATATCGGGAATAGTTTCGAAGATATTGAATGCTTGTGAAATATTTCGCACAGCCGCCATGTTGGATTGGTGAGTCGTAACAAAATTTGAAGGTCACGGTCCGTGTCGCCCGGAGTAGTGCTATGAACTTACCTTGTTTCATTGAAATCGCTCCAGCCGTATAGAAGTTATTAGGGACACACACACACCTCTCACACTCACACACACACAGACACACGGACAAAAGGTGATCTCATAAGCCTATTTTTTCAAAATTGAAAATAGGCTAAAAATGTTGGAAAAAATGAGATGTAATATCGAATGTTCACTCATAGCTTTCCTCAGAATCATCCGACGTGAATAGTTGAGAGCTCAAATGACAGCGCTTGATTCACTGAGTGTTCGTAGACGAATACGACCTTCGTACCTCAATTAGAACCAGAGATATATGATTGCTTCAAAGTTGGAAAAAGTTGAAAAAATCAAATAATTTGAGAAAGGCGGAATTTAAGTGATTTGTAATACTTGATGACAAATCTGTGCATGAATACCTATCATTAAAAAAAAGAATGAAGAAAATAGACCGGATAGAATTGCCGGAGGCGGCTTCGGTGGCGTAGTCGGTAGCATGCTGAGCTTCTATGCCCAAGATAGCGGGTTCAAACCCGGCCGAAGCCGTCGGATTTTTAAAAGCGTTAAAAATCCCTCAGTATGCCTTCCTTCGGAGGGGAAGTAAAGCCGGCGGTCCCATGTCATGGATTTATGGCATGTTAAAGAACCTTCCACTAATTGCACCTGTGTGAAGCTAAATTGGATAGGTTAAGAATGTAAACAACGCTCTTAGGTTTCTACGTTCGTTGCCAAGAGCCGACTGCGGTGGCGTCTAGTAGCTTAGTTTTGAACTTGGCCTAGTAGTCGTTGACGGTGGCGCTTGGCGGCAAAGTTGGAACTATTTGAAAAATTATAAGTTGCAGTACTTGTATAAAAAAACAAACAGATAACACACACTAATACAGTCATCACAATTAACACCGGTTATCAGACAGATTCTACACACACCCAAAGTTCACGGGGCTACATGACCGCGTTGTCGCAGCCCCCAAACTTAAGAACCAACCAACCAGAATTGCCGGACGGACTCGGATAAGTTTTCATAAATATTTTAATATATAGATTGCCGTGCATTAGTCTCGAAAAAACTCGATACCTACTGCTCCGATTTCGCTGAAAATGTTATAATTTGTTCTCATTATGGCGGACAGTGTTGAGAAAGTAGTTTGAACGAAATCGAATAGGTCGTTTTTTTAAATTAATTTAAATTACAAAGTCACACCAATATTGAATATAATAACTTAACGGACAGATGGCGACATAGTGCATCCAGCCACTTCAAAATCTTCTACTGTATGAGCAAAGAAAACAACCTATACCATAATCCCTTTGATCAATACGTGCTGTATGCTTTTGCGCATCATTGTGCCCCAGATGAAGCATCAGGGGAGAAATTATACGACTGACTGATATAGTGGACTGTATTTCCTCATGTACAATCTAATAAATATTGTAATTACTATGGAATGTAAAATGAGCTAATGCCCCGATTATTTGAACGACGATCAGCCATGTTGGCTAGCTAACATACAAATAAACAATGAAGGCTGTTGCTGCCAACCCAAACATATAAATGTACCTTGGAGAGAAAACAAAGAATAAACATAGAGAGTAAACAAAGAATAAACATAGAAGATAAACAAAGAATAAACATAGAGAGTAAACAAAGAATAAACACGTGCAATAAAATAATGCTTAACGTAACAGAATCATTCATATCTCCATATACTGTATAATCCACTTACAGCGTATTGAAGTATGTTATTACATTTCACATCTATAATGTGAGGATGTACTACTAACGGAAAGGATGTCATTATTGTCAAGTTCTCAAGGTAAGATCGATAGATTTGGGTTATTATGAAAATAATTCGGTGTCGCTTTACAACACAAAAATTCCGTGTCGTTTTACAGTGTGCATTACAATGCCAAGGAGAGGACGAACTGACATAGGTCGTCGAAGTCAGTCAAATGGCGGCGAGCTACTTCACGTGCAAACCGCACTGATGACCAACGGGCGACGGATAATGAAAATAGTCGTATTGGAATGTCTGATTTACGTTCGAGAGCGATTGAAATGGAACGACAAGCGGAAAGATTCAGAATGCAACGAGTTAGTGAACATCAAATCAAACACAACCTCATCGAGCACGACACAATGAACATGTTCGATTGCGCCGACGCGATACTCCTGTGAACCTGGAACGTCAGTTGACCGTATCAAAGGAGGAGCTCATTCGGCGTGGTTTTCCGAACGTAGCGCAGAACTTCAAAAACCATAATTGGCTGAGCGAACGAGCCATATTGGCAGCGAAAAAAAAAAGATCTCAACGAGTCCATTCAAAATGTCATTCCAGGACAGTTGTTTTCGTTCAAATCGGTTGACACAGTTATCAACCAGGATGAGGTAGTCAACTATCCCACAGAATTTTTGAATTCGCTGGAATTGCCTGGATTACCACCTCACAATTTGCAATTGAAAGTAGGCTCAGTCATCAACATGTTGCGTAACGTCAATCAACCTCGACTAGGCAATGGAACGAGACTGGCTGTGAAAAAGCTTATGAACAACGTCATCGATGCGACGATTATCAAGGAAAAGTACAAAGAAGAGGATGTTTGATTCCGCGCATCCCGATGATTCTAACGGACGTGCCATTCGATTTTAAACGGTTGCAATTCCCCGTGCGTCTGGCTTTCGCAATGGCCATCAACAAATCACAAGGCTAGTCGTTGGAAGTTTGTGGAATTAAGTTTAAGTGTTTCGCGCATGGACAACTGTATGTCACGTGTTCGCGTGTCAGAAAGCCGCCAACTTTGTTATTTACGGGCCGGAAAACAAAGCTAAAAACGTAGTAAGCTTTGCATTGAATGTTAACTGCACTTATCGTTCATGTAAATAAAGGACATTGAATGCATTTGAATTACAAACAAATTTCATTTAATAACCAAACAAAACTCAAACCGTGCACGATGCGGCTAATATTATCGATCTCAATTAATTGAAGTTAGAAGGTTGATTAGGATTAACAATCGCTTACGAAGTTACGATCATATCAATTTCAGGTGGTACGAAGTTCACCGGGTCATCTAGTTTAAAATACAACTGCCACTGTAAACAAACCGACCGGCCGTGACGATAAGGGAAGAGATCACGGAGCCTCGTGCATGTGACGGCTACTTGCTGACACGTGACGTAGATAGGCTAACTATTATTGGAGATACGGTGCGTCATAGAGACCTAAAAGCTACGTTTACACTGGCGAAAATCCGTCGCAAAAGTCACTCGGGCGAAAGTTACTCGCCTCGAGTGAAATTTCGCACTACCCAAAACAGAGCGCAATTCGGAGCTAACAAATGCGCGAGTAGGACAAGCCGCCTTCAGTTCTGGTTTCGTGGCCGACATGGCAACTTGTTTTGTCCCTCCAGCAGCTGCAGCCGTGTTTTCCGTCATGTCAATGGCATTTTTTTTTATCAAGAAAGGGAAGAAGAAAAATCGCCGCCCTCGACGATGGTGGAGCAAACAAATTATTATTTCGCTTCGGTATGATTCCAGTAGCGCTTTCATCTTCCCTTTCACTGCAGAAATAGGAAAGTTTAGTGCAGAACTAATTTCCTTCCACGCATCTTCTCTTTTATTGCGATTGAAATAGCTTTTGTGTTTTGGATTCCACATAAAAACTCTATTCTTGTAGAACTCGACGAGCTACAAGCACTGTTCTTTATTCATCCCTCGCGTAACTATGGCGGCCACGTTTACACTAGACTAAGTGAAACTCAACGTGCGAAATCCTTTGATGCGCGGACAAAAACCGACTGAGCACCGGCTCGCACCAAGGGCCCTCACCCCGCGATTACTCAGGGATGGGGGCACGTCTACACTAGCGCTTTTCCCTCGCGACATTACTTCGCGCGAGGGAGTTTCGCTAGTGTAAACGCAGCTTTTAAAAGGTGCCTGTACACTGTAGAGTGATTTTCATAGAGCAAGTCTAGCTAGACCACTCTAGCTAAACTGAGTGCGTGTACACTGTAGAGTAATTTTCCCTAGGTAGAGCATTCGTAGAGCGGAGATAGACAACTCTACCTAGAGCACTCTCTGAACCTGTGTACACTGTCAATCGTAAATGGACTAGCTAGAGCAGCGCTGAAACAATTCTGAGAGCAGTGTGAGTCTACTGTCGGTTTTTTGCGCTGTGTTGTGAAGTTAAAATGTCTTCAAGAGAGCTTTTAGCATCTGTGGTGGTTGTGTGTGCCTTGTTAAAAAAATGAACTATGAAGAGGAAAAGAAGGTTGTGGTTGAGGAATTGGATATCAAAAAGAGAATACGAGGGAATGCGCGCTAAATTATTGCAGGAATTATGTTCAGAAGATTCTGAAGCTTACCTTTTAAGAATGAACAAAAGTTACTATGATTATATTTTGGCCAAAATTACCCCCAAGATCAGCAAAAGGGATCACCCGAAACGACTGTGCCTTCAAATTTCTGTCTCTGTATTGTTTCCGAGTACAATTCCAAGTTTCTGGATGGGCTTCAACATTTTCAATTAATGTTATTGTTTTTTCGCGACTCCACACAAATTCAGCCATATTGAAACACTATAATTAACAACAAACAAATAACCCCAACAATCCACCACTGACTCAACATAGAGCACTTTCCAATATTCAACCGAACTGTTCTAGCTAGGGCACCCAAATACTGTTTACATCGTAGTGTCATCCGGCCCTAGCCAGAGCTTAGAGCGGTCTCCGCTAGGGTTCTCTACCACCTGTGTACACTGGAGAGGAGCTTAGAGAGCCCTAGCCAGAGCTTAGAGCGGTCTCCGCTAGGGTTCTCTACCACCTGTGTACACTGGAGAGGAGCTTAGAGAGCCCTAGCCAGAGCTTAGAGCGGTCTCCGCTAGGGTTCTCTACCACCTGTGTACACTGGAGAGGAGCTTAGAGAGCCCTAGCCAGAGCTTAGAGCGGTCTCCGCTAGGGTTCTCTACCACCTGTGTACACTGGAGAGGAGCTTAGAGAGCCCTAGCCAGAGCTTAGAGCGGTCTCCGCTAGGGTTCTCTACCACCTGTGTACACTGGAGAGGAGCTTAGCGTGCCCTAGCTAGAGCTACTCTACGCTCTAGCTAGGGCTAAAGCTCTCCAGCGTACAGGCACCTTTAGAGTGAGAGAGCAGTGGCGATTTTTGAGAGGAGGCAAGGGAGGCCTGGCCTCCTTCATTTTCCTGCATACCTATAAATGTATTATTTTTCTTCTTGTTTCGTTTCGGTCAACTATGGACCACGTCATTTCAACTGTTACAGTATTCCATCATACATAGACGGTATTGTTCCTTTCTCTCTTTTTCCACGCATTTCCAGCTTTCAGTGCTGGAAACTCCGATGTTCGAAGAGTTTTCTCCTTAGCTGGTCTCCTGGATATCTTCACACGTGATCCCAATCTCGTGTAGATCTTTTTGTATCTCACTGAAACAGACTCCCTTGGAGAAAAGTGAAAATGCGATAGATAAATCGCGTTGATGCCAATCGTGCCCCATGGAACGTAATCCGTCTTTTACATCACAAGAGTAATGTTATTTTTATTGTTCTTATTATAATTTTTGCTAATTATTCTTGTAGTAGTATTTTGTTCTCTCTGTCGCCATTGCTACTGTCACAACAAACGAGATTAGTTTGAATCGTTGTTCTTTGCCGCTCAGAAAATTGCACTTAGAGGCCAGGTAGATGAACGGCCTCTTGCCAGGCGTCTGTTGTCATGGTAACCGTGACGACAGTCCCAGCATGCAGCGGGAGGTGAATGTTGGTTGGTTGGTTCCTCAGTTTAGGGGCTGCGACAACGCGGTCATGTAGCCCCGTGTACTTTGGGTGTGTGTAGAATCTGTCTGATAACCGGTGTTAATTGTGATGGCTGTATTAGTGTGTGTTATCTGTAATTCAGGCAAGGACTGCAGACGATTAATTTCAAGTAGTTCCTAAATTTGCTACCAAGTGCTAACGTCAATGACACCTAGCTGTGAACTTGGCTACTAGATGAAACCCAAACCAGCACCTGGCGGCGAAAGTTGGAACTTAATACAGCGTTGTTTACATTCTTAACCTATATAATTTAGCTTCACACAGGTGTAATTAGTGGAAGGTTCTTTAACATGCCATAAATGTATGACATGGGACCACCGGCTATACTTCCCCTCCGAAGGAAGGCATACTGAGGGATTTCTAACGCTCTTAAAAAATCCGACGACTTCGACCGGGTGTGAACCCGCGATCTTGGGCATCGAAGCTCAGCATGCTACCAACTACGCCACCGAAACCGCTAAAAATAATATAATATAATATAATATAATACAATATAGGGATAGGGATATAAGAGACCTTCCGTACCATACCCACCCGTATAGATCGCGTGAAAAAATTATACAGTACCCCTTTACCCCTCTTAAGCGCATTATATGTATTGATAAATTTTACAGCTTAATTTGGTTCCGTTATAACCGTTTGCAAACTACCTCAGTAATGTAATAAATGGAATATTGTATTGCGTCTTACAGCAATATTGCTGGACCTGTGAGATTCCGTTGCCTTGGTTACCGGCTTGCATACTTTCATTATTGTATTGAATTAAATTAGTTTTCTGGGAATATCTAAAAACTGCTGGTTTTAGGGCCTTGAAATGTGGTTTAGGGCCCCCCGAGTTTCGTTTCTCACATCGAGGGGCTGAAAATGAGCTTTGTCTCACCCTTCTACGCCTATTTCAGCAAGTATTTTCAGGGGGTAGGACCCCATTAATGAGAGGTACCGGGAAGAGTTACATCAATGATTAGTGGCCTGCCTCTGTTGGATATCTGTACCAAATTTTACGTTGATCCACCCAACCGTTCTCGAGTTATAAGGGAACAAAGTTGTCCACAGACAAACGGATAGACAGACATACAGACAGACAAAGAATATTTTCGCGCGCATCCGTCATAAAACAGTCTGAAACGCGTTAATAACGCAAATTTCCATAGGAATTCAGAAAAAAAAACCAGACAAACTTTCATTTTTATATATAGAGAGATTTCATTTAAATTTTGTTGTCTTTAGGGCACCGAAACCTATGAGACATTTTGGGTATAATTTTATACTCTTGATGGCGCTACTGTTATGGAAGATTTTGAATCTTTACCTAATGACGGAAGGTATCACGCGCAATATATTGTATGTCATATCTACTAGGATATCGTTTTATAATCTCCGTTAAGGTGAGTTCTACTACTGATATCTTGACGTTTATGTTTTTTTTTATTTTTATCACGAGCACCCCTCCCCACCTTCGCCCGGGAACAGTTATGAATGCATTACGTGCTAGCTCGTAAACTGTCGCCTTAGTAATTGAATGGAGATTGTTGGAAGAAATGAAAACGTAAAACCACTTATAGTGGGCGATGTATTCAATATAGAGATATGGTCTCGTTGTTGTATTTTTTTTATTATTTTTTTTTCTTAGAACTTTTCATGCTGAACAATTCTTACGCTCATAGTATATTGATATTTTTAACGGTTTGTCCAGCGCAAGCTTAAGAAGCGCACGGACGCCAGGTTTCTTTTCGACTTTTTCACTGAAATCGTTACTGCTTGGCTATCTTTGATGATAAACAAATAATTTTCCACAGAAACCTTCCTCGAAATATCCTTCACAGAATGGTGAAACTCTCATCAAAATCCATCCAGTGGTTCTCAAGATTACCCGTGATATCCAAGAATCGGGGAATTTGGTTGGTTGGTTCTTAAGTTTAGGGGCTGCGACAACGCAGTCATGTAGCCCCGTGTACTTTGGGTGTGTGTAGAATCTGTCTGATAACCGGTGTTAATTGTAATGACTGTATTAGTGTGTGTTATCTGTTTTTTTAATTTAAGTACAGCAACTTAGAATTTTTCAAATAGTTCCTAATTTTGCCGCCAAGCGCCACCGTCAACGACTACTAGGCCAAGTTCAGAACTTAGCTACTAGACGCCACTGCAGTCGGCTCTTGGCAACGAACGTAGAAACCTAAGAGCGTTGTTTATATTCTTAACCTATCCAATTTAGCTACACACAGGTGCAATTAGTGGAAGGTTCTTTTTCATGCCATAAATCTATGAGATGGGACCGCCGGCTTTACTTCCCCTCCGAAGGAAGGCATACTGAGGGATTGTTAACGCTCTTAAAAAATCCGACGGCTTCGGCCGGGTTTGAACCCACGATCTTCGGCATAGAAGCTCAGCATGCTACCAACTACGCCACCGAGGCCGCAATCGGGGACTTTGTTTTATACTAAGTAGTGTGCCCTTTTAGCAAGAAATATGCCAATCACAGTATACCAGCGTAGCTCAATTCGGAATTTCGAGGCAGCGGTAAGTTCCCCCACTCTGTGACTCACATATTTTGGATTAATTAGAGGATACACTTGCAAAAATAACAACAAAATCAACTCCTATTTAAACACATTTAATTAATAAAATTAATGGCGCTACAAACACTTTAACAATTTAATTACTGACCCATAATCATCTACTTGTTCCAAATGAACAAGGAATCACAAATATAATAAAACAAATATTGTATTTAAAACATGTGGTTTCCACATAAACCAACAATTCCTACTTAGTCTTACTTCCATAAAGCATTAACAGTAAGTTTTATATAACTCCGAGTTCTTTAGGCTCCATGCTATACATAATTATGGTGTCATTCTGGTACACCTCAAATACTATCCTTTATATTTTCTTATTTCTCAAAAACAAATATATAATTATATTTAAAATCTATGTTAATTATCTAACTCAATATTTTGGGCATGTCCACACATTCAGTTGTTATCATCTCTCTTTATTTCACAAATATATTAAGGTAGTCAGGAAATCAATTGTGTACTCCAGAGCGTGAAGATACTTGACACAGTCAAAAAACTATAGTTACTCCCGAAACTTAGTTGCCTTCAATTAACTCGTGGAATCCTACGTCCATACATCATTACAATAGGGATTGTTATTTATCTCTTATATTTTATAAGACCATTATCATATAAGAAACTACGATCTGAACAGGCAAACGAAAAATATCAATCTACAAGGACCTCGGTTCAACGCCCGGGTCGTTAACAACTTTAAACACTCCTGGTGTATTCATTTCTCTTTACAACATCTTACGAGACGGTTTCTGGCCCCTCTCGCTTTAAGAGAGCTAGACCCTTCTACTCGGGCGCGATTTATGACACGGGGGGGTGACGGCGACTCCCTGTCTAACCCACGTTAGTAGCTTATTTCCAAGGCTTTCAAAACAAACCTTCACATTATATTCAGTTCTGGGGAGAGACCGGGCTTTTACTGTACCGTACTCATTCAAACAACTATTCTTTGGTTCATAGACCACTTTCGTAACCTTGGCATTTATTAATTATGAGAGGGTCCTCATTGATTGGGAAGATTAATACACAATCGACGACGAAGAATAAAGGGGCTTTTATCATAAGAAGATTCTGCGTTCGAATCTCTTCACGTGCCTCGGGAACCATTCCCTTACAGAGGACTTATACAAAATGCGATTTAAAGTCGGCCGTGGCCCATATGACATACGCTCAATAATACCATATATTAGCTCCCTTTTTTATACATACACAATGCCTCGTGATACTATGTCACAAATAGAGGACTTATACAATTATCAATTCACTGCAATCAACTACCCTCCATAAGTAATTTACCAAGTATTTTAACCTCTACGCGTTCCTAGCGTGACACTTTAATATTATTTGCGCTCTTTTGCGCTATGCATTATTTTAAGCCGAATTGTCTTCCCAAGAACTGACAAATCTCATTAGTAACAATTCATATTATTTTAATTCTCATATTAATCTTTTCCGTTGCCGATAAATCGCTCCCTTTTAAAATATTCCATTGAACATCATATCTTACACATATGTTAAGGCTTTAACGCTCTTATGTTCACATCAATTTATTTGATCTTTATTTAATATTTCCATATTTAATTATTATTATTATCTTTATTCTTTACACAAGCTCAAAAGCTATTTCTTTCATATCTCAACTTTACTTTATTTAAATATCTTTCATGATAATTAGTGATATTTCGCTTGCTCTTATGACATTTGTTAAATACATTAACATTTCATTCACTTATTTCCTCTACGGGATTTATTCTTTACATAATCATTTATAATTTCTCAAATTTTCTATTATTGTTCAGACCGCGTTCTTGCTTATTCAGTATTTATTTATTAAAACACATCCCTTTTACTCAAAAACTCCGGTGGATTTGTACACACCCAATTTCTGACACCAAAATAGAATGAAATTCAGTACTCACATGTTTTTAAGATCGTCCCATGATCTTTATTCTTGTGCGGTGCTTCATTTTGGGCCCACTTTGAACTTTTTACTCCATATTAAAGGAATTCATCTTATGTATAAACACTTTTTGACATATATTTAAAACACTTAACATTGACGACATTTTTATACACTGATGTGTCCCTTTTGAACACATAATAAACACTAAAAATATTAATTTAACACATAATCTTGCTAAATTTGCACTTCACAATTCTTGATCACTAGGCCGTATTTCTGAGCCTATCACACGTGACCTTCTTAATTTCCCGTTTCCAAGGGTGAAATTTATTCGATGTCGGCTTCCTATCCTGCAGAATACGAAAGTCTCGAAACATCTACTGTTCCCTGGAGTCCAAATTCTGCTACTCCTATCCTGGATGACCGGCTATTTATCTAGCTTGAACGGCTTCTTTGTAGATCTGTTTATCGATCCTAGCGAAAGTCTATTCGGATCGAGGTCTCCTCAATGACCTATAGATTTAGTTTATAGCAGCTAGTACTTCTCGAGTCTAGTACTTTTAGAATAGTTCGCCTGCTTTCTGGAGATAATGTTTATAGTCTCCTATCTTCTCTATTTGATCGGTTCTAACACTCCTATGTTTCTGACATATGTTCCGAACCTTATTCTGTTCTTCCCTTTTTGGGTTCTTTAATTTAAATAACAGTTTATCTTTCTGGTACGGTACTTCCGTACGTTATGATCTATTTGTCCGTCTATTTAACGACCTATCGCCTTTAACTCCGACGTTCGCAGCCTGCTCTGACTATATCTTACGAACTTTCACTATAACTTGTATACAGTCGGGCCTAAATCCTGTAACTAGGATTTTCCTAATATTTCAATACGGCGATACTTTAAATTTCTTCTTGACCACTCCTTATGGAGGCAAGCAAGTCGTTAATACTGCGACGCCTGTGGCTATCGGATATTACTTCTGCGATGTAACACAACGTTTCTCCCCTCAAGGGGTACTGGTAACTGTCTTCGATGTGACGCAGAATTATGCCCCTCACTGATTGTCGAACTACATTCGGTGTTTGATGTAGCTTAGTGACGTGCCCTCAGGCCGTTTGAACTGCGTGCGTAGTAACACCCTCACGGGTTGTCAGAATAACTGCCTGTGCTGATGATCCAGCGTTCCGTTCCCCTGGACGGACTTGTACTGCGTGATGCGTGATTACGCCCCTCACGGGCTGTTTGAGACTGCATATACTGTTGATGTAGCCTTACGCCCCTCACGGGCTATTCGAGACTGCATGATTGGCTTGGTAAAGCCCGAAGCTTTATACTATTTCACTACAAAAAAATAAGACTCTAGCCTTTTCTGTGGTCAACTTCTAAAATAATGGTGCCACAAATATAAAAATTATACCTTCCGAAAGCTCGTCTTCTCAATGTCAAATAATCTTATTGCACCTAAGAATCGATCGTGCAATTCGGAGATATTAATTAATTTCTCGTCCTCAATTGTGTGGGTGTTGCATTTCTTTTGCTTTCTCCCCTCCACACAGGCATCGGTAATTCCCCAATGACGTCGTCTTGCGTTAGCAGTTTTTTCCTGCGCAATTATTAAATGGTTTCTCTTTCCTGAAAAATCTCTCATTCAAAATGATTCACTGTACTGTACTTGTTTACTCGTTATTATACTTGTAAACGGGTTAAATTTAATTATTCCTCTTCTGGCGCATAAGCGGTGTTGTCATTTTCCAGCAACGTCAGCTCGAATTCCGATTCAGGCTTCCTTGTTTAATCCTGGGAAATTTCCACTCGGTTATTAATACTCGTGACTCGCTCCCTTCAGAATGTCAAGAGGGATGATATCATCCTCTCGAACACCTGGTCCTCGTTAGTTGCACAACCTTATACTGGCCTCCTAGCTTGATCTTTCTTTAAGTCACATTAGAAACTATACGCTTCTTTGATTTCTTCCTCAAATGCATGGATTCGCACTCCTTGGACCCTATAGCATATGGGTTCATCTCACCCTTCCTTAGGATAAATAAATTTTCGAAAAATTTTTGAGGAAATTTATTTTAATTAATTTCGTATTCTTATTTCATCGAATCCATCATAACGTCATCCGTATTTACTGTTGTTTTATTTCCTTAAAGTTCCTTTCACTAATAGTGTAGGTTGGGTATGCTCTATCTTTACCCTATCTTTCTCCTTTATTACATTAAAATTTTCTTTAAAAAAAAATCAATTACTTCTTTAAAGTTCCTTTCCTCTATGGTCTGTGTTTAGGTTGGGTCTTCAAAAGTTCCCATTCATTCATTTATTTCCCTAGTGGTCGACTACACTCAGGGTCATAAATTTCTTGTCACGTTCGGTGTTTACAACTCTCCCCTCGTCTGGTGAGCTCCTCCAAACTCGAGTCAACAGTTGGTTCCTTTCTTCTTTTCTCAGGACAGACTTCTAGTCGGTCTGTTCTCTATTCATTATATATTTTCAACTTAATGACTTTATGTTAATTACTTTGCGGGTGCAATTAGCTTTACCCGTAACTTACTTCATTACAGTTCACAGACTTCAAGTCTGTTACACTTCATTTGATTTTTTAAGAGCTCAGTCTGACCTCACCTGACTCTTTCTGGTTCTCTTCCCCCTTCCTTATCTCTCTTTGAGATGGTATTTCAACAAATATTATACTTATTTCTCTTATTCTTTGACGGTTGCAAATAGCTTTACCCGTTTGTTCATGGTGGAATAATCCTTTTCCTTCACCTCGTATCGAGATGGCATTTCCAAAGAGTATTTCTTTTTTCGACTCTTCCAATTCTTTAGGTTTTTCAGATCTCCCTTTTTTCTCTTCTTTTTATCGCTCCCTTTCTTTTTACGGAGCTTCCAGCTGAAATATGCCTGGGCATCCTCTTTCTCTAAGGCATCATATGTTATTCCTCCTCCTTTCATTGTTTCCATAGGGTATCCATTTCCTGTTACACCCACTATCAATGGCGGTTTTCTTCCATTTAGCTCTTCTTCAGAGACGTCTCCTCTCATTTTTTCATTGTTCCCAACAATCTCATCTTTTTCTTTTAGGTTCTCTTGGCTCTTATGGGCATCTTTCTCCATTTCTCTATTCTTTTGTTGCCAGTCCTGGTATTTAATCAACAATTCAAGGATCTGAGCTTTCAATTTTGGTCCTTCTAATGCCGTTTTATCTTCTTGATCCTCCTGAATGTCTTCTAGGTTTTCTTTTTCTACCTCCTCATTTTCTTCGGAGTTTTCTTTTTCAATTCCGGTGAACTCTTGAACCTCTGTTTCCATCGGTGCTTCGTTGATATTTTCTATATTTATTTCATCTAATTTCTCTATTTCTTCTGGAATTATCATTTCCGTTTCTTCAACTATCAATTCCTTTGTTATCTCCTGTTCCGAGATTATATCTTGCTCTTCCAGCTCAACCTTTCCATCAAAATGAGTCTCTTCAGTTTGCAACTCGACCTCATTTCGGCTGTCCTCCTGTTCTGGAGTTACGATTTCTTCCTGAATTTCCATTGGTTTCTCTGGAAGGATCTCCAAAGTTTCCTTAGTTTCCCCTGGAATCATTACGATTTCTATTTCTTGTTCGACTTCTCCAATCTCAATTTTGGGCTGTTCTGGCACCGTGACTTCTTTTTCTTCTTCAATTTCGGCCTGTTTTTCAACTTCCTTCTGGACAACTGTTTCATTTATGACTGGGATAGCCATTTCTTTTCCTTTGAGGTCCTCTGCTAATATGTATTCATCATATTGCTTCTGGGCGGCCTCTAATATCTCTGTATATTCTGGAATCTTGACTTTCCTCAATTCAGCTAACTCCTGAATAGTTATTATTCCATTTTCATCATACATGCTCATTATGAACCGATGCATTTTACTCCTTTCCTCTACCATATAATCCTTTTGTTCCTTTACATATTTTAGCCTTTCGTGCTCTTTATAATCGGTCTTCCACCAAATCTTATCCCATTTATCCTGTATCTCCGACCATTGTCTCTTTATTTCCATAATTTCATCCATGAAACTTTCTATCTGTTCCCATGAAACTAATTCGATTTTTCCTTCTTTCACCATACGTTCTACAAATTCCTTCTTCGTTTCCCTAAATGACTCCTTTACATTAGGGATTTCTTTGTTCAATTCCTCTAATTCCTGTTTGGGTATCGTATACCAATTTTTACTTGCCCTCATACGGAGCCCGTTTATTTTCATTATTTCCTCGAAAATACTATCTATTTGTTCCTTAATTCCTTCTTTTATTCTTAATTTGGGATCTTTTAATCCCCAAAGTTCGTTCCTCATTTTTCTGTGCTCATTCTCTATTTCCCTAATTATATCCAAGAATTTTTTTACTTCTTCCCATTTCGCCATTTCTACCTTTTCCTGATCCTGAACGTCAGTACTATCGCTCTTTTCCCCTTCGTTTTCTGAGCCTACCTGAACCGGCATTACTACGTGAGACTTTGAATTACCTTCCTCAATATCATTATCTGTATTTATTACATTTTCCCTTGGAATTGGTTTACAATTTTCTTTTTCCTTTTCGAGCTCTGAAAGCTCAACATTTACCCTTTTGTCTGCAGACATGTTACCTTCTCTTCGTGTAACTATGTCTCCAGGTGCACGCATGCTTTCTACAGAAACATTTATAATTTCTTCACTTGGGTACTCTTTCTCACCTGTAGTTTTACCTTTATCTGGGCTCTCGGCCCTTACATTCTCAGAGAGCCTCCGCCTCTCTTCACTTAACAACATCATATTAAAATACAGTGGGCCACTAATGCCACCACACTAGTACATGTTTGAGAGATGATACTCTGAATCAGTGTGTCCCAATTTCTTTAAAACTTTACTTTGGTACGGGTATTCACTTACAACGTACCCTTTTGATACTTTTATTCATTTTCATAAACCTTTATGGAAGTATTTAAAATTCAAAATTTTGAAAAACCATTTAAAAAAAAATTTTTGATTTTTCGAGAAAACTCGGGTTTTCCCTAGGAAAACTCATCCCTACGTACTGGGCGCCAAAATCTAAGATTTGCTGCTAGGGGGTTGATAATATAATATTTCAGGGCTGCTCGGTATGAGTTTCCAGGGACCCATGCGGTCAGTTAAGATTTTATGTTGTAGCTACACCTATCATTACTTTACTTTGCATGAAATGACCGTCTTAAGTGTTCCTCTAGTTATTAATCCAGCACATTACTTATACGACCCCCATGTGCCCTTTTAGCAAGAAATATGCCAATCACAGTATACCAGCGTAGCTCAATTCGGAATTTCGAGGCAGCGGTAAGTTCCCCCACTCTGTGACTCACATATTTTGGATTAATTAGAGGATACACTTGCAAAAATAACAACAAAATCAACTCCTATTTAAACACATTTAATTAATAAAATTAATGGCGCTACAAACACTTTAACAATTTAATTACTGACCCATAATCATCTACTTGTTCCAAATGAACAAGGAATCACAAATATAATAAAACAAATATTGTATTTAAAACATGTGGTTTCCACATAAACCAACAATTCCTACTTAGTCTTACTTCCATAAAGCATTAACAGTAAGTTTTATATAACTCCGAGTTCTTTAGGCTCCATGCTATACATAATTATGGTGTCATTCTGGTACACCTCAAATACTATCCTTTATATTTTCTTATTTCTCAAAAACAAATATATAATTATATTTAAAATCTATGTTAATTATCTAACTCAATATTTTGGGCATGTCCACACATTCAGTTGTTATCATCTCTCTTTATTTCACAAATATATTAAGGTAGTCAGGAAATCAATTGTGTACTCCAGAGCGTGAAGATACTTGACACAGTCAAAAAACTATAGTTACTCCCGAAACTTAGTTGCCTTCAATTAACTCGTGGAATCCTACGTCCATACATCATTACAATAGGGATTGTTATTTATCTCTTATATTTTATAAGACCATTATCATATAAGAAACTACGATCTGAACAGGCAAACGAAAAATATCAATCTACAAGGACCTCGGTTCAACGCCCGGGTCGTTAACAACTTTAAACACTCCTGGTGTATTCATTTCTCTTTACAACATCTTACGAGACGGTTTCTGGCCCCTCTCGCTTTAAGAGAGCTAGACCCTTCTACTCGGGCGCGATTTATGACACGGGGGGTGACGGCGACTCCCTGTCTAACCCACGGTAGTAGCTTATTTCCAAGGCTTTCAAAACAAACCTTCACATTATATTCAGTTCTGGGGAGAGACCGGGCTTTTACTGTACCGTACTCATTCAAACAACTATTCTTTGGTTCATAGACCACTTTCGTAACCTTGGCATTTATTAATTATGAGAGGGTCCTCATTGATTGGGAAGATTAATACACAATCGACGACGAAGAATAAAGGGGCTTTTATCATAAGAAGATTCTGCGTTCGAATCTCTTCACGTGCCTCGGGAACCATTCCCTTACAGAGGACTTATACAAAATGCGATTTAAAGTCGGCCGTGGCCCATATGACATACGCTCAATAATACCATATATTAGCTCCCTTTTTTATACATACACAATGCCTCGTGATACTATGTCACAAATAGAGGACTTATACAATTATCAATTCACTGCAATCAACTACCCTCCATAAGTAATTTACCAAGTATTTTAACCTCTACGCGTTCCTAGCGTGACACTTTAATATTATTTGCGCTCTTTTGCGCTATGCATTATTTTAAGCCGAATTGTCTTCCCAAGAACTGACAAATCTCATTAGTAACAATTCATATTATTTTAATTCTCATATTAATCTTTTCCGTTGCCGATAAATCGCTCCCTTTTAAAATATTCCATTGAACATCATATCTTACACATATGTTAAGGCTTTAACGCTCTTATGTTCACATCAATTTATTTGATCTTTATTTAATATTTCCATATTTAATTATTATTATTATCTTTATTCTTTACACAAGCTCAAAAGCTATTTCTTTCATATCTCAACTTTACTTTATTTAAATATCTTTCATGATAATTAGTGATATTTCGCTTGCTCTTATGACATTTGTTAAATACATTAACATTTCATTCACTTATTTCCTCTACGGGATTTATTCTTTACATAATCATTTATAATTTCTCAAATTTTCTATTATTGTTCAGACCGCGTTCTTGCTTATTCAGTATTTATTTATTAAAACACATCCCTTTTACTCAAAAACTCCGGTGGATTTGTACACACCCAATTTCTGACACCAAAATAGAATGAAATTCAGTACTCACATGTTTTAAGATCGTCCCATGATCTTTATTCTTGTGCGGTGCTTCATTTTGGGCCCACTTTGAACTTTTTACTCCATATTAAAGGAATTCATCTTATGTATAAACACTTTTTGACATATATTTAAAACACTTAACATTGACGACATTTTTATACACTGATGTGTCCCTTTTGAACACATAATAAACACTAAAAATATTAATTTAACACATAATCTTGCTAAATTTGCACTTCACAATTCTTGATCACTAGGCCGTATTTCTGAGCCTATCACACGTGATCTTCTTAATTTCCCGTTTCCAAGGGTGAAATTTATTCGATGTCGGCTTCCTATCCTGCAGAATACGAAAGTCTCGAAACATCTACTGTTCCCTGGAGTCCAAATTCTGCTACTCCTATCCTGGATGACCGGCTATTTATCTAGCTTGAACGGCTTCTTTGTAGATCTGTTTATCGATCCTAGCGAAAGTCTATTCGGATCGAGGTCTCCTCAATGACCTATAGATTTAGTTTATAGCAGCTAGTACTTCTCGAGTCTAGTACTTTTAGAATAGTTCGCCTGCTTTCTGGAGATAATGTTTATAGTCTCCTATCTTCTCTATTTGATCGGTTCTAACACTCCTATGTTTCTGACATATGTTCCGAACCTTATTCTGTTCTTCCCTTTTTGGGTTCTTTAATTTAAATAACAGTTTATCTTTCTGGTACGGTACTTCCGTACGTTATGATCTATTTGTCCGTCTATTTAACGACCTATCGCCTTTAACTCCGACGTTCGCAGCCTGCTCTGACTATATCTTACGAACTTTCACTATAACTTGTATACAGTCGGGCCTAAATCCTGTAACTAGGATTTTCCTAATATTTCAATACGGCGATACTTTAAATTTCTTCTTGACCACTCCTTATGGAGGCAAGCAAGTCGTTAATACTGCGACGCCTGTGGCTATCGGATATTACTTCTGCGATGTAACACAACGTTTCTCCCCTCAAGGGGTACTGGTAACTGTCTTCGATGTGACGCAGAATTATGCCCCTCACTGATTGTCGAACTACATTCGGTGTTTGATGTAGCTTAGTGACGTGCCCTCAGGCCGTTTGAACTGCGTGCGTAGTAACACCCTCACGGGTTGTCAGAATAACTGCCTGTGCTGATGATCCAGCGTTCCGTTCCCCTGGACGGACTTGTACTGCGTGATGCGTGATTACGCCCCTCACGGGCTGTTTGAGACTGCATATACTGTTGATGTAGCCTTACGCCCCTCACGGGCTATTCGAGACTGCATGATTGGCTTGGTAAAGCCCGAAGCTTTATACTATTTCACTACAAAAAAATAAGACTCTAGCCTTTTCTGTGGTCAACTTCTAAAATAATGGTGCCACAAATATAAAAATTATACCTTCCGAAAGCTCGTCTTCTCAATGTCAAATAATCTTATTGCACCTAAGAATCGATCGTGCAATTCGGAGATATTAATTAATTTCTCGTCCTCAATTGTGTGGGTGTTGCATTTCTTTTGCTTTCTCCCCTCCACACAGGCATCGGTAATTCCCCAATGACGTCGTCTTGCGTTAGCAGTTTTTTCCTGCGCAATTATTAAATGGTTTCTCTTTCCTGAAAAATCTCTCATTCAAAATGATTCACTGTACTGTACTTGTTTACTCGTTATTATACTTGTAAACGGGTTAAATTTAATTATTCCTCTTCTGGCGCATAAGCGGTGTTGTCATTTTCCAGCAACGTCAGCTCGAATTCCGATTCAGGCTTCCTTGTTTAATCCTGGGAAATTTCCACTCGGTTATTAATACTCGTGACTCGCTCCCTTCAGAATGTCAAGAGGGATGATATCATCCTCTCGAACACCTGGTCCTCGTTAGTTGCACAACCTTATACTGGCCTCCTAGCTTGATCTTTCTTTAAGTCACATTAGAAAATATACGCTTCTTTGATTTCTTCCTCAAATGCATGGATTCGCACTCCTTGGACCCTATAGCATATGGGTTCAGTAGAGATAGTATTTGTATTTGTGATTCAGGTTATATTGTAACTGGTAATTATCCTACTCTATGACTATGCTAATTATTAGGGCCCGGATGTTGATGCCATAAAAAATTTAAAAAATGCACTTAAAATATTCAAAAATGACTGTAATAAATGACCTAAAAATTCGAAAAATGCACTATACAATGGTGAAAATGATCTTATAATAGTAAACTCACCAGTATTTCAAAAGTGACATCTCAAGCTCAAACTGAAAAGTCAATCAAAATAGATTTCTATCACTTAACAAAAGGTTTATGTTCACTTTAGTCTGAGTTGCACTGCACTACAAATATCATTCTGATGTTGTCAAATGTAAATGATCTGCGGTTATCAGCCAACAAGTTTTTATATCTCGAAAAGCTGCTTTCAACATCAACTAATGTGATCGGAGCGTACTTGAAGTGAGGAAGGTCGTTTGCTGCTAAATCCTCCTCAATCCCATCCATGCAGTATTTTTCACCAGAAAGAATGTCTGAGACTTTGCATAATGTTTTATACCCGATGTTTATGTCAGCATTTTTAGCCTGTTTTCAATTTTGAAAAAATAGGCTTATGAGATCACCTTTTGTCCGTGTGTGTGTGCGTGTGTGTGTGTGTGTCCCCCCTAATAAATTCTAAACGGTTCTAGCGATTTCAATGAAACTCGGCATGATCATAGCACCATTCTGGCCTACCCCGACCGTGCCCTTCAAATTTGGTTGTGTCTCACCAATCCAACATGGCGGCTGTGCGAAATATTTCACCAACCTTCAGTATCTCCGAAACTATTACCGATATCACCCTGAACGTTTGTAAGGTTATAAAGGGCACTACTAGAAGTTCACCTATGAGACTTTCAAAAACCTCGTTACTACAAAACCAACATGGCGGCCAAGCGAAGTTGAGACATTTAAATAGACTTTTCTCGTGATTTAACTATCCAAACGTAATGAAACTTGGTTCAGCAAATGTTTATACACTTTGTAATGCAATGGCGTCTAATTTAGTTCAATTGTTTACATAACTTCAAAATGGCGGCTGTGCGAAATATTTCACTGGCATTCAATATCTCCGAAACTATTACGATATCACCCTGAAATTTTGTACGGTGATAAAGGGCACTACTATTACTTTATATATGTAACTTTCATAAACCTGTAAAGTACAAAACGAACATGGCGGCCAAGCGAAGTTGAAACATTTTAATTCACTTTTCTCGTGATTTAACCATCTGAGCGCATTAAAATGTGGTACAGTGAATGATTATACATATTGTACTGCACTGGCATCTAATTTAGTTAAATTGTTTACATAACCTCAAGATGGCATCTGTGCTAAACTTTAAAATTAAGTTTTTATTTTTTGTGCCGTAATCATGCGATTGAAGTGAAAGTTTGAATATTGAAGCAACGCAATAATTGTCCTTTAATGGTATATAATTCTATGACCTATACATATAACAATTCAAAGTGGCGAGCATCCGAAATATTTTGACGGTTCTCAATATCTGCGAATCTTTTACAGCAATCAAACTGTGTTTTTAATGTTCATAGAGGCTATGAACATAAGTTCACCTATAGGACCTTCAGTAACCTGGTGAGCACAAATCCAACATGGCGGCGACGCGAAGTTTAAATATTTAAATGGACGTTTCAAGCGATTTAATCATTCGAGTGCAGTGAAACTTTGCACGTTAAATGCTTATACAAATGCTAATCCAATGGCATCTAATTTATTTCAATTGTTTTCATAACCACAAGATGGCAGCTGTGCGAAATTTTAAAATATCGATTCTACTTGTTGTGTTCTAATCATGCGATTGAAGTTTGACTACCACACGTACACACTAATCTTCATGTAATAGTACAGAAATAAAAACCCATCCTGGCGGCCAACTGAAATATCTACGAATCTATAAGAGCAATCAAACAGAAATTTTGTATGTTGGTAGAGGCAATTAACATGAGTAGGATATATGAAAATAGGCTGTATAGTTCTTCACGGAACTACTTTTTTCAGTTTTGATGCAATAACCGCAGCAATTTCGCCACGATTGTTGCTAAGACTAGTTTCCACCCGGTTGATTAAGAAAATGGAATCAACCATTTCTTCGCCCGTTTTCTCCAACGTTGTGATTGTTGCTGTCAATAACTTGAAATTTGATGTTATGAATGCCAAAATACCTTCAATGTTTGGTTCAGATAGCATGTCCTGGGCAATTTTATTGCTGCAGATTCTTCACTGTCAGAACTCTTCACTATTTCCTTCACTAACTTGGAGTTTTCGCAATAATACATAACTTACACGCGTTTAACCACGTGCCCCAGCGTGTTATGATAGGTTGTGGAGGTAATGCAATTGTCTGGAGCTTCCGCGCGAGGGTGCTTTTAAGAAAACTATAAGCCTGCCTATGCTGGGGTTTTATTTTATTTATTTATCGTATGGCTTTTAGTGCCGGGAGTGCCTGAGTCTGTAGCTGCTTCCAGCTACAAGTTCCGTTCAATTTCAAGTAGTTCCAACTTTCGCCACCAGATATCAATCATACCTAGTGGTGAACGTTGGAACCTTGATAGAGCGTTCTGACGAAATCTAACCTAACAAATTTTGCTGGGGTAAAGAGCCCTTACTTCAAACTCTGTGCAGTTCATGGGCAAGGCATGTACATGGACCATTTTAGAATAGAGTGCCTTCAATGAATTAGCTGCTCGTACATCGTCATGTTTGATGCCCTCAGACCACAGGAGAAACATAGCACTGTTAAACAGTTTTGATAAGGTAGAATAATTGGTCTTTTCTAACACTTAGACAGTCAATAAAAATATTTCACCTGGTGTATGCACTTCTAAAGTTCCGATCACTACGTTGGCTATATGACGCCCTATAGCATCTAAAGTTTCGTCGATTTGCATTCATATCTTCTTCCCGCGAGTTTTAGATCGTATTTTGTTTAATGTGTCTTCGTGACACTGCGGTAAATAATTCTTGAGTGAAGTTGATTCGTCTGGTATTTCTTGATTCGGATGTTTATCCAAAAATCCACGTAAATTGGAGCTGTTGAGTTTATACAACGGAATGTTTGCAGATACAAATACATCACACAATTCTTTACTGAACTGTGAGGACTTGCAGTAAGCACTGAGTTGCAGGTTTATTTGGAACACACTGAAGAGCATGAATGTGTTTATCGCGACCAATATGTTGCGTTACAGTGAGCCTTCTTTCAGCAGCTACTTTAGTTCCACACAATATGCTTCCATCGGTAGAAAACACATTGTCACCAAATTCAGATACTTGTTGTTTTAAATGCACTGCCACACTCGGTTTTATTTTAGACATTTTGAAAGCAGCAATGAACGATATCTCTCGCCGTGAACTATGGGGAATTGTGACAAGAATATACACCCCTTCCCCTTTCTACCCCGCCACTGCAGACCTTGGTTAACAGAGCAGGTAACATTCAATTCCTCAAATAATTGATTTGCGTCGCCTCCGTAGCGTAGCATGGTTAGCTGCCGCCCCGGAGGTCCTGCTCTGCCACGAAATTTGAAAAGTGGTATGAGGACTGGAACGGGGTCTACTCAGCCTCGGGTGGTCCAAATGAGTAGAGGGGCTCGATTCCCACCTCAGCCATCCTCGAAGTGGTTTTCCGTGGTTTCCCACTTCGTTTTCGGGCAAATGCCAGGATGGTACTGCCCCCGTAATTGAATTATATAGAGACCATGGTGGCTATATTTGAAATTATAAGGAAAGTTATGGCTGTCATAGTTATAACGTGGGTAGTCATGACGTAAGCACGGATGACGCAAATGCTATGCTAGCAGGCTACTTGAGCTGAGATTCTCAGTGACGTCAGCATTTAGTCGAGAATGTTCCAAGATGTACGACGCAGTCGCAGGAAACGAGGAATTCTGCTGAGGAAGAAACTATGCTATTGGAGGAGAGGCATGAACCAATGAACGATAGTTTAAAGAAAGACGGAGATTGCTGAAACTATGGTATTTTTATTACTTTTGGAATGCAGAATTGTGGACATCCATTTGCAGTAAAAGCATTGATTTGGAATTTTGGTGAAATTTATTTTCAGTTTTTGAATTTTGAAAATCCGTCATGTATTAACGAAGTTGGAACTTTTAGCGATGATGCAGTATCACGCTTTGGAAGGGATGGAAACGCCCCTCGAGAAGTTAATAAAAGGGCTTGCGCAGAAGAGAGGAGTCTCTTTCGTTCTCTGATCATTCTGAGATCTCATTCTCAAATCATCGAAGTATATTTGTGAAAGTTCTTTTCTTATACATTCATTATAGTGAGACGTCGAAGTGAACAGCAGTGAAAAGAATCGTCTTTATAACGCGTGGCGAGGCCACTATATTAACGAGATCCAAGTCAAACTAGGTGAAGTTGAAACGGACCTTAGAAAGCTTCTACAAGTTTAGCTTCGAACAGTTAGCGGTCACCGATAAGATAATTGTATTGTGCAGTGCTACATGCAGTTATAGATAAAAGCTGAACAATTTCGACCGATTAGTTTAAAAGATATTAGCAGTTTTATACGACTGACAAAAGTGATTATCTCGCCACAAGAGAAGCACTTTTGTATAGCCAGAATCAACGCAACGGCTGACGCTGCGAGTGGAATAGAAAGACTTCAGATTGCTTGGTTACACAACGATACCAGTATAATGGAGCAATTGAATACGGCAGTTTGTTCTTCTGACACTACAACCGAAGAGCAGATGGAAGGCTAAAAGGGCTTATTGCAATTGGGACATATTTCAACGGAGTAAGATAGCGACATGGAACTTCGCTAATTGCTATTCCACACAAGCGAACATGCGGTGAATACCATCTACACCCATGTTTCGTAATTAAAGGCTGAATACCATCGAACAGCCATAGAAACAATTTCATACTCTGAATATGAATAATTTCTTCGGAAATTTCTACAAAACTTCATGGCGATTGTCTACTGGAACTTCAGGGAATTTTTCAAGAGAGGTCAGGGGTGTCCCGACTCACAAAGAAGATTATTGCCGGAAGGATGTCTATTCGTCTTCGAGGAGCAGAGCGATTCACGGAGAAGGAAGCAGTTCGATTCTCCGAGGGTGCTATTTCCTATTTCAAGGATTGAGCTCAGCTTTAACGTGGTGAAATGGATCCATCAGCAGTCTTCTTTGGGGAATTTTCCTCTGGAACGTCAATCGGCAGATAAGGTAGTCGTGAACGTTTATTGTATTTGAGTGTATTAATGATGTTTGAGCAACCATTTTTCCCATATTTTTATCCTCATGTATTTTGCCCTATTTTCTTGTTGAGATTCCTATTCTCAGTACACCTTGATGAGTTTTGCATTTTTCGACGATTTATTAAGACATTGTTATGTCATGGGCATAGTTAACGATTTTGAATCAGTTGAGACTGATATTTAGATTTTTCAGTAATTAATATTTTTTTGTAGTCACGATTTGACTGTAAGTTAATGATTTTTATGGCAGATTTAAATTCAGACAGCGTGTCATTTTATTAAAGTAATTCTACCCCAGTTTAATTACTTTGACCAATTTTCTGTCATCATCAAGAAGGAAGAACATTTAAATGATTTTAGAGCGTTAAAATCTCTTACGTTGTTGACGATCTTGGAAATACTAGTCGTTATTTGTATTGATTGCAACACAGACATTTATCGTCAGTTATGAATGAACATTGCATCATAGACACTTTTGTGAAAGAGTAACTTTAATAATGAATTATTGAATGCATTAAAGTCAAGTACATTTGTTAGGAGTTTTTCTCAATTAGAGATTTATAGAACGATGTTTGCATTCCCCAGTCTAATTGGATTCTATTCGACTACTTTGCATTTTAGTCGCACTTTATTTGAAGATAGTATTTTCATACTACAATTTCTTTTAAGATGTTAATCTTAAGTTTTGATAGACCAGACAGGCGTATATAAGCGTATTCACTATTAAATTTGTTTGTGATTGGCAAGTTTTGACTTCATTTCGGTTCATGAATGAAATCCACGAAGGTTAAATAGAAAAACAGTTTTGAAACTATTAATGATTATAAAAAAAAATTTAAGTGGAACTATGAATGTATAATCGCTAGTGCAGCGCGTGTTGAAAGTCGCTGAGATATAATGCCCTTGAATATGAAGGAAGTTCCCACAGGAAGTAATGTTAAAGAATTATTTGTGGAAGTTTTGTAAGTGATGTGGAAGTTTTTAATGCCATATAGATTAATATATGATGATTTTGGGCATATTTTTAATGCAGATTGTGCATTAACTTGTTAGCGAAGGATTTTCCGCTGGAGTAAGATTGTTATAGTTCGTTGAAAATTAATCAAGTGAGTTACTGTTAGAATTAACACGAGTTTTGAAAGAATTTGAGATAAGATTTTGAATGAAGGTTGCCGTCACAAAACATTATTAAAACCTTTATTAAACCAGATTGTGACATTAACATGTATAACTAACCTTCATTGGTCGATTATATTAAACAGGATTATAAAATTACCAACCGAATGAACATGTGGCTAATGTATTTATTAAATTAATAATTTAAACAATTTAAATGTTAATATTGTAAATAATTGCTGTAAATATTTTTGAAAATAATATGGAACGAGAGTGATGTTAAAGGCGTGCTTATAATATTTTTATTGTCTTTGACAAATATTATAAACAATTTCTAATTGTTATAAATAATTTATGTGATTTTGTTATAAACATTTAAGAGCTAATTAAACATTTGGATTGAAGTTAACAAGTTTAAGAAATTAATATAATGATCCAATAGGATGTGAGCAAAGTACTTGAAAGATTTGCGTAAATATAATGTGAGTTGTCTTATAGACATTTAAAAGCTTGAGAGTGCAGGCTGTATTCTTACGTAACATAGCATGTGAGAAGGGAGTGCATTTGACCAGTATGCAACAGGCTGAGGGTAGCCCGCAGCTGTGCCAACATATGGTTCTCAGAGAGTGAGGTCGTACACACTCTGGCCTTGCGACTATAAATACCATTCTCATGTTTATTAAAAGGAAACCAAATGCTCTATATATGTCTCACCCTGATGTCCTTTTCCAATCCAATAGTGTTATGAATATTACGTTATTTGGAGCTTGTGGGAGCTAAAATGTTTTATATCATGTTGTATAATAATTTTGCAAGTCATATAGGAGGACGTAGTCAGATTGACTTGGGCTACTGATAGCCACGTTGATTTTGTTGTGTTAGTAAAATCAGACCCTTTATTTGAAATAAAGCTTTTGTACAGTTCAAAGTTCTCGTCTTCGTTCTGGTTCATTTTTAAATGTCATGGTGGAGGTTATTGTGTGAACAGACTTTAGTGATCCTGTTGTCAACTCAAACCCCGAGATAATTAAGAGGTAAGTAACGGTAAGTATGAACCCCCGTCTATTTTGGTGTGTTCCACAATGATTTCCTGTGAACTTCTGTGCTCTTATCTCGATAGTATCTGTCAGTGCCATTTTCATTGATGTAACTGTGCCGGTGCGATTGATAATTGGCAATCCGATTGAGGGGGCGGATATCTGACAGCCTACTATCCAGGTAAACGGGGACAGAAAGATTGGCGACCCTAATACGTGGGGCGAATTCGACAAAACTGGATCACCAGGTTGAACAATAGAAAGATTGGCGCACCTAAAACGTTGGGGCTCGATTCAACATAACTGGATTACCAGGTTGAACGCCAGAAAGAGTGGCAAACCTAAAACGTAGGGGTCGATTAGACTCAAATAAAGAGGTTGATTCTTTGTTAGATGTCTAGGCCAATTGTAGTATTTAAGAGTGTGATTATATAGGAATTAAATGTTGTATTGTGTTAGGAAAATTACACTCAGAAAAGATCAGATCTTATACAACTTGGGAAAGGTTAAATAGGCTGGAAACTTAGAAAAATCGCCTATGATCTGGAATCTTATTTTATTTGACCGGCTTATGACATTTTAGTCATATTAAAGATAAAATTAAATTATTTGGATTGTAAATGTAAATTATTTGTGTTAGGATATTTTAAAATGAGCCAGGGAAATTTGAACATGTGCTTGAGTTTGTTTCAACATGAAGTATCTTCGAATATTAATTATAAGGTAGTTATAAGTTAGATTTAAGACAGAAAATTGATCAAATTTATATATGGTGAAAAGTGTTGCTCAAATGTTGTTATTTTGCTCTTTTGATGTATGTCCCTACAGCAATCCATTTTTGAATAATATTGTAATGGCAGATGAAAGTATGAGGTTGATGTTAGAAGAATTGAAAACTAGCATGAATGAAAGTGCGAGGGAGATGTCTGCTAATTTGAAAGCAAGCATGACTAGTAGTATGAAGCAGATGCTGAATGAAAGCATGAAGGAGAATGTTAGTAATTTGTCTGCTAATTTGAATGCAAGAATGGAGGAGAATGCTAGTAATTTGAATGCAAGAATGGAGGAGAATGCTAGTAATATGTCTGCTAATTTGAATAGTAGTATGAAGGAGATGGAAGCTAGGAATAATAGTCGAATGGAGGAGAATATGAAGGTTCTTCAGACTAGTGCTGCCAATTTGGAGGATAATATGTCGCGTTTACAGATTAATACCCTAGGAATTGAAAATACTGTAACGGACATGCGTACAGACGTGTCTAATGTCCATAAAGATGTGTCTATTGTGCATAAAAGTGTTGATGATGTTAAATTTGATGTGTCTAAGGTACAGAAAGACCTTACAATGTTAAATCTAGATGTAGCTAATGTCCGAGGGGATATTTCTTGTGCTAGAGCCGAAGTAGTTGTTGTCAAAAACGATGTAGCGACTGTCCAAGACAAGGTCGAGGAAGTCCAGAAAGAAATTCAAAAAGCTAGAACTGATGTATCCAATGTTCAGGTAGACATTAATAACGTTCGTGCGGATATAACTGAGGTGCAAAGTGACATAACTAAGATTCAGGTAGAGGTCAACACAGTTTTCGTAGATATGACTAAAGTCCAAACTGATGTAAATAAAGTCAGGGAAGAAATCGAAAACTCAAAAACTCTTTGTACGCGTAATATAACTGCATTAGCGACTAGACTAGTTGATGAATCAGTTAGAACAACAACGTCTTTAGCAGAGTAGAAGTATGATGTAGAGGTCATGAGAACACAGGTATTAGACCACAATAGAGTATTAAAAGAGGATATCGAAGTAGACATAGCCGAAATGTTAACAGCAAACGTAGCGGTATGGAAAGACGAGTGGAATAAGTCAAGTGGGGAACATGTAACCCAAATTCAGGAAAGGATTGAAAGAAAACTTGCCAGTACGCAGATAGAAATTAACAATGAAGTAGTACAGATTAGGAAAGATTTAAGCGTCAGGATAAATTCGCTATCCGAAAAACAAGTTGACGATAGAACACAACTAGATCAGGATATGCAAACTTTAAAATCTACATTAGAGGATCAAATTCATAAAGTTGTCTCGGATGTAAATGAAACGACGAGTAAACTGAAAAATTTGAAGTTAGGAGAGGCTAGTTTAATGGAGAACTACAAAGAAGAGATTATCAAGAAAGTCTTAACAGAAATCACCGACAAGGATACAGAAGGCTTAGCTTGCGAACTGAATAGGAATTATGCTAGAAGACATAACCTAGAGCCAGAAGAAAGAGACGTGACTCCTGAAGAACGTGTATCCAGATTCAGAGAGGAGGATGACGAGAGGAATATGGAACCTGAGTGGAACTATCGAGATAGTGGGAAAAACTATCCGGATTCATATCCGAGGAACGTGACGGTCATCAGGAATTTCGAAGACAAACCACAAAAATTCAGTAACACTGATAGTTTGACACCTATAGAGTATGTAAGGAATCTCAAAGATTATTTCATCGACGCTCACATTCCCAGAGAGAGAGAGATGAAGATAGTAGAGAGATATCTGATTGGAGGACCCCTTGAATGGTTTCGCGCATTTAGATACACATTCAGTAACTTTGACGAGTTTGCAGAGGCATTAATCAAACGATTTTGGTCCATAGAAGCGCAGAATTCGTTAAGAGCGGAGGTGTATTCAAGAAAATACTCAGGTACTCTTCCAACGAGGTACGCTGATTTCTTTACGAGTCAGTTGTCCCGCTTGAGATTTTTTCAACCCCGATTGTCCACGGAGCAACTAATAGATGCGATTTCTCGTATGCTGCCAGTTGAGGTGAGGAGACTTATAATTTCGTCCAACATCAGGGATTTATCCAGCATGGATGAATTACTGAGAAGGTTAGACTACACAAGTCCAATGCCTAACGTAGTCCAGAAAGGTCAAAGGCAGGAGTTTAAAGAAATCAATACGGTATACATGGACCAAGTCCAACAAACTGACAAGCCAGAGCAGGAGAAAACTGACAATGTAGGTCCTCACAGGAATAATCAGTTTAGAAATTACAGATCACAAGGTTACCGACCGTATCAACAGAGAAGAGGTTGGAACTACAACCGAGGAAACTACAATGGAAGAGGCAGATATTACATCAATAATGGGTATAACCGTAACTATAATAGGAATAACCAAAACCAAAATAGAAACCAGAATACTCAAGGTCAGGTTATGACACCCGATCAGTATCAGCAAAGAGAGAAGGAAAGCCAGCAATACTTAAAAGAATTAAGGGATAAAGAAGCTGACAATCAAAAGAAAAGGCAGGATGTTGTAATCGATCCTGGGCCTTCTACGAGCCAGCAGAATTTTGAGGTCGGTAACACAAAAAAAAAACGCCGATTTCTCAACGTCAGTGAGAACCTGTAAATACATTGCCACACCACACCTGATTACGATTAATGAGATATACGAAGTTACCGATGAAGATTTACTGGAAGAGAGGGGTATTGTTAAAGAGGAAAGACCATGTGCATTACCTATTATTGCTGTACGGATAGATGGACAGCAGTACAAAGCCCTGATGGATACTGGTGCTATTATTTCCATCATTTCAGAGGAATGTTATCAAAGTCTGCTAAGAGGAGAGAACATGACAGTTCTACCTGTTTCTACCGTCAAAGTGAGAGGGATATTCCAAGATAAGGCAGTAAAATGCAAGATTCAAGTGTTATTGAACTTTGAGATCAATGGAAGGAATTATGAACAGATCTTCATTGTGGTGAGCAAGATCAATTTTGATATGGTGCTTGGAATCGATTTTATATCGAAGGTCGGAGCTATTATTGACATGAAGAACAGAAGTATTAGCTTTAATGATGGGTACATAATCACAGAAGAGATAGAAGAACAGGACGTGAAAAACAGTCTGGAAATAGACCTTAGGGAAGAAATTTTGAATACAATAATTAATGAAGTGGAAAACTTAGAAGAAATACCCAGTAGAAAAACTGAAGGATTTGAAGAAATTCAGGGGGAATTTGAGGATCTGATAAAGGAATTCCAAGATATTTTCGATGAAAAGCCTGGATTGATTAAGGATTATAAGTACAAGATAAGACTGACAGATGAAACCCCTTACCAGAAGAGAATATACCCCATTCCTGAGAAATACTATCAAGAAGTACGAGGGTTAATCAGAAAAATGGAGGTAGACGGGATTATTAGAAAACAGGCGTCGTCTTATATAAACCCCATCACAGTAGTGAAGAAAAGTAATGGTCAGATACGTCTTTGTCTCGATGCCAGGACCATCAACTTGAAGATTCTTCCAGAAAATGACAGACCATCCAAGATTAGAGATCTGCTTCGGAAATTCAAAGGGAGAGCATGTTTCAGCGTTCTTGACTTGACGTCTTCATTTTATCAAGTTCAACTAGAAGAGGATAGTATGCAGTACACTGGATTCCTATTTGACCAGACGTCATGGGTCTTTGCCAGAATGCCTTTTGGAATGGTTAACAGTGGACCAGCACTTATTCGAGCACTTGATAGTAAGCTCACTGACGAAGTGAAAGAAAATGTAATCTGCTACATTGACGATTTAATCGTATCTTCACCCAGCGCCGCAGAACATTTAGTGCACTTGAGAAAGTTGTTCGAGAATTTAAGGGAGGCCAACATCAAGGTGAACTTTGGAAAATGTCAATTCTTGAAGAAGGAGATAAATTACTTGGGGCATACTATTGATAAAGATGGATATCATCCAAACATGAAAAAAGTAGATGCGATCACGAGATTTCCAAAGCCAACTAAGGTAAAACAAGTCAGAGAATTTGTAGGTGCATGCCAATTTATTAGCAGCCACTGTCCAAGATACTCGGAAATTATGGCTCCTCTGTATGACTTACTCAAGAAGAACAACAGATGGAAATGGAGTACCGCTGCAGACGAGGCTTTTGAGAAAGCAAAAGAAATGCTCAGAAATAATGTGAAACTGGAGTACCCAGACTTTGAGAAGGTGTTTTATATTGAGTCTGATGCATCAAGAATAGGCATTAGTGCAGTCTTATACCAGAAAGACGAGGCAGGCAACAAGCACTACATTGCGTTCACTAGTCGGAAGTTGAAAAAGCACGAGGAAAACTACTTCACGACAGAGCTTGAAGCGTTAGCTTTTGTGACAGCTTTACAAGCCTGGAAGAAAATCCTGCTGGGACATAAGGTCATCATTATTACTGACCATAAAGCACTACAGTTTATGTTGCAAACTGACATGTCAAGTGATAGATTGACACGTTGGGCTTTGTTCACCCAACAGTTTAACGCTACTATCGTCCACCAGCCTGGGAAAGATAACTTACTGGCTGATGCTCTATCACGTAACCCTATTAAAAATGTGCAGATACACCATGTACAATTGGAGCAAGAAGATGAAGAAACCGTTAGGAGGTTAGCCCGAATCGGTGTGTCACAGAAGAGACACGCTCCAATAAGGAAAATGTACAGGTTCCTCAAGGGTTACATGGACAATACGGATGTTGACTATGAAGCTACACGGAGAAATTCACGACACTTTGTCTTGAGTGGAGACATCGTATGCAAGTATGCTGACTCTGCGCATACAAAACTTCGAATAGTCGTGCCACCTAAACTTGTTGTCAATTTAGTGTGGGTAGCTCATCATGCAACTGGACATGCCGGTTTAGATAAAACTCTTAATACATTTAAAGAGAGATTTATCTGGACTAACATGCGTTCCAGTATTGCCAAGGTCATTCGATCCTGTGACAAATGTCAAAGAGCAAAGTATGCTTCTGCTTTACTAAAAGGAAAACCGAAGGCGATGATTCCTTCTAAGCCAAACGAACTTATGGCGACGGATATATTTGGCCCCTGTCCGAAGGGATACCAGGGTAACCAGTACTTGTTGGTGACCGTGGATGTTTTCTCAAAATTTGTTACAATGAGTCCCATGCAGAAAGCTAACACGAGGAACGTAGTAAGCAGACTGGAAAATGCTGTATTTCCTAAAGCTGGTATACCGGAATATCTACTGTCAGATCATGGAACGCAGTTTACGTCCGTGGAATTTGCAGCGGATATGGAAAGGCTTGGCATTAAGCACTTATTTTCAAGCGTGCGTTACCCTGAATCGAATTCCTCAGAAAGATATATGGCTGAATTTTCGAAATTCTGTCGAATTTTCTGTCCAAATGATCATTCTGGTTGGGTGAGATTTGTACCCCTTATTGAGGAATGTCTGAACTCTACAGTGCAGGAGAGCACAGGAGAAGTGCCAATGCGACTTCATCTAGGAAGAAACCCAGAAAGGCCGTGGGATAATCTTTTCAACCACATACCGAGAGATCCCGACATAGGAAGACAGCAGAGGATTGACAAGGCAAAGGAACAACTCCAGAAAGCAGCAGAGAAACGATTGAAAAGAGTAGCTGGAAAACGTTTTGGTACACCCTTTCAAGTTGGAAATCTTGTATTATTACGCAGACCTGTCAAGGCTGATATGTCCAAGAAAATATACCCCAAATTTGGATTAGTGTTCCTGGGGCCATTTAGGATTACGAACGCTTATGGAAACAACTGTTATGAACTCTACGATGATGAGAATAATGTCGTTTACGGCAAGTTCAATGCTGGAAATTTAAAAAGATACTATCCTAGAGTAAGCCAGTAATAATTCAATTTCGTGTTCAAGAGAGTTGAGATACTTGTAACATTGAGTTTAAAAACAATTTGCAACTGTTTTTAAAACGTGGTGAGAGGAGAATGCCCCCGTAATTGAATTATATAGAGACCACGGTGGCTATATTTGAAATTATAAGGAAAGTTATGGCTGTCATAGTTATAACGTGGGTAGTCATGACGTAAGCACGGATGACGCAAATGCTATGCTAGCAGGCTACTTGAGCTGAGATTCTCAGTGACGTCAGCATTTAGTCGAGAATGTTCCAAGATGTACGACGCAGTCGCAGGAAACGAGGAATTCTGCTGAGGAAGAAACTATGCTATTGGAGGAGAGGCATGAACCAATGAACGATAGTTTAAAGAAAGACGGAGATTGCTGAAACTATGGTATTTTTATTACTTTTGGAATGCAGAATTGTGGAAATCCATTTGCAGTAAAAGCATTGATTTGGAATTTTGGTGAAATTTATTTTCAGTTTTTGAATTTTGAAAATCCGTCATGTATTAACGAAGTTGGAACTTTTAGCGATGACGCAGTATCACGCTTTGGAAGGAATGGAAACGCCCCTCGAGAAGTTAATAAAAGGGCTTGCGCAGAAGAGAGGAGTCTCTTTCGTTCTCTGATCATTCTGAGATCTCATTCTCAAATCATCGAAGTATATTTGTGAAAGTTCTTTTCTTATACATTCATTATAGTGAGACGTCGAAGTGAACAGCAGTGAAAAGAATCGTCTTTATAACGCGTGGCGAGGCCACTATATTAACGAGATCCAAGTCAAACTAGGTGAAGTTGAAACGGACCTTAGAAAGCTTCTACAAGTTTAGCTTCGAACAGTTAGCGGTCACCGATAAGATAATTGTATTGTGCAGTGCTACATGCAGTTATAGATAAAAGCTGAACAATTTCGACCGATTAGTTTAAAAGATATTAGCAGTTTTATACGACTGACAAAAGTGATTATCTCGCCACAAGAGAAGCACTTTTGTATAGCCAGAATCAACGCAACGGCTGACGCTGCGAGTGGAATAGAAAGACTTCAGATTGCTTGGTTACACAACGATACCAGTATAATGGAGCAATTGAATACGGCAGTTTGTTCTTCTGACACTACAACCGAAGAGCAGATGGAAGGCTAAAAGGGCTTATTGCAATTGGGACATATTTCAACGGAGTAAGATAGCGACATGGAACTTCGCTAATTGCTATTCCACACAAGCGAACATGCGGTGAATACCATCTACACCCATGTTTCGTAATTAAAGGCTGAATACCATCGAACAGCCATAGAAACAATTTCATACTCTGAATATGAATAATTTCTTCGGAAATTTCTACAAAACTTCATGGCGATTGTCTACTGGAACTTCAGGGAATTTTTCAAGAGAGGTCAGGGGTGTCCCGACTCACAAAGAAGATTATTGCCGGAAGGATGTCTATTCGTCTTCGAGGAGCAGAGCGATTCACGGAGAAGGAAGCAGTTCGATTCTCCGAGGGTGCTATTTCCTATTTCAAGGATGGAGCTCAGCTTTAACGTGGTGAAATGGATCCATCAGCAGTCTTCTTTGGGGAATTTTCCTCTGGAACGTCAATCGGCAGATAAGGTAGTCGTGAACGTTTATTGTATTTGAGTGTATTAATGATGTTTGAGCAACCATTTTTCCCATATTTTTATCCTCATGTATTTTGCCCTATTTTCTTGTTGAGATTCCTATTCTCAGTACACCTTGATGAGTTTTGCATTTTTCGACGATTTATTAAGACATTGTTATGTCATGGGCATAGTTAACGATTTTGAATCAGTTGAGACTGATATTTAGATTTTTCAGTAATTAATATTTTTTTTGTAGTCACGATTTGACTGTAAGTTAATGATTTTTATGGCAGATTTAAATTCAGACAGCGTGTCATTTTATTAAAGTAATTCTACCCCAGTTTAATTACTTTGACCAATTTTCTGTCATCATCAAGAAGGAAGAAAATTTAAATGATTTTAGAGCGTTAAAATCTCTTACGTTGTCGACGATCTTGGAAATACTAGACGTTATTTGTATTGATTGCAACACAGACATTTATCGTCAGTTATGAATGAACATTGCATCATAGACACTTTTGTGAAAGAGTAACTTTAATAATGAATTATTGAATGCATTAAAGTCAAGTACATTTGTTAGGAGTTTTTCTCAATTAGAGATTTATAGAACGATGTTTGCATTCCCCAGTCTAATTGGATTCTATTCGACTACTTTGCATTTTAGTCGCACTTTATTTGAAGATAGTATTTTCATACTACAATTTCTTTTAAGATGTTAATCTTAAGTTTTGATAGACCAGACAGGCGTATATAAGCGTATTCACTATTAAATTTGTTTGTGATTGGCAAGTTTTGACTTCATTTCGGTTCATGAATGAAATCCACGAAGGTTAAATAGAAAAACAGTTTTGAAACTATTAATGATTATAAAAAAAATTTAAGTGGAACTATGAATGTATAATCGCTAGTGCAGCGCGTGTTGAAAGTCGCTGAGATATAATGCCCTTGAATATGAAGGAAGTTCCCACAGGAAGTAATGTTAAAGAATTATTTGTGGAAGTTTTGTAAGTGATGTGGAAGTTTTTAATGCCATATAGATTAATATATGATGATTTTGGGCATATTTTTAATGCAGATTGTGCATTAACTTGTTAGCGAAGGATTTTCCGCTGGAGTAAGATTGTTATAGTTCGTTGGAAATTAATCAAGTGAGTTACTGTTAGAATTAACACGAGTTTTGAAAGAATTTGAGATAAGATTTTGAATGAAGGTTGCCGTCACAAATCATTATTAAAACCTTTATTAAACCAGATTGTGACATTAACATGTATAACTAACCTTCATTGGTCGATTATATTAAACAGGATTATAAAATTACCAACCGAATGAACATGTGGCTAATGTATTTATTAAATTAATAATTTAAACAATTTAAATGTTAATATTGTAAATAATTGCTGTAAATATTTTTGAAAATAATATGGAACGAGAGTGATGTTAAAGGCGTGCTTATAATATTTTTATTGTCTTTGACAAATATTATAAACAATTTCTAATTGTTATAAATAATTTATGTGATTTTGTTATAAACATTTAAGAGCTAATTAAACATTTGGATTGAAGTTAACAAGTTTAAGAAATTAATATAATGATCCAATAGGATGTGAGCAAAGTACTTGAAAGATTTGCGTAAATATAATGTGAGTTGTCTTATAGACATTTAAAAGCTTGAGAGTGCAGGCTGTATTCTTACGTAACATAGCATGTGAGAAGGGAGTGCATTTGACCAGTATGCAACAGGCTGAGGGTAGCCCCCAGCTGTGCCAACATATGGTTCTCAGAGAGTGAGGTCGTACACACTCTGGCCTTGCGACTATAAATACCATTCTCATGTTTATTAAAAGGAAACCAAATGCTCTATATATGTCTCACCCTGATGTCCTTTTCCAATCCAATAGTGTTATGAATATTACGTTATTTGGAGCTTGTGGGAGCTAAAATGTTTTATATCATGTTGTATAATAATTTTGCAAGTCATATAGGAGGACGTAGTCAGATTGACTTGGGCTACTGATAGCCACGTTGATTTTGTTGTGTTAGTAAAATCAGACCCTTTATTTGAAATAAAGCTTTTGTACAGTTCAAAGTTCTCGTCTTCGTTCTGGTTCATTTTTAAATGTCATGGTGGAGGTTATTGTGTGAACAGACTTTAGTGATCCTGTTGTCAACTCAAACGCCGAGATAATTAAGAGGTAAGTAACGGTAAGTATGAACCCCCGTCTATTTTGGTGTGTTCCACAATGATTTCCTGTGAACTTCTGTGCTCTTATCTCGATAGTATCTGTCAGTGCCATTTTCATTGATGTAACTGTGCCGGTGCGATTGATAATTGGCAATCCGATTGAGGGGGCGGATATCTGACAGCCTACTATCCAGGTAAACGGGGACAGTACCTACTGTCAGGCCACGGCCGCCTCCTTCCCTCTTCCTAGCCTATCCATCCCAATCTTCCATCCCTTCCCCTCCCTCATGAGGCCCCTGTTCGCTTTGCAGGTGAGGCTGCCTGGGCGAAGTGCTGATCACACCTCCCCAGTTGTATCCATCCCGACCAGATGTTCCAAGCTCCAGGACACTGCCCATAGAGGCGGTAGTGGTGAGTTCCCTCGCTGAGTCCGTGGGAACCACCAACTTAGAGGGTAAATTGACTAAATAAAAAAAAATGGTTTGCGACAAAAACAAGAGCATCTGTATACCTACGGTACCGTTCTTCTGCATCCAAGATATATATTTTTGTACTAATCGCAATACTGAAATATTTTAAATGATCTTGTATCAGCTACTAGCTTCTTCTTAACTCTGAGAGACGTAACTCCCTCATATAAAGCTGGGACATGACTAAATTGGAAACAAATACCTTAAAAGGCCGATTTCTCTAAAATATGACCAAAAAAATTTACCAAACTAAAAAAAAATGCTATTAAAATGGAAAAATAGCAAAAAATGCAAAATGATGCAAAATAAAAATCACATATTTGAAGACGGGGTGGTCCGTCCGGAGTTTCTATGTACTTCAGCATTGTTTCAGACAGCTCAGTAAAAAGATGACATGACATCAACATCCGGGCCCTACTAATTAGTAATGGAACCAGATGTTAAATTATGAATTTAGTTGATAACATGTTAATAACATCATTGAATTACGAATATGCAGTATATTATTATGCGATAATTTACGGCTGATAAGGACCACACAGTAAGTAATGATACTTTGCCATAAGAATAACGGACATTATATACAGGGTGTCATTTATGTACTTGAGTACCCTTTAGGGGCGTGTAGGGGATGGGTATAGGACCAATTTGAGATAGGGAACCTGGGGTCGGAATGGCCTCCTAACCCCAGAAAACAGGTTTGTTTCAGGCCATCCGCCCCTGTAAAGTAGGCAAGCGCGCCATGTGTTACTCCGAGGTCAGGCACTCTTTCGCTGTCAACGGTCTTGGTGAGACCACTACTTAACGGTGCGCCAGCCGAGGGGATATCGGCGAGGCGTGGTGCCACGGTGGTCCCGGGTTCGTTTCTAGTGGGTTGCCATGCCTTCATTTTTTTTTCTTTTCCTTTATTTATTAGAGGGGTAGGAGGGGACGTAGTCACAGTGCGTGTTTATTCTGTGCTGATTTTTTTAAACTATCGTTGATTCTGTAATTATTAGTTGATTATTAGTATCAACGAGTTACGTGTGTTTCTGTAGTAGTTAAAGACGACGGAAACATCAATTGGCAAGAGGAATGCAGTTCTCGGCTAACGCAGCGTTGAGCTGTGGTCGCGCCAAGACCGTTGACAGCGAAAGAGTGCCTGACCTCGGAGTAACACATGGCACGCTTCCCTACTTTACAGGGGCGGAGGGCCTGAAACAAACCTGTTTTCTGGGGTTAGGAGGCCATTCCGACCCCAGGTTCCCTATCTCAAATTGATCCTATACCCATCCCCTACACGCCCCTTAAGGGTACTAAAGTACATAAATGACACCCTATAGTTCGATTCCGGTCATTCACACGTTCTTTCGTATGCTATATTTAAGTATTTAATGTATATTAGCCATTTTACTGCTTGCTGACAAGAGTTTGGCCAACTGATAATGCATTTTACTATTGCCGCATACCCTGCTACGGTATTGTACTCCAAAGTACTTTTCGACTAGGTTTACAGTGAGTTAATATTGTCATGAGTTCTAATCACTCTGGATTCCGATATAGCATTTTAGAGATTATTAAGGATTGAGTTTAGATAATGTATTTCTTATCTTACGAAATACTTTACAGGCTAAGGAAGTCCAAAGTGTTCAGAATCTAAGCATCATAATTGACATAATACTGGGATTATACGTTGCTTAATTTACTTTAACTTGATGTGGATGAGATAATGTGCGTGTAAAATATTAAGGCAATACAGTTCCTTAATTTGCTGCTGTAGTACACACTGACCTATGTACACGAATAAGCAATTTCTCATTATTCACGTAATTTGAGCGGGTTTAAAAATCATAAGTATTGACTCCACAATGATGACTTTATCTTCCAATCATTGAATAATTTAAATACTAATTCCTATCAAGAAGAAAGTTGCAACATTTTAAAAATAATAGAGATAACTATGTGAATATTGCTATAAGACGCAGTGGCGATTCCTCCATGTAGGACGTGAGGATCATCCTACAGTCAGTTCTCAGCTGTGACTGTTTAAAAATTACATTGATTGTTTTGTAATATAGTCTTTGGGTCTACCCTTCGCGCCCTCTCGATAAGCTCTGTCTCACTGTTACTGTTAGTACTTGTAACTAGTTCTAAATTTCACCCCTAGATGGGTGAAGTGTGACCTTCACCGCCCGGAGTAGAAAACTGAGGAAGGAAGTCTTGCATGCTCAAAGCACGTGTTTATAGCTTTAGAAATGTATGGGAGCCCTTGAGGGGGAAAGGGCAGGTTTGTTCTGTTGAATGGCGCTCTGAGAAAGTCGACTGAGATCCTCAAGTCTCGCTATTGGTTGAATTTAAACCGAGAGTACGGGCTTATTGGTTATGATTTCACGCGGTTTTCGGCGTGTGCATATCTTTGGAGTGGCATTCGATTGTATAGTATTATCTTAAGTTAAGCCTATCATATTACATCCTACACATTATAAAAATCAGCAGTCGCCACTGGCACCACCTGTCGGTTTGTTTAAGGCCCATCCACAATGCGCAGTCGGCAGTCGGTATTTGGTAGTTGGCAGTCGGCTGTCACGGTCGTCTCCGTGTATACTATAGGCACCAAACAACCCATGCAGTTGCAGTCGGCAGCTGGCAGCCGGTAGTCAACAGTCGAGAATTTCATCTTCGACTGCCAACTACCTGACTGCAGCAATGGAATAGCCAATCAGAGCAGGTCAGAAACCGACGTCACGTTGTTGTTCTGTGTCGTGTGCAAAGAGTATATAAGTGAAATACCTTCGCAAGCCGTACCTTATTAATCTTAAATACACGGTACCAGTTACTAATAACAAAATATCCGTACTGAGCCCGCCTGAGCTCATGGCTCGGTGATATTTATGGAAATGTTAAGGAACATGCCATGCTTGAACACTGAACGTGCTCTGGTCGAGCGCGCGGCATGCAATTGTAAATGGATGATGTCTTGACTTTGGACATGCACCCTATATTTTTTTCTGAGCACAAACTAGTGCACTTTTTGATCTCAAAAGTCTCAGATTATCCCATGTATTAATTCTGTATAAAGTACACATTTCGATGTCTACGAATTACTGTTATAAGGTAAAAGGTATTTACACCGCAGATTGGCGGCAGGAAATAGACCGTCATCGACTTACGTGACAGCCCGCACGCTGCATGTGAGCGCTATGATCGAAGACTACCTGTTGTAAAGCCGTCCTGAGATGACGTGCTGTCTTTACTGTCCGTCCTAAGAGACGAGGAATTACAAGTCCACCTAAGGGTGAAGAATATTTAGTGAATCCGACGAAACGTCGAGGAACAGTATTATTTCGCACGAGTGTGCTGTGCTTCGCTGCGAAAAAGTATCTCTTTATTTGTGTGTGAACAGGAATTATTTTCGTCCACGAGACGATGACCACATTATTCCGCCCACGAGGTGATGTGAAAATCTGTGAACATCTACTACAAACAACGAGTGAATTAGAATTGCTTGTGGAAATTCAATTCAGTGATACATCCACCAAACGCACGTGTGAAGTGCCGAATTTTCTGTCAATTGTTGGTGAATATTTTTGATATAATTGTAACACCACATTTCTTCGAGTGAACCCATAATTTCTACGTCCACGAGGATGTTAAAATACTGCACATTTATCATGATCTGTAAACCATCCATATGTGAACAAGTGCTAAAATGTTATAAATTATTCTACGATGCACTTTGGCATTAATTTTTACGCCAGATCATTGTGATATTTTTGGATGATAACCAATATTCGAATCTGTGATTGCCGACACCACGTGTCGAATAGATTCAGTGAAGCAGACAGTGAAAGGGCCATTTATGATCAGTCTGCAAATTAAAGCCAGTGATTTGATTTTATACTGTGCTAAATTAATTAAAATCTGTGGAACACGTGTGATTTCAACCACGATGCTATATCTCAACGCTGACCACGTGTACGTTGTTCTAACACTGATTACCGTCAGTGCCATTGAGTAGAACCCCAACATCATGAGAGGAATATCTTAGTAGGAGACTACATCGCAATGGCAGGAGGATCGAACATCTATTTCGAGTAACATGGAGCCCAAGCCTTCATCAACCCAATGGCTCACCACGAGGAGGAGATCTTGCTCGAGAGACCCACTGGAAATTTCAGATGCCTGGAACGAGGGAGATTCCATGCTAGGAGTCCATTCTGGAATGTAGGACAACCGTCCAGGTCTCTAAACCACCTCGAATACCAAGGAATTACTATGAGGTGTCAGTAATGTGAGTTCTCTAATTTCTTCTCTCTTGTATGGGTTAGCTGTGGTAGAAGTAGATGTAGTAATTAACCGAACGCGTGACAATCAGCCAGGCAGGTTTTATAGTTAGATTTGTCTTTTCTTTTACAGTTGAGTTAGACACTATATTCCATATTGCACCTAGGATGTATCACAGGGCGTTACGTCCTGTATTTTAGATAGACATGACCATAAACCATTTGGGTTTAGTTTGGTCGACCCTTCATGTGGGCCAGATAATTTTTGAGGAGTGAACAACCGCTCTTCTGACATTTTCATTATGACCCATTTTTGCGACACTTCCATTGACGCCACTGTTTGATTTATTTATTTATTTTGTTGCTCTATTTTTTGGGCGTATCAGTTAATGATCGACTGTTATCATTACCCTTATAATGTGAATTAAGTTTTGTATTATTCATGTCAGCTCAGAAACCACATAAGTTCAAGTTGGAACAGAACAGGGGATTTGCAATTATTATGCTACTCAAGCATTGAACCCCTGATGCTATCGTATCATTTCAGACATCTTAGCAGCTTGTAATATTGTCTAACTTCATTATGTTTTGTTTAGTGTCCAGTATCAGACACATGAAAGTTTTGTGAAAGAGATAATGTAAATAGTGAGTGATATCTCTGTCAACTCCAATGAGCTCCACAAGAAGTGGAATATCTTTAAATATGGTTCTTTGGAAGATTGTAACATAACCCATATTTATACTTAATATTTCTACGTGGTACAGAAGCCACGAACCATTTATTGTTCTTTCTTTTAGTGTGTGAACCAGCGTTATTTTGAAATGAACTATTTTAAATGAATTAACGCCTGTAACATATAATTTGTCGCCCAACGCGACAGCTAAATGAGTGAGTGTGTTTTGACGCACCAGTGTGAAAGGCTTTGTCAAGCCAATGGTCTATCTTGCTCCCTAGCGAGACAACTTTTTACTGTTAGACGCGCATGCGCAGACATGCATTTGTTACCGTCTGGAACTTGACTATTTTACTGGGTCAAGGCTAGTAGTGTTTTTTTTTGTGCTACCAGATGTTTTTGCCGACGTCATTGGTCGAGCAAGTATTTAGAACACTTCAGGAAGCGAATGATATGAGCACTATTGAGAGTGCAAGCTATTGAAAGGAAGTCTTGTCTATTATTTTGAGGTGATTAAAACGCCCTGTTGGGAGGCTTTCTATGTGAGATGTTGTAACGTGTTTTTCGAGGGGATTTTATGCCACTGACATAAGTCAGTAGGAAGCCATTCTATATTTATTTACGCGGCAAATTGTTCAGCCAAGAGAAGTTTTCGTGTTAATTTATTATTATTATTAACTTATTATTATTATTAAGGTATTTTTGGAGCATTTTTATAAAATTATAAGCATACAGATAGGTTTTCTATGTCATAGAAAACACTATCAAGCAAATTATTACGAACAACATTATCATAGAAAATTATATGATTACGGAATTTTACGGAGTTTTGTCAGTTAGGGTATTATGAGAGAGATGAGTCACGGGGAATTCGGCTACAGGCTTATTCTTGTAAAGAAGCATGACGCAAGCCTGGGTTGCTGCTTCAAGAAAAGGCGAAATAGTCTGGAACGGTAATCGACAACATCCTCGCGCCGAGTGTAATGACCCGGAGGTGGGGAAGTAGCGCGTGGTGGCTCAGCCAATCAGAGGAGAGCGGGCGAGAAGAAGCCGGGTCCAGAGAGGGGAGGCGACGTGTGCATATATGGTTTGCGCACCGTGGAGGCTAGGCGACTATCGTTGTAAAACTTAACCAGTGTGGTTGTACGTGTGATTGGCTCCGATGTTCGGACCATAAAGTTATCATATCTACAAGTATCTCATCAACTAACGAAGAAGATGACGACGTCCAGGTGGCTGTGGGAAGATCTCCTCAGCATCCAGTACGAGGGAAATGCTTCGGCAATTTCCAGTGGTAAGCGCGAATGACTCAGAACTACGTAATCTCTCGTCATTTTTTTTCATTTTCAGTATTTCAGTAACTTCATAGCTTGGGAATAAGAGTAAAATCAGTAATTTATCCGACTCCGTTTTCACGTAATTTTCTAGCGGTAATATTCAAATCGCAACGCTCCAATTTAAATTCAGAATATATTATTATTACTATTAATTTTGCAATACTTGTTTTATATAATAAATTCATTTCTTTTAACCATGCAATCTTTGCTTTCAGTAGGTAGCATTAGATATAGACCAATTCCTTCTCCTGATACAATTGTTTGTTGGGTTAATGATCAAATCATACCAAGATCTGAGTGAATAGATTCTTGAAGGTGTTCTACCAGAGCTAGGTGTTGTTAAATATAAATATAGATTTCAACATAGCGTTGAGGTCTTGGCGCCCATTAAAACAACATATCTTAGGCAGAGTAAATATTTCAAAGTGCAAGGCAGGGCCAGTAGAAGCATTACATTTGTCACGCAAAAGTGAGGGCTAAAGAAACCGTTACACTTGTACGCTCAACGTGGAGCAAAGGAAAACCGTTACACTTGTCATCCCAACGTGGAGAAAACGTTAGTTACACTTGTCATCCCAACGTGGAGCAACAAAAACCGTTACAATGTGAGTGCCGTGATGCACTGTCGTTAGAGGGGTAGCCTCACGAACACGTTATTCCAGGTTTAGCCTGAAGGCTGTATAGGAGAGCTTTGCGCCCCTACAGCGTTTGTTGCAACCAAGTGACTGGTACCTTGTGTTATTGTATTTCCGGCCGTGTGAGCCGATGATGTTAGTATTGTTCTTATAGAAGGAATACACACCGTTAAGCCTTAGGGATCCCTTAGAATCGCCAGCAAACTACATAAAATTACGACAACGTAAAATAAGCTTCTAATAATAATGTTATCTAATTGTTAACAACAAACTGCTAAATGATGACTGTAAATTAATCTTGGTCTGCACGATTGCACGAGCTGGTCGCCGATTCTATGTGTCACATTTCCACCGGGAGATGACTTTATGACTTTTCAAACATGATTTTGTGACGACGGAGCCCGCTAGGACCATTAGTTCTCAACTGGTGGCACGCGACGCTCAAGCGACCTAAGTCGTGATTTTAATCACGCAGTTGCCAACCGGATTGGTCTAGAACAATTTCGGGGTGCGAATGAAAGAGTGTATAACATTTTCAGAATGATTGTTAAAGGAACATAGAAGTTGTGAGCATTTTTGTAAGATCTGAATGTTAATTTTACGTGTATTTTAAACGCACACAAAGCAGTCCCAATGCGGGCTAGCCAGAATGATTCACCGTTAGGATTGGACAGCGGTGTGACATAATATGAACAGGTGAAGACTTGGACTGAATCTACCTTAGATTGGACTGTGGACACATCTACTTGGACCGTATCTACTTTAGATTGGACAGTGGATACCTCTAACCTCACATTACCAATATCGGACTGTACTATGTCTACTTTGGATTGGACTGTGGATACATCTGCTTGGACTGTATCTACTTTACTCTGTACAGTACCAACCTCTGTCCGTACACCACTTACATCATCCTGAATCTGCTTTGAGCTGGCCTGTAAATGCGCGACATTTACAACCATTTTAGAGGCATTAGTTTGTAAACCCTCTAAAGAAGTCTGAACTTCTTGAATTTCAGTTTTGAAACTCTCTTTGACACTTTCTGCGACTTTATCTGTAATAGAATCAACAACTTTAACAATCACTGAGTCAAGATCCTCCTTTCGTTCACGCTTCAGTTGTTCTAGGTCCTGCTTCGCTTCCTGGAATTTACCTTGCATATCTACCATATTCACAGATAAATCCTCCCCAATGTCAAGGAGTTGGTAATGCTTGAGTAAGGTGTGATTTCGTTCGTGCTCCGCAAATTAATGTAACGCGTTAAGGAAAGTTCTGTTTTGGTGACTTCTTGTTGTGCTGCAGTTGGACTCTACGTGATAAAGTGCTTTAAGATACAAAAATCCACAGTGGAAGTCGGGTATGTAAATTGATTTTAACATTTTAATATTCTTAACAACAACACAAGCCAAACGAACAATTGAATATTCACAGTGCGAGTGTCACCAACCTAACAAATAGAGAAGGAGCGCGATTGTCACAGTCCTTGTTCGAGATATCGATATCGATACGAGCACCAACGGCAAAATGGACGGAAAGAAGCGCGGCGTATCATCGGCCGGTGAGGGAACCAACACGACAGCAGTGCCATCTGTTGCCGACGTGTATGAACTCCTTCAAGCTACAAGCAAGGAAGTTGCTAGCCTCAAGAATCTACACAAAGACACGGAAAGAGAACTGAACAAATCCCTGGAATTCGCTCACCAGAAACTGGACGAGAATTACGAACTCATAAAAATTCAGTCTGAAAAACTGACCAACTGTCTACAAGTTATTGAAAAACTTAAAGAAGAGAACATGACGCTGAAAAAACGATTGCATGAAACCACGCTACAGTTGGATGACCTGGAGCAATACGGCAGGCGAAACACTTTAGAAATAGTAGGGGTCCCAGAAATGCCTAATGAGGACACGTTTGAAGTTGTAAAGAAAGTAGGTATCGCTCTAGATATGAACATTGAACCAACAATGATTGACATTTGTCACCGCATCAGGAAACAACCGCACCGAACCAGCGCGGGGATTGTTGTGAAGTTTGTGCGGCGAACCGATAAAGAGCAGTTCCTGCAAAGGCGAAAAGTTAAACGCAATCTCAACTCTTTGATGGTAGGTTATGTTTCCAACGAACCAATTTATGTCAACCAAAGTCTAACATCGTACCGTAGGTCTATCTTAGGTCAGGCAAGAAAGCTCAAACGCGAAAAGAACTACGCATTTCTCTGGGTTGACAGATCTGGTACAATAAAATTGAGGAAGAAAGCTGAAGATAGACATGTCTACGAGCTGCGGACACCCGACGACCTTGAAAAACTGAGATAAACAAAATGGCTGAGGACAAGTCTCTTAGGATTTACTATCAAAACGTCCGAGGACTGAATAGTAAAACACAAGAATATTACCTTAATACACTTAATTGTGAATATGATATAATTATAAATACAGAGACATGGATTTCGGATAGTATGCAGGATGGTGAGCTATTTGATGATACTTTCACTCTACATAAAAGAAATAGGGAAGGAACTAAAAAAGGGGGCGGAGTTTTGATAGCTGTGAGAAAAGATATTGTTTCGAGTAACTGCCATTTTGATACCGGGGGCTTAGATGCATTGTGTGTTAAAGCAATAATTAGTGGAAAAAATCATTTTATCATTACTGTGTATTTCCCTCCGAACTCCAAACTAGAGTCTTATCTTGCATTCTTCAGTGCAATTGAAGAAAAATATTATCAAAACCATAATTTAATCATTGCAGGGGATTTCAATATTCCAACAATTTCAGGTACATGTTACGATTTTATTGCGGGTGGACCTTGCAGTAGAGTTCTTGCAAATTTTATGTCATTGTATAACTTGTCATCCCATAACAATATTCAAAACTCCAATCAAAGAACATTAGACCTTGTATTAACAAATATAAATAATACTATATCAGTTTTTAGGGATAGGGATCCGTTAGTACCAGAAGATGTTCACCATCCTGCACTAAGTTTAGTTATCAACTGCAATCGTATAGGAAAGGTAACAAATAGTACTACAAAAAAAGTATATAATTTCAAGAAAGCAAATTTTTTAGGCCTGTATAGCTCGTTGCAAAATTCGGACTGGACCCCATTAAAACAATCTTGCAATGTTGAAGAAGCTGTTGGATATTTTTACAAAATATTCAACTCAGCTTTGGAGACAAATTGTCCTATAAAACATATTCAGTCAAAAAGAAAGTATCCTTGTTGGTTTAATAAAGAAATCATTAATGCTCTAAAACTTAAAGATTATCACCGGAAAAGGATGATGTACAGTCAAGCAAGTCTTGAATCTTACAAAGAGCTAAGAAAAAATGTTAAAACTATGATAAGCAGGAGTTACCGAAATTACATAAAACAGGTTCAGGAAAACTTAGGCGATAACCAAAAATATTTCTGGAATTTTATTAAAAATAAGAAAGGTAGCACAAATCAGAACAATCAAATAATGACATACAAAGGTAATCAGCTGAATAATTCAAAAGATATAGCAGATGGTTTCGCTGCATGTTTCCAAAGTATGTATTTGCCACAAGCTGCAAAATACGTCATTCAAGCAGAAGGAGCTGGTCCTAAAAGTTATTCTCCATTTTTGAATGATGTGACTGAAAATGAATACAAAATGGCTGCCAAACATCTAAAGCCCAAGCATTCAGTTGGTCCTGATGGTGTTCCGCCATATATAGTAAAGGGCTGTTCAGATGTGCTCAGAGAACCACTGTGTCTAATATTTAACCTGATACTGCGTACTCAAACTTATCCGTTATTATGGAAAACTACTAGGATCTGCCCAATTTTCAAATCTGGAGATAGGAACACAATTGAAAATTATAGGCCTGTATCAATTGTATGTGCACCTGCAAAGATATTTGAATTTATTCTGTACAATAGAATATTTAGACACGTTCAGAACTACATAACGGATAAACAGCATGGATTCTTCCCTAATCGCTCGACCACTACTAATTTAATTAATTTTGTGCAGTACGTAATTAATGCATTTCATGATCGTAGCCGTGTTGATTGTATCTTTACAGACTTCGCGAAAGCTTTCGATAGATTAAATCATGATGTTTTAATTAAAAAACTCTCTGATTTTGGCAGCTGTGAACTGCTATTGAACTTGATTGCATCATATTTGAACGGTAGACGGCAATACGTTTTTTATAATCGGTATGAATCCTATGAATTCATAGCCAACTCCGGAGTTCCACAAGGATCAAATTTAGGCCCATTATTTTTTATAATATTCATCAATGATCTACCACAAAGAATAAAACATTCAGAATGTCAATTATATGCAGACGATTTTAAAATTTACAAAGTTATAAAAAATTTAGAAGACGCAGTAAAGTTACAAGAAGACATTGATCGTGTTTTTATCTGGAGCATTAAAAATCAGCTAGCACTGAATATAAACAAATGCTTTTACCTTAAATTTTCATCAGCAAAATGTACATCCGATTATACATACACAATTAATGGAACAAACTTAAAACCAGTTATGTCTATCAAGGACCTGGGAGTTATTTTAACACATAACATGTGTTTTAAGCAGCACATCTATTTCTGTGCCAATTCGGCATTCAAAACTCTGGGATTTGTTATTAGGACAACTAAAGAATGTAATCTGTAATTTTGTATTTATGTGTAAATATGCATAGTACTTATGTTATATTTGAGCTATAGTGTGACTTATGTACCATTGTCAAATATTCTTCTAAAACTTCTTTCCATTTTTGTTTGTAATATAGACCTAGTATGTAACTTTTTCGTTTGTTAAATCTGTAACTATTCAATATAGTGCTATGTACGCCTTCTGTAATTGGAGCCTAAGCTCTGTTGAAGGTATAAATAAATAAATAAATAAATAAATTATCTTACTTTCAACAGCATTCAAATTTGCCTTCATTTCACTTTGAACATCCTTTAAACTGCCCTGCAGTTGCTCCTTCAAATTCGCCTTCATACTTTCTTGCAGCTTCACCTGCATCTCCTCCAACATCCTCTTTACATCCTCGGTTGCCATTGCAATAACCCTTTATATAATGCTATTGAGACACATTCAACAACAGAACAAAATAACAGCATCTGAGCAACGTCTTCCTCCATATAAATTTTGAGCACCTTAATGTCTAAAAGTAACTTAAAATTACCTTAGCATTAAAGCTAAATAAACTTACTCATAATGTTCGTTCTCCTGTGACTCACTTTAAATATACTAACACAAAGAAAATTCTACCATTACTATCATTAAAACAAGTTAGCTTTATTTTAACATGACCTAAGCAATCGCCATGTACCGGTGAAATAAAATAAATATTCAGATTGTAGGTCGATTTTCGAAACTGTCTACTGAGACCGTCGGTGGAGCTGCCAGCATAGCCAACAACCGCAATGTCTTCCCTAACATCTCATCCGTCGGACATATTTGCCGTGAGGATCAGGTGAACTTCCAAATAGGCCAAAGCGGCACGAGAATCTGTAGTCCACAGGGATCGTGGTACATGGTGACGATGGTCATAGACTGCCTAAGGAAAGGTTCACCTTAAAAACTAGACTGAGAAAATAAACATCCAGACTTATGTAAAACACCGTGAAAATTTATTGTTAAAATTCACAAGCCCCTAGCCTAGTTCGGAGGGTTTCAATCGGCTAATCCGCAAGCTAATAAACAAACAAAAATAAAGAGCAGGTCCCTACCTGAGAAGTTACGGAAAACCCTCGCGAAAGATCTATCTCACAATAACAAAGCAACAACAGCAACACTAGGAAAATGGTACGACGCAAATCCCTAGGTCAAGTTACAAGATCAAGCTAATATCAGAATTTACATTTAACAGGGTAGCAAAACAAATCTAAGTTAGGATGATACCATCTCCACATTTATATTTAACGTTAATTCGTCTAGCTAAGTCCTATCAGTTAACAAAATTTACGGCGATGACGTCCGTAACAGAAAACAATTACATTCAAATCTAAGTGAACAGCCATATAAAAAACATTTAATTATTCTTAGTAACTACGTGCTAACAGCACACAAGAAGGTAACATGTAAGATTCATACACTTATACATCATAAATAATTAATGAGAGAGACAACAGTTTTATTAAAATGCCTTCCTGCACCTTGGTTTACTCTTTGTAAGCCATAGTCATCTAATGTGTGTAGTTACGATGACGACTGCGTAGTAAAGACTACGTCTAACATCGCATGGACTGCGCTCCACAAGCTACGAACTCAAGGTTCGAGCAAGCTTCAGGTCGCTTCAAAAGTGTCAGCTGTCCAAGTCATTTCCTCAAAAGGAAATACCTTCATTAGCACGGCCATGTCAGCAGGTTCCAAATGCAAAAGAACAAAGTTAGATAGAAAGAATTCGTTAGTTAGCTTTTGTTTTACCAAAATTATGCGTTTTATTATTAAGATGTCGGTTTAGGTTATCGTTGGTTTATGGCCTGGGCACGGAGTGTCCCAACTGAGATCAATCTCCACCAAAAGCCTCGACTCTAAAGTCGGAATACAATCAACGAGCAATAACAACTCGGACACACAATAACACAAGTTACCAGCGGCGCACAGCTCGCGTCCAATAACTCTGGGATGGGCCTGCACACTCAGTCACCCTCCAATAACATCTGGTCAACGGGAACAATCCCGGACCAGGTACACACCGATACCTTCATACAATAAATACCTCCTTTAACAGGGTCGCCTACAACGTACTATAGAAAACCTGACATAACTGTACACGTCAAACGACGGTACACGCAAAAGTGCGCTTAACTAACAAAAAACAATCTATAAAAACATGTGATCAGATACAAGAATGGACACTGGATTCCATGAGCTAAATTGCAATGAAAGGAAAAGCGAATACAACAAGCATTCTGTCCTTCGTCAAAGTAATTCTGTCTCATAATACAAGCGTGCTCTCAAGGGCACTGGGTCACAAACCAGTTTGTGTCGCCGCAAGCTACAACATTCCTGCGCTCATCGGACACAACTCACTAACTATCAAGGCCGGCGATTTAAGCCAAAAAAAACTGCACAGCTGGCCTTATCATAAAAACTTTACCATAGGTTATAAACCTCGAAGAATACGTGTATAAAAACACGCTATAAATCTGAATACAATGATATAATTCTGTCTTTCAAACCAAAGACGTCTAAATGGTAGCAATGTCACATTGCTGGAGCTCTTTGCTCTCAAAGATATAATACTACGGTAGTTGCTTGTATAACTTCAAATAAATACGTGTCTTCACATGACACTAACAAAATAATAATTGTGGCGCAGATTCCACACTCTGGATCTGCTTAATGATACGTTGGGAACTGGGTTCGATGCTAGACAACGATACATTCCTTTTACTTTTAAGGTCCACACTTGACCAGATGGCTTCTGAGCAACATCTCAAATGAAATATAATGCAGTTACAAAACTGGTAATTACAGTCGATTACCTAACTGATACGACTGTTCTAACGAAGTCAGGGGTGTAACAAAGACTGGCTGCAAAAGATGCAGTTAAAGAAATATAACCATGGCATCTGATTGCCATAACTTAAGTCAGCAAAGACTTGGAAAATCACCCCAAATAGGGTTAAACAAAGTAGCCTCAAATGACTACGGTCACGTTTAGCAAAAGATAGGCATTAACGTTCTACGACGTCCATCAAGCGGCACCAGGGTTGACCAAAATGTCTGACCCAAGGGTGTCTCACTCTAACTGAAATAAATGACATCTAATTAGACTAGTTACATTTCCTACCTATAAAAATGGCTGACACTGAGTTCGGTTGGTTCACAAACTACATTAAACCTACTATACCACCAGAAACTAGAACGAGAAAGGGTGTACAAAAACTCACGAAATGGAGGAGCTCTCACTCAGCCCTCTGTTCAACGACAAGGGTTGAACAAATTCACCTCTGGATATCCGGAACGGAATCATCCTCATCAGGACTCCCATATGGACTCTCCCAAAGGCCAGGGTTCGATCTGTCCCTGTCGATTACTTCGTGGATGTACTGGACTTGCCTGGGAATGGCATCCTGGGTTCCTTCCTCCTCGTTTGCTGTTCTGGAAGTTCCACCATCATGCTGGTTCCAATAGAAACATCACCCTCATACCATGATGGTATTAGCCCATGATGTCGGTCTCAAACATGGTGTAGAATAATTTGATCACGTGGGTGGTGAAATAAATCGTGTAGTAGTTCATTCTTTCACTTCAAAAATCACAATGTTTGTAGTAAATGTTACAGGCTTTAATTGCAATTGATAACACAGCCTTTATTTCGCAGATGTAGAATAATACGTGAGCAAGCACTGTTCTGTGGTTCTTCACGTGTACTGACGCCACTTTTACATCACGTAGCATCCGTGAAATGTGCGTCGTTTTGTAATCGAAAAATTCACTGTGGCAATTCAAATATACTGTACTTTCATAATCACACTTATATAAAGTAATTATAACACGTTTACCTCTATATTTTTCACCAGGCTCTCGGCCCTCCACAAACACGTGGGTACAAAAATGTGGTGCCACGGTAATGTTATAATTTTCACTATACTTTCCAATTATATCACAATATGCTTCTTGTTGTTCACTGTGCATAAATAACAGTGATTGGCAGTATATTCGTGCACGATGGCACCTGATAATAACTTCCACGCTAAACAGCGGATATTTTCTACGTCTAACAAGACGGATGCAATTTCTCGCCTACACGGGGCGGATTCTCCAGACGTAGTGCAAGGCACTGAGTTCCTCTAGGAAGTAGGTCGTCAAACCGAAGTCGTCGAGCGACTACTTACATTCCTGTTTGCGCGTCTGCAAGGGTATTACCTTACCTTAAGCGAAAATAACATTCTCCAAAATGTTTTAATAATGCTGAATGACGAAATGGAATATTCTGAGTCTCGTGGAAAGATAAAATTGATTAATAAGACCTCAGATAAATAATTAGTAGACTTCACCAAAGTCAAAAGTGCAATTCACCGCTACTTCAAAGAGCATAGCGTGAGCTCTCAGCTCCACGTGGCTTTCTGGGTGTGTTCAAAGGTACTACATCCCATCATAAATGTGCTGTTATAAAAAATATCACATGAACCTCAGCTCAGCGGGTTCATCTGCCTCTCCGTCGTTTCAAATAAAATGTTGGGACGACATTTTTATTTGACTTAAAGTTCATTCATAAGTGATATTTTTTTAGATTAGCTGCATTGAAGGTTCTAATGCGCTCTCCTGTCCTAATGTCTTCAATCACATAACTTCCATTGTTCAAAGGCTAGCGGATACGACTTCTTGATTGTGCCTGCTGCTTCCATCTCATGGATCTTCTTAGCAGCTTCCTCGCGGTGTTTCTCTGCGATAGGATAAATCTTCTTCTGGAATGGGGAATCATCCAATATTACAAGATCGTACTCGTAGTCCAATATCTCACCAGGTGTGGTGTCGAATATATCCGTGTATTCGCTCAATATTGCTTCAAGTTTCTCTCGTATGGGTGCTGATAATGGTTCTGCCTCTTCGTCGGCATCTTGTGTCTTCTCAATTTCCTTGCCATTTAAATTTTCGACAACGTCGACTTCGGATAGGAATTCCAGTTCTTCTTCAACTAAGTTCATCTGAATGGGTTCGTTCGGCTTAAACTCTACCGTATTACGTCCCATATCAATGATTCCATCATACTTCCTAATGAAGTCTGCACCCAATATGGCATCATGATGCAAGCCTTTCATCACAAGAAATTCGTGCAAGTACACGTGGCTCGAAATCTTCAAAGTGCATAGAATCTGGATTTTGCACGTTACAACACGGTCAGGTATGACTCCTCTGACTCTTACAGCAGAAACTGGCAGCTCTGTCACCTCAGAGTTTGCTTTCAGTCTGGCATGGCAATCGGCGGAAATGACACTAATTATCGCCCCAGTATCGATGAGAATGACTACGTTGCATCCATTCAGGGTGGCTACAATCTTCGGTAGACGCGTCAATTCGTAGTTGTGGTTCGTCGTTCGTCGTTCGTCTAACAGGTCTTCTTGTATTGGCTCCCAGAGTAAAATTGTGGCAGTTACTCTGTGCTCAACCGGGCAAGAATCTATTGATTTTTCGGCGTTTTTTTTCTGTCCTGGCGGGAAGTACTGGGCTGGTTTTGCTCCGTCTCCTGCGCCGAATTCCTAGTTTCCCTCGAAGTCGGGTTCTGAACTCCCTCTTCTCGGATTTGGAGTTCTCTGAGTTGTTGAAGATACTCACGGTTCTCCCGTGCTCTTCCTCTCCAATCTCTATCTGGCTGGTTTCTGGGGTCTCGATCTCTGTTATACCCTCTACTGTAACGGTAGTCCCTACGGATACTTTCGTGCTGTGGGTTTAGACCATTATTCCCTCGGCGGTCGTTTTCGTGACGACGGTCGTCGTTCGTCCATCGGTCGAAGCGCCGGTTCCAATTACTATGACGGCCATCTCGCTGGTCCCTAGCATATGGAGTGTTGTTCCATTCTCTTCTACCATATTTATAATTGTTACGTTGTCCAGAGCTCTCTTGGGTTTGCGTCTGCTGTGGCGTCTGGCTCACTTTGTCGACAGTAGTTAAGTTGACATGTCTCCTCACGCCTGTCAGCCTTCTGCTGACGGTGTGTCGGGAACTGTTCTGTGTTTGCATCCAACCGTCGCAGGATTTGGTCACACTGCTGAAAAGTGGATGCCCCTGCAGCAATCAATACGCGTTGCACGTCTGCAGGGTATTGCCAAACGATAGTGTTTACTAGGTCTTGCTCAGACAATGGGGGTTGAAGACAACGAAGTTTCGCAAGCTGGATTGCGAAGTAGTTCGCATAACGCGTTGGAGTATTAGAGCTGTATCTGCGAGTATACATCTCAGCTCTGATGCTCTACTGGATGTCACTCGACCAATAAGTTCTTAACAAGGCTTCTTTGAAATCCTGGTAGCCTATAAACGAGTATCTGAATGCTCTAAACCAGGTGCTGGCTTGCCCCTCAAGCAAACGCTCTATAACTCGGAGCTCCCTCTCCGGAGTTACCATGGTGTCTCTCAAGTAGCTTTCTACGTTGGCCAGAAATTCAACTGGAGTAATGCCACTTCCAGTGCCAGAGAAGCGTGCTGGTTGCTCCTCTCTCGAACGGATAATAGTTACATTTCCCTGCGTATGCGCGGGTCTAAATGAATTCTGCATGTAGTTATGCGTAGGTGTATTCGTTTCATGACTAAGTCGATTGGGTGCTGGTTGAAAAGGATGGGCGTCAAAGTTCAAGGTTTGACTTTGCGCTGAACCAGTGAATTGTGATGGTTGCGGCTCTATAGGTGCGCTGGGTTGGAAATGAGTAGGCATCATCCCTGTGGATTGAGATACGGGTGTTTCCTGAGAGTCTCCCATCTGTGAGGGTAAGTGTCTCTCTCTAGGAAGCGTCTCAAGTCTGTCAAGACGTCTTTCAATAACCTCGAGCCCTGGGATGGTTCTAGCTGCGACTTTGTTACCTAAGTCGTTAAGTTGTAGCTCGATCCTATCGACTTTACCTTTGAGGTTCGTGTCAACTTCGCGTATTGCCGTCCTCAGGTTATAGCTAAGGTCTAATCTCTCGGTTACCGCGACTTCCTCGAATCGTTTCTGTAAGGAATCGATTTCTCCTTCGACTTTCGACACGTTGTCTTGGATCTTTCCAACATCATCTCTGACATCGGCTACCTTAGCCTCCATTGTGGTATTGTGTTCGTTGAGGTCACCCCTCAATAACATGAGATCGATTTTATGTTCCTCACGATGAACGTCAACTGTTTCACGTAGGCCTGCTACGGTTTCTGTCAACTCCGTAATATTTCTCCTATTGGTGTTTAATTCGTCCTTGACTTCTATCATGCCGTCGACGATCGTCTTGACGTTGTTATTCACAGCATTTGCCGCACCTCTCATCAAAATCAGTCCAATATTCATGGTTGCCATGTCCTTTTTTACGGTGTCCATAAATCCCTCGACGTGAGTCAATCGAGTCCCAAATTCTTCTCGAGTGTGCTCCAGGTCGGCTCTCATATCTATCTGGACTCTGTTTATGGTCGTTTGAATTTGAGCTGTGTGCTCCTCCAATCGGGTCTGCACATCCTCCCTAGCTCTATTCATCTGGTCGGTTAAGCAATCTATACGCTGGTTAGCCTCCAGATGGTGTCGTATGATATCAACCCTAACAGCCGCTAAACCTGCAGTAAGATCATTCCTAGCTTCGACTCTATATGGGTCCATGTCGGCCCTGACCTGTGTTAAATCAGCCCTAACATTATTGATCGACTCTGTGACTTGGTCTACATGACCACTTACAATATTTATGGTCGAGTATTAATCTCTAAGTCCTGTCTTACTTGGTCCACATGACCACTCACATTGTTAATCAACTGAGTGTTAACCCCTAAGTCCTGTCTCACATTATTAACTTCCTGTCTAACTTGGTCCACATGACCACTTACAGTGTTGACAGCTTGAGTATTCTGACCTAAGTCACCTCTGACTTCACCTAAATCAGCAGTAATCTGCTGGAGGTTGGCATTAACACCTGCCATCATCTCCCCAAACACACGACGAATAGTTTCCTCATCCATTGACAAGAAATATATATATGAGAAAGTGAGGGATCAATCTATAATGGAACTTACGGCTATGATTAGTTACTTGGTGGTATAAAGCTTGTTTCATTTATATAAATATCACGAGTACAGCTGGAGTATGCAAACTAAGTGCTTCTACATTTACAAAGACAACGGCGAGCAAAGCAAAGTATTACATTTACTCAGGATGAGGCATCATCACAGAAAATCCTATCCTTCATTTATCTAACACTAAAGCCTCACCCCATGGACTTCTATCAAACATGAATGCCATGCGGTCAATTGATCTGCAGTACGACCTTCTAAGTTCGTCCCAGTCCTGTCAATTTACCATTAATCAACATTAAGATCCTCCTAAATAACATGGATCTGACGGTCACCACGTTAACGTCGGCACATGAGTTGGGCGCCATTTTATGAGACCGTCGGTGGAGCTGCCAGGATAGCCAACAACCGCAATGACTTCCCTAACATCTCATCCGTCGGACATATTTGCCGTGAGGATCAGGTGAACTTCCAAATAGGCCAAAGCGGCACGAGAATCTGTAGTCCACAGGGATCGTGGTACATGGTGACGATGGTCATAGACTGCCTAAGGAAAGGTTCACCTTAAAAACTAGACTGAGAAAATAAACATCCAGACTTATGTAAAACACCATGAAAATTTATTGTTAAAATTCACAAGCCCCTAGCCTAGTTCGGAGGGTTTCAATCGGCTAATCCGCAAGCTAATAAACAAACAAAAATAAAGAGCAGGTCCCTACCTGAGAAGTTACGGAAAACCCTCGCGAAAGATCTATCTCACAATAACAAAGCAACAACAGCAACACTAGGAAAATGGTACGACGCAAATTCCTAGGTCAAGTTACAAGATCAAGCTAATATCAGAATTTACATTTAACAGGGTAGCTAAACAAATCTAAGTTAGGATGATACCATCTCCACATTTACATTTAACGTTAATTCGTCTAGCTAAGTCCTATCAGTTAACAAAATTTACGGCGATGACGTCCGTAACAGAAAACAATTACATTCAAATCTAAGTGAACAGCCATATAAAAAACATTTAATTATTCTTAGTAACTACGTGCTAACAGCACACAAGAAGGTAACATGTAGGATTCATACACTTATACATCATAAATAATTAATGAGAGAGACAACAGTTTTATTAAAATGCCTTCCTGCACCTTGGTTTACTCTTTGTAAGCCATAGTCATCTAATGTGTGTAGTTACGATGACGACTGCGTAGTAAAGACTACGTCTAACATCGCATGGACTGCGCTCCACAAGCTACGAACTCAAGGTTCGAGCAAGCTTCAGGTCGCTTCAAAAGTGTCAGCTGTCCAAGTCATTTCCTCAAAAGGAAATGCCTTCATTAGCACGGCCATGTCAGCAGGTTCCAAATGCAAAAGAACAAAGTTAGATAGAAAGAATTCGTTAGTTAGCTTTTGTTTTACCAAAATTATGCGTTTTATTATTAAGATGTCGGTTTAGGTTATCGTTGGTTTATGGCCTGGGCACGGAGTGTCTCCACTGAGATCAATCTCCACCAAAAGCCTCGACTCAAAAGTCGGAATACAATCAACGAGCAATAACAACTCGGACACACAATAACACAAGTTACCAGCGGCTCACAGCTCGCGTTCAATAACTCTGGGATGGGCCTGCACACTCAGTCACCCTCCAATAACATCTGGTCAACGGGAACAATCCCGGACCAGGTACACACCGATACCTTCATACAATAAATACCTCCTTTAACAGGGTCGCCTACAACGTACTATAGAAAACCTGACATAACTGTACACGTCAAACGACGGTACACGCAAAAGTGCGCTTAACTAACAAAAAACAATCTATAAAAACATGTGATCAGATACAAGAATGGACACTGGATTCCATGAGCTAAATTGCAATGAAAGGAAAAGCGAATACAACAAGCATTCTGTCCTTCGTCAAAGTAATTATGTCTCATAATACAAGCGTGCTCTCAAGGGCACTGGGTCACAAACCAGTTTGTGTCGCCGCAAGCTACAATATTCCTGCGCTCATCGGACACAACTCACTAACTATCAGGGCCGGCGATTTAAGCCAAAAAAACTGTACAACTGGCCTTATCATAAAAACTTTACCATAGGTTATAAACCTCGAAGAATACGTGTATAAAAAACACGTTATAAATCTGAATACAATAATATAATTCTGTCTTTCAAACCAAAGACGTCTAAATGGTAGCAATGTCACATTGCTGGAGCTCTTTGCTCTCAAAGATATAATACTACAGTAGTTGCTTGTATAACTTCAAATAAATACGTGTCTTCACATGACACTAACAAAATAATAATTGTGGCGCAGATTCCACACTCTGGATCTGCTTAATGATACGTTGGGAACTGGGTTCGATGCTAGACAACGATACATTCCTTTTACTTGTAAGGTCCACACTTGACCAGATGGCTTCTGGGCAACATCTCAAATGAAATATAATGCAGTTACAAAACTGGTAATTACAGTCGATTACCTAACTGATACGACTGTTCTAACGAAGTCAGGGGTGTAACAAAGACTGGCTGCAAAAGATGCAGTTAAAGAAATATAACCATGGCATCTGATTGCCATAACTTAAGTCAGCAAAGACTTGGAAAATCACCCCAAATAGGGTTAAACAAAGTAGCCTCAAATGACTACGGTCACGTTTAGCAAAAGATAGGCATTGACGTTCTACGGCGTCCATAAGCGGCACCAGGGTTGACCAAAATGTCTGACCCAAGGGTGTCTCACTCTAACTGAAATAAATGACATCTAATTAGACTAGTTACATTTCCTACCTATAAAAATGGCTGACACTGAGTTCGGTTGGTTCACAAACTACACCAAACCTACTATACCACCAGAAACTAGAACGAGAAAGGGTGTACAAAAACGCACGAAATGGAGGAGCTCTCACTCAGCCCTCTGTTCAACGACAAGGGTTGAACAAATTCACCTCTGGATCTCCGGAACGGAATCATCCTCATCAGGACTCCCATATGGACTCTCCCAAAGGCCAGGGTTCGATCTGTCCCTGTCGATAACTTCGTGGATGTACTGGACTTGCCTGGGAATGGCATCCTGGGTTCCTTCCTCCTCGTTCGCTGTTCTGGAAGTCCCACCATCATGCTGGTTCCAATAGATACATCAGCCTCATACCATGATGGTATTAGCCCATGATGTCGGTCTCAAACATGGTGTAGAATAATTTGATCACGTGGGTGGTGAAATAAATCGTGTAGTAGTTCATTCTTTCACTTCAAAAATCACAATGTTTGTAGTAAATGTTACAGGCTTTAATTGCAATTGATAACACAGCCTTTACTTCGCAGATATAGAATAATACGTGAGCAAGCACTGTTCTGTGGTTCTTCACGTGTACTGACGCCACTTTTACATCACGTAGCATCCGTGATATGTGCGTCGTTTTTTAATCGAAAAATTCACTGTGGCAATTCAAATATACTGTACTTTCATAATCACACTTATATAAAGTAATTATAACACGTTTACCTCTATATTTTTCACCAGGCTCCCGGCCCTCCACAAACACGTGGGTACAAAAATGTGGTGTCACGGTAATGTTATAATTTTCACTATACTTGCCAATTATATCACAATATGCTTCTTGTTGTTCACTGTGCATAAATAACAGTGATTGGCAGTATATTCGTGCACGATGGCACCTGATAATAACTTCCACGCTAAACAGCGGATATTTTCTACGTCTAACAAGACGGATGCAATTTCACGCCTACACGGGGCGGATTCTCCAGACGTAGTGCAAGGCACTGAGTTCCTCTAGGAAGTAGGTCGTCAAACCGAAGTCGTTGAGCGACTACTTACATTCCTGTTTGCGTATCTGCAAGGGTATTACCTTACCTTAAGCGAAAATAACATTCTCCAAAATGTTTTAATAATGCTGAATGACGAAATGGAATATTCTGAGTCTCGTGGAAAGATAAAATTGATTAATAAGACCTCAGCTAAATAATTAGTAGACTTCACCAAAGTCAAAAGTGCAATTCACCGCTACTTCAAAGAGCATAGCGTGAGCTCTCAGCTCCACGTGGCTTTCTGGGTGTGTTCAAAGGTACTACATCCCATCATAAATGTGCTGTTATAAAAAATATCACATGAACCTCAGCTCAGCGGGTTCACTACCTACTACACCTCTCTCAGGTTTCTAAGATCTGATCTTTATCTGAGAGTAACCTTCCTAATTTCAATTTAAAATAAGCCTATATAATTACACTCACATCCATCCGAAATTGGACAAGACATCCCACAAATCTGGTAATTATTTCCTTCACTAGAAATGTTCAAACCAATTTCATTTAGAGGCATTACGAAGCTAATTTCGTAGCCCCAAAGTTCTAGGGTGCCATTCCTACTGTACCCGTAAATCCGGAAAGTAGCCCGTTGGAATATCCATTTCCCCAGCTGGATCGCCTATTTCTAACAGCACCGGCCAATTACTTCATTAGAAATCGCTCCAAACATGGTCTTTAGGGATTTACATACAGCAGTTACAAGAGTATTGTGGATCAACAACAAACTACGGGGCACACCTACCTTTACTTACGTTCTTGGGGACTGGGAATTCAGCTTCGCCTACAATACATCCACAATAGTCTACTCCTTATATTTAAAATGAATAACACGTGAACAACGACAGATAACGAACTGAATAAATTTATTAACCTTGGTAAACTAACCTAAATAAACAAAATAACAATTAACTAATCTAATAACAAAAGAAAAATAAAACCACACAATCATACACACTTCCTTTCTACTACACATCTTACTACAATGCCGTGAAAAATATAAGCGTGAAAGCCCTGGTTGGAATAGGTCTAAACTACGTAAAAAAGAAAAACGTTTAAGGAAGGCTCTTACATTCGTGGCATTCCTGAGAACGGTTTACCTTCACTAGGACGCGTCTGGAAAACGCACGTGCACTGGCCTGTTTCATCAATGAAACGCTAGCACCACGCTGCATTCAGAACTTTTCACATTTTATAGAAGGCTGTGAGTCTTCACCTGTCCATATTATGTCACACCGCTCTCCAATCCTAACGGTGAATCATTCTGGCTAGCCCGTATTGAGACTGCTTTGTGTACGTTTAAAATACACGTAAAATTAACATTCAGATCTTACAAAAATGCTCACAACTTCTATGTTCCTTTAACAATCATTCTGAAAGTTTTTTATACACCCTTTATTCGCACCCCGAAATTGTTCTAGACCAATCCGGTTCAACAATTACTCTTAACAGTGGACAATCATTCAAACAAAACATCTGCTCACAAACCACACGCTATTCCAAAACAATCGATTAATAAATCCTACCAAAATTATTTAACTAATTAAATCATTTCCGAAAAATATTTACATATAATTTGTTCATAATAATATACATTGTTTGCTAACACGTTACTTTTGAGATTCTGGCTTCTCGGTTACAATTCAACTCTCAATTAATTATATACACTGTTTTTCCACAGAATCATTTTCTAACACTCCGTAGTTTTGATATACTGCTTACACATCGTCTTATATGGGTTTCCTTACATTGTCGGTCTAATACAGTCGAATGATTAAGGTTAACTGTACGTAATTACATAACTTCGGGTTTAATAAGATATACTAATTATATCATTGACATGAGTAGACAATCTTTCTCTAGTTGCATTTCCGCTAAAAACCCTTCTGTCAACACAGCTAAAACGTTATTTCACTTAAACTGGACTACTTGTATACAATGAATCTTATCATGATCCATGCCTTCTTATCAAAGAACAACAATACTTTGACTTCCCTTAAAATGCGGAAGTCCCTTCGAATGAGCGCTTCATAGCTCTAAAAATCCTCATATAACAATATATATGGCATAAACAATTATCATCCACTATGTTAAACAATAACCAAAAATGGATTAATTGTTATTAACATTTCTTTTGTAGGAACTTTTCTCAAATAAAGGCGTGACCCTCAGTATCGTTTCACATGACTACTGATCTAAAATTATACAAAATTAAGTTCTTCAAACGAAACTTCCAATTGTAATGAACGATATTAGACTGTCGTGATTGACCTCCTAAAGTTTACTCCACAAAAAAAATTAACTGTTAACTCATCTGTCGCAAATACATGTAATAAAAATAATACTCCTGTCTCAATTCACTGATCAAGCTTTAAATTGTATATCGTTGTAATATCAGGTCGACAAAATGACGTGATGTTACACAAATAGTGTAAAATAACACACATGTTATTTATAGTGTCAAATAGAATTCAATCTTGACCGGGATAAACTAGCTTTGAATTCCTAGCCAAAGATTTGAATAAACTTCTATCAAAAGGTATTTCCTCTAACATATTAAATGAACAAAGCTCTCAGCTTTACATATAATAAGAAGGTTTGTCAACGTCGTAATGTTTTTCCACTCTACACAAAGAATGTTTATAGGGGTTAAGACTTCGGTTTTATCAAACGACTAGTATTTCCTAGATCGTCGACAGTTTATGTACAATAATGATATAACAATCTCATTCGATGTTTCTTCTGTTCTTGAAGTTAGATGTTGTTACACTAAAGTGCTCAAATTAAATTTAAAAAGAATTTAATTTGAAGCTATGACACAATGTCAGAATACTTGGTTTAAATAAAATATTAAAATTTGATAGTCGAAACGACTAGTCTTCTATGAGGCAATATGATTCCTCAAACATAATTTTTAATGTCAGTTCCACAACTGATCCGTAGAATAAAATTGAAAAATAGATGAAAGGCAATCATCTCCTAAATAATCTTGAAGCATAAAAATCTTAGCACACATCTGAAGTGTAAAATACATGAGAATACTGAAATACATGAAATGTGAAAATATGGAGTAAGATCGTTGGCTCAGGATATCATTAATCAAGCTCTATACTAAAAATAAGAGACACAGCTATCTTATTTGGACGAAAACTTGAAGATCTATGTAAGAATTCCCACAATACTTTAGATGTTTCCTCAGTTCAAGATACTGAGATGGATCTGCATTCGAACCTCGGATCTGCGACCTCAGAGATAGGAAAACCGTTCCCTCACCGGAATTCACTAACATTCGCCTGGGCTCGAACGACATCCTTCTGACAAATTCTTCTGTGGTTGCTGGGCTATCCCTAGCATCTTGACAAATCTCTTCTGAAGAATCTTCATTCTCCGTCGCAAATATGTATCAGCCTCATCATTGGAATATAATTTATAGAAATATTCATATAGATGGTGAATGAAATATTTCTATTGCGAATTGATGTTACATTAGTGTTCGTAGACTGACGAAAATGTACAAGATGGACCGTACAATTCGTCTGTATTCAAGAATACGTTGTCTAACGAATTTCCTTCGTGGTATCTTAACTTCTGTTATCGAATATGTCTCTGGCGCATGACTATTTAGTTCATCATATCAACAATGTTAATTATGCTGAATGAAACTACTTAAAGAATAATGATAGTCATTATGATAATGTTTATTTGCTGCGCCAATGTTAAAAGTTCTTCGCTACTGTTCACTTGAACTGCCTTCGCCAACTTCACGTTGCAATCTAAAATTATATTCAGCTTTATTTCCAACACATTTGAAAATCTGTCTTAACAGGCTTATATTGTCGAAACGGTAAATTTTAGAACGCTCGACTTTCAGCAGAATATAGTATTCGACCTATTCTTTATATATATTCACTTAGTTGAACTCAAATCTCAATTATATAAGAGATAAACTAATTTCAATGTTCCTCACAACTTCACATAAAATGGAAGTACCGCAATCTCCTACGATCTACCTAGCTATCCTCGCGTCTCCACAAGTCGACAGTCGTCGCACTCGGACAAAGTTTTGGGATCTCCGTTAACCCAGTAAAAACACTTCCTCACTCTTCAAAGACTGCTGGAGTAAGAACATCGATCCTTGGATCTCCCCCTCCAAGTCGAAATTTTGGCGGCCATATCAATCTCCCACCATAATTTTAGCGTGTAGATTACTAATGCTTATTACTGCGTAGATTAACCGATCTGCGGTTTTTAAAGTATCAGACATAATTTCTTTTAATTTTCTCTTCATTGCCAAATAAGAAAATCTTCTTCTAAGGGCCTAAATGCATAATTTCACCAAATTATGTAGTTGAAGTTGATCCTGTCTTCAATAAGACCTCTTCTCATTGGCTCTGGGCTGAGATCCAATATAACAATATTTATAATATTAATTTCCAAATTCACTGTTGCTATGCCAATTTTAGCCTTCTAGAAGCGGCTATTGTGCAATATATCACGTGATCGGGCTCTCCCACGGCCTCGAGCTTGTAACACTACCCTCCTGTGTCACACTTCTAGAATTTATATTTGCTGGTTAAATTTTATCATGGGGACGGAATATACTCTCATTTTGTCCCAGAATAATTCAATTTTCGGGGGCAGTACCACCACAAATTCTTTAGCTTGATTTACTGTTAACTTAACTTCCTTTTTCATAAGTAACCCGTTTCATCTGTGTAGGGTGCACTTTTCGTGCCACTACCCTAGCTTTGTTGTTTTTGCTTTTTGTAATTAGATCTTTCGCGAGGGTTTTCAACTTCAATCAGTTTAGGATATTTAACCCTTTATTTTTCTTTGTTTATTAGCTTGCGGGATTAGCCCGAAATAAACCCTCCGAACTAGGCTAGGTGTTTGTTGTTTTTTTAATAAATTTTACTCGAAGTTACATAAGCCTGGATGTTATTATTTTGTAATTTAAGTGTTTCTTGCGGTGTACTTCTTGGGTCAACATGACACATACCTTGTCTGCCCAGATCGCCCCGGGGTCTCGCATTTTCGTGCGCACTGGCCTATAGGAAGTACATCCAACCCTCTTCGGCATATGTGTTCGGATTATGAGTTGTCAGGGAAGTCATTGCGGTTAGTGGCAACCCTAACAGCTCGTCTGACAGGCTCGGTACATCTCCAAATCATCCATATTTCAAGTTTTGAGGTTATCGACAACGCCCCTGTGCACAAGGAATAAAAGAATGTTACTGTATTATTTACTCCTAGCAGTCGTTAAGACTGCGCATTGTGAATGGCTAGGTTGTCAACTACCAATTTCTGACTGCAGCTACCAACTGCCAACTACCAACTACCGACTACCGACTGCACATTGTGGATAGACCTTTACATCAGCAATGAGATGTATGAGTGAGTTCGCAGTCTTAAGTCTTCTTTCAAACGTAAAGTGTGTTACAGTGTAATGTTTGATTTGTGCAAGTTTTAAGTATCAAAATGAGTTCAAGAAAGGGTCTTTCCATGATTGGAAAAGAAAGCGTGTGATTCAAGCTGTGGAAGGAGGAAGGAAGATTGTAGTTTTACGTGACCGTTACTCTTTTTACGAGTATTCCGAACCACAAGACATGGCATTTCACCTCGAAAATCTCACATGTTTTGACCGGGAATCGAAGCCATGTCAATGACCCCATCAAGCCGTGGAGGATGGACGATTCTAAAAAAGATGTCGCCAAACAGTTCGGCATTTTACCATTGACATTGTCAATAATTTTGAAAAAAAAAACAGGGTTTAAAAATATGAACATTTGTGTATAGTACAAATATTGTGAAATAAAAATTAGTAAGCAAGAACAGAAATAAATTCACGAAATTCAAACTCTTGTTTATTAGAATTTTTCCCTCCCTCCCTCTTGGTTATTTGAACTCCTATTAATTTTAACTCTCGATAAATTGAACTTTTTTTCTTGTCTCGTAAGTTTCAAATTATCGAGAGTGGACTGTATCTACAAACATTCATTCATTCATTCATTCATCTATCACCAAAGGAAGCCGAGCACGACTATTTAAGGGGGAACATAAGGAGCCAAACCAATAACGATTTTAATTTTATATGTGTGCCTGTCATAAATGTTGTACAACATTCACACACATTTCCGAGAAAACACAGACAGCTGGCTATTAGAAACAAACTTCTCAATGTCAAAATTTTCAGAATTTGGTCCTCACTTTGTGCTGATCTCTCCGTCTTCCAAGTTTATAGGAATTTGTATATAGCATTAGATGTCGAACCATATTTGGACTCTTCGTCTCTTTATCGAAAAGGTGGCTCTCTCCATTAGGGCTGTCGTTACATTTATTGCCTCGTTTATTTGACCCTGATGTATTAGTTCCCTTGCTTTCTCAATTTCTTCCGAGTTCTTTATTGTGTCTATGTCGAGCAGTATTGAAAGTTTTGTATCATCTGCTGCATTGATATAGTATTTTGGTGTTGTTCTCAGTTCTATTTCTGTTAAGATTGAGATGTGTTTTCTGATTGGGGCTGCTCCCGACGTCCATAGGCTGTCCTGCTTCTTTACTTTTATCCTTTCTCCTTTATAGAACACCAAGTCTAGCCTATTGGTCTGGTTCCATTTGGTGCGAAGTAAGATTTTAGTTCTTTCCTGTTGATCAATCGAAGACCTTCTTCCCTTAGAGTGTCGATGACTATTTCAGATTTGGTGTTTGGTTGATCGATCCTACAGTTGAAATCGCCAGCGATTATTACATTTTCTTCTGATGTATCTTCTATCACACTTAGAATCGCTTCTGTCATATCTTCTGTTGATTTATCAGGAGACATGTAAATTCCTATAACAGTGGTAGCCTATAGGGCGTTTTTACGACAATGGCATTTTCTTTTTTAAGCACTCTCTTCACTGCCTTGAGGAAACAGGATACTCCCCCAGCTGGTCTTCCTGCTGTTGGTACAGCTTATAGATGGTGTCCGTAGAAACCCTGCAAGACCATCGGTTCCAAGAGGAAATTTTCGGTGGCAATCAAGATGTCCATATTCTCTATTATGTTTTTTGGGGAAAAGCCTAAGGCGTTTTTCATTCCTTCGATGTTCTAGAGGAGGATCTTCATGTTTATTGAAGTACCTTTATTCAAGTCTTGTCCTGGTTCGGTGGCTTTGTAAAAGAAATTGCCTTACTAGCACCCTTTTTAGCCAAAACTCTGGTTGTCCTACCTTCTCTAATTCTTCAAAAGGAATCCCCACTTCATATGCTTTTGAGCCTAATGTTTCTAGTTGTTCGCATTCTATCTTTCCAGGAATGCTTCTCAAATAGTATTTGATGTTTTCCGTGGTAGTAGAGGAGTGCAGTCGTCCTACATAATAATCAAGGCGGTGCGTTCCCCGGCTTTGTCTATTCGAACCGCTAGATGGTAGCACTACGCGCAGTCGCCGCTGCTCTACGTGTTAAGTGGCGAGAGTTTCCACCATCCCTCCTATGTTATTCTGCTAAGATCCCATTCCAGTTTTGTACCGAAAATAAGGTCCCATTAACACCAACCTACACATATGGGGTACCTACAGGTTCAGCATAACCCAATGCGTGAGCGAAACGCACTCACTTACTCTTTAAATACCTCACAATTAAATAAATACCTTAAAACGTGTATATTTACAATGAAATAATGAAAGAATGAAACACGGTAACCATGGTAACAGAATCTCACAGGTCCATCTAGTACTGTATGACGCAATGGAATTCAAATTATTATATTACTGTGAAAGTTTCCAAACGGTTATAAGGTTATCACTGAACCAAATTAAGCTGTAAAATTCATCAATTCATACAGTATAATGCGCTTAAGGGGGGCAAGGGGTACTCTAGAATTTTTCACGCAATTTTCACGTGTGAGTGTGGTACGAAAGGTCTTTTTCACCCTACTATAAAGGGTCTCCGAAAACCACATTTAAAGGCCCTTAAATTAACAGTGTCTGTGATATTCCCAGAAAACTAACTTCGCTCTGATATACCTATGAAGGAATGACAAACCCCTAACCACTGCACCGGTAGCTGAATTGATAAAGTCTGATCATTCATACCAAAGATAAATCAGTCATAGAATTCATGATTGAGATTTTGCTAAGTGTACTCTTTCCAACTAGAATATTCGCGGGCGAAGCCGGGACGGGTAATGCTAGTTATTAAAAAAGCTATTTGGTTAAACCTATCATATTACGTCCTACACATAAAAATCAGCAGTCGCCACTGATAGACGTCTTAATTATTATTATTATTATTATTGTTATTTATTTACCATAAATCGTACAAGAAGTATGGAAGGCCTAGTGAAAAAGGGCCAGCCCCACATACATATTTCATGCTTCACATGCACAGTTTACATCTACATTTGTTTATACATTATTTACATGTTTTACAAAGATATTTGCAGTATTTACATATTTAGAATATTGACATAGTACATTTTTCCTATTCACTCACTCTCTCACGCACGCACTTTCATAACCTCAATCACTCCATACATTCATTCATTCCATTCAGATACTCATTCATTCAGCGAGATAATTTTTTTTCAGTGACTCTATGACCTCCCTTGACCGTTTAGCAAGTTTAGATTTAAGTGAAATAATAGAAAACATCAGCCGGAAAAAGAAGTCGCAAAGTACCTTAATATTTTAATATTTCATGGCTTACATAATCTTCTTCAAGGTGACTTAAAGGTTTCTTTCATATTATAAAAAAATGTACTGTAGTGTATTCAAACTATTGTAACTATTCTTTATTTTATTATTATTACAGAACTACTATCCATTTGATTTTGTATTTTTTTCCTATTGTTTTGGGCCCCACCTTATCATATCGCCCGGGTCCCCGCAAGGCGGGGATCCGCCACTGCTCATACATACGTTTATTTATACAATGTACCTTTTTATGTACAGCTTGAATTTCCGAAGAGGCAAGATCTTGGCATACCCTGGCAGCGCGTCGTTCCATAACCGCGCAGAGCGGCCGTAGAAACCTGTCAAGTAAGCATTGCTACGTGCGAAGGGCGGAACGAGAGTTACACCTCGTCCTCTTCGAACTGAGCGATATGCCAATGACAGTCGGAAAAAAGGGTCAATATTAATGGAACCTGTAAGGGATTTTTTTGAGAAAAATTTGATCAATTTGTTTGGCTGTTGCCTCTATAGATGGCAATTTCGAAAAAGGGGAAGGGGAATAACGAGCTATTAGCCTCTCTGCGCGGCGCTGTACACGCTGGAGCTTGTTCATGTTTTCCGCTGTAGTGGGATGCCAAGCAGGTGAGCCGTACGTTAATATCGGACGGATCATGCATATGTAAGCCGTCCTGAGGGCTCTAGGTTTACAACCTCTCATGTTTCTGTACAAGAAACCCAGAACTTAGGTGGCCTTACATCTTGCCTCTTCACTTTGAATGTTCCAATTCAGGGTGTAGGAGATTGTTACCCCTAATAACTTTAAGTTTGTGCACTGTTCGTAATTTTGTATTCATTCTCAATGTGTTTTTTTACCTAGTTATTCTTATGTGTTTACATTTTTGTACATTTCTATTTAAATTATTAACAGAACACCACAACGATAAGTTGTCCAGATCTGATTTAAGACATAGGGAATCGTCTTCACTTTTAATGCACCTGTATAGCACGGTGTCATTTGCATATAGTGACATTGATGAGGTGACACAGCCAGGAAGATCGAGCACTTATATAGTAAAGAGAAGAGGTCCGATCACAGAACCCTGGATCACTCCAGAAGTAACTTGAACAGCCTGTGATCGAGCTCCTCCATACACTACACACTGCGTTCGACCTTCTAGGAACGACCTCACCCATGCAAGTAAGCTACCCCGTATGTTAAGCTGCTGTAGCTCTAACAAAAGTCTTTCATGATACACTTGATCGAAGACCTTAGCCCAATCCAGTGCAATACAGTCCACTTGTTTCACTTCTGGCTGATTCAAGTAGAACTGAAACTCATCAATGACTTTTGTCAATAGCGTAGTGCAAGAACGACCCGGAAGAAAACCGTGCTGATTTGGGTCGAGCAGATTGTTCTCCCGCAGGAATTCCAGCACACTGTTCGCTACTAGCCGCTCCATACATTTACAAATTATAGATGTTAGACACACCGGTCTGTAATTTGCAACATCTTCTCTGGCACCACGTTAGCACATTTCCACCCACACGGCACAGAAGAACCTTGGTTGATAGACAGGTTGAATAACGCACACAGAGAGGGCGCTAATGCTTCCGCACACTGCAGCAGGATCCGTCCGGGAACACCATCTGGGCCGGTCGCCGCATTTGGTCTAATCTTCCGTAAGTTCTGAGTCACCTCAGTTGTTGTGAAGTACAGGTGGGAGGGGTGGAAGTGATGACCTTGGCAGAAGCAGGTTCGTGGTCATATCCGGCTTAGAAAAGTTCTGCTTGAAACTGTCACAGAAGACTGTTGCAATATCTTGGGGTGCACTGAGGAATGTACCGTTACAGTGAAAAGAGGCTGGCGCAGCGGTGCCACGTCTTCTGGACAAGAATTTCCACATTTCACTGGTGCTGCTTATTTTGTGAATATAATTGTCTTATGTTTCGCGAATTAATTCCTTTGTTTGGTTCCTGACGTTCTTGTATTTTTCCCACATGATGTCTGTTGAGCAATTACCCCATTAAATCAAAAATAAACAATAATTGTGAGACTGAGTTCTCGAGAAATTGCGCATATATTCCTTTTAGGTACATTTCATTGGAAAGGCTACCCATTGCAATGGGTATCATGTTTCAACTTCCGGAAAATTTCGACATATCTTCGCGTTTCACATCCCCTAGACCCCGAAACCACCGTCAGTTCAAAAGTTTATATATAATTTATGTATGTATATATTATGTATATCACTTTTTTGTAGACACGATAAATACCGCAAATTTTGCACCAATCACTTTGAATTTTTTACATAATATGTATCCCTTTAAAATCTCGGTCGAGTTTTTTAATGGGCAAAATTGGTCGAAGGGGGTGAAAATGGGGGGGGGGGCTTTTTTTTTAGAAAAGTGAAATATCGCTAGAACTCTCTTAATATAAGAAATATCGAATCCATTCAAAGTTCATACTATGTGTTGGATAAGGGCCAAAAATTTATGTTTGAAAAGTTTTTTGATAGCACCAACCATTGACCAAAGGTGTGGGAAAAAGTGGTTTTTTCGGGAAACATTAATCACATCTCTCTTAATAGGCACAATATCAAAACTGTACAAATAGACAATATTCGCCTAATAATTGTTAGAAATATGTAACCCAACAGGTGATCTATGGTTTAAATTAAGCGCCAGGAAGCGCAACGGCATTGGTGGCGGTTCTAGTTACGAGAATATTCTCGTTGATTCCTTTGTCTGCTTTTGTATACATACGCCTGTATGTAACCTAGTCGTTCAGTTCGTATTAAATGTTTATCCTGTATATCCTATACGCCCAGTCGTCATTCCCCTGCCATATACTTCTACAGGTTATGGGCCCAGGATCATTGACATGTGTATAGTTTTCTGACCAGTGTGATTCTATGTGAATGAACAAAATTGTGATCGCGTGCAGTAAGTGTGTGCATCATGGCGGAATCCAGCACCGGTTCTCTTTATAACTTCGAGAAACTGAAGGGGAGAGAAAACTACATTGACTGGCGTTTCCAGATGAAGAATTATCTTATGCACGATGATCTTTGGAAGTGCATATCTGGTTAGGCAGAAGATGATAAAACGGGAATTCGGTACGGCGCGACGAACGTGCTTTGTGCAAGATTAACCTTATGGTGGAAAAGAGTGTTTTCCGTACGTCATGGAAACAAAAATGGAGAAAGCAGCATGGAATTCGCTCGAGATGGCATATGAAAATAAAGGCGCCAACAGGCACACAAGAATTCTTCGCCAACTGTGTTCCACCAAGCTTGAACAATTCAAGGCTATGGAAGAATATGTCACCACAGTTTTGGGGCTCTCCCAGCGGCCAGCAGCAGTAAAAAAAATACACTTGATGATGAATTTCTAGGTGCCTTGCTCTTGCATTAGAAAATTCAGGCGCAGAGTTGACTAGTGCCTTTGTGAAATGTAAACTGCTACAGGAAGACAAACGCAGCTCCAGCAAAGAAACACCACTCTACACTAACAGGAGTGGATTCAAGAATACTAAACCCAAGAAACCGTTCTGTTGGAACTGCCGCAAAACTGGCCACTGGAAACAACATTGCAAACACCAAAACAAGACAGCAGCACATCAAGCAGATGCCAAGCCTCTAGAGAAGGAAAAAGAAAAGAAGAAGGGTAGGGCTCTGCTCACAGCACTTGGGGTTGATACCCACTCTGCAGACAGCTGGTACATGGACTCCGCAGCCTCCAAACACATGACTCGCAGAGTAGATTGGATGTCAAAATTTTGTGATAAAAGGGAGGTTGGATATGAAGTCACCGTAGCAAATGATTGTAAACTGTATAGTGGTGGCATAGGCGATGTTCCAGTACAAGCAAATGTTTTTTACAAAAGTGAGCGATGTTATGTATTGTACCCATTTCACATGGAGAATGCTTGCTCATCACCTGGCTAGGCTACTTTCGGTTTCGGGGTGTGTACCGTTCAGCCCACAACATGATCTCACATTCAGATATGGAAGCACTCTAGGATCTACAAGACTAGATTGACAACTAAACAGATTACGATTAATATAAATTTATTTCCTAAAAATTCCCAGGAAAAAAATACAATTACACATAAAACATCAATATTTTGGAATAAATCCCCAAATAAAAAAAATCAAAATCCATAAATTCTCAAAAATCATTTAAATCTATATTCTAGAGTTATCTTGCTTAGCTCAACTGAGCTGATATATATTCTTAAGTGTCAATACAAAAATTATTTCTTACAATATTTCATTTCTATTCATTTAGGCAAAGAGCATGCCTATCATTTATGGAAAATACACTAAGGCTTACGGACATTTACCGTATCATTACAGTCCCTTCAGGGTCTTATTTTATCTTTATTTCATTGTTTACTTTATTTTCAGTTACTTTCAAACTGTACTATTTATTCCAGTTAAGCCTTAGGTTTAAACATTTTACACAACAAATCAACAATTCTTAACATGCCATGACTCGAACCCACATCCTTCCAACTTGTTTCGCATGCTCTAATGGGATTCTTTAATGATGTATCATGTGCTATAACTTCCCTTCATTACTTAGATTACTTACAAACTCAATTATTCGTTTACCCGTATTGCTTAATACATCTTCTGAGGCAGAAATCGATTACTTTCTTAACAAACGTATTCCTTGACTACTATGGTCAAATATTATGGAATTACATGAAACTTAATGTGGGGACCATTGTCTAAAACCCACCAATTCAACAATTTACATTATATTCTTGTAACACCATTGTTTATCAAAATTGCATAACCTCCCGTTTTATTACTACTACCTATTCAGATCTTAAAACTTCTGTACACAGAGCGTCTATTGTATTAGCTCCCCCTTGCGGGCTGTGACTGCCGGCAAGGTCGCTAGATTCTCCCCTCACACCACTTGGCTTGTGATTTATGACCTAGCCTTGCTTCTCATTCATTCACCCCTCACGACTTTTAACTGTTTACCTCTTCCCTTAAAACTGTATATGATAATCCAAGCTCACTTTTTAATTCAACCTCATTTTATTATATTATTCATTTCATTTCATCATAACCAGTGCAATATCCTGAGATCACGACGATTTACATACTTGTAAGGTGGACACCAAGAGATCGCTATCATGCCCTGATTCCGTCCTTCTTATTCATTTCACACACTTTTATTTGGTCGGATACAACAGCAATGCTGGCCAATAGGATAGGTTATATGACACTAGGCTTGGAGACTCTACACGCCTACCCAGTGTATCATATCTCGTAGAAACCTCTTACTCCTTCCAGACTTACTTATACATTTGTCAACGCCGCAGACCAGAGATCGCCATCATACCTGGTGGGACTTAAATGCAATTACAATACCATTTCTGCTGACTGGCCAAAACCCATTAGTTTTTCCATGGGTGCAACCCTTAATAACAACGACGATTTCCGACAATTTACATACACACAGCTATTCCAGTGGGAACCATTTCATCCACTTATACCTTTTTATTGATCTCTCGAATATGCCTGTTATGGAATACACACTAGCTAGCCTGATGCTGCTTATTATTTAATATTTATTGGCCCATTTTGGCAACACAGCTTTTAATAACTTGGATTTTCATCGCGTACAACAAATTCTCAATAACTCAACTTTCTTTATGTCGCGGTATTTCTTTACAGGTCTTTGCATAAGCATTTTCCCTTTTAATTTGGCCTATAGCCTACAACTTCATAATATATTTCCAAGGTGTTCGTTTATCACCATTTACTTTAATTCATTACATTTATGATCTGAATAACATTATTACTTCATTACTTTAAGGTATCTCAAAGATCCTTTAATACTCAATTTCTTTCAACTAGAGCTCATTATTATATTTATTCATTATTACTTCATCATTACTTACGAAACGCAACTACTCAATATAATTACTCATCATTATCGGAGTATAGAGATTCGACACTTATTATTATTATTATTATTATTTTGGTGTTCATTTTATTATTACTTTATAGTTTATCAACGGCATAAAGTACTTGCCAATAATATCATTACAATCGATTTCTCCTCTCATATTTCAATTTTTATCATTGTTAATTATTCATTTTACGGGTTTCTGTACCGCCCTTTCACGAAAACCTAAATGGCTCTCGTAGGTGCGCGACTCTGGCAACTATTTCTAGGAATGGCTAACCAGGCAAGTTGAATACTCGGGGTGTGGAATTGAACCTCGTGTTACAGAGGCGAGGGACTGATTAATGCTACAAGGTGGCGTACAAAATACTGAAGAAAAGGTCCATGGTTGAAAACAACTAAAGAAAACAATATATTAAATAAAATGAAAATACAAGGTGGAAACATAAGAAAACACAACATGAAAGAGAACACTCCTAATCGTATCTACACCCCACATGGTGGGTTGGAAGCCAACGGTCACGTTTGGCGAGAAATTTAAATAAATAAATTAACACGGAAGAATATTCCTTGGAGACAGGGAATATAGTTCGCCCAGCAATGGGCTGAAATAAAACGAAAGATAAATAAAGGCAGAAGGAGCCCTCCGGCAACACGAGCGAAAGCCATGGGGCTTCGAGAAGGGTTCGAAGGTCACAACGAAAACTCTGAAGGAGAAACTTGAGCAGAACTCAGTATTTAAAAAAAACACAAGATATTACCGAAGTAATACGCAGCACAGAACAGGAGAACAAAATTAGAAGTGAAATGAAATATCAAAGGCAGAACAAAGGCCTTAGAGCGGAAGCTCATTGCAACACGTCCTCACATGACCGCTGCCAACGCACGAGCTCTTGCTGTCGACTCCCACCACGAGGCAAGCCGTTAGCAATTGCACCATGTCTACGACAATGCAAGGCATTGTCGTCCTCAACTAGGTACCCTCCAAAAATATATATATCAATACAAAAATCCTAAATTAAAGAACAGTAACTAAAATACAGTAGTATTCACACGCAAAAATAATAAAAATCCGATTGCAGAGCAAAATGTTAGCCTTCTATAGGGCAAGGACGATACGATAAAAGTCTAACAGTTTGTTAGTTCAAAAGATATTAAGTTCAGAAGCTTGATGAGAAATTAGCATAAAACGTAGCTCTCTCATGACGACACCATGAGGTTTTTAAAGATTCCCTTGTCACTTCAATAAATTAAATCACATATCGCAGGTTTCAGAAGCAGAACAGAATGTTACCTGAGTCCGGAGACAGGCCATGAGGCCCGGAAAGGCCGAGCTCCGAGGAGCTCGCCCGCAGTCACTCCTTTTCGTTACATCGTTCAAAACGTAGTGGGGAGAAGCATGCTAGCACAGCACACAGGTTGGCGGGCGACAAGTGGTGTCGCGCGCGCCTTGCGGAGAAATCGGGAAGTGGACGCTGCCAACATTAGCAGGTCCCCACAGTCAGAGTCTGCTACACGCTGGCCTAGCCAGAAGGATATTTGAGTTGGCATGCCTGAGCTAGGATTACCCATAATGCAAGTCGTTAACGTGGGAGCGCACCATTGGTCCCTTTTGAACAACCGGGCCAATAGCGCCCAAGAAGATCGCTAAGAGTTAGTCTCGCCTGGCAAGGATCACCACCTTCGCCTGGCCGGAGCAGTCGACTCGCCGAGAAGGGGAAGGACGGCAGTCAGTGGCGGGACATTTAATTTTTCCGCCCAGAAATACACAAGGTCTTGTAGAAAGGTTGCAGGGGGAGCTGGCGGCAGGGGCAGAAACGTGTGCCAGTCTTTAGGGTGGCACAGTTTCAATTTACTTTGCACTTTAATTATTACACTCTCATATTTGGCAAACTTATCTTTGAGATTTTTCCAACACATTTTGACATTATTTATTTATTTACTAGTGCATTTACTTATTTATTTTATACATTTCACAATTATTGATCAGCACATGACACAACATTCTAGGATAATTAAAGATTGTCTACTCACCCCATGTGACGTTCGGTTCATGACCAAATCTTTGGATGACTTCACCCATCTCAATGCTTCAACAATACATTTTTACACAACAATGGACCATTTTCATTCTCTGGTCTTCGATTTTACACTTCTTCACTTTTGATACATTATTCTTACACTTTTTAACACTTATTACACTTAAAAACACTTATTTAATATTTACATGACACACGAACCATATTTCAGTGTTTTGCGATGCGACATCACGGCGCTGATGATCCTGATGCGCTCCCTAATCCACATTGAACGTGTGACTTCGCCTTCTCGGAATCTCCTACTTCTGTTCAGTCTTTATTCGGTACAATCTTTCTAGTATCTTTGCTGCTCGTGGCTTTACTGATTTGGCCTATTAGTTCTTAGGTGAAAATGTTCGTAATCTTTGCCGCCGCTCTTTTTCCTAGTTCTATATATCGCAACTTTCGCGATTCTATAGCTTGGCTTTCAATTCGAAGTCCATACACTCCTATTTCTGTTTCTAGCTGATATATTTCTCGAATTAGTATTCTCTTCTTTGACTTCGCACTTTCGCAACGTTTCTCACTATGCAGTTTCAAATTAGTGTTCCTTTGGGATTTTAATGTTCTCTGAAACACCCTGTAACGCAACTCGTTTTGTTCTATGAATTCCTAATTGTTTTGGCCTCTACTGTTCTTTCCTTTGGAGTCTTTCAATGTTAATGTTTATAGACTTCCCTGATCGCTCGGTGTTTCTAACTCTGGATCGTTATATGGTGAAACTCCGTCTAGTTATTAGTGTAGTGCACCTCAACTGAAGTTTAATTTTACTGCTGATTCAAGCTTCGCTGAATGATAAGAGCTACAATAGATTCTAACTCGAACCGTGTCCTCTCCGAACTACTTGTACTTTGATAGCGTAGCGCCTAACTGGCTAAGTAACGTGTAGCGCAACTTACAGCGTAACTTGCCTCCCTGAGGCTTCTTGAAGACTGAGTGAAACTGGCGTGCTAACGTGCCTCCCCGAGGCTTCGATCGACTGAGAACTGGGTGAACTGCGTGACTTTGGCTCCCTCAAGCCCTTATTTATTTGATTTGGCGCAGAAATTAGTTATTGACAATTTCGGGAGTTCAACTTTTGACTCCTAGCTCCAATCTGGTATATAATTTATTTCCAGATGTAATATGTAATAACTATAAGATTGCCTGTTGGCGGAACGGAATTCGTTCATAGGTTAATTTTTAATTAATCAAAATAGTTGTTATTCACTCTGCGGGGCCGACCTGATTACCTCAGTATCCCTTCGTAGCACTCCGCTCTGAATTCCAATGACGTCGTCTTAGCTAAGCATTTTCTTGAGTGCCTATTTTACAGGTCTACCAACTTTCCTATTTATGCTGTTACTACTCCTGTCTTAACTTCAAATCTTGTTAACATGGTGAATTTATTTTGTCAAGTTTTATTATGGTGAGTCCCTCATTTATATGTTCGACTTTCAGCTGGCTTAACGCTTTTCGGGGCCTCTTCTCAAGTACGACCTTAGAAAAATAGATCCCTCGTGAATGTCGCACTTGACTGGTAATAACTTCTTACTGGATCGCTGCCTCATTGAATGTTGAGTGTTAATTATGACCCTTCACCTATGCATTTTCTTGCTTCGTTAATGGCCTCTCTAACGACCTTTTCACTTAAAATGTCAAAAATAATGGGACTGTATATATCCGCTAGCATTCAATTAGCCACCTGCATGTCTTGCTGTGCTTCTGAAGCTTATTTCACAAAGAATTCTCTCCCTTGGTTTCTTACTGTTTCTATCAAACTTTAACATATTTTTATATAAATGGTCATGGGTTCACTTGTGCCAAATGGGCACAGTATGTACCTAACCTTACAGCAAACTTGCTCTCTATGAACAGTATTGTTAAAAAAGGGTCATGTAATTGTTTTTGATGCAGAAGGTTGTAAAGTGTTTCAAGACAATGACTGTCAAGTTACAAGTGATGTGCAATTATTGATTGAAGAGTCAAATGGACTTTATATATTAAATAACTCAGGTTCTGTAAGTGCAAATGCATCAGCAGTGTCTTGTTTAAGCGATGCTGAAAATGTTTGTTCAAAAAGTTCTAATTCTAGAGAATTGTGGCACAAAAGGTTAGGCCTTCTCAATCACGTGGGGATGGACTTGTTAAAAAATGGTTTGGCTACCGATATTGATTTTTCAGGTGAAAAGCAGCTCTGTGTTCCATGTATAGAAGGGAAACAAGCTCGACGGCCCTTCAAGACCCCCAAGCATCGTGCCAAGAACCGACTGAAGCTGTTGCACAGTGACCTGTGTGGACCGATGCCTGAGGAATCCTGGAGAGGAGCCTGATATTTTCTCACCTTCATCGATGACCATACAAGGAAGGTTTTTGTCTTTTTTCTAAAAAAGAAAAGTGAGGTAAGAGAAATCTTTGAACAATTTGCTAATTCTGTTGAAATTGAGTGTGAAAGAAACATCAAGGTCATACGCTCTGACAATGGTGGGGAGTATTGTAATAAAGCTATGGATGAGTTTTTCAAACAGCGTGGCATCAAGCATCAGCTAACAGTAAGGTACACACCAAAGCAAAATGGAACTGCAGAACCCATGAACAGGACTCTGAATGAGAGAGCACTCGCCATGGTGCAAGGTGCAGCTTGTGACAAACGGATGTGGGCAGAAGCTGTCAATACAGCTGCATATCTTGTCAACAGGTCTCCTGCACGGAAAACACCGAATTCAACACCAGAACAAATGTGGACTGGAGAGAAAGTAGACTTGACGCACTTAAAAGTGTTCGGTTGTAATGCCTACGTTCATGTTCCAGATCAGCTGAGAAGAAAACTTGATCCCAAGTCTGAGCATCGTGCCAAGAACCGACTGGACCTGTTGCACAGTGTCCTGTGTGGACCGATGCCTGATGAATCCTTGTGAGGAGCCAGTTGGGTACTCGGATGAGAAAATGGCGTACTGGCTCCTGCATCCAGTAACCCATGAATTAATCACAGCGAGAGATGTGATTTTTGAAGAGATGTCTTTCTCAGCTCTAACAGATCCTCCAGTGGTACCAGGGAATACAATTATTCCCCCTAACCACTGAAGTCAGTAAACCACTATTGACTGGATGTGATAGGAATATTCCAGATCCAGCTCCACAGCATGATGAAGAAGTGGAAGTTGAGCCTGATCATCAAGATAATTCATCACAGTACAATGAGGAAGCGCGTCGCTAACCCAAGCGAGAAAGGAGACCAAGACAATATCCTGATTACATTCTGCATTACACTCATTGTTCTGATCCAAATGAACCATGTACAGTAAGTGAAGCCTTGTCATCACCTTACTCTAAGGAATGGCATAAAGCCATGAAGTGCGAAATGGATTCCATGATGGTTAATAAGGTGTAGGTTTTAGTTCCTAAGCCAGAAGGTAAAAACATTGTACAGAATAAGTGGGTGTTTAAAGCTAAGCGTAATACGAATGGTGATATTGTAAAATATAAAGCAAGGTTGGTTGCAAAGGGCTTTACACAGCAATTTGGCATCGACTGTGTTGAGACATTCTCACCAGTTGTGCGGCATGGCACACTCAGAATGTTGTTTGCTTTAGCGGTTGAATTAAATTTACAGATTGATCATCTAGACATTGAGACTGCTTTTCTCAATGGAGAGTTACTGGAGGAAATATTTATGTGTCAGCCTAGAGAGCTTCCAGATGAAGGGAAAGGAAGACCAGGTTTGTTTGCTCAAAAAGGCCATTTATGCACATATGTGGCTCAGAAAGGCTCATATAGTTCGGTCTACTTTGGGCTTCACAAACAGTCATAATGAGGCATGTGTTTATAGAAAGAGTATCGGCAATGCTGTAATTCTTGTTGCTCAGTACGTTGATGATTTCATTGTGTGTCACAATAATCCACAGGAAGTTTGTAAACTAAAATATGTCTTAAAACAAAATGTCATGATGAAAGATCTTGGACCTGCTGCTCAGGTCCTTGGAATGCAAATAGAAAGGGACACAGATAACAATATACTCAAAATTTCTCAGACGCAGTTCGTAAAGAATCTGCTCAATAAGTTTGAGATGACTGATGTTAATCCCATCGGCACTGCTATGGATGTAAATATGAAATTGTCTAAAGCCAAAAATATGGACGATAAACCTTATCAGCAGCTGATAGGTTCACTTATGTACTTGAGTGTGTGTACTAGACCTGATATTGCCTATGCATTTTCATATTTAAGTCAGTTAAATTCTTGCCACAGTGAGGAGCATTGTCTTGCAGCCCAAAGGGTACTTCGGTATCTTAAAGGAACTATAAATCAAGGGCTCATTTAAGAGCACTCGTTTCGATTTGGTAGGGTTTGCAGATGCCAGTTTTTTCCACAGATAGTGATAGTAAGACCTATACTGGTTATCTTTCCAAGCTTGCTAATGTTGTCATATCATGGTAAGCTCGCAAGCAGAGCTTAGTTGCTACCTCATCGACAGAGGCTGAGTATGTAGCTTTGTGAAAGGCTGCGAAGGAAGCAGTTTATCTTAAGAGTCTGATGTTTGATTTGATTGGTTGTAATCAAGTTCCAATAAAAATTGAATTAGTTAAAGTTGAATGTGATCTTTACCTAAAACAAAACATGTGTATTGTACCCAAGGAATGGGATTGAATGGTTAATTAGTACTTTAAGTATACATTGTGTTCAAAAATGTTTTCAGAAATTGTATTATGTTTATGGTAGGGTACTCTATGATTGAAGTCTGGTTGACAAATGTCTGTTACATTCAAGATCAGCTATTGGTTTAAGTGAGTGTGTTAGAAATATGTAACCCAACAGGTGATCTATGGTTTAAATTAAGCGCCAGGAAGCGCAACGCCATTGGTGGCGGTTCTAGTTACGAGAATGTTCTCGTTGATTCCTTTGTCTGCTTTTGTATACACAGTATAAGCCTGTATGTAACCTAGTCGTTCAGTTCGTATTAAATGTTTATCCTATATGTACGCCCAGTCGTCATTCCCCTGCCGTATACTTATACAATAATTACCTAAAACTTCTGTCTGAAATAATTTTTATATGACCCACCATTACGCCAAGGGGTGAGCAAAATGATTTCGGAATTATAAGAAAATGCCAAGAGCCATCAGAGGTTGCTATGACAACGCTACTAAATTGATGAGGGGTGAGCCATCAGAGGTTGCCATGACAACGCCACTGCACGAGATTACATTCATTTTTCCATCTGTCTCTGTGGGAAGCGGCTTTGGTGGCGTAACTGGTAGCATGCTGTACTTCTATGCCCAAGGTTGCTGGTTCAAACCCGGCCGAAGTCGTCGGATTTTTTAAGAGCTTTAAAAATCCCTCAGTAAGCCTTCCTTCGGAGGGGAAGTTCCAACGTGCGTTGCCAGTTGCTGTGGCATCTAGTAGCCAAGTTCACAGGTAGATGTCGTTGACGGTGGCATTTGATAGCAAAATTAGGAACTACTACTTGAAATTGACCGTCTGCAGTCCTTACCTAAATTACAGAATAATACAGCCATCACAATTAACACCGGTTATCAGACAGATTCTACACACACCCAAAGTACACGGGGCTACATGACTGCGTTGTCGCAGCCCCTAAACTGAGGAACCAACCAACATGTCTGCGGGAGATAAAATTTTGCGTGAAGAAGTAACAGACCGTTAGATAGTTACACATCAGTTCCAAACCTTGCATAAGGACAGTGTGACCACAAGTATAAAAATGGACCCTAAAAGACAAGGAGATCAATAAGACAATCAGACAAATATGTTAAAAATATGCATAAAAAGACGAAAAACAAAGTTAATTAAGCTCCAATTGTAAAATACTTTCTCGCAATGAGGTGTATAAAATGAGGATTTATCCTTCTACGAAAACCTCTATATTTTGCCTATTTTCGCATATCCCCTAGTTTTCCCGGTGAAATCTACCTCCGCCTTCCGGCGTGCCGAAAGGGATTTTTTAACTATTGCCGCATGCTCTGCTACGTTATTGTATTCCACAGCAGTGCTGGATTAAGGCAAAATTAGGCCCAAGTCCCTCAGATTTTTGGGGCCCCTTTATTTTTTTCAAATAATTTTTATTTTTTAGCACCTGTACATTTAATAAAGTATATACAAGAGTTTTTTCTCAAGATGAATAATACACTTTTTATTAAATCATATGCAGGGTGTAATTGATATGATGGAAGTCAGTTACACTGGTGATAGAAGAGACTATTCTAAGCTTCCTAGGTGAAAAATTTGTCACCTATCTTGAAATTGATAATTAATCATGAAAAAGTCAATGTTTTTAGTTTTTTCAGAAACTAATCAGGCAGAAAGTGGTGCGGCAGGCTGGGGGAAGCGAGGCGGGGCCAGGTGTGACGACATGCCGAGGGGAAGTTGTTACGCAATCGGAGCATTGACCTTACCGGTTGACTTGAGGGGTGGCAGGCTATCAGCTGTTATGAGGATAAGCGGTACCGTCTCGTAAGAAAATGTGCATTGCCGTTGTATTCTTGTTGTTGTTGTTGTTGACAACGCACGCAATGGCTTGGGACGTTAGGACCGGTAGTATTGTGTAGCCTACTTTGTAAGTGTGCATGTATAAAATAATTTCGATACTCAGCCCTGGTGTATCATTGGCGTCCGTGTCGGACCTTCTGTTGACTAGTTTCTGAAAATACTAAAAACATTCACTTAATGAAATTCTGTGTGACAAAAATTCCGACGGAAGTAAAATACTTGATGTTTTGTTTGAGACGCTTGGCGATTTTGGTCATTTAGCCCCATGTAGCTGGGTGTGGGTAGAATTTGTGTGATAACCTGTGTTTTTGTGGTTTCTGTAGTAATGTGGGTATTTGTAATTCAGGTGAGGATTCGGAAGAAGGCGCCGGCCCTGTGGTGTTGGGGCAGTGCAACTGCCTCTCACCCGGAGGCCCTGGGTTCGATTCCCGGCTCCATCAGGGATATTAGAAACTGACGTGAGGGCTGGAACGCGGTGCACTAAGCCTCGTGAGGGCAATTGAGTAGCTGTCTGACAGTGAGGCAGTGCCCCAGTCAGGAAAATCAAGATTAATGGCCGAGGGGATCCGATGCACTGACCACGCGTCACCCTAATATCTGCAGGCCAAATGGCTGGGCAGCGGTCGCTTGGTAGGCCTAGGCCCTTCATGGGCTGCACTGCCAGCGGTTATGGTTATTGAGAAGAAGGCGGCCGTGGCCTTAAGTTTGGAACAATCCCGGCATTTGCCTGGGGGTAGAAGTGGGAACCCATGGAAAACTACTTCCAAGATTTAATACTAGTACGGTACCACATGTACATATTGTGAATTGTCCCATCCCATCTCCAGCCCTGGGGTGGCCATAAACTGGAGAAGGGGGGGGGGGTGATTTATTGGTCAATCAACAATGTACATACATATGAAAATACACGAGAATGAAAATAAAATACAAATACATTGTTATAATACAGTGTTATAATAATAATAATAATAATAATAATAAGAGTCAGTATGTGTAGTTCTGGCGGTAGAGTGCTATTCTTCCCGAGGGTGCGATCTACGTTCAGCCATGTAGTAAATGAATGGGATCTAATACGATCATGCCCATGGATTTCATGGCACATACAAGAGATCCTACGTACATTAAAGTCTGGCAACTCGACATACCAAAAAGAAACATAAAAGAAGTTAGTGTGTCTAAAAGCCTATTATTACTATTATTAGTATTATTAATATTTTTATTACAGTTGTTGCACTATCTTCACACAGTTCCTTAAATTAATTTACCAAATCTTTAGGATTTCTATTTTCTATGCATAGTCCATTAAGCTGGCAAAATCCTAGACAGATCCACCATCACTAGTCATGTAGCCACTCCCCATAAAGGTGTGAAACAGCTGTTCATAGGCTTGGTTTGTGTATTTCAATGTCATTGGCAGACAAGACGAGGAGGTCACTCAACTTCAGCCACTTGTCAACATTCCTCAGCGTTGTAGGGGAGGGTGACGGGGAGAAGTCAGCTGTGCTGCTGAGGGGAACGAAGTGAAAGCCCGTTTCCAAGACATTGACCGACGATTTTTGTGATTTAATTCCACCTACACTAATTAAGATCCGACTTAATTTCATGAAGATATTTGCTTAGAATACCATCTTCTATCACCAGTGTAAAGGGCTTCCATCATATCAAATACACCCTGTATATCTTAAGTAACTTAAGGTATCATTTCCCATTTAAACTCTGTCAATAAGGATTTGGGCAGACATACCCCTTTTCATGACATTTCGTTCAAATATTGCGTTGTGTGGAATGGTGATGATGATGATAATAATAATAATAATAATAGTCTACATATAAACATACATTTCAATTGAAACGATCATCGTTATTTGAAAACATTTCAGATGATTGGATGAACAATTTAACAAATCATACTATTTTTTACTTCTGTAAAATGAAATCAATTTTTTCTGTGTTTTCGGTCAATGAAATATTCTACAATGTCATCAAAATCAATTTCCTGCAGAACATCTGACTCGATATACATTAATCTTAACATGTCTAATCGTTCTCGTGACATGATACTTCTTTGCGCACCTTTGATACGTTTCAATTTTGAAAACGAGCGCTCCGCAGTACAATTCGTTATCACGAGGGTCAGGAAAATGTGAAAAGCGATTTCAACGTTTGGAAAAACAGACTCAAGCTTGTCTCGAACGAGAATTTCGAGAAGTTCAGAATGAATGAACTCAGTTTTTAAAGGGCATTATAATTTAATATAATGCTGAAACTGTCTCAGTTCTGGATACAAATTTTACTAAATCTTCGGAATAAAATTTGGGGGGCCCCAGATAATTGGGGGCCCTAGGCCTGGGCCTAGTCGGGCCTAATGGGTAATCCAGCACTGCTCTACAGTACTTCTCGACTACTGTCGACCAAAGTATTATGTGCACTCGAGTTTGAAGGTTATTTGTGAAGTAACTAATCGACGTACGTGAAATCCAATAACATCATCATTTTCGTCGTTCTATTTTACGTTAGGTCATGTAGGTTTGGAATTTTTAATTTATATTTCAATATTTTTTATCGCAGTTGGAACACAAAAAGTGCACGTTTTTTTTTCAGCGTGTTTCAACCATGCGTCACATTTACGAATTATTATCTCAAAAACCCGTCATCAGATCGAATCCAAATTTTAACACAGTATACATTGGAATGTTGTAAAACTGGTTTATTAATTTCAAAATTTTGTGTGCCCAAGAAACAAAGTTGTTATTATGTTTGTAAGGTAACTTTTTCTCGGCTCGAGGTGGTTGGAAAATGTAGTTCTTGGTTGCATTGTAATCCTTATACATCGAAAAGTTATGCTGTATGACTGTGGAATACGTAAATTCTTTCACTTATTTTATATCGGTTTGTATTCTACGGGGAAATAACACATGTTTCACCTGCAAGCCACTCCGGCAAAAGCTGTACAGCGTTGCCGTAATGGTGCCCACACGCATCACGCACGTCTTGCTCGGAAGTGATGGGCTCCATCTCAGCAACGCTGTACAGCGTTTGCCGGAGCAGCTAGCAGGTGAAACATGTGTTATTTCCCCGTAGAAATACAAACCGATATAAAATAAGTGAATTAATTTACGTATTTCACAGTCATACAGCATAACTTTTCGATGTATACCGATTACAACGCAACCAAGTACTACATTTTCCAACCACCCCGAGCCGAGAAAAAGTTACCTTACAACAATGATAACAACTTTGTTTCTTGGACACACACAGTTGTGAAATTAATAAACCAGTTATACAACATTCCAATGTATATTGTGTTAAAATTTGGATTCGATCTGATGACGGGCTTTTGAGATAATAATTCTTAAATGTGACGCATGGTTGAAACACGCTTAAAAACGTGCACTTTTTGTGTCCCAACTGCGATAATAAATATTAAAATATAAATTAAAAAATCCAAACCTACATGAACTAACGTAGAATAGAACGACGAAAATGTTGATGGTATTGGATTTTATGTAGGTATATTGGTTACTTAACAAACAACCTTCAAACTCGAGTACACATAATACTTTGGTCGACAGTAGGTTCACAGTGAGTTAATATTGCACTTGAGAAACATCAGAGAACTATGTTCTAAACTTAGGGGCAACATGAATATACTCTGCGAAGTATATTGGCATTTATCTTTCTATAACATTACAAAGACACCTCCCGGAAAACGCCGGGTACAATAGCTAGTTTGCAAATAAATATATGTGCGGTATACTGAGGTGAATGTTGAGTGCAGTAGCAGAGTCATGATAAAACCCGGCCGAAGCCGTCGGATTTTTTAAGAGCGTTAAAAATCCCTCAGTATGCCTTCCTTCGGAGGGGAAGTAAAGCCGGCGGTCCCATGTCATAGATTTATGGCATGTTAAAGAACCTTCCACTAAATTGCACCTTTGTGAAGCTAAATTGGATAGGTTAAGAAAGTAAACAACGCTCTTAGGTTTCTAAGTTCGTTGCCAAGAGCCGACTGCGGTGGCGTCTAGTAGCTAAGTACTGAACTTGGCCTAATAGCAGTTGACGGTGGCGCTTGGCGGCAAAAGTAGGAACTATTTGAAAAATTCTAAGTTGCAGTACTTAAATTAAAAAACAGATAACACACACTAATACAGTCATCACAATTAACACCGGTTATCAGACAGATTCTACACAACCCCAAAGTACACGGGGCTACATGACCGCGTTGTCGCAGCCCCTAAACTTAAGAACCAACCAACCAAGAGTCATGATGAAAGATCATGGTCTTGCCCGTAAACAGTGTAAGCCTCCTTGCTTGAAATTCCCTTTTCAAGGAGGAGTGAGTTGATATTATTGTCTAGGTGCGTAACGCAGCGGTAAGCTTCTCGCCTTCTGTGGCCAAGCTTATGCGACGGACTCCCGACGCAGTCTGTTTGAGGAAGGTTAATTACGATGGAGCCGTGTCGAGAGATTGACTGGCACGCTAAAGATCCACTTCAGGGTGAAACTAGGACTCCCCGGTGTCTCTAAATACGCAGTAGAACCAATAGCATTATTATTGTTAATATTTTCATTATTTTGTAATTGGACCTCTGAGATGTTGAACCTTCTTTGTTTTCTTAATCCATGCTGTAGTGGTTTCTTTCCTCCAGAAGTAACCAATCATCTGTTTGATAACTCTGTTGTACTTCTTTCCATATTATTATTATTATTATCGGATGCTTAAAGCCCACTCCTGTGGACAAGCTCTACAGCCTTGCTGGTATTGCACCTCCTAACGTCCGTAGAGTGGTAGCGGCAAAAAGTGAGAAGAAAAAGGCGCAAATTTCAGATTAGGCATAGTGCAGCCCTCGTCAAAGAACGCCATGACGCCCTCCGAAGAGCTACGCTGAGTGTTATCAAGAGAAGTGCAAAATGCATTGAAGTTGGAGGTGGAATTTTTAAAAATCAACTTTGAGCGTCCTCATTTGCCTTGGCTTTTCATTTGCTTGGGTTAAATACTACCAGCTGTATCTCTGTACGCATTACATAGCCTATGGGACACATGTCATATGGAAATTTTTGTTGCAATTCATCTATACTACCACCTCCTAAAATATTTACTATTCCTCCTGAAACACTCTGTATATGGATACCAACAAGCAAACCCACGACTAAAATCAAGGAAAAGCTTCCTCAGAACAACAGAGGCTCTTGTCGGGATACCACAACAATCCCGAACTGATCTATGGCTTGCAAGGTTTAACAGCCATGAGGGTTGGCTCTCACCATGTGAAAAGTTATCCGCAGGCTACACAGAAAAATGGATCACATGGAGATCGCTCATCAGACTACGGTCAGGAGTTACTCAAATGCAAGAGTAATTAAATGAAATGGGTTTCAATGCGTAGTCGCCGCTGTGTGAATGTGGTATAATGCAGACTTCCTCCCACCTGCTCAGTGTAGCCACTGCCCAACAACTTGCACATTGGAAGACTTGGTACGCGCAACATCAATAATGCAATAGTGGTTGCTAACTTCTGGACGGCAGCAGTGTAAATGAACTGCCAAGTAATGTAAATATGTAAATATTATGCATTATTGTCCATATTAACTTCATACATTGTAAGTGCTTTTAACACGAATAAATACATTATTATTATTATTATTATTATTATTATCATTTTAAATGATCTTGTCGACTTCGTCGTTACGCTGGGGTCTGGCGTTACGTTACGGTGACGAGACGAAATGTACCCAGATGCACTGAGATGTGTGACGTCATAGTACCGCTTGGTGCATGTGTTCCCCGACAATCTCTACTTCGTTAGTATAAGACAAAAATCCCCGATTCTTGGATGTCACGGGTAATCTCGAGAACCACTGGATGGATTTTGATGCGGTTTTCACCATTCTGTAAAGGATATCCCGAGGAAAGATTCTGTAGAAAATAATTTATGTATGATCAAAGAAGCCAAGCAGTAACGACTTCAGTAAAAAAGTCGAAAACAAACTTGGCGTCCGTGCGCTTCTTAAGCTTACGCTGGGCAAACCGTTTAACATATCAATATACTATGAGCGTAAGAATTGGTCAGCATGAAAAGTTCTACAAAAAGGTCCGCGAGAGCATATCTCTATCTTCAATACATCGACCACTATAAGTGTTTTAGACTGAATGGAAGGGGTACGTCCCCGCGCGCTCTGGTGAGCGTGACGGCATCCCGCGCGCTTGACCTTGCTTTGCCCTTGGTTTGCACTTGCCGTTTGCGAGTAATTTGAAACAAGGTAAAGTATTATAAAGCAAGATAAAGTATTATGCAGATAATTTTCTAACATGTCAAGAGTCTTTGGCTTCGATCGAAGTGAGAAGTCTCCAGCCTTTCTAGCATTTTGCAGCATTTGTAGCATTTAAAATGATACAAAGTCTAGTCTTTCAGACACACTGTCACTTTATTATTATTATTATTATTATTATTATTATTATTATTATTATTATTATTATTATTCATTCATTCATTCAATTTCACTAATCGGCCAACTAGGGACCACGATAAGCCTCATTTTACATTCTGGCATTTGTTCATTTTTCGCTTGATCCACATTGTCTTCATGAGCTCACTGTGTTTAGCACGACGTTCCTCTGTCCATTTCGCACCAGTTGTCCGTTTTTCGTCCCGGAAAGTCCCAAACGTCTTGATGGCTGCTCTATAAAGATTTCGGTCTTGTGCATCTTCTGCTCGTATCCCCATTTCTTTCAGATCTTTCTGGACGTTAACATACCATGGCATTGTCGTCTTTGGTTTTGAGTCGAATATACTGAAGATACGTTTCGTCCATCGGGAATCGATCATCCGTCGCATATGACCGTAGAAGCAAACTCTGCGTTTTCGCATTGTGTCTGTGATCTTCTCTATCCTCGAGTAAATTTCTTGCCTGGATTTTCTGATGTAGATGCCATTTTTGTAGTCTGGGCCAAGTATGATGTGTAGGATCTTTCTTTCTTTCTTTCTTTCTTTCTTTCTTTCTTTCTTTCTTTTCTCTCTAACTTCGCGAGCAAACATTTCTCGGATAGGATAAGGCATTCAGATGCATATAGCGGTACTGGTTTGATGACAGTGTTGTAGTGACGAATTTTTGTGTTCATAGAAAAGCACTTTTTGTTATATATGTTGCGGGTGGTTTGAAAAGCGACTTCCATTTTCTTGATTCTATTATTATTATTATTATTATTATTATTATAATTATTATTATTATTATTATCATCGACAACAGTGGCTACGCCGGCTAAAGCGCAGCGTTAGGTTATGGGGCCAAGCTCTCTTCTGATTCGGTAGACGCGTGGGTTCGAGCCCCACCGTCGGCCGACCTTGAAATGGTTTTCCGTGATTTCCCCATTTTCAACACCAGGCAAATGCTGGGACGGTACCCTCTGACAGGCCACGGCCGCTTCCTTCCACATCCTTGCCCAGTTTCATTCATATTCATCCATTCCATCTCTCATCCCGACGCGCAGGTCGTCCACGGGCGTAGACTAGGAAGACCTGCACTCGACCTCTCAGGAGACCACACGACAAAAAAAAACATTATTATACGATTGGCCGTTGAAGGACCACGTAGAACCATTAGTTATAATTGATATTCTTCTTATCGAAGTTTCCTTATCCTCTTCTTTCTTGTGTCCATGCATCTTTGAGTTTCAAATTTCTTGCCACCGGAAACTTGGCCTACATGAGTTTATTGTCTGTATGCAGTCCGTGTTGTTGTTAGAGGGTCAATATTGATTTCTGTGAGGTCCTTTTGGGTGTCTTCTAGCCAGCGTACTTTGGTTTGTCGGGTTCCTCTGATTATGAGGAAGATTTTTGAGAGTTGTCTAATATGTCCGTATAATTTCATGCGTGAATATGAGCTTTCCCTCAACCAGGTACAGTCTTGAAACTTTGGTCCATATATTTCCCTCAGTATCTGCCGTTCTATCTTCTCAATGTTAATGGTTGACGTTGACGTCTCAATCGTATAGAGTGGCTCTGGAAATATTGTTATTATTATTATTGACTTTGTTTGAAATTTTGTAATTGATGAGGATGAAAAGGGAGATTTAAAAAATATTGAGATCAGAATTTGATAGAGTATTAGAAGAATTAAGCAGGAACAAAGTACCAGGCATAAATAATATAGGCCTACCGATCGAGTTGCTACGTGGCATAGGTTATGAAGGTTTGATCAAGTATGTAGAATGTATGCGACAGGTGCAGTACCCTCTGATTTTATGAAGAATATACAGGCTATAATGAATTAATGAGATTCTACCCCCAAAGAAACAGTGTTTGAGCAAGTGTGAGCAGTAGAGCTGTACTGATAAAGGAAGTTAAGCAGTTTGCTACATATTGCTGTGTATTCCCTATTTGGAGGAACTGAAAAACCCCAAAAGAAACAAGATCAAAACAATGAAGAAGTTGAGACGGCCGAAGAAGACAATGAACTACCACCGCCAAAGAAAGAAGAGCTCAAAATGTTAAGCATGAGTTTTCGTTCCAAATTTGTACACAACATTAATAGTAGACTACATTATGCAACGAACCTATAATGGCAATAATTAATATACGAGTATGTTTATAAAACGAGCGTATGCGAGTTTTATAATTTCCATACGAGTGTCTTAATTACCATTATAAGCGAGTTGCATACGACTGTTTATGTTCGACGATAAATATTATAACTATTTTATGTTCGAACATAAATAATCATAAATAGGCTACCTGTCGAGATTTTGCCAGTTTTATGTACTGAACAGAGCGCATGAGACGCAGAGAATGCCTTGTTTTTTACCATGGCCTCCTCGATTACCCTACTATGACACTAGGCCACACAGTGAAATTTAAATTAGAAGGCCGTGGAACTCAGAGCATCTAATTATCTAATTGGTCAAACAACTGTTTCTTGAGCTCTGATTGGTGGGAGAAACTGTTTCATAATGAAAAATAGTGTTATAATGAGCCTCATTATAGTATAGTTTCTGACATATAATAGTCAGGGTCGAACATAAAATTCATAGGACACTGCCAAGTACGCACGTTACTTGCGAGAGGGTTTTTTCCAAATTAAAAATTTGAATATCGCCAAGATCTGAAGATAGATGAAATAGCTAGAACAAGTAACCAAGGAAATAATTACACAAGCACAATTTACAATCGACACCAAGTGATAATATAGTCTTGATTCTGGATTTCTTTTAAAAATTCAGTTGAACTCTGCCTCAACATAAAAGTTTTGATATTTCATTTTTAGCCTATTTTCATTTATGAAACAAGATGTTCAGTAAAGAACATATAGCCTACTTTCTCCTAAATGCATGGGTATTGTTATAACTCTTTGTCCTTTTCAAGGAGTATGATTGAATGTTGGTTGTAGTAGCTTGTTGAAATACAACGTGCTATAGGGATATTAAACATGAATATGAGGTGCCCTTTGCTAGTGCTACCTCTGTACCAAATTTCGTTCCATTCGGTTTCACCGTGTTCGAATTGATAAGGGGAATCGATTTTCTTACAAAGATGGCCGCCATCCGCAAAATATTAGGCTGATGACCTATTAGTTTGGTCAAAGGATGCTCCCTCCATTAAGGTATGTTGTTGCTAAATTTGCTAGAGATCGGATGATTAGGCTAATCGTAATTTGATTTAAGCTTTGAACATTTGTGTGGCCGCCATTACGTTTCCGTCAAGATGGCGGCGATATAAAACATGACACTGAGGTGCCCTTTGCTAGTGCTACCTCTGTACCAAATTTCGTTCATTCGGTTCCACCGTGTTCGAATTAATAGGGGGAATCAATTTTGACATAAAGATGGCCGCCATCCGCAAACTATTAGGCTAATGGCCTATTAGATTGGTCAAAGGATGCTCCCTTCCAAGGCCGACCAGGTTCGATTCCCGGTCAATGCATGTGAGATTTTCCACGTGAAATGCCATGTCCTGTGGTTCGGATTCCACGTAAAAAGGAGGTCCCGTGGCTCATGATCGCGAGATTAACAGTCATGTTAAACCACATGCTTGCTCCCTCCATAAATGTATGTTGTTGCAAAGTTTGGTAGAGATCGGATGGTTATGTTAGTCGTAATTTGAATTAAGCTTTAAACATTTGTGTGGCCGTCATTACGTTTCTGTCTATATGGCGGCGATATAAATCATGACACTGAGATGCCCTTTGCTAGTGCTATCTCTGTACCAAATTTCGTTCCATTCGGTTTCACCGTGTATGAATTAATAGGGGGAATCGATTTTGACACAAAGATGGCCGCCATCCGCAAACTATTAGGCGAATGACCCATTAGATTGGTCAAAGGATGCTCCCTCCATAAAGGTATGCAGTTGCAAAATTTGGTAGAGATCGGATGATTAGGTTAATCGTAATTTGATTTAAGCTTTGAACATTCGTGTGGCCGCCATTACGTTTCAGTCAAGATGGCGGCGATATAAAACATGACACTGAGGTGCCCTTTGCTAGTGCTACCTCTGTACATAAATTTCGTTCCATTCGGTTCCACCGTGTTCGAATTAATAGGGGGAATCAATTTTGACATAAAGATGGCCGCCACCCGCAAACTATTAGGCTAATAACCTATTAGATTGGTCAAATGATGCTCCCTCCATAAAGGAATGTCGTTGCAAAGTTTGGTAGAGATCGGATGGTTATGTTAGTCGTAATTTAACTTAAGCTTTGAACATTTGTGTGGCCGCCATTACGTTTCTGTCAATATGGAGGCGATATAAAACATGACACTGAGATGCCCTTTGCTAGTGCTACCTCTGTACCAAATTTCGTTCCATTCGGTTTCACCGTGTTTGAATTAATAGGGGGAATTAATTTTCACACAAAGATGGCCGCCATCCGCAAACTATTAGGCTGATGACCTAGTCATTTGGTCAAAAAATGCTTCCTCTATAAAGGTATGTTGTTGCAAAATTTGGTAGAGATCGGTTGATTAGGTTAATCGTAATTTGATTTGAGCTTTGAACATTTGGGTGGCCGCCATTACGTTTCCGTCAAGATGGCGGCGATATAAAACATGACACTGAGGTGCCTTTTGTTAGTACTACCTCTGTACCAAATTTCGTTCCATTCGGTTTCACCGTGTTTGAATTAATAGGGGGAATTGATTTTCACACAAAGATGGCCGCCATCCGCAAACTATTAGGCTAATGACCTAGTCATTTGGACAAGAAATGCTTCCTCTATAAAGGTATGTTGTTGGAAAATTTGGTAGAGATCGGATGATTAGGTTAATCGTAATTTGATTTAAGCTTTGAAAATTTGTGTGGCCGCCATTACGTTTCCGTCAAGATGGCGGCGATATAAAACATGACACTGAGGTGCCTTTTGTTAGTACTACCTCTGTACCAAATTTCGTTCCATTCGGTTGCACCGTGTTCGAATTAATAGGGGGAATCGATTTTCACACAAAGATGGCCGCCATCCGCAAACTATTACGCTGATGACCTATTAGTTTGGTCAAATGATGCTCCCCACATAAAGGTATGTTGTTGCAAAATTTGGTAGAGAGCGGATGATTAGGTTAGTCATAATTGGATTTAAGCTTTGAACATTTGTGCGGCCGCCATTACGTTTCCGTCAAGATGGCGGCGATATAAAACATGACACTGAGGTGCCTTTTGTTAGTACTACCTCTGTACCAAATTTCGTTCCATTCGGTTCACCTTGTTCGAATTAACAGGGGGAATCGATTTTCACACAAAGATGGCCGCCATCCTCAAACTATTACGCTGATGGCCTATTGGTTTGGTGAAAGGATGCTCCCCCCATAAAGGTATGTTGTTGAAAAATTTGGTAGAGATCGGATGATTAGGTTAGTCGTAATTTGATTTAAGCTTTGAACATTTGTGTGGCCGCCATTACGTTTCCGTCAAGATGGCGGCGATATAAAACATGACACTGAGGTGTCCTTTGCTAGTGCTACCTTTGTACCAAATTTCGTTCAATTCGCATTCACCATGTTCGAATTGATAGGGGGGGACAGACATTCAGAGTACACACACTCACACACACACACACAGACACACACACACATACACACACACACAGACTCACACACACACATACACACACACAGACAGACACACTTTTTTCGCCCTGTGTTGATCTCATAAGTCTACTTTCATTTTTTGCAAAAATCGAAAGTAGGCTATAAAATAGGCTTATGAGATCACCTTTTGTCCCTGTGTGTCTGTATGTGCGTGTGTAATGGATATTTGTGTGCCCCCCCTCTAATAACATCTAAACATCTGAAGCGATTTCAATGAAACTCGGTAAGTTCATAGCACTATTCCGGGCGACCCCGACCGTGCCCTTCAAATTTTGTTACGTGTCACCAATCCAACATGGCGACTGTGCGAAATATTTCACCAGCATTCAATATCTCCGAAACTATTACCGATATCACCCTGGAATTTTGTACGGTGATAAAGGGAACTATTAGAAGTTCACCTATGTGACTTTTGAAAACCTGGTAACTACTAAACCAACATGGCGGCCAAGCGAAGTTGCAACTTTTAAATAGACGTTTCTCACGATTTAACCAACCAAACGCAATGAAACTTGGTACAGTATATGTTTATACACATTGTAATACACCGACATTGAACTTCGTTCAATTGTTTACATAACCTCAAGATGGCGACTGTGCGAAATATTTCACCGGCATTCTATATCTCTGAAACTATTACCGGTATCACCATGAAATTTTGTACGGAGATAAGGGGCACTACTGGAAGTTCATCTATGAGACTTTCAAAAACCGAATACGAACATGGCGGCCAAGCGAAGTTGAAAGTTTTAAATAGACTTTTCCCGCGATTTAATGATCCTAAATCAATGAAACTTGGTACAGCAAATCTTTATACACATTGTAATGCACTGGTATCTAATTTAGTTCAATTGTTTATATAACCTCAAGATGGCGGCTGTGCGAATTTCGAAAATTAACTAAGCAATTGATCGAAATCAACCTTTGCATAATGAACGTACACAATAACCATCATCTAATAGTACATAACTCTATGGCCTACGTATATTAAAATCCAACATGGCGACCATCCGAAATATTTAGACGGTTCTCAATATCTATTAATCTAGCACAGCACTCAAACTGAAATTTTGTAAGTTTATAGAGGCTATAAGCACACGTTCACCTATGGGTTGTTCAATAACCTGGCGAGCACAAATCCAACATGGTGATGACGCGAAATTTAAATATTCAAATGGACGTTTCTTGCATTTTAACCATCCGAGCTCAGTGAAACTTGATACGGTATATGCTTATACAAATTTTAATCGACTGGCATCTAATTCATTTAAGTTATTTTCATAATCACAAGATGGCGGCCGAGCAAAATTTTAGAATCCCGCTTTTATTTCTTGTGTCCTAATCATGCGATTGAAGTTTGAATAATACACCTATACAATAATCATGTAATAGTACATAAATCTAAGGCCTATAATATAAAAATCCAACATGGTGACCATCCAAAATATTTAGACGGTTCTCAATATCTACGAATCTATTGCAGCAATCAAACTGACAATTTGTATGTTGATAGAGGCAATTGATATTAGTAGGATATATGAAAATAGGCTATTTAGTTCTTCACGGAACTACTTGTTTCTAATGTATAAAACCTGAATCTTAAACTTTTTTTTATACTGAAAACAAATTATGTTATGTCTACGCAATGTGTTTTCAGATACAGTTAACAACAACCGAAATTAACTATAATGTAAAACTAAGTTAGGCCGAATAGAAACAAATTCCGGTACCGGTAATACTGTATTTTAGGTAGGAATATTTTGGTGTAATTTATTTGCAATTTTGATCACTCTGATTCTGTTTGTTTTATTAATATGAACCATCAAAGAATGTTAATAACTAACTGTAACAGTTTGACAGAGTTTTAATTAAATGTTCCGGTCAGTGGAGGGCGGCTCTAGAATGGAGGACTCCCTAGTGTCACGGACGATTACTCTTTACTCCATGACTTTTGTGTTTCTTGTTGTTAAGAGCTTTGATACACAAGGCAGTGAAAATGTTGTAATGGCGGTTACTAGAATATAAAGTTTTCTTATGAGAAGTCTTGAGCGTTTCATATAATTTGTTTTATTGGTTATACCTACACCGGGTAGGCGTAGGTCCCTAACAAATTATTGGCGACCTTGCCAGGATGGCGTATTAATTCAAACAACTTGAAGATTGTGTTGATTTAAAGACCGCGTGTTCCTGTTCATTCGTGTTCCTGTTCTGTGTTCGTATTGGAAATGGAGAAGTTAATTAAAGCGCGGAAGCCGGTAAGAGCGACTTTTACGAAGACGTACAATGCACTTTTGCAAAACTTAAATCAAGAAATTCAAGACGGCGTGGACGACGACACCTTACAGTCCTTGCTAACCAAATTGGAGAGGTTAGGAACGGAGCTGGCGCCGTTGGACGAGAAAGTTTTAAGTATGTTGCTGGAAAAGGAAGGGGACGAGTATGACCGTGAATACGAATATGTAGACAGTTTTCGAGACAGATTGGATGATGCAAGACAGAAGTATGCTCTACGGTTGCAGGCTAATTCCAATGTATTGGCAGTGGTGTCAGCAAGATCGGTCCTATCAGATGGGAATAAAACCAAAAGGCAGTTGAAACTACCCAAAATAGAACTCATGAAATTCGATGGGGAGATTAAAAATTGGTTGGAATTTTGGGGACAATTTCGGCGCATTCACGAGGACTCGGAAATTGAGGACGAAGACAAATTCCAATACTTGATCCAATCCACGAAAGTTGATAGTCGCGCTAGAGAATTAGTTGCCAGTTTCCCCCCTACTGCTGAAAATTATCCTAAAGCAGTGGAATCTCTTCAGGGTAGATTTGGAAGGGAGGATTTATTGACTGAGTTCTATGTAAGGGAACTCATAAGTCTTGTAGTGAAAAATGTTTCTCAAACAAGGAAGAAGACTCAACTTGCTAGTCTATATGACAAGTTGGAAGCACAACTGAGAGCTTTGGAGTCTATAGGTGTTACCCGAGATAAGTACGGGTCAATGCTTTTCCTTCTAGTAGAATCCTGCTTGCCTGAGGAAGTGTTACGTGTCTGGATGAGGAGTTCGTCAACGGCTATGAGGGATCAAGACAATGGACATGCCGACAAACTGACTGCATTACTTGGTTTTCTGAAGGGTGAAGTAGAAAGTGAAGAGAGGATTACATTTGCTCAAGCTGGTTTTGGAGTTTCTAGTGAATCAAGGAGTGCTAAAGTTAAAGAATGGAAAGAGAGTAGTTTAGCAACTGCTAGTGTTCTCTTTGCTGGTAAAGGTGAAGGAAACAGTTCAACGTGTGTCTTCTGTAAAAAAAAACGCATAACAGTAAGGGGTGTTATCTTGCTCAAGAAATGAACTTAGGGGACAAACGTAAAAGACTGTCTGAAAACAAGGCTTGTTTTTTGTGTCTGAAGGTTGGACATAGGGCTGCAAATTGTATTACGAAACTGAAGTGTCTTGTGTGCAGTAGTAAACATGAAGCTATTATGTGCCCAAAATTAGATGTAAATAGGGGGGATTATAAAGGTGAGGAGAAGCACCAGGAAAGGGGCTCAAAATTGCCTGGTGTCCCAACTACGACCCTTAATACACAAACCAGTGATGTTTCGGAAGTACTGCTGCAAACTCTTGTAGTTAGGTTGGTTCATCAAGGGAGAGAAAAGACTGTACGGGCGTTGTTAGATACGGGCTCGCAGAGATCCTATCTGTTAGAGAAGATTGCTGTGGAAATGGGGTATATTCCATCAAAGACTGAAAAAATTGAACACAGGCTTTTTGGGGGTGCTTCAATCAGTGCCAATGATCATAACCTATATGAGATAGATATAGACGACCTACATCATTCAATTTCTCGAAAATTAAAGGTGTTGGGACAAAAGGAAATTTGTGGTGTAATCCCTCGGTTAAACCGGGGCCCTTGGATGGATGAGATCAGAGAAAAGAAAATCTGGCTCTCTGATTTTGGCCCAGTGCCATCGGAGATTGGACTACTAATCGGCGCAGACACTGTGGGTAGTTTATTGACTGGGGACACAATCAAGTTGAAGTCTGGATTGGTTGCTGTTAGGACTACATTTGGTTGGACAGTGATGGGTCAGCTTTGGAAGACAACTGAAAACGATAGCACAGTGTCAATGGTGAACTCTCTGTTTGTGAGAACTGCTTCTTTGGGTGAACTGTGGAACCTGGAAACCATTGGAATTGGTGATCCTGCTGAAACACTATCGAAGAAGGAAATTGAAATTGCAACATTGAAACATTTCCAAGAAAATGTTAAGATCAATGAGGAAGGAAGGTATGAAGTAGCACTTCCGTGGAAAGAAGATCAGCAGTTATTGTCTGGCAACAAGGAAGTTGCGTTAAAAAGACTGGTTTCTGTAACACACCGTTTGATCAAGGAAGACAAATTTGAGAAGTACCAGCAGGTGCTTCAGGACTGGGAACAGGAAGGGATAATCGAAGAAGTTGGTCAGGAGGGCTCTCAGGATGTTGGGTATTATTTACCACACCGAGGAGTTTTCAAGGAAGGATCGAGTACAGCGGTGAGGCCGGTGTTTGATGCTTCATGTAAATCGAAAGGAGGACTTTCACTCAATGACTGTCTGGAAAAGGGTCCTAATTTGTTGGAAGTAATTCCTTCTATTTTGAACCGGTTCCGTTTAAACAGGATAGGTGTGATCGCGGACATTAAGAAGGCGTTTCTTCAAATTTCAGTCTCTGAGAATGATCGAAACTTTCTGAAATTCCTATGGTGGGAGGACTTCACTGAGGGGACTCTTAAAATATACCGCCACAAACGGGTCGTTTTCGGAGTGAACTGTAGTCCATTTCTACTTGGAGCCGTATTGGACAGTCATCTGAAAAACAGTACATGCTTCACTGAGACAGCAGATAAACTAAGAACCTCACTATATGTAGACAATTGCGTCACTTCCTTGAACACAGAGGAAGAACTCAAACAATTTGTGGATGAGTCTAGGGAGTTACTGTCGCAAGGAAAATTTGACCTCCGAGGGTGGGAGCACACCAGATTGAGTCTAGAGGATGAGGTTCCCGAAGTGACACCCGTTTTGGGTTTGTGGTGGGATCCAGTGGCTGATACTTTGGCTTGTAAAGTAGCAAAATTAAATGAATCTGATGTTCTCACAAGGAGGACAGTTTTGTCGGTAGCTCAAAGTATCTTTGATCCAATTGGATTTACTTGTCCGGTTTCCATTGTGCCAAAGGTTTTGCTTCAGGAAAGTTGGAGAGAGAAAATAAGTTGGGATAGTCCACTGAGTGAAGACGCCCAAAGCAAATTCAATAAATGGTTACATGAACTGCCCTCAATTGCTGAAATTAAGGTGCCTAGAAGATTTTCTAATTGTGAGGACAGATCCTCTTGGAGTTTGCATGTATTTTGTGATGCTAGTCAAGTGGCTTATGCGGTTGTTATTTTCTTGAGATCATTCAGTGGGAAAGAATTTGAAGTGCAACTGGTCGCAGCAAAATCAATGGTAGCACCACTCAAGAAGGTGACGATACCGAGACTGGAGCTATTAGCTTGCACTATAGGCTCACGTCTTGCCTTTACAGTGAAGGAAAGCTTGAATCTAACGGACGTCCCGGAGTACTACTGGAGTGACTCGTCTTCTGTTTTATGTTGGATACGAAGCGAGGAAGCTTGGGGAGTGTTCGTCTCTAACCGTGTGAAAGAAATTAGAACATTAACTAACCCAAAGCGTTGGTTTCATCTACCAGGGACGGACAACCCAGCCGATCTACCTTCGAGAGGTTGCTCTACGTTGCAGCTGATTTCTTCTCGTTGGTCGGAGGGACCCACTTGGTTAAAGTTGGAAGAAAACAGCTGGCCAACGCGCATTGTAAAAGTTAATGAAGAGGAGGTCGATGAAGAAAGAAGAAAAGGCCATGTTACCAATACTATGCTTGTCTCCCAGGAAAAACACTGGTATTTGATTTATTTTTCCAAGTACTCACGAATCGTTAGAATGGTGGCCTGGATGTTACGGTTCGTCAACAATGCCAGGAAGGACGTAGTGAAAAATGTTGCTTCAGAATTAGATTGTCTCGAAATTTCAATGGCAGAGAAACGACTGCTGAAATTAGTTCAGGAAGAGAAGTTTACCGAAAGGGACAACCAGAAAACATTCTGCTTTTTTAAAGACCAGATGGGTCTCTTCAGGATTAAGACAAAAATTACCAACAGGAAGGATGAATATGATTTCCGTGCGCCAGTGTTATTGCCATCAAAGCACCCTTTGACTGAGATGATAATCAGAGATCATCATTTGAAAGCCTCTCATGCTGGTGTTCAGATTTTACTTGCTATACTCAGGGAGCACTACTGGATACCAAAGGGAAGAAGAACCATTCGCAAAGTCATCAGGAAGTGTACCCAGTGCAGAAGATTCGAAATGGAAAAGACAATTCCGGAAACGCCAGCCCTTCCAGAAGATCGTGTGAGAGATGCAGGTGTATTTGAGGTAGTGGGAGTGGACCTTGCTGGACCGCTATACTTAAAATGCAAGAACAAGGCTTGGATTGTGATTTTTACATGTGCCGTAGTGAGAGCGGTCCATTTTGAATTAGTCATGACTTTGTCCACTGCAGGGTTTCTGTTAGCTCTTAGGCGTTTCATAGCCCGACGAGGAAGGCCTCGTGTGATTTATAGTGACAACGGGACAAACTTTGTTGGCACCAACAATTTGTTTGGCTTCATTGACTGGAAAAAATTGTGTGCGGAAGTATCAGTTGATAGAATCGAGTGGAAATTTAGTCCTCCTTCAGCCCCTTGGTGGGGTGGATTCTGGGAACGTATTGTGCAAATGGTCAAGAAATTGTTAAGGCGTGTTTTAGGCAAAGCTATCTTGACATATGAAGAACTATTGACTGTGATTGCTGATAGTGAATCGGTAATCAACTCGAGGCCCCTTACCTACATTTCTGAAGACTGTGATGAATTGGTACCTCTGACTCCATCAATGTTTCTTCAGGACATTCCCGTGGTTGGCACTCCTGATTTAGACATGCTAGATCAAGTTAATCTCACCAGAAGGTTTCAATATCTTCAACAGCTAAGGGGTGAGCTGAGGAGGAGATTCCGACTGGAGTATCTGGGTAGCCTTCTATGCAGTTCATCGGGCAAGGAGTCTGACCATCAATGGAAGGTAGGAGATGTAGTCATCATTGGTAGTGATGACAAGAGAAGGATAGACTGGCCCCTAGGAAGAGTGACAGCTTCACTTCCAGGTAAAGACAAAGTGACCCGAGTAGTTAGGGTAAAGACATCCTCAGGAGAACTCCTCCGACCTACGAGACACCTATATCCTTTGGAGGCTGGAGGTGGGAGTGAGGAGGTGCCCTTACTTAGTGGTGCAGTTCCGGAGACAGTAAGTCTCAGAAGTCGCAACTTCACCAGGAGTGGAAGAAGAGTAAAAACGCCTTCCCGTCTCTGTTTATGAACATTGTGTTTGATTTGCATCAAAGGTGGGAGGATGTCACGGACGATTACTCTTTACTCCATGACTTTTGTGTTTCTTGTTGTTAAGAGCTTTGATACACAAGGCAGTGAAAATGTTGTAATGGCGGTTACTAGAATATAAAGTTTTCTTATGAGAAGTCTTGAGCGTTTCATATAATTTGTTTTATTGGTTATACCTACACCGGGTAGGCGTAGGTCCCTAACACCCTAGAGACGTGAAGATAAAAAGGTACACTAATCGTTATTTGGTAGAAAGGTAATATCAACATGAAACAATATTGTTGTAGCATGCGATTACTATCCATTGTAAAACCTTCGATATAGCAGTGAAAATACATACTTTTTGCAAACTATACCACTTTCCACCAAAAATACTTAGCGTTTGGTGTGAGGCCCTGAGACCATATCGGCCAGGGACCCACCACATAGCTAGTCCGGAGCTGGTTACTGCAGTCATGAAGTACAGTCTGCGTGGCGCAGAAGTATCATTCTCGCTCGCTGTTCCCAAGGTTACAGGACCGAATCCTGGCCCAGGCAATTGGAATTTAAGGGTGGGCACCATCACTCTTAATTTTCCCACAATACATATTCATATGAATGCCACTTTCCCCCCTTTGGTAAACTTTCATGTGATATTAATACAACCCAGATCAATTAATTCTAAAAATTGTCTTCCTTTGAACATCGCAATATTTTAATAACATTAAAGTACCGTAGCCTACTCCATAGGCCTACATGTTTCGGACAATGTGTAGGCCTAGTTGCAGACAACATTCTTATAAAATATCACGGAAAGTATGCCACATTGAGTATTGACTTATTCACTTTAATATCTTTATACTGTATTTGTATTTACATTAGTATTTCCACGATAAATCCATACCTAACTTTGCGCATTAATCGTTTGTTTCCAATATCCACCCCTTTTCTTTTACGTGTGTTTGTTTTGCCCGCTCGACAAATGGCTGCCGACCAACAAGCGACCTCACTTTATCCCAGACCACAGGGTGGATATAATTCAAATATACTTTTCAATCAGTAAACGTGTATTTAGGCCTCATTGTATTAATATGCGATTAAAGATAGGTTATACAGTTAAAACTACGCATAGATGTCTGTCCGTCTTTTAGTTCATGTAAACCCTTTGCATTAAACACAGACGCTGATTGGCTGAGCAGAGCGACCAATAGTATGAGAACAACAATGCCAGCTGTGTGTATATCTACGTAAAAATTTATTTCAGGGCCGTAATTTACTTCTTATAGTTTGTCGAGCTAAAATTTATCGAACGGTTGTGATCCATAAACTGTAAGGTGTTTTTATTTTAAACAGTGTGAATCTTTCCGATTGATCTGACGAAATATCCCTGTTGTTGTTTTGAAGGGCGTGTGTAGTTGTTAAAATGTCAACACACTGACGTGTAGGAATCAGAACTTTGCAACCTGTCACTGGCTACAGTGCGCTCAGCCTTTAAGTATCGATTTCAAAATATCCTTCTTCTGTTGATTAGTGTGTGATCAGTGATCAAAGAATGGATCCTTGCGAATGCATTTGGAGCCATGAAATGGCTATGAGGCGTTTGCTTTCACTTGTGAGTATTTCCCCTCCAGGTGTTATTCCATTATGTAGAACAGATCTGTTACTCAAGTTGGATTAATACCAATATGTATATTCGTTAATATTTAGTAACGTGATGTTTCAATGATTTATGTTGCTTATTTACACTTACCAGGTGCACTGATATTTTTATAAATAGTCTTCATTAGTGTTCTGTTAAATGTCTAGTTGTTAACTAGCAAACTCTTGCTTACATAACTTTGAGATGATTATAATTATTTGAATTTTTTCAGCTTCGCCAGTCGCAGGCTTACTGCAATGATAATGAATGCCTCCAGGAATGTACGTACTTTTTCCTCAAAAGTGTTCCTTTATTAGTATAAGCATTATTTATTACACCAAGCTTTGAAAATGACATCTTCTCTTTCCAGTACCCAGTGGGCCAAATGGTCTACAAGGAGCTGATAATAGTTTCATGTTAATGGTGATGTGCTGGGTAGCTGTAGCCTTTGCACTATTCTTCTTACGCCCTAATTCATTTCGGCAATCTGATGATCTCAAGCCTCGTGACAATGGACCTGTGAGTATTACCACGCATGAAGTAGTTTTCTTAGGCTGGGTTAACGGTCACGTTAAACTACAAGCTTCCTTCCTTTCTTAGGCTGGGGACTTACGTAGACTTGTTGGGTTCTACAGGGTCTTTTTTTAGGTCGCTCCGCAGCACCACGAGCACGGCACGGCTGGCGCCATCACACTCCGCCCCTAGCCGTATAATGCGTGCTTGCTTATCGCTACTGTAATGCGTTAGGTAATCTTAGCCATCATGACGGGATATGTCTCTCGGCAAATGAGTCAGCCGGCCGGGCTATCGCCTTCCGTCATGTTCCCCTGATACTCGGAGTGACCTAAAAAATAAAAAAAACTACAGAACAGGAGACCAAGCCGTCGTAACTTTCAACAAGGTATATTACTGAAAATATAGTATTTATGATTGACAAACCTTTCTCGGAGATGTTGGGAGTCGTTTTACTTTCTCAATTGCCACTGCTGCACCGGAATAATTCCTTTTAATTGATTATTTACGAAAATAATGCTTTTAGCATTGTCTTCATTTCACTATGGACGCCATCTTGGACACTACGTCATACGTCATGTGACACCCGAAAAACGAACATCTGAGTACGTTACCAACATGTCCAATACAAAATTCACCATATGACACGTAAAGTTTGAAATTGTTACAAATTTCCACTAAGTTAAGCACTGTCTTGCGGAAAATTACTGCTAGTACCACAAGCAAGGGGGTCTGGGGCGTAAGCCCCAGGTTAGGTCTGTTTTTGTATGTAAAACATTATAAATACATAAATAAACACTAACAATTGGCGCAATTTTTCATTACATTACTTTATCGACGCTCTTTTGTTTACTCGTTCTATACCCGATGTGAAATAGTACCAAATGCGTGGGGTTGGCATTCCTGACTTAGTAAGCAAGATGGCTACAAAAGACTTCATTTCTGCTATATAAGTCGTGTATCTATTTGGGATGGCCGGGTGGGTTTATGGCAGCGGACGAGTCAACATCTATTATTTTAACATCTCTGGATACCATTACTAAAGGTACTTCGGCAAATTTCATTACCTAAATTTTTTTATACCTTTGATCTCCTGTTCTGTAGTGCTACCAAAAAAAAGACCCTGTAGAATACACATATACACGGCTTATTGCTTCCTTAGGCTGGAGACTAGCAAAAGCTTGCTCAACTCAAGGACACACACACAGCTTGTGACCATTATGATGCAATCATGGAATTGGAAAATACATTAATTGTGAATGAAAGTAGAATCCGGCTTATATACATGCATCAGACATGAATGTGATTTTTACATACCTTGTGTCCCTGTTTCATCTTCTGGGCGATATTACGTATTGAAATTACTATTGCACCTCATATATATGTGCTAAAGTACGTAAATAATATGTGTTTTTATTTATTGCTCTTTTAAAAACGGCTGCCATGTTCCGACAGTGCTTGCATCTCGTTCAACTATCAACAAGGCGCACTCTAGTGATACACACCGGGGCGCTCACATTGTTGCCAACATGTGGGATACAAAATCACTGTTGATTAAAAAGAAAAATCATCGGGACGTGTTAGGCTGTAACCCTTGTCAAAATCCATTGATATGGGCGCATTAGTCTGTAACGATTGTCAAAAACCATTGGATTGGACAAAAAGGTTAGAATGGTCGGATGTGGGTGCAGCCTTGACGTCCGGGTATCCTCTTGTTGCAGGTTACAGTTAGGTTCTGTTTTATCCACCTAACTTCCACTTCATGATGGCATTTTGCGCACGGTAGTGCTTTAGTACTAAAATGTGTTGTTACAATAGTTTCAGCAACTTCTTAGGTTGATCATAGAACCGGCGATTGAAGTTGCTGATTGTTATCAGACAACTTCGACAGTCCATATTGAATAAATTATTCAATTCGGTGCACCATCAAATGAACTGAGCGCTTTTTTGTTTTGCATAGTACCGTAAGGGGGAGGTTGGCAGTACTGTATTGATGATTTTTTTTGTCGTGTGGCCTCCTGAGAGGCCGAGTGCAGGTCTTTCTAGTGGACGCCCGTAGGCGACCTGCGCGTCGGGATGAGAGATGGAATGGATGAAGATGAATGAAATTGGGCAAGGATGTGGAAGGAAGCGGCTGTGGCCTGTCAGAAGGTACCGTCCCAGCATTTGCTTGGTGTTGAAAATGGGGAAACCACGGAAAAACATTTTACAAGGACGGCCGACGGTGGGGCTCGAACCCACGCATCTACCGAGTCAGAGCTTGGCCCCTGCTTAGCCACTGCTGTCGGTGTTTTGATGATGATTCATTTGGACAATGGCGGCCACAGCTGTAATTTTGGCTATGTAAGTCGGGGTCCTTTTTTGGATGGCTGGGTGGGTCACAGACGGCAGAAGAGGAAACATCTATTAAAACATCATTCCATGATTTATTTCTCGTCGTGTGATAAGGTATTTGGGCTAATTCATGTACTATAGAGAATGTTATCACTCGCTCTACGCTCATTCATTGTTACCGATAAAACATCGGAAATACTCCCTCAAGAGGAAGATGTCACAATAACGCTGAATGAAATGTCGCTCGTACAATAAAATTTTCTAAAGTACTGAAATTAGCCAAAATATCTTTTGTAATGCTGAATAATATATCAGGAAATGGTGTAGTAATAGATGTTTACTCCTCCGCTGACCCACCCACCATTCCTTATTTAGATCACGAGTTATACAGGGTGTAATAAAAAGGTACGGCACAAATTGCAGGACACGTCCCTCACACGTAGATGAAGAAATTATGCTATATGAACATGGGTCCGGAAACGCTTTGTTTCCATGTTATACCTCATTGTTTCCTACTCATTTATCATGGGAAACATACAAGAACAGAACGTACCAGCATACCACATGCAACTCTTTCTCACAGGAACTGTTCAATTTGCCCTACGTGCGCATTGATACATTCATCAACCCACCGACATAGTGAATCTTGGATGCGCTGATGTATCTCTGGAGTACTGCGTATGGTATCGTAGCCTTCCATAATACGGGCACGGAGACTATGAACATCTTGTACTGGGGTTCGATACGCAAGAATTTTCAAATGCCCTCACAAATAAAGTTCAGTGATTTTAGGTCTGGAGAGCATGTAGGCCAGGCAATTGGTCCACCTCTACCTATCCATTTGTCACCAAATCTGTTATTTAGAAGCCGATGGACATTAGCACTAAAACGGAGGTGCTCCATCGTGCATGAAGTACATGTTTTGTCGCACAGCTCAAGTCCCATCTGCTAAGTCGCATGGCAACGGGGCCATGTGAAACAAACCACTGGCGGCGCACCTACGATAATGACAACATAACAAAGAGTGCATGTTCCCCATGATTCTAACGTTCTGTTCTTGTGTGATCCCATGTATAATGAGTTGGAAACTATGAGGTGTAACATGGAAACAAAGTGTTTCCGGACCCATGTTCTTCGCCTACGTGTGAGGAATGTGTCCTACAATTTGTGCCGTACCTTTTTGTTACACCCTCTATAGTAAAATTCCAGCTGTGTCCACCATTATGTGCGTGAATTATCGTCAAATAAAGTATTGCCAACCCATTGGCTTTTGTCTAGACCAATAATTGTTAGGTAGTGCGACCCTTGTCATATATACATACCCCTGGTTTTTGTAACACACATTGGGGTAGTCACGCATCGATAATCTTTAATTACTGTAGTGTGGTGTATTTTGTATCCCACATGTTGGCAACTGTAGCCTAGTGACGTCAATGTGTGCGCCTTGGTAACAGTTGAAGAGATCTCGTGCGCTGTCGACATGGCTGCCGTTGTTAAATGAACAATAAATAAAAACGCATATTTACGTAATTTAGTGCGGCTTCGGTGGCGTAGTTGGTAGCATGCTGAGCTTCAATGCCCAAGATCATCATCATCATCTTGAGCAGTTTCCAACCGCTGGTCGGGTCTGCTTGGAACATAAGCCTCTCCATCGTTTCCTGTCCATCCACCATCTCTCGTCATTTACTGTGTCCCAGCACACTCCTCTTTCCTCCTCACTCTTCTTAACTCCTTTTGTCCATCTGTCCCTTGGTCTTCCCCTTGGCCTCCTTCCCATCATTTCCATTCCAAACATCTTCTTCGGTATCCTCTCCTCTTCCATCTTCCTCACATGTCCATACCATTGTAGCCTAGATCGCTCTATTCTATTTTGCAATGGTTCCTCTCTTACCATCTCCCTGACTCTCTCATTCCTTACTCTGTCCATTCTTGTCACTCATACCCTACTCCTCTGGAACTTCATCTCCACTGCTTGTATTTTATTCTTGTCCCTTTCCTTCATCACCCATGTTTCTGAACCATATGTCAAAATTGGCACAAAGTAGGTCTTGTAGATGATTCCTTTACATTTTTGTGGTACATCTTTATTCCATATCATCCCCCTAACACTCTTGAAAAATCCTTCCCCTCTCATTTATTTCCATCCTATTGCCTCCCTTTTCTTCAATTATGCTTCCCAAGTACTTGAAGCATTCTACTTTCTGCAACTGCTGTCCTCCAAGTGTTATGCCCATATCCAGTCTGTTCTTCCTCGTTGTGATGACCACTTCACTCTTTTGTGCTGAGAACTTCATCCCATATGATAACACTACCTTCTCCCACTCATCTAATTGCTCTTGTACTTCTTCCTCATCCTCTCCCCATACCAGAAGGTCATCAGCAAACAACATTGCCTTCATTTTCCTTTCCCCAATGCTATTTACCACTTTTCGTATGATTTCATCCATCACCACTATAAATAACAGGGGTGAGAGGGCACTTCCCTGTTTCAGACCACTCTCCAGTTGAAACCATTCCGTTCTCTCTCTTCCCACCTTTACACAGCTTTTGCTTCCCTCGTACATTGCTTTCACTCTTGCCACTGTCTCCTTGTTCACTGCTTTTGCTCTCATTGCTTCCCATACCTTGTTTCTATTAATACTATCATATGCTTTCTCAATATCCAAGAAGGTCATCACCAGATCTTTCCCATATTCATAATGGTGTTCTTGTAGCTGTCTTACTGCAAAGATGAGGTCAACTGTTGACCTTCCTGGCCTGAATCCATACTGTTCTTCCCTCAGCCCATCTTCAACTTCTGTCCGAATTCTTCTCTCCAGTACCTTCTCAAATATTTTGGCGCAGTGGCACATGAGTGTAATTCCCCTGTAGTTCTTGCATTCCTTCCTACTTCCCTTTTTAAATATGGGTATTATTATCCCTCTTTTCCAGTCCTCTGGTATTTTCTTCTCCCTCCATATCACTTTCATTACTCGAAAGAGCCAATGTGTTCCTATCACCCCTGCTGCTCTCACCATCTCCACACTCACTTCGTCTATTCCCGGTGCCTTTCCCCCTTTCATCTTCTTTAATGCTTCCTCCACTTCTTTCCATGTCAATTCCTTCTCTGAAATGTCTTGGTCACTGTCTGTTTCTTCCTCCACAATGTCCACTACGCTGGTTTTAGTTGGATTTAGGAGTTCCTTGAAGTATTCTCTCCAGATAACCTTTACTTCTTCCATATTTTCGACCTCCTTTCCATTCCTGTCCACCATTCTGACATTTTCCCCTGTATCTCTTCTCTTTGCCTTTATCATTCCATACAACACTTTCTTACTGCCATCACAGTCCTCCTCCATCATTTCTGTCCATTTCTCCAGCCATTTCTTTTTCTCTTCCTTCACTACTTCTCTTGCTTCTTTCTTCCGCTCTTGGTATTCTTCTCTTGTTCTGTCTGTCCTCTGTTGGAACCATTTCCTGAATGCTTCATTTTTCTTTTTCACTGCTTCCTTAGTTCTGGGGTTCCACCATGGTGTTTCCTTCCACCTTTTCTTTCCACTAGTTCTGCCACACACGACTTCCGCTGCTTCTACCAACACGTCCTTGAACCTATTCCATTCTTCTTCACCTGTTTTCGGATCATCCTTCAGTAACTTGTTCCTCACTAATATCTGGAACTTCTCCTTATTTCCATCCTCCTTCAGCTTCCATGTCCTTATTCTTCTTTCTTGGTTCTCAGTTCTCCTCTTTTCCTTCAGTCCTCTCACCTTGGCGACCAGCAGACGGTGGTCACTGTCCAGGGCTTCTGAAGGTATTACCCTTATATCCGTGATACTCTTCTTTGTCTCCTTCCCGCATAGAATATAGTCCACCACTGATTTCCTAGTCAAATCCCTGCTGTACCAAGTAATTTTATGGCTCTCTCTCTTCTTGTACCATGTGTTTCCAACCATTAGCCCATTTATCTTGCACAGTTCCAACAATCTCTCTCCTTCCTTATTCCTCTTTCCCCATCCTTCACCACCAATCACTTCCTCAAAACCTCTTCTATCAGTTCCGACATGGGCATTTAGGTCTCCCATGACTATCAGGTCTAATGATGGCGGGTTCAAATCCGGCCAAAGTTGTCGGATTTTTTAAGAACGTTAAAAATCCCTCAGTATGCCTTCCTTCGGAGGGGAAGTAAAGCCGGCGGTCCCATGTCATAGATTTATGGCATGTTAAAGAACCTTCCACTAATTACAACTGTGTGAAGCTAAATTGTATAGGTTAAGAATGTAAACAACGCTCTTAGGTTTCTACGTTCGTTGCCAAGAGCCGACTGCGGTGGCGTCTGGTAACTAAGTTCTGAACTAATAGTCGTTGATGGTGGTGTTTGGCGGCAAAAGTAGGAACTATTTGAAAAAGTCAAAAGTCTGCAGTCCTTACTTGAATTAAAAAACAGATAACACACACAGTCCTCAAACACGGGTTATCAGACAGATTCTACACACACCCAAAGTACACGGAGCTACATGACCGGGTTGTCGCAGCCCCTAAACTTAGGAACCATTTAGCACATATATCCGGTGCAGTAGTGACCGGGATTAGTAATTTCAATATTAGTTGTTCATTTCACCAGAACCGGAACCAAACCAGAACGTGGTAGATTATTGAACATACCTTTCTGGGAGTCATTGGGAATTGAAAATACTGTCAAATATCACTGCTGCACATTGAAAATACAATATATATTTCTAATATTGCTTAAATGAAGGTTTTTATTTGTAGCTTGTGCAACGACAGCGGACATGTTTGTGGCCGACTCATTGACATATTGCGTCATATCATATCTCATCACTGTTGCTAACATGTCCGATACAAAATACACCATACGACATACGTAACTTTGTAATTATGTGTAAAAGGAAATAAAAGGCAAAACCATTGGCCTGGATAAAGATTATTGATGCTGTGTGTGACAAAATCCAGAGGTGTTTCGCTATCTAACAATTATTAGTCTAGGCGAAAACCATTGGTCTGGATGAAAATATTGGTCTAGGCAGAAACATTGGCCTGGATAAAGACTATCTATCGTATGGCTTTTAGTGCCGGGAGTGTCCGAAGACATGTTTCGGCTCACCTGAGTCTGTAGCTGCTTCCAGCGGACACCCATAGGTGAGCTACAAGTTCCGTTCAATTTTAAGTAGTTCCAACTTTCGCCACCAGATATCAATGATACCTAGTGGTGAACGTTGGAACTTTGATAGAGCGTTCCAACGAAATCTAACCTAACAATTTAGCTGCACACAAGTTTAGTCTGTGGCAGGATCTTTTACATGCCATAAATCTATGACATGGGGCCGCCGGCTTTGCTTTCCCTCCGAAGGAAGGCATACTGAAGGATTTGTAACGCTCTTAAAAAATCCGACGACTTTGGCCGGGTTTGAACCCGCTATATTGGGCACAGCAGTTCAGCATGCTACCGACTATGCCACCGAAGCGTGACTACCCCCACTGTGCAAGACAAAAACCATAGGTGTTTATATTAGCTAACGCGACCCACAGGCCGCGCTACCTAACAATTATTGGTCTAGGCGAAAACCATTGGTCTGCCGGATGCGATATACTACCGAATGCGTGGGGTTGGCAATACTGTACATGATGCTAAAAATGGCGGAGTCAACTGGAATTTCATCTATATAAGTCGTAATCCTATTTGTGATGGCTGGGTGGGTTACGGACAGCAGAGGAGTTAACATCTATTACTATATCATCTCCAGATTTTTCCCTACCATTACTACAGGTATTTTGGCTAATTCCAGTAGTTTAAGAATGTTTTCCTTTTGTTTTGGTCAACTGTAAGTTACTGTTACTATTTCAATCGGTATTGTCACTCTGAAGATGAAACAAGGTATGAAAATCATATATTATCGAAATGTAAGTGAATAAGTCTCCCACAAATCCAACCCCTCGTCGTGGGAGATGGGCAACATAATAAAGTAGGGGATTGCCTGTAGGGGTGAAGTACAGTGCGGACTTTGTGTGCCTCAAGACCGCTACGGTAGCTGTGAAGGCCCTACAGGAACCCTGAAGAAATTACGGCTAACGGGGCTCTGGTGAAACAACTGCTGCCTTGTAGTTTGGAGTTAAGGCTAAGGGAAGAAACCCTGACAGAAAGTCAGCCTGGTGCCTCAGGCTTAAGGTGGCAGCCCTCCCAAGGCACTAGGAGGCAGAGGGTCAATCACTCGCTCCTCTTAAATAAACTGATTACGGAAACTGAAGGGAAATTACAAAACCGGACGGATAACCTGATGACGACTTTTGGCATGAAGAGGACTGAGGTGGACAAGAACTGGAGTCAAGTGAAGAGAATGGCCAGGAACCGTACTGCGTGGAGAAATTTCGCCAAGGCCCTATGCTCCGGAAGGAGCGACCGGAATTAAGTAAGTGAAAAAGGTGCGAGTGAATTCACTGGTGATGGTCCAAGAGGAGGCAACAATGAGATGTCAACCGTCAATAAAATCTTCCAGCGATGGTATTGTATACTAGATTCATTTAAATTAACAGACTTTTCGTTTCTTCTTTGGTCACTAAGTTATGTGCCATTTCAATGATTAGCCTCATTTTATGTTAGCCAACGTTTTATTTAATTAGGGACCCAACATGGCATTGCTTGACATGTGACTGCGCGGTTGCAGATATCCGCAAAATTCCTCACTATGCATATATACTGTAGTTTTCATAGCTGTGTGGATAGCGGATAAGTTGCAGATATTGTTTGGAGTAAATTTGCGGATAGATTTAAGAATACAATCCAAACTTGTTGAATACCGTACCAAGACCCAGATGTTTATGACATAGGCCCATCATATTTTTCCGTTATGTTTTTCTTTTTATGACAAATGTAGGCTAAGTTGATAATTTAAGCTGATCTCATTCAAATTATGTCATTAAGCACAATTAACGCTCCGAACAGAAAAGGGTTGCAATTCTGGCTGTATATCATCCATTTTAAACATGGCACATGACATACCTAGCCTAGGGGAGTGACTTTCTCCTCAGATGTCCATGTGTGTTGCTTTAAAAGATGAAACATATATTATTTCATAAGTATAGATTCTTCTTGCGGCGCTCACAAGCGACCGATTGAGACAAATGAGCATTCAAATGAAAGACTATAGACATTAGTAGTGACGAATTAAGACTCTTAATTTCATAAATATCTGTAATTTCTTTAAGAAACGACTTTTTAAAAAAATGTATGAAGTGTGCGATTTGCAGATACTGTTGCTGTAGGAAAATACGCTCCATAATTGCTGTCCACTTCACATTTTGGTTGCTGCGATGCCTGTTTCATGTAATTTTTTAACATTCTGAGATCTTTCCTTTATCATTTTGCATGGATTTCAGAAACAGTAAATCAAAGGAATGAGTACTCAAATCGTATAATATCATAAATATCGAATTTCCGGTGAATGTTATGTTGATCCAATTTTCAATGATTGCCTTCTTAAGTTGAGAGCGTAGAACTTGGAATTCTAACTGAAATGTAATTAGTGTTCTATAATCATTTGGTTGAAATAAAACCCTAACAACCTTTCTCCTTAAGTCTCTCATTATAAATCTATTGGGGAAAGTGTGGTTTATGGACATGCAAGATTTCTCGCACGGGTCTGCTAGTTGATCCAATTAAAAATATTAGTGTAACGCCAGTAGTTTCGGATAACAAATGTGCGGATGCGGATAAAAGTCTGGCGTGATGCGGATAACGTTTTGTTACGTTAGACTACTGGAGAATATGATACCCGAGAAATGGGAGCGACTAATGTCTGTAACAGTTGAGTAGTGCTGAACCTTCTACAAAACTACTTAAATTAGCCGAAATACCTTTCGTAATAATTGCTGAAATGCTGTGGTAACTTGGTGTTTCGTCCTCCGCTGTGTATTACCCACCTGCCATCCACTTTTTAGATTACAACTTACGGTACAGTATAAGGTCAAATTCCAGTTGTGTCCGCCATAATACGCGAGAATTATGGGACACATACAATATTGCCAACCCCACTCATCAATATTCTTTATCCAGATCTTTTGCCTGGACAAATAATTGCTATACCAAACACAGAAACACTGTTAACATGGGCTCGTCCAATAGCGTGTGTCCAGCCGAGCGCTATTGCCGCAATGATACTGGCGAGAGGAACAGAGAGAAGGCACAGCTGTATGATCGCAGTATAAAAACGCCCTTCCCCTTGAACACAAGGCGCTCTGAATGCAAGTGCATGTACAGGATTATTATTTATGTGTGCCCCGATAAACACGACAAGCTAAGCCGGTTGTGACTGGCGCAGATCGCAGGTGTGCTTACCCGGTTCAGCCGGTGGTTGGCACGCACTTTCACACTTTTACCAAACATGTTCAATAATGTGTACTTACAGTGCTCATAGGCGATGCTGCATATGTCCTCCCTCTGATGAAAGAATGTCTGTCAACTCTTTTATTATTTACGCAGCGTGTTTCCTTGAATCGTTTAACGAGCCTCTAATTGTACTGGCAGTAGGCACAGGTCTTCCTGGAAACTTGATTCAAAATTTTCGTCTAGTTTCTGAACAAGATTTTCTGCTTTTCATATACGAATTATGGATACACACACGTTCGCGCAATGTGAATTGGTGTCTAGGCATGCCCAACAATCACAGTAATCACCATACTCACTAAACTTAAGCTTTGCAGATGCATGTCCATATGAGTGACAAAACACATGTTAACTATCGATGAGTCATCAGAGCTCGCCAACCACTGGCTCAACCGCGCACGCGCGCCCACTATCTGCGCCAGTCACAGCAGGCTTAGCTTGACGTGTTTATCGAGCGCACATAGATAATGGCCCTGTATGAAATGAAGGGCCTAATCCGTCGAATATCCATGCTTACTACGGAGTGCACACATTTTTACAATTGCAATATGAGGCAGATATAAGATGTCACACAAGAATTATTCCTGTCCACCTCCTGGTGTAGCAACTAGCAGTCTTGGCTGATGCTCGAGAGGTCAGAGTTCGAATCCCAGCTCAGTTAAGCAAATGAATTCTAGTCTGAGGGCTGGAAAAGGGTACACTCAGCCTGATAAGGGGTGGGTTCGATTCTCACCTCGACCTTCCTGGAAGTGATTTCCTGTGGTTTCCCATTTATACTCCAGCCAATTACCAAGATAAGGCCACGGCCGCCTCCTTCCCAATCCTCACCTGAATTACAAATACACACTAATGCAGACATCATAGATTATCAGACAAATTCTACACACACTCTAGTACACGGGGCTAAATGACCAAGATGTCCAAGTACCTCGAATGAAACAACAAAATTTCACATGGCGTAATCTACACCCCATGAGTAACAATGCTTGTGGGCTCTTTATGGGTTAATAGAAATACAATGGGATCAGTTTTTGTTTATTGGGGACCACGTTGTGGTGTAGTGGCTAGCATACTTAGCTGTCACTCATGAGGTTTGAATTCTATTGACGACTCAGTGAAGATCTGGTCTCAGGGCTAGAACGGGGTACATTATGCCTCGTGAGGCAAAACTGAGACGAGGTGAGTTTCCTCGTCTCGATTACAAAAACACACATACAATTGCAGACACCACAATAACACAGGTAGTCAGAGATCTATGAATTATCACATACTTCTGTATTCAAAAGCTTCTTTAAAAATGCTATGCACATTGAGAATTATATTTCTCGTCTGGCTGTGCAAAACTGTTTGGCTGCCACTCGGCTTGCGAAAGGACATTGTTAAGAGTTCAAAACTTCAGCTCACAGCACCTCTTAAAGCTCCACTACTGAATTGATACAGTAATACTGTCACTCTAGTTTGTATTTCCCCGTCGAACCTAAATATTTCAACACCAAATCTTTCTCACTCTAATTATCCCCTCAGTTCAAGGACAGACACACATTTTGGCCGGTCAGAGAATAGTCAGCGAGCCTCAGGCGTGTGCAATTGAATCGGTCGGTGCTGAAAAGCATTAAGTCAAAAAAGGTCATTTTTTAAACAGTTAGTATTTTGATGTATTGACCCAAGGGCCTTGGAACAGCATAGGAAAAAATTGTCAGCCATCTGTTTAAGCCAGAAACCACTGCTACATGTAGTGCGACCAGAGGAGAAAAGCATTTAAGTCAATGACTTGCTGCCTATCAGCGCCGTATTCCTTACTTAATGTTGGCTGCACTGCAAGATTCCCGCATGTTACAGTGCTATTGTAAATTACATTTGTACAGGGATTAGGTGGTTTTTATGTTACAAATCCATTTTAAAATAAAATATCATGCGAAATATTCATTCTGGATGGCTTTATGCTGCACTAAATTGACCACGGAGCACGTAGTTACTTTCAGTTCCTTGCGTGCGTGTTGTGCATAGTGGGCTGAGCGAAATGCCACCTATTCATTGTGGCAAAACTCTTCATAGCCAACCAAACTCCTGAGGTTTTAATACAGGGTCATCATCTATGTCATCATTATCATCATCAAAGTCCCACTCCAGTCACCCGGGTGTGGTTTACAAGCCTCCTCCACTCCTTTCTGTCCTTCCATTTTTCCTGTTCCATCACTTCTGTCACATCCAATCCAGCTTCTCCAATGTCCTTCAAAATTTGGTCCAACCACCTTCTTCTCGGTCTTCCAACTAGTCTCTTTCCCTTGACTTCTTTCTAATTCCCTTCTAGCTACTCTTTCTTTACCCATTCTATTTACATGTCCGAACCAACGTAACCTTGCTTTCTGTATCTTCTGATTTAACGGTTCCATATTTAACTTTTCTCTGATTTTAGTATTTTGAATTCTATCCCTTCTTGTCTTTTTAGCTGAAGTTCTTAAAAATTTCATTTCTACTGCTTGTATCTTACTATTTTGCCTTTTATTCGTTACCAGTGTTTCCAGTCCATATGTTACAATTGGTATGAAATACTGTTTATATAATATTAATTTAAATTTAAATTTTTATCTATGTGCGCCCCGATAATCACGGCAAGCTAAGACGGCTGTGACTGCCACAGTCCGCGGACTCATATTGTTAGTTCATACGTGTTTTGTCATTCATATGGACGTGTATCTGCATAGCTTAGACGTTAGTGTTGCACGTTTAGTGAGTATTGTGATTACTGTGATTGTTGGTCATGCCTACTGTCGACCAAAATATTATGTGCACTCGAGTTTGAAGGTTGTTTGTAAAGTAACCAATAGACTTACATAAAATCCAATAACATCATCATTTTCGTAGTTCTATTTTACTTTAGTTCATGTAGGTTTGGAATTTTTAATTTATATTTTAATATTTTTTATCACAGTTGAAACCCAAAAAGTGCCCATTTTTAAGCGTGTTTCAACCATGCGTCACATTTAAGAATTATTATCTCACAACCCCTTCATCAGATCGAATCCAAATTTTAATACAATATGCATTGGAATGTTGTATAACTGGTTTATTAATTTCAAAATTTTGTGTGTTCAAGAACGAAAGTTATCATTTTTGTAAGGTAACTTTTTCTCGGCTCGGGGTCGTTGGAAAATGGAGTTCTTGGTTGTGTTGTAATCCTTATGCATCAAAAAATTATGCTGTATGAATGTGAAATACGTAAATTAATTCACTTATTTTATATTGGTTTGTATTTGTACGGGGAATTAAGACATGGTTCACCAGCTAGCCACTCCAGGAAATGCTGTACAGCGTTGCTGATATGGAGCCCATCACTTCCGAGCGAGGCGCGCCATGATGCCTGACAGAGACCAGTTTGGCAACGCTGTACAGTTTTCACCGGAGCGGCTAACTGGTGAATCATGTCTTAATTCCCCGTACAAATACAACTTTTTGACTTTTAAAGTCGGACATTTTTCCGTATTGACAGAATGTAATAATAAACAAAGTTTATATGGTTCCGCCTAGTCAATACATTGTTTTATTAGAGGTTTTATCGTGACATAATCACTTGTCTTTGCGTATGTTGGGACATGTTTCGGTGTCTAGTGACATTGACACCATCATCAGCCTATGGTTATTGGCAACACTCAATGACATTAAAATAATAATTAAAACAACACACACATGACTAAAATAACACTTTAAAAAGTTTTTAAAACACTGTCATATTGAAAGTTCAATAAAAAGTCTTAAAAAAGGCTTGCTGCACTGTTTTGGTTTCCAATGTCCTGCTTCCGATAAAAACCTCCAATATCCAGCAAGAGGTGACCAAACATAACTGGAAAAGAAAATCCCTGTGTGAACTATGATAAATATTAAAACCGAAAAAGTGGAAAGCTAAACAAAGAAAAAGTGGAAAAATATATAAAAAAAAGGTCATTGAACAAAACCTGTCTAGCAGTAGCTCGTTATCGAAAGTAGAAATCAGTGAATTTATGACACTACTTGAGTTCACACTTATAAATAATTTTTTCACCTTTAATAATAAAATCTTCAAGCAAAAAGAGGGACTGTCAATGGGCTCCCCGCTCTCTGGCATAGTAGCCAATATATACTTAGATCACCTAGAGCATGAGGAAATCATAAACAAAATTGATGGGATATTTTTTTGGGCAAGATACGTGGACGATGTATTTGTAATATTAGATGAGACGACCCTGAACATAGAAGGATTGGTACACAAATTAAATAGTCTGGATAAAAATATACAATTCACGGCAGAATCAGCGGTAAACAATAAAATAAACTTTCTTGACATCACAGTCAGTCGGATTAATAATAGATTAACATACAAAATTTTCAGAAAGCCAACCCAAACACATACAACTATAAGGCAGGACTCTAATCACCCAGGTAATCAAAAGAAAGCCGCATTTCTGAGCATGATCAACAGAGCCTTCTCCCTTCCTCTAGACCAAGCAAGCCTAAACGAAGAGCTAAAAATCATTAAGCAAGTTGCTAAAATAAACGGATTCGCACCACAGATAGTTAACAACATCATTAATAAAATTAAAAACAAACCGGTCACCCACCTAACGCCAGAACAAAAAGAGCAACCCAAGTACGCAGTCTTCACGTACTTTAACAACAAATCTTACAGCATTTCCAATATCTTTAAGAAACGCGGTCTAAAAATAGCCTACAAAACAACTAATACAAATAAAGATATTTTATTTAACACCAACAAACTGAACCACACGAACAAGTTTAGTAAATCTGGCATATACAAATTGAAATGCACCAAATGCGAAGCTAATTATTATGGACAAACCGGTAGGTCATTTGCTACAAGATATGGTGAACATTTTAACGCTCTAAAATACAATAAATTTTCCGCTATGGCCAACCACATGAAGGACAGTAAACATGAATTCACTGACATCAACAAAGACATGAGCATCCTGCATCTTGCTAAGAAAGGTACCACAATGAACATATTGGAAGAAATCGAAATAGATTTTGCCCAAAGAACAGACCCCCTAACCAATATCAATGAGATCAACTTTGAAAATAATAATGTACTCTTTGAGACCTTAACTAATTACAGAGTTAAATACAAACCACCTTAATTTTATCATTTAATCGAGGATCTACAAATCCGCTCTTTCCACCCCTTAACCCCATACCCCTATCCCGCCCCTCTACCCCCATCCCGCACCTGTCCTCCAAAATTGCCAGTATCCTTACCCTCCCCCCGCCCCTCTCGACTGAAGCCTCGCCCGCTTCCCCCAAGCTATTCCATACCAGTACTGCACAGTCTCCGTATGCCTCAGCACGGCCCGATTTCTCGCTGCTACAGCTACACCGTAAGTTCACCACACTCCTTTTTTATATATTTTTCCACTTTTTCTTTGTTTAGCTTTCCACTTTTTCGGTTTTAATATTTATCATAGTTCACACAGGGATTTTCTTTTCCAGTTATGTTTGGTCACCTCTTGCTGGATATTGGAGGTTTTTATCGGAAGCAGGACATTGGAAACCAAAACAGTGCAGCAAGCCTTTTTTAAGACTTTTTATTGAACTTTCAATATGACAGTGTTTTAAAAACTTTTTAAAGTGTTATTTTAGTCATGTGTGTGTTGTTTTAATTATTATTTTAATGTCATTGAGTGTTGCCAATAACCATAGGCTGATGATGGTGTCAATGTCACTAGACACCGAAACATGTCCCAACATACGCAAAGACAAGTGATTATGTCACGATAAAACCTCTAATAAAACAATGTATTGACTAGGCGGAACCATATAAACTTTGTTTATTATTACAAATACAAACCGATATAAAATAAGTGAATTAATTTACGTATTTCACAATCATACAGCATACCTTTTTGATGTATAAGGATTACAACGCAACCAAGAACTACATTTCCAAACCACCCAGAGCCGAGAAAAAGTTACCTTACAAAAATAACAACTTTGTTTCTTGGACACACAAAATTTTAAAATTAACAAACCAGTTATACAACATTCCAATGTATATTGTGTTAAAATTTTGATTCGATCTGTTGACGGGTTTGTGAGATAATAATTCTTAAATGTGACGTATGGTTGAAACATGCTTAAAAACGGGCAATTTTTGTGTTCCAACTGCGATAAAAAATATCAAAATATAAATTAAAAATTCCAAATCTACATGAACTAACGTAAAATAGAACGACGAAAATGATGATGTTATTGGATTTTATGTAGGTCTATTGGTTACTTCACAAACAACCTTCAAACTCGAGTACACATAATATTTTGGTCGACAGTAGACACCAATTCACATTGCACGAACGTGTGTATATCCATAATTCGTATATGAAAAGCAGAATATCTTGTTCCGAAACGAGACGAAAATTTTGAATCAAGTTTCCAGGAAGACCTGTGCCTAATGCCAGTACAATAAGGAGGCTCGCTAAACGATTTAAGAAAACAGGCTCCGTAAATAATAAAAGAGTTGACAGACATTCTTTCATCAGGAGAGGTCAGGTGTGTGTTACAAGAGAGGGAGAACATTTTCAGCATCGGCTATGAGCACTGTTAGTACACATTATTGAACATGTTTGGTAAAAGTGTGTCAGTGCGCGCCAACCACCGGCTGAACCGGGTACGCGCGCTCATGATATTCACCAGTCACAGCCTGCTTAGCTTGCCGAGTTTATCGGAGCGCACATAGATAATAACCCTGTAGAAAGGAAGGATATTTGATCCTGGCGCGTTTCATATTTACATGCAATAGATAAAGATAGGGAGGAGAGCAGGCCTATAATTTATGAAGCTGCTTACAGTAGGCTATGTCTAGTAACACTTATAATATCGGTATTCTGTGATGAAGCACTTGGTGATGCATTGAGCTACACGTCAGCTGTTCGCTTATCTCAGCTGAATGCTCCGCCTGTCGATCTCCGGTCGAACTTGTAAAATAAGTGGTTTATTTTTCGGTTTTATTATGCAAATATCTAGGAAGCATCATAAATTGGAATAACATGGAGGAATAGATAATGAACCGTATAAAATCTGCAGAGAGATGCACGTTTGCAATGAATAAACTATTCAGCAGTAAACTGTTAACAAGGACATCAAAACTCCGTGTTTATAAGACGATTGTACTACCAGTATTGATATATGAGGCAGAGACATGGACACTGAGCAAGAAGATAGGAGAATATTGACCTTTGAAAACAAAGTGTTGAGAAAAATCTTCGGGTTGGTATTAGAGCAGGGAAACTTCAGAAGAAGAAAAACACAGAAATTCACGCACTGTATAACGAACCGGATGTGATATCAGTAATAAGGAGCAGAAGAATAGAATGGCTGGGACATGGACTGAGAAGGGAAGAAGGGATGGTAAAACGAGTGCTAGAAGGAAAACCACAAGGAAAAAGACCCCTCGGTAGACCAAAGTTGAGATGGCAGGATGGAGTCAGGAAAGACCTGGAGGCCCTGGGAGCCAACAAGAATATGGCCGAAGACAGAAAGCAATGGAAGAGGCTAAAGACTTCGGTTCGTGTGGCCAAGTAAGTAAGTAAGTATTACGCAGGTCAACTCAATTGCTGTACACTCGTATCGTTTGTTGGGTATAGTGACTATTTCACTTTTAGTAGTGGTTGAAATGATGGACTTAAGATAAAATTTCCAACCAGCCGTCGGGACTACCAGAGGAGCACGTGCTCTCTGCATCAGCTGCTAGTTCTCGCTTCAATGCGCGGGCTCTATAGGCCACCGGCCAAAAACCATGGTGTAAACCGTATCTCCCAAACGGCTCGTCGTAGCACAACACGATTTGGACAGTCAGCTTCAAACTTTTTAGCTTTGTAACATAGTATCATCAAAATAATTGAATGATTAATTATTTTCGTCCACAGAGAGGAATAAAAATTGTGTACTGTCCCCGAATAAACATGAATATGCACTTATTGAATCGGAAGATTAGCTGGATTGTAGAATCTTCCAAGTCCCCAGCTAGAAAAATCTGTAAATCCTACCGACAAGTACTACAGGAGGACGCATGAAGTCATTCGATTGTGTTATGGACTATCTACATGGGCAAACAACTCAAATCTACTTTGGAGAGTGAGAAACTTACGGTTCTCTGGGGGTAACGGGATATGGAAAAGGGGTTCCTGATACCTGAATCCATTTCCACAACACAATCTCTTTACATCTATACTAATATAATAAAGCTGAAGAGTTTGTGTGTGTTTATGTGTTTAAATGTGCTAATCTCTGGAACTACCAGTCGGATTCGAAAAAATCTTTATGTATATGATAGCCTGATTCAAGAGGAATAGTTTAGGCTATGCAGCATTAGGGTACACCTCTCGGGTAACCTTGAAGATTGATTTCTGTTCAGTAAGTCAAAAGAACAAGCGCTCCAGAACGGCTTCAATAATACCGAAGTCTATTGTTGCCATGTAATGCGGGCCGCATCACTTCGCAGAATTGCGAGCTGCTTATAAATTGCAGTCATTCATTATCATTAACCGTCTCCAGCTTCCCGGGTGCGGTATAAGAGCGCTCTCCATGTTTGTCTATTCAGGTATATTTCCTCCTCCTCTACCTGGTGCCAATCGACACCTCTTCCCTGCAGGTCTTCTTTTATTTGGGAGATCCAGCGTGTCCGTGGTCTGCCTCTTGGTCTCTTGCCCTCCACATCTTGCTCAAGCCATACTCTTGCCGTTCTGCTTGGATTCATCCTCTTCACATGACCAAACCATTTCAACCTTGATGTTGCTATTGCTTCATGAAGTGGTTTCACTTGAATCTCTGCACGAATCTTCACATTTCGGATCTTGTCTCTTCTGGTCTTCTGAAGCATTGTTCTCAGGAACTTCATTTCTGTAGCCTGAAGTCTGCTACTATCTCTTCTGTTGATAGTACAAGTTTCAAGTCCATACGTCATTATAGGTAAGAAGTAGGCCTGATACATCATTTTCTTGGATGTTAAAGGAATTTGTTGGTCCCAAAGGAGGTTCCTGACCTGGTGATAAAACTGAGCTCCTTTTTGGATTCTGTTGGTGACTTCAGCAGAACATCTGTTATCTTCAGTCATAATGCTACCGAGGTATTGGAAATAATCGACTTGTTCTAATTTCGCTCCATCCAGCTCAATGCTTGTATGCAACCTCTGTCTGCTGACTGCCATTGCTACTGTCTTAGTATGACTGATTTTGAGACCAAACTCCTTAAATTGGTGGTTCCAAGCATTTAGATTCTGCTGTACTTCATTTTCTGTGCAACCCCATACCACTACATCATCTGCAAAAGCAAATGCCTTGAAATCATTTCCAGAATTCTGGTTCACCCTTTTCATAATTTCATCCATCACAGAGATAAATAGCAGTGGTGACAACGCACTGCCTTGTTGCACTCCCTTAGTTGTGGCAAACCAATCTGAATACCCATCTCCTATTTGCACACAGCTCTGGCAATAACTGTACAGCATTTTCACTTTCCTGATAAGAGTTTGTGGGATATTTCTGTTTGATAGACATTCCCATATCTTTTCTCTAGGCAAGCTATCATAGGCTTTTTCTATATCTAAGAAGACAAAGATGATATCCCTTCCTTTCTCCCAGTATTTTTCCATTATCATCCTTACTGCAAATATGAGGTCGGTGGTTGCTCTGGTGCCTCTAAATCCATATTGCTCTTCTTCTAACTGGGGTTCAAGGATGTTCCTTATCCGTTTAGCAATAATCTTCTCCATTAGCTTAAGTCCATGTGATAAAAGGGTGATTCCCCTGTAGTTGCCACAATGACGTCACGGGGAGTAATTGTGCAAAAAGATTTCTTAGGCCCCTTAAAACAGTTATCATGACAATAGTATGCCTCTGTATAAGGGCAATGGTGTTGGTGCAGTATACTGAGGTTATCAGCTGCAATAAGCGTTGGTGCTTTTAAATATACTTTCATTTATTCCGATCCTTATCCTTGAGCGCTCCAGTTCTGCAAAACAAATAAATCCACCGGGTGAAGCCGGGCACTACTGCTAGTAATTGATATAAATGACGACTCACGATTTATAAGGAAAAAAACGAACAAATTAAATTTATTAAAACTAAGAATATAATACAATTAAAATAATAATAATCTCCATCAATGAATAAAATAATTGTGGATAAAGAACTCGCTTGTCGCTAAAACACATCCTTAAAACATGTCCCACTTGGCATTTCAATCCACAGCTCCGTTCAAAATAAACAGCTAACAGCTGTTTCAGAGTTTAAACATAAGATGATAATATTTTTCAAATATTATTCTCACTTCAACTCGTTAACATAACCACTTTTAATCTATACATATAAACTCCGATTTAATAAAATCCTTTAATACCGGTACCTAGTTACAGCTCGATTTCAAAATACTGTATCGTCAACCGATCAGCTGTTTACTGACGTCCTATCAAATATTTACAATATCCACATATTGCTGATTCATCTCGAGGTGACGTAAGTTGACTGTCAGCAGTCCGCCGTGTTATCTAGTATCGCTGTCTATTCCGTCTTTGATTGGCATTGCCACGCATGCCGGGAATCGCTAATATTTAATAAAATCCATTCATATAACACCTCCCTGGTCATTCCTTATTGCTGCAATGCAATATTCAAATGTCAACAACAATATAATTATGTTGCAAAAGTTTAATATAATATTTCTCATTGTTCAACCTATCATGATTTATAGGGATTCAAATTCACCTAAATCTGATATATTCACAGTATCTATCCTTGCAAATGGAATTAACGCAAAGACATTGACTAGTCTTACTAGAGAATAAAATCTTTAAACAAACTTCATAGATCCAAATTATTATACATTCGAGTATATCTCCAGTCCTAATAGTCGTTATATATCAAATATAACGTTATGTTCAATCATCGCAAATATTCTTGCCTAGATCATCGAAATAAAAATAAAACATGAAGACAATGTTTTATAAATGATCTTCTTAGAACAATATTCTCCTAACTATATTTTTCTTATGCTAAAATTCCCAATATTCTTATTTCCAAGCAAATGAAAAAATGAAAATCCACAGCCTGCTTCCAGTCTCCGACCGGGTCAGGAATGGAATGAATGAAGCCCGCATCTAGCGGCGAGGATATGAACTGTGCCGGCTGCCGGAGGCCTGACGCACTCCTCTGGGGCAATGATTAAATGAATGACAGATGGAATGATAGTGGAGAGTGTTGCTGGAATGAAATTTTGACAGGGAAAACCAGAGTACCCGGAGAAAAACCTGTCTGCCTCCGTTTTGTCCAGCACAGATCTCACATGGAGTGACCGGGATTTGAACCACGGACCCAGCGGTGAGAGGCCGGCGTGCTGCCGCCTGAGCCACGGAGGCTTCTATTTCCAAGCAAATATATTATTGAATTTAAGAAATCATAAATTCTTAAATCCATCTTCGAAACACAATCCAAATAGTGGATAAAAAAGGCGAAATATTAAAATAATTGAAACAATTTAACTGATCATGAATATTCAAATATCTACTCTCAATTAAAATAATTATTAATTACTAAAACATGGGGAAATGGTGTGCTCGAAAATACTATCAAAACTACATAATGAAAACTTCTATTACTACATCATTTTCAGATTTATTTTTCAGCATTAGAATAGGTATTTTGGCTAATTACAATACTTAAGAAATTGTTATTGTATGTTCGGCTCTCATACCCACACTTTTAACATCTACTGTATAGACTTCATCTAACATCTACTGTATAGACTTCATCATCATCATCTGGCCGGGTCTGTTTGGAACACAAGCCTCTCCAACGTCTTCTGTCTTCCCACCATCTCTCAGCCTCCACCCTTGTCCAGTCTTCTCCTCTCTTCTTCACGCTTTCTTCCACCCCCTTCAGCCACCTGTCTCTCGGTCTCTTTCCTTTCCACTTCGTCTCGTGTATCCTCCTGGGTATCCTCTTCTCCTCCATTCGTTTTACATGTCCATACCATCTAAGTCTCGATTTCTCTATACCATCCTGTGATGGTTCCTCCTTCATTAATTCTCTGGTCCTCACATTTCTTATTCTGTCCATCTTTGTAACTCCAATACTGCTTCTCAAGAACCTCATCTCACTGGCCTGTATTTTGCTCTTCTCCCTTCCTTTCATAACCCAGGTCTCCGAGGCATACGTCAGGATAGGGACATAGTACGTCCGATATAGGATCCCTTTGCCGTTCTAAGGGACATCCCCGCTCCACAACACGCCTCCCACACTCCTCCAGAATGCCTCTGCCTGTCTCCCCAGCTCATCCACTTCTCTATCGTTTCCTCCACCATCATGCATCAGGCCTCCCAGACACCTGAAACTCTCCACCCTCCACTTACTGATTATAAACGTAGAGGAAACTTTGTTTTATATGGCCAAATTTTTTTGTAATGAGATATTGTTTGCCTTGTTTAACCCCTATGCTGCCGAATTAAATTTTGAACTTTAATCTCAAAAGATTGAATTAAGCAGTGAAAAATTAATTTTTATTCTTACCTCAAATAACTTTCTTATCGGATTACATACATACTCAAGACCACTGAAAAGTACTATTATGACATAAATATTTCTAGTGTGTGCACATACATTGCAAAAAAAGGCAAAACAAAAATGAAAAAGTGGAAGATTTTTTTTATGTATGTATATGACTTTATTTCATTATTTTTTTTCCTTCTAATGGATGACTTTAGTCATAATCACCTTCTTTCCTTCTAATTGATCGCAATTTTTAGCCTATTTTCATTTATGAAAAAAATAAAATCTTAACGGTTGGAGCCATTTCAATGAAACTCGGTAAGGTCATAGTATTATTTTGTCCGAACCCGACCGTGCCCTTGAAATTTTATTTCGTCACATCAATCCAACATGGCGTCTGTGCGAAATATTTCACCGGCATTATATATCTTCGAAACTATTACCGATATCACCCTGAAATTTTGCACGGTGATACAGGGCACTACTAGAATGAAGTTCACCTATGATGTCAGAAGAACGTTGTATCAAGCGGTTATAAAATTCTGAGGCTGTGGACCAAAGTCGAATACGGCAGGGGACGGAGTGTGATTGCCTTTCGACTACAGTCGAACATGGCAGCATAGGGTTTAGCTGAAGAAGGGATTATATCCCCAAACATGTACGACTAATGTTTTGTGGTGTTTTAAATAAGTGCAGACCATTCTTTCTCAGGCTTATCCTCTTTGAAACACACTTTTCAGTACATGAACACTGATGGAATGCACGGTGTTCCAAATTTTGATTTGTAATTCTTCTGCAGTTCGATGATTATTCATACAGTATACAGGGTGATTTTTTCCACTCTGTACAAACTCTAGGGATTGATCGAAGAGAGGATACGGAACAGAAAAGGTCTAATGAACGTATGTTTGTTAGGGACCATTTATTAGATCGTCCTTTGTTACAGAGACGGCGGTCTAATACGCGCTGTACCATGCAGCCACAGTTACAGTATGTGTTGAAAATGGTTTCCATGTGCCTTCACACATGCGTGTACACGCCAGAGCATGTTCTGTCTCACATGTTCACATCGGCCAGGCTGCATCCCAACAGTATCAAAGGCAGCATGACTACGCTGCTCCAGTGTCTCCACATCTGGAATGGGCTTTGCATACACGATACTTTTGAGATGACCCAATAACCAGAAACCATACGGGTTGAGATCAGGTGAACGAGCAGGCCATGCAACTGGACCTCCTCGTCCGATCCATCGACCAGCTGCGAATCATCAATGGTACGTCTTCCAGCAAGCGAGGGAAAGTCACCCGCAAGAAATGCCGATAGTTCCGGCCTGTAGGCCGACGTGGAAGGAAGTCTGGTCCCTAGCATGGACACCATCCATTTCCGGACATACGTTCATTAGACCATTTTTGTTCCGTATCCTCTCCGCGATCAATCTCTAGAGTTTGTACACGGTGGAAAAAATCACCCTGTATACTTCTGTTTTAAGATTTCCCCATGGATAAAAGTCACAGGCGCTTAAATCAGACTAAAAGGAGGGACCCTGATGAATATTTCTTGTAAACAGCAAATGTTGCTGTTAATTTGTAGCTCTTCAGTCGGTTAACACGATTGTACCCAAGATATAAATATATATCGACACTCCTGGAAAAAAATTGCAACCTGTATTAATTAGATTATCACAAATAATGGGGCAATTAAGGATTACGCATTTCGACCCTCAAGTGGCCATCATAAGATCCTGATCACTGTGTAGTGGGTAAAGTTTACACTTTTTATTTATTTAATTTAAGTTGCTACTATATGTTGCTGTGTTTGTGTTACTTTTCTCTTCCCTATAGAGGTTTATTTCCTGTTACCGTCGCATAAAACTATGCTAGAAATAGCATGGTTTGGAAATTTTAAATATATCGGTCGGTAAATATACACACCGTGCAAATGTTCTCTGTATCTCTGAAGTGAGATATCCACTCCACTCATTATGGTACCATAGTGGACATTACTCATTGCCCAATTACAAAATCTTATTATTGCAATGAAATCTGCAGGCTGTAAGATACAGTAATAGAATGGAACAACACTAGGAAGTGAAGCTTCAATGTTTTTGCATTCCTCTATAGACTACAGAACATGCGTTCGACTGAGGCGATGTGTATCAGTAGGCCATGGTTCTGTTATGTTAACAGTTGTACACCCATTAAAACACACAATTGTTGCCAACAGATGTAGATTGCCACTAATATTCTACTATTGTTCACACAGAAAATTATGATGGAGATGGGTTTACGTAACAATGAGATTACAAATATAATATTATTAAATTTGTACAGTTCTTCATTATCAATTAATTGTCGGTTGGTATCACTGCATGCTATTCAATCTTCTACACTACAATAAATATCCACTTTACAATACAATGTTTATCGATCACTATTTTGTACAATTGATACATGTTTCGGCTCTTTGAGCCTTCTTCAGTCAAATGGCACAATAAATTCTCACAGTTCAATCTAAAACTAATAATCGTGACATTCTCAATTTAAGATTTTCACATTCGTCAAATGCAATTAAAAACAAAGAAATAAAATATTTAAAATCTGAGTAAAATCCCTTTGTCATTATTATCTATGAAGTAAAACAATCGCCGAATTTCATCTATTCTTCGCGGTGCATCTGTAACACGAAAAACCCACTAACAGACAAAATTTTAGTGTGAAAGCTTTAAAAAAAACTCTATTTGACTATTGGCAACTCCAGCTATCTGATATGACATCTAGCGGTAAAAATGAGAAACTTACGAAGTAGGGTACATTTGTCACGTGGTGACTGTTTGTATATGGTTTCTTGTATTGGTAAGCAGATCGTGGTAAATTCTTCGTGATTATACATAAGTAATAATTTTTACTCGTTGATAAGAGTGCAAAATGAGTAAAAGCAAAGTATATTGCTCAGTTTACGGCTGTAAGTCGATGTTAAAGAGGGCTGCGGATATACGTTTTCATCACTTTCCAAAAGATGCAAATAGCAATAGCCGAAAGGTGACGATACCAAATAAATACGGGCAACAAGAGCGGGTTGGACCACTCACCACTACACTCACTGACGACAGGACGGTTGTTCACTTACGCCGTGCCAAGCCGCACCTAGACAGCCAAGCACATTAGCCGATCCAAGCCATACCAAGACATCCAAGCCTAGGCCTACTGCAGCCGAGGACAGCCAAGCTTCATCAGTCAGGTATCCTTTCCCGCTCCCTAGTTCATTTCCAATAACCCTACCAACCGTCATCACCTCGCCCTGCGATATCCGAGCCATTCCACAACGAGTCATATAGGCCTAATTTGACTTCGCAGGGTTAATACCTACCATCCAAATCAAGCAATTCCTGTCTACCCCGAGTTTTAATACAAGTTAAACTCATCCCTTCACCCTACCAAGCAGCAAGTAATTTCTAGAGTCTATAGTACAGTGAGCAAACTCAAATATGCTTTTAAACGTAACAGCGCCATGACTCGAACTGCACAAAAACAAATACCAGCAGACAACCGATGATTGATAATATGCAATTGACACATAAAATCCAGTGGAACACACAAATTAGATCACGTGTATCGCACAGTTATACAAATATACAATTGAAAATAATACTGTCATTATTTTAGGGACCACATTTACTGATTATAACTGAAAAATAAAAAGTGTTCCATATCAAACGCGTGTTATTGAGTAATTTTACCCTACTTATCCAGACGACCGCAGCGCCCCAAGTGTTAGTTTGAGTTGCCAATAACTTACCCCATATATGGGCGCAGCATATATGTCAACAGTTTTTGATTAATTGGGTAGATCAGGTACGTAGTTGTTACTTGCTTATTAATCTTGTATTTTGTGATTGTCGTCCTGTTAAAGCAAGAAATGTTTGTTTAATAAAATGAAGAAACTGAAGAGTAAAACAATGCGAACCCAACATTTATGGAAAGCGAGATATTTACATACCGTACCGTACTCGAAGTAAGTGTTTGTCACACTATAAGTTGAATATGGAAACATCTATTGTATCAACACCCGCCACTACGTGTCTTACAGATGACTGACTTTCTAACCTACTGGTTGGGAGTGTGTGCCATGAAGAGTGGGCTGCATGTACACATCAGAGACTTACGTCACTGAGGGGTGGAGATGGTTCTCTGTTTGTTTCAATCTCTCAACCTTATTTTTGTAATCGTGTTAAATAACACATTGTCATAAGTTAAATCATTCTGATTGTTTATTGGGTCTGTGTTTTGGGCATTATGAATTTCTATATTTTCCAGCACATTGAGTTTTTTGCCTTTACTGATTATGCGTACTATTTCTAAATCCTAATTTACAGACCTGAAATTATGTTTTTTCTCGACCATGTGATTCGCCATATATATTTTAATGCACTGGTGTGTTCCCCGTATCTTATGCTATAAGCTCTCCCTGTTTGTCCCAAATATGTAGCATCGCAATCCTTGCAGTTCAATTTGTATACTCCGGACTTGCTGAAATTGTTTTATTGACACTATTATGATTGAAAAAGATGTTGCTATTGTTATTTTGTGTTTAATCCACTATGTTCATATTATACTTTCTGATTGTGTTTGTTATTGTATGTACTTTTAGTTTTACCTATGTGAAACTGGCGAAATTTTGTGATCATTTTCTAGTGTCATTTCAAATTTGTTAATGATCTTGTTCTTTATTCTATTGTGAGTACCCATTTTTTCTAGCGTTGTTGGCTATGAGTTTTAGTTCCTTATTTAGATTTTCTTCACTAAGTGGAATTTTTAGTGCCTTACTGAGTAAGCTATAAAATGCAGCTTTCTTTTGGATCTCGGGATGATTAGATTTTTTATTGTTATATCTGTTTGGGTTGGTTTTCGATATATTTCATAATGTAGCGTGTTCTATATTTTATTTACTTTTAAATCTAAGTAGTTTAAGCAATTTTCTTTTTGGGATTCCTGATCTTGTCTTTTCAGGTCTTCTGGATCATAGTACGCAGGAACTTCATTTCTGCTGCTTGGAGTTTCAAAATTGTATTGATAATACAATAGAAAATAATTTTGGGTGTTTGTATATAACTATAAAATGGACTAAAACAGTTTTTTCTTTAAAAAATATCTTTTTTTTTTAGCGTATGGCTTTTAGTGCCAGGAGTGTCCGAGGACATGTTCGGCTCGCCAGTTTTGTAGCTGCTTCGAGACGGACACCCAATGGGTGAGCTACAAGTACCGTTGGAGGGGGGGGGGGAGTTGGAATGTAAGGGCTAGGAATTGGAAGGTAGCGGCTGTGGCCTATACTTGGGGACCAACCCCGGCATTTGCCTGGAATGAAGATGGGAAACCACAGAAGACCATCTTCAAGGTTGCCGGCGGGGGGATTCGAACCTCCGCGCCTCCCGGATGTGAGCGACTGCCAGCAGTCATGCTGTAACGACCTCGGCTAACTCACCCAGTAAAAAATATCTTATGATGGTCAACGGGGTGTGATTTCTATAAGTTGAATACAGGCTCTTAGCGGTATGGAGCAAAGGTTGGAATATGTAAGCTATCTTCCCGCTCCAATGGAAATTTGACAAAGAACTGTTGTTTATTAATTTATGGCTTTTCGATTTTCATTTACGTAGTCCTGACTAGAAACATTCAATTTTGCTATTTCAAAAATTATTTCTTTATCTCTTGTGATTTAAAAATGTTTATGTTCGACCCTCACTATTATGTGTTTGAAAACTGTATCATAATGATGGTCATTATAACACCGTTTTTCATTACGATACAGTTTCTCCAGCCAATCAGAGCTCGTTCATTGACCAATTAGGAAACGATAATTTCGCGCATGCGCTCAAAATCCAACATGTCGGACATAAACACAACATCGAACTATAATAAATTACCGACATGGAATACCCACCGTCCATATGTTCGCGTAAATAAACTAGCGAATATGAGACAAGAAATAGCACAGTACCTTAAAATCACTAACACTAATTTCTACACAGAGCATTGTCTTCAAATGACTGCGGTGACAATATTACTGAGGGACGGCTGATGTAAACATATGGCTGCATATGGCATTGAGAGCCCACAGAGCGCATGCGTCGGCCGTTCAAAGCTCTTGAAAGACGAAGCTATAACACCCAACGCTCGCTCTGTGATCACAAAATTCCAGTAGCTGACTCTCAACAGATATTTATTAATATTTATGTTAAAACATATAATAAAGTAATAATTATCGTCGAACATAAACAGTCGTATGCAACTCGCCTATAATGGTAATTAAGACACTCGTATGGAAATTATAAAACTCGCATACGCTCGTTTTATAAAAAATACTCGTGTCTTAATTATAGCCATTATAGGCTCGTTGCATAATGTACTATTAAAGCTCTGTGGATCAAGCTGAAAAAAGTTGCTTGTTTATGAGAGTAATGAATCATTTTTGATTATAGTAGCTGTTTGTGTTGGTTAACGGTACACACTGTACGCGATTTGGTTATTTTTCTTTGTTAACATCTAGATAATTGAGTGATCTTTATTTTCTTTCTCCAGGGTAAATATTGTATATGTAAATCTATGACTTTAGTCATATTTCTATCTTTTCCCGTATTGTTTATGATATAACACAATAAATATCCAAATACAATGTTTATCAATCACTATTTTTTGTTGTTGTTGTAAATTTTAGTGATTGATAAACATTGCATTGTAAAGTGGATATTTATTGTAGTGAAAATATCGTATATTTCGATCTAAGCTATTTATGAGGTTTAGTAATGTTTCTGCTTTTACTACATGTTCCATTAATTACAACAAAGAGGCAGATGACCTCACTGTTCCACCCCTTAAAACCTCAATTACAACTAACCTCCCCCAAAATATTAGACCGTTTATTTGTTTCTTCTTGTAAATGATCTAGGTGGATGTTGGTTATAATCCTGCATAGCCCGTCATACAGTTTGTGTATTTTCTTATTGAACGTGAAATAGCTTTTGCTCAAGGTGGAATTCAATATCTACATAAATTCCTCTATTTCATTTCTTTTCAATTTACTGTGATTAGATTTACTTCTTTAATTTTCTGTGTTTCTTACAGCGAGATATTTGAATACATTTGTGCGAGCTTTGAGATTAATATTTTGTGTGTGTTCAAGAATAACGTAAAACAAAACTTACCCCAGTGTGATTGCCTGAGGCATCTGTTAGACTGCGGTGTTATGCAATCAAGGAGGAGTGGGCTGACCTCGGATTGAAAGTTCGAATGTTTTGCATCAAAAAGTGAATGCAACAGCATGAACACTGACGAAATTGTAATTGTTTCAGGGCTCCCGTGGAAACCCTCCCCCACCACCACCGGCCACTACCAACTGAAGCATATTTAAATTTTATCTTTGTGATTTGCACGTTTTCATAAGTGTGTCAATAGCAGGAAGGGACCTTCACAGTGTGACTGGGTAGAGGTTATGTTTTGACTACACGGTCTACTTTTGATTTTTAAGTAAGTATTAACCCTTCTCAGGCAAAATTAATTCTCACACAAGATAATTTATAATGGGCAGGTGCCCATCAAATTGTTGTTTTGAGTTTTAACTTTATGGTGGAACACGAATCTCTTTGTGAATAACATATTTGTTATCCTTACTTAAGAGTTCAATTTGCATAGTTTGAATTGATGCAAAATTGATGATAGTGGAAGGAACTGTAATCACACACCATGTTCCTGGAATCTCTTTCTTCATTGCAGATTTTGCATTCAAATGATAAATTAAAGGATGAGTTAGAACGGTACACTCAGAGTATAACAGCTGTTTCTTCCACCAAGTGTGTACAGGTTCTTCTTCTTCTTGTTACTAGATTCTCCTCTGATTCAACATTCCATATTTTAAAAAAACTGAGGAACTTGGCAAATTTCAAGTTCGGGAATTGGTTCTAAGTTTAAAAGTATTCCGTAGAGAAGAAAGCCCTGTTGATAACAAAATGGGTTGAGCTGTATTCAGTAAGAGGAATCATATTTACTGAGGAGTTATGTAAATAATTATAATTATAAAACAAATGATGCTGAGATAGTTGTGTGGGGTTAATAGTTACATTGTTAGCACAAAATAAGTTTCTTTGAAACATCGCTTTTGTTAAAAATAATTCTATTTTGCCTTGCAAACTAAAGAAGTTTATTTAGTTAAATTAGCTGCACTGATATGAGTCTATAGCGAGGGAGTAGAGAACATCACTCAAATCATTTCAATATTATGGAGATTTTCTTCTTATTTTTTAGATAACATTGTTATTTTTCTTCCATGGTCCAATGGAATTTTTCCACTACAGAGAAAATGTGGGTTTTGTTTTCTGAAAATGGCTGCGAGTTTAGTAGATGTACCTGCAAATAATGTTGTACTAAATTCTTTCAGATAACACACATCACAAGCAAAACGTTTCCTATGGACGTATTCAGTTCTATAGAGGGAGATAACTCTTTTCTCTTTGTTTATGGAGAATATATAAGTGTATATAATAGAGGAATTGATGTTGTAAGTATTTGTAAAATATATATATATATATATATATATATATATATATATTGCAACAGAATATCTATATATATGTATAAACATGTAATGCTATGTTGGAAAAGACATTAAAGTAATATACGAATCTCCATTGTTTGAGTTTTCTTGTGATTCAATTTCCAAGACAGGAGATAGCCAAGAAGAGCTTATTTGAACATACAGCAAGAGCTCCAGTCCGCTGCGCTCTTTGTAGCTTCCATGTGGTTTGATGCCTTTCAAGAGGTAATAAGGAACTTTGATCATGAAGCACAATTGGGAAAACACAAGAGACATTATGGACCTAACTCAACATCAAAGGACACATTTAAATACATTCTTCGAATAATATAAGGACAACATTAACAGAAACCACAAGAAACTTACAACAAGTCGAGACAAAATGTTTAATGAACCAAGAACAACATAAGTTAATAAATGACAGTTATCAACAAATCCGACTCGAATCGATTTCACAAATAACAGATTCAATAGACTTTAAACCAGAACCACCTCACAAGCTAAATCCAGTTGACTTGACATAGAAATTCAAGACAGTAATTTTTATATAGGATAATATTTACATGCAAATTCCTTAGTTTAATAACTGGACAACTTCATTCCCCACCGAAGGAAGGCATACTGAGGGATTTTTAACGCTCTTAAAAAATCTGACGATTTCGGCCGGGTTTGAACCCGCGATCTTGGGCATAGAAGCTCAGCATGCTACCAACTACGCCACCGAAGTCGCCTAAAATATGAATTTAAATAAGAACCATACCTGACTAAAAATACATGTCAAGAACTACTAAATTTAAATTCCATTAAAACAGCAGTTAATAATCATTATATTTAGCTTTTATTTAAAGTGAGACATAAAACCAATTTGAAATTCCTATATCCCTATATACAGGATTATTCACCTAAGATGTTACACAGAAATGACGTCTAAACCATTAATGATATCGGTATTCTGTTTTCATATTCGTAAATAATACTCAGGGGCTTGGAAAATAATGTGCTACCGGTACTTATTCTTATGGGGAGAGTAATAACCGAGATATTGATACTAACTCCATATTTTTAAATGGAACGGCACAAATTCATACATCTAGCCCAAAAGTTGAACTGCATACAAGTTCGAATATGTAAGTATTTTCAAAATCGGACAGTTACTTTTTAAGATATCAATAAGAACAGCATGCACTATTGTGCATGCCGTATCAGACAGTGTGCAGTCGGGCAAGCAGGTTCCTGGGTGTGATACCAGGCTCGGAATGGATACCATGCATGTAGGCATATCGTACACATATGATGGGTTTGCAAAGTGTGGATGGGCGGCTTCGGTGTCGTAGTTGGTAGCATGCTGAGCTTCTATGCCCAAGACTGCGGGTTCAAATCCGGCCGAAGTCGTCTGATTTTTTAAGAGCGTTAAAAATCCCTCAGTATTCCTTCCTTCGGAGGGGAAGTAAAGCCGGCGATCCCATGTCGTAGATTTATGGCATGTTAAAGACCCTTCCACTAATTATACCTGTGTGAAGCTAAATTATATAGGTTAAGAATGTAAACAACGCTCTTAGGTTCCTACGTTCGTTGCCAAGAGCCAACTACGGTGGCATCTGGTAGCTAAGTTCTGAACTAGTAGTCGTTGACGGTGGTGTTTGGCGGCAAAAGTAGGAACTATTTGAAAAATTCATAAGTCTGTAGTCGTTACTTGAATTAAAACAGACAACACACACTAATACAGTCATCACAAATAACACCGGTTATCAGACAGATTCTACACACACCCAAAGTACACGGGGCTACATGACCGCGTTGTCGCAGCCCCTAAACTTAGGAACCAACCAACCGAAGTGTGGATGACAGGACAAGGAGGGTGGATGTTTTTAAAAGGAATAAAATAATTACTTTGACTTCTAAGGAACATAACAAAAGCAATAATAGTCACTGGTTTGAGTGTACAGTACATACTACTGTATGAATTGAGAAATAAACATAATACAGGGCACCTGAAGAGCTCCTTCTAGAAAAGCAAATGAATTGTCCGAGGTAGACTTCATTGGAAATGATCCTAAGGGCGTGGGCACTGGAACATAACGCCTCGTCAGAGTAATTGGTATGAACCCAGGAAATTGCTGGCCCAACTGCACGTTGTCTGATGCGACATGCACAACAGTGCACGCTGTTCTTATTGATATCTCAAAAAGTAACTGTCCGATTTTGAAAATACTTACATATTTGAACTTGTACGCAGTTAAACTTTTGGGCGAGCTGTATGTATTTGTGCCATTCCATTTAAAAATATGGAGTTAATATCGATATCTCAGTTATTACTCTTCCCATCATCATCCTCATCTTGCACAGTGTCCAGCCACTGGCCGGGTCTGTTTGGAACACAAGTTTCTCGACAACGTCTTCTGTCTTCCCACCATCTCTCAGCCTCCACCCTTGTCCAGTCTTCTCCTCTCTTCTTCATGCTTTCTTCCACCCCCTTCAGCCACCTCTCGGTCTTTCCTTCCCACTTCATCTCGTGTATCCTCCTCTCCTCCATTCGTTTTACATGTCCATACCATCTAAGTCTAGATTTCTCTATACCTTCCTGTAATGGTTCCTCCTTCATTAATTCTCTGGTCCTCACATTTCTTATTCTGTCCATCTTTGTAGCTCCAATACTGCTTCTCAAGAACCTCATCTCACTGGCCTGTATTTTGCTCTTCTCCCTTCCTTTCATAACCCAGGTCTCCGAGGCATATGTCAGGATAGGGACATAGTACGTCCGATATATGATCTTTTGGCTGTTCTGAGGGACATCCTTGCTCCATAACATGCTTCTCACACTCCTCCGGAATGCTTCTGCCTGTCTCCCCCGCTCATTTATTTCTCTATAGTTTCTTCCATTATCTTGTGTCAAGCGTCCCAGGTACTTGAAACTCTCCACTTTTTTCAGCTGTTCCCCACCAATTGTTATTCCCGTTGTGGTTCTTTCCTTCTTCCTTGTTGTGATCACCATCTCTCTTATTTATGCTAAATTTCATCCCATATCCTTGTATTATTCCTTCCCACACGTCCAACTGTTCCTGTACCTCCTCCTCCCTGTTTCCCCAAAATCATCTGCAAACACCATTGCTTTCATCTTTCCTTCCCCAATTACTTGTGCCACTCGGGACATTATGTCATCCATCACCACAATGAAAAGTAACGGTGACAGTGCACTTCCTTGTTTCAGGCCGTTTTTCTGTTCCAACCAGTCCGATCTCTCTCCTCCCACTTTCACACAGCTCACGCTTCCCTTGTACATCTCCTTTATCCTCCGTATAGTCCATTTTTCTACTCCTCTATCCTCCAGGCACTTCCATACTTTGTTTCTGCATACACTGTCATATGCTTTCTCAATGTCCAGGAAGGCCATCAGTAGATCTGTTCCATACTCATAGTGCTCTTCTTGTAACTGCCTTACAGCAAAAATCAAATCCACTGTGGACCTTCCTGCTCTGAAGCCATGTTGTTCTTCCCTCATCCCTCCTTCTATCCTTGTCATAATTCTCCTTTCCAAAACTTTCTCAAACATCTTTCCACAATGACTCATCAGTGTTATTCCCCGATAGTTTCTGCATTCTGTTCTACTTCCTTTCTTGAAGATCGGGACAATTATTCCCTTTTTCCAGTCCTCTGGGGTCTTCCTTTCCTTCCATGCTGTCTTCATCACTCGGTACAACCATTGTATCCCCACCTCTCCTGCTGCTCTCACCATCTCTACACTCAACTCATCCACACCCAGTGCCTTCCCTCCTTTCATCTTCCTCACTGCATCTTCCACCCCTGGGTATCATTTACGAATATGAAAACAGAATACTGATATCATTAATGGTTTAGACGTTATTTCCGTGTAACATCTTAGTTGAATAACCCTGTATTGTGAAAGTTTGAGTGTCTGTTTGTTACCTCTTCACACTAAAATGGCTGGACGGATTTGGATGAAATTTGAAATGGAGATAGCTTATACCCTGGATTAACATACAGGGTATAGGCTGCCTATCATCCATATATACATATATAGCTCAATGTTCGTAGTTAGGCCCTTTGGCACAAATCTACACCGTTCTACCGATCTGGACCAAATTTTACATATTAACACTTTGTAACCCAAAGATTATCACTGTGCACTTGAAATTTTAAGCAGCCCTCTCCATTTCCTGCAATTAGGCCCTTTGGCACAAATCTGCACGTTGAACCGATCTGGACCAAATTCCATACTTGCCCTCTAAAACCCGACAAGTAACACTGTCCACTTCAAATTTCACACAGCCCTCTCCATTTCCTGCATTTAGGCCCTTTGGCACCTACGTACAACGTTTCACCGATCTGAACCAAATTTTACATACTTACCCTGTGGTTTCCTGCGAGTAACATATATAGCTCAATGTTCGTAGTTAGGCCCTTTGGCACAAATCTACACTTGAAATTTTGGACAACCCCTCTCCATTCCCTACATTTAGGCCCTTTGGTACAAATGTACACCGTTCAATCAATCTAAACCAAATTTTACGTACTTACCCTATGGATTCCTGCGAGTAGCACTGTCCAATTGAGATTTCGGACAGCCCTCTCCATTCCCTACATTTAAGCCCTTTGGCATAAATCTGCACCGTTTAACCGTACAGAACCAAATTTTACATACTAATCTTTTGGAACACTGCGGATTACACTGATAGCTTATACTCTTAATTAGTACATAGGCTGCCTTTCATCCATATATGGTATACAGGGTCTTTATATTTACTTGGCAAGGATATTCCCGCTCACGCGCTTCGCCAGTGACGGCTCAGTTTCCAGCTACCACGCGTGCATATGTATGGCAGAATACGTTGCTTAAAATCAGTATCATGCATTTTTACTCACCATGTTAAAGGTAGATGCTGAAAATGTTCCCCATCCGCTGCCTAACATAATCGGCATCTCCTTATGAAGTTTCCGGTTAATTTAGCCTCAGTAATGAAATAACTACCTTTACGTCTTTTTATTGTTTACTGAACCTGTACATTTGAATTAATAGCAACACCCTGAATAGCTTAAGGAAAAATACTTCTAATTCCGATAGATTTGCCATTCAAGTGCAGTTCCCTCTTCAAATAATATTCCCACTATTAACAAAGCACAATGACACACATTTAACAGCAGCAGGTGTACCATTTTTTCCCATGGGCAACTGTAGGCTATGTGGCGTGCTCACGAGTATCGTTGTCTCAGCAAAACATGCCAAAACCAGAAACGTAATTTTAAAGTATGGTCACATAAGGTAACATCGTACCCTGTACACTTTCTCAACTCTATGGAATTCCCATTTTGCGGCTCATACTAATATACTGTAGGCATCAGAATTTTCCGAATTGAAATAGACCCACCCAGCCGAGATTGCTGTAATAGATTGGACCAATTATCAGCATTGCCTTCTCGCGTGCAAAGCCGCTGGTACCTGCTAGTAGTACTACAAAGAATGTCTTATACAATCCGCAAATTCTCTTCGCAGTGGGTCTCGCCTAACGGGCCATGTTGGATTGGCAGCACATTCATGCTGCAGTATATGCAGTCCCACCGCAGCGCTTGTTCCGTGTTGACCTTCACTGTTGTGATAGGGTGAGGAATTCCGGTTCATTATTACTGACAGTGTTGACGATGTAAGTTGTGTACAGTGTCACGCTGTGGACACCTCGAAGCAGGAAAACTTAAACTAAATTGCCGCCTTACAGGCTCCGTAAAATTTCCACTGGCACGGAAAACATCTTCCACTAAGAACACACGCTCTTCCGTAGTCAGCATTCCAACTAGACTCAGCTTACACAAGAACTTGACAAGAACACCAACTTACAGCATCAACACTATCACACACAGGCACTCACTGTCAGCAATAATGAACCGAGCTATGGTGAGACTGCATATACTGCGACATGAATGTACTGCCAACCTAACACACCCCACATGGCGAGATCCGCATAGCTCGCCACTGCGGAGAGAGATGATGATGATAATTGTTGTTTTAAGGGGCCTAACATCTAGGTTATCGGCCCCGCTGCGGAGAGAATTTGCGGGCACACTGTATAAGGAAATACTTCAGTAAGTATTTTCCCATTGACCGTCACTGTTTTGACAGGTTCAACTAGTGAATTTTAAAGTAGTAGGTGGCAACATTTAACTGCCCAATTTACTCTTTTCATGAAGCGGCTTCGGTGGCGTAGTTGGTAGCATGCTGAGCTTCTATGCCCAAGATCGCAGGTTCAAACCCGGCCAAAGTCATCGGATTTTTTAAGAGTGTTAAAAATCCCTCAGTATGCCTTCATTCGGAGGGGAAGTAAAGCCGGCGGTCCCATGTCATAGATTTATGGCATGTTAAAGAACCTTCCACTAATTACACCTGTGTAAGCTAAATTATAGGTTAAGAATGTAAACAATGCTCTTAGGTTCCTACGTTCGTCGCCAGGAGCCGACTGCGGTGGCGTCTAGTAGCCAAGTTCGGAACTAATAGTCGTTGAGGTGGCAGCAAAAGTAGTAACTATTTGAAAAATATAAGGTCTGCAGTCCTTACTTGAATTAAAAAGCAGATAACACACACTAATACAGTCATCACAATTAACACCGGTTGTCAGACAGATTCTACACACTCCCAAAGTACACGGGGCTACATGACCGCGTTGTCGCAGCCTCTAAACTGAGGAACCAATCAACTCTTTTCATTACCACTCGGGTTAGTTTCAAAAACCCATTGAGATCATTACTTGGTAAATGCACACAGATTTTTTGACTTAAGGTCCTCTATTTGCTAGAACGGTTAATTGATTCTTTTTATCTATTAGACTTTTGAGAGGTTGGTTGGTGGTTCCTTAGTTTAGGGGCTGCAACAACGCGGTCATGTAGCCCCGTGTACTCTGGGTGTGTGTAGAATCTGTCTTGATAACCCGTGTTAATTGTGATGACTGTATTAGTGTGTGTTATCCATTTTTAATTCAAGTAAGGACTGCAGACGATAATTTCAAGTAGTTCCTGCTTTCGCTACCAAATACTACTGTCCATGACACCTAGCTGTGAACTTGGCTGCTACTAGATGCCATCGCAACTAACGTTGGAACTTAAGAGCATTAATCAAACCCAACCTACAAATTTTGCTTCATACAAGTTTGAAACATTTCTAAATAGTACTTGCTCTAAAATTAGTGAACTTATCTTCTTTCTCATAATAATATTCGCTCCACAGTTGGGTGTCAATGAAACCAATTCTAAATCTTCTTCCTAGCATTAATCCTTTGCGGGGTCTGCTATTTTGCTATATCTCCTCCACTTCTTTTGGTCGTTGACATCTTCTGGTGTTAGACCAACAGCGTGCATGTCAGCCCTGATGTAGTCAGTCCACAGCTTTGCAGGTCTTCCACGTGGTCTTGTTCCACCTGGGTTAATGTGGAGTGCTGTTTTGGCAACTGAGTTGTTCTGTCTTCTCATGACGTGACCGTACCAGCGTAGACAAGCCTCCCTCACCTTCTCAACAATTGGTGCAACACCAAATCTTCGCCGGACGTCTGTGTTCCTTGCGTGGTCAAATCGGGTCAGCTCCATCGACCATCGGAGCATCTTCATTTCCATTGTATTCAAAATTTGCTCATGTCATTTGGTCATAGGGCGACATTCAGTCCCATAGATGGCTGCTGGGTGTACCATAGACTTATATACCTTAGCCTTTAAATCTTTTTATCACAGAGAACTCCAGTAACTTGTCTCCACTTGAGCCAGGCTGCGTTTACCCTCATCCGAGTACCAGGAGTGGCGTCACAATTTGAAGTGACAGTGGACCCTAAGTACTTAAAATGCATGGTCTTCTGCAGATTTTCTGTGCTGATACTGATGGTACCTCTAGTTTGGGGGCCACATTCCAGGTATTCTGTCTTCTGGATATTGAGGTGTAGTCCATTTTCAGCGAGTCGGTCGTTCCACGTTTGAACCCTGTGCTGGAGTTCAGGGCGGGTTTTTTGGACAAGTACCACATCATCCGCATAGAGAAGGGTCCAGGGATGTGAGGTCTGTATGTCTGTCAATGCTGTATCCATGCAGAGGATGAATAACAGTGGTGATAGAGCAGAACCCTGATGAACACCCACAGTGATTTCAAAAGTTGGGGAGACTCCAGCTGGACTCCGAACTACACTAGTGGCATTGCGATACAGAAGTTGCACCCAGCTTACATATTCCTCAGGGACTCCATGGCAACAAAGAGCTCGCCAAATAAGATCATGAGGGACACGGCCAAAAGCTTTCTCTAAATCGAGAAATGCCAGGTGTACACTCCGCTGCCTCTCTCTGTGCTTTTCCATTAAAAGGCGTGTGGCATGGACAGCATCGACGGTACTGCATCCCTTAACAAACCCACACTGGTACTTAATGTCGGGATCGAATCAATAACAACTAACCCCCTACGTTGGGCAATCAATGTAACAAATCTCTTCTTCTAACTGATAGGCGGTCAACCAACAACATCCTACATTGAGCAATCAATGTAACTAATCTCTTCCTTCTAATAATTCGGGGTCTATCTAGCATTAAATACGCAAGGAAATAAGAAATACAATTCTTGTATTACTTGTTTGTCTACATGTAAGCAAGCTTCAATTACCTGCATCTCTTGTACAGTTTTCACAAAAACTTTAATGAGGAAAGGGGCTCCTCACAATATTCAATATTCTTCTGCTCCTTTTTTTATTACTCCACTTTTTCAGGGTAACACAACCCTTAATACTGTCTGCATGGACAAACCAATTCATAATACTTGATACTCTTCTTTCCTTATTCTTGTTGCTTCAATAAGCCTCTACCATACATCAAAACATAATATTCTCATAACTGCCTACACAAATCATCCCCACAAACAGAAAAGATATAACGTCCACATCACCATCCCAAAACAACATTTTTCTTACTTCAAAATAAACCTTGCCATTCCTCAGAACATAACATAATCTTGATTCTCCCTGCCTCTGATACAATTTCTAACTGGACATTCCTTCATAACTATTCTCTCAACAAAGCCTCTATACATTTTCACTAAACATAACCCAATCCATACTATTATCCTCCCTCTTTTTAACTACTCTCTATGGCAACAACTTATCAACCAACAAGAAGACTCAATACAAAACCCTATCATAAAAGAAACATAATTATAACCTGACATTAGCAAAGCCACCTGCCACCTACTGGTGGACCACCACTAAAGAATCCAGTAGGCACTAAATACTAGACTCTCTGTGGTGCTCCATCAATGGTTGGTAACATCACACACCATTCATAATGTCGCTTATTGTGGTCCGTATTGACGTAAATATATTTTGAATGAATATTAAAATATCAGCCTTTCAATACAATTTATTAATTAGTACTTACAGGTACATGTTTCGGGGGCTGCTTAACAAAAACTTTTAAGAAAACTTTCTTTGTTCACAAGCAGATATAAATCACATGAAGATAGTTTCCATAGAATATTAAGATTGTCCTTTTTTTTTTCTTCATTGTTTTCAGCTCTTGTTTAATGTTCCAAAGATGTTCTTCTTGATGGATTTTTAGGCCTGTGTGCACCAAATACATTGACTTGGGCCGGTGTAGTGGGGCCGTTGCCTGATTGCGTCATCATGGGACTACCTCTAGTCCTTATGTTATTCCTGGTAAACATCTAGCCGGAGAACTGAGAAAACATTGGTAGTTGCATCACGTGTTGTTGATTGTAGTGCGTTCGGGCGTGAACAAATGTAGACTGAATGTGCCTGGCAGAGAGCCTTTCTGCTGTGTGTCAGTGACGTGCATGGGGAGGCTAAGGGAATGGGAATGGGCGAGGTTTATGACGTGCCGTGGAGTGCTATTGTGGGGATTGATTACTGCGTTGATGGGAGGTGTCGTCTTTAAATGAAAAATAATGGGTATAAATAGTGAAATCTAGCCAGAAAGTTTTATCTATTACTATATAATGTGTCTATTAGTGTACCGTATAAAATGCTGGTTTCGAAAATTATTTCATTGAGATTATGTGAGGGGTTAAATCTCTGTGCTTTATCGATTTCTATCTGTTCCAGAATATTCATGAGCATACCTTTATTTTCCTGATGTAAAATTTCTAAATCATTGTCTATGGTTGTGAATTTATGACCTGTTTCTGCAATATGGTTGCCCATTGCTGAAAATTTATTATGTTTGATGGCGTTGACATGTTCTAAAAAGCTGGTGTTGAACCCTCTCCCCGTTTGGCCCACATAATTGGAGTTACACTAGTTTCATTTAATCCTGAATTGCTGTATACCCATGGCGTTGACATGTTCTAAAAAGCTGGTGTTGAACCCTCTCCCCGTTTGGCCCACATAATTGGAGTTACACTCGTTTCATTTAATCCTGAATTGCTGTATACCCATCAGACCAGTAGTCAATTCCAGAAATATTCCGACGTACAAACTTGCCCAATTTGCTCATACATTTCTCAACTCACATTAAAAACTCAAGGCCAATGCATCTTTCATTTGTTTTACATAGCCTCCTTGCCCTTTATAGTTCATGATTTCATCAAAAATTTGTTTGTTTAACCTTGAGCAATCCATGCGGACCATATGTCCGTAGAACTGTTGTTGTAATATTTTAATATCAATTTTAAACTAAGAATTTGTTCTGCACACGATCTATTCCTTCTGAAACCACCTTGGAACTCGCCAAGCTGTGGTTCAAGTCTGTTTAGACGTAATTTGGCAATTAATTTAACTATTATTTTTAAAATTATATTTTCACTTAGATATTTAGTATGTCACGTCACTCTGCATCACTTTCTACTTAATGTTAAAATGTAGATCAAGTCTTGTAGTTTACGCCTGTTATAAGATTTTTTGCAACTTACTTAGTTATTTTACGTTTTAGAAGATGCTGCGCAACCAGTTCTCACACGTTTACAACTGTTTGAAGCACTGGGTTCGACGATTATGTCAAAAGTGGAACTTTGTGACTTTGTTAAAAGTAAATTAGGGGTAGAAGATTGTTCTGAAGAGATAACTGAATGCTCTATCCAACTCCTAGTCATACACAATTTCATGCATGTGTAGACGTAGCTTAAAAAAGGTCCTAACTGATGTTTATTATGAAGTAAACAAATTATATACGTTGCTTTCACTCTAAATTCAGGATTAAAACGTAAAAATAATGTTGTCCCCCCTAAATTTCCATTTTGACCCACTGTGCAGTGATACTGAAATTTTAGCATTACTGGGATGTCTTTTTCTGATTTCAACGGAAAAATCTCGGCATGCCGATGTTCGTGAATTGTGGACTACTGATGGCACTGGTATGATTGTACTTCGAGCAGTGATGTCTTACAACCGATTCCTATTCTTGCTAACATCAATTCGTTTCAATGACATGGAAACGAGGAAACAGCGGGAACAAATTAGCAAGCTCGCAACAATCCGTGAGTTCCATGGTACCTTTCTGAATACCCGCAAAGTATGGAGTAAAGATATATGCGATGTGTGACAGCAAAACTTTCTACACCTGGAACCTGGAAATTTATTGTGGTAACCAGAAAGAGGGGCCTTATGAACTTACTAACAAGCCAATGGACATTGTGAAGCGATTAGTTGCACCTATCGAGAAGTCAAAGAGAAATATCACTACTGATAGTCATCATACCAGCTATGGATTGTCCGAATACCTTCTACGAAAGGGACTTACATCGTTAGTGACCATGAAAGTCAATAAAAGAGAAATTCCTCCTGAATTCTTATATACTAAATCTCGACAAGTCGGAACCTCTTTGTTCGGCTTTCAAGATGATTTTGCACTGGTATCTTTGGTAACCAAGAAGAAGAAGGCGGTAATAATTCTTTCAACAATGCATGACGCAGGTAAAATAGATCCTGATATTGGAAAACCAGAAATGATTCTTGATTACAATGAAACAAAGGGAGGAGTGGATTCTGTCGACCAGATGTGTTCAACTTTTTCAACTGCCAGAATAACTAGGCGGTCAATGGTGATATTCTACTGGGAGTTTGATATCGCTGGAATAAATTCCCAAAAGGTTTTCTTTTTCAACCAACATAAAAAGATCTGCAAGAGGAGGGAATTTCTTAAGAATTTGGCCCTACAGTTGATGAAAGACCACCTTCAAATCCGGGCAAAATTAACAAAATTGCTCAAAGACATCTCGCACTTTTTAGAACGCTATCGTGTAAATGTTGGGAAAGAACAAATCAAGACATGTCCTGGAATTTGTTACATTTGCAATTCTCATAAGAATACCAAAACAAATGTTAGATGCGATGAATGCAGGTACAATGTTTGCATGAACCACAGTCAGCAACGAATAAAATGCGATGGAATACGAAGATGGTGATTACTGACTGACTTAGTGATTGTTCCTAGTATCTCACAGGGACAGATGACCTCGTAGTTCTGCCCCTTAAAACAACAATAACTAACTAGTATCTCACTATTTTTTGAGTTAGCTTGTTTTAGATTGAAAAATATGTTACATACTTTCATCATTCACACTTCCTACAATCTGTATGACTGTTTGTGTCAATATGCTTATATGTGTTTAGGGTATTATTTTCATGTTTTCTGCTCATTAGGTTCATACTTTTCATTTTGTGCATTTCATTGCTTTATATAGGTAGACACACTAGATATTTCATCCTACAGCTCTTTGGTAGTTGTAGCCTTTCATCTTTTAAGAAAAATTGATGGCTATTTGGCTACGCGGTTACTGGTGAAACGGCAATGAATCTGAGTACCAGAGGGTTAATAGGAACTAGCTGAGGCTTAGTTTAGGACAGTTTTACTTATTGTAAGTACTCAGGTTATAAAAAGTTAACATTGTAGTGTACACGGAGGTGTCTTGTACCAGGCCAGTGTTTACTTCATTAGTTGGCCACCATAATTCAAAGAAATTGTACTCCTTGATAAGAAGAATGAATGGTCTGTTCTTGCTCTCCATCTATTGGGAGGTCACTGACCTCTTATCCTTCCAGGATTGGTTTGTCGAGTCTATCAAGAGCCTGGCCGCTGATTTGGTGGACGATCAAATTCCTGAGGAGGAATGTACAGTATACTAACCATAGCATTCTGCAGCAGACAAGGCACCAGACGAATCTTGGCAAGAGATGAATACTAGCATTAAATCATAAGATTTTTACACTGAATATAGTGCACAGTAGCCATCTTGAAATTTCAAAACCATAACTCGGTATTTTAGAGCTGTTATAATGAAAGGTCGAACCTTGTTGACATTGAAAATGGCGGCTATTAAAACTTTCAGTATAATATAACTAACATGAAGCATGGTAATACGACTTTCAGAGGCCATCTTGAAACTATGGAACTCAAAACAGTAGAGCTACAATAACAATGTAGGGCCTTAAAAGTGACCAAAGGCAAAGTAGGGATACTGTTCTAATATTAAAACAGTAACATAGGATATATGGTAATTGCACTGTTAACACAAACCTCTATATGCCGTTAATATTTAACCACCCAGTTTGCTTTATGATTTAGTGGTTAGTATTGCTGGCTCCAACCCCGAAGGCTCGTGTTTTATTCTCTACTCTGCGAAGGGCTTGAACGGAGGTGTCTTGTACCAGGCCAGTGTTGACTTCATTAGTTGGCCACCATAATCCAAAGAAATTGTACTCCTTGATAAGGACAAGGGACTGTTCTTTCCTGAGAAATCTTGTAATACTTAAAATATCATACCTGCCAACTTTCAAAAATAGAAATCCAGAAGATCCCAAAGCGCAAAAATTTAACGCTTACATGCGTCGCAGTGCCTTAAAAATAGTGAGAAAAGACTACAGGGAAAGAGATTACAAACTCTTGGTGATGTGAGACTATCTAATTCATTGTGCCAGTTTCCAAAAATATTGCAATTACATCAAGAACAAACATAATTGGGAACAGTTCGCATTACACAAACATGAGCTTTTCTTCACTTTGATCTTGCAAGTCACAGAACACTGGCTATATTCCATCACAGGTTGGAGAGGAGAGATGAGAATGCGAATGTTTCACCTTTCCGTGATCGCTTAATACAAGAAAATGTTGAAGAATATGCCTCCCTGAAAGACTGATGATATCGTTCTTTACTTCAATTCATCATGAAAACACTAAATTGCACGAATACCAGAACTACAGCACACACCACTTAAAACCAAGCTTTCCCACTAACAGTCGAAGCACAAAGAGTAATATAAATGCAACGATAATCTGCGAGATGTAATTATCGATAGACAGTTCGATCGACTTTCAGCGTAATTATTCCATGATAATGTCAAACGCAAGGAATTAATCACAAAGCGCAGCGATAATCTGCGAGACGGGATTTATCGATCGACTTTCAGTCGAATTTCAAACACTCGCATTTCAGAATAGCAGCTATTATCGAAAATCAAAACTGAAATGCGATTTGTATGCAGAGAACGGAAACAGCAGGCTGGAAGTTGAAAATCCGGAAAAAAAAACTACGTTAATCCGGACAACCAGAAAACTCCCCAAAAATCCGTAAACCTTCCGGGAAAACTGGAAAACTTGGCAGGTATGAAAATAATATAATTTGAGAGATACCATTCAATAAATGATTAAGCTCACTGTCACACTTTACTATTATATGGTCAATTGGTTCGGGAATACTCCTGCACTAGAAATTCTGTGGATCAAAGGGATCACCTAGAAAGCGACAAACAAATGCCCGATTTTGATTCCTCTCAGGAATGTAAAATTATTTTCTTTTTGAGTGTTGCAGTGGTTTTATTAAATTTTCAAATACGAGGTGCATCCAGATAGTAGGTTTCCCTATTAAAAAAAAAAAAAAAAGAGAACATAGTTATGTGCAAAACTTCATTTGCTGTGGCAACCGGTACAGCAAAGTGTCAGCTTTTGTAATCCTGTGTCATAGAAGTCTGCCGCCTGCAAATGGAACCAGTCTGTCTTCACCTCTTTGTCAGTGTGAAAATGCTTTTAATAGGGAAACTTACTTTCTGGACGCATCTCGTAGCTACTAATATAAAGGGTCATCGACAAAGATTGCAGCAATTTCAAAACATCATATCTCTCATTGCAAGTGAGGTAAATTAATAATTCGACCTGAAAACTAATCAGGAACTCATTGAGTTTTAGTTTTAGATGCGATTGTACTCCCCCCTTGACCTTCAGCCGATGCGCAGAATGATTGGGCGACAGGAAGCTGCCACGCCAGTCCTATTCAATGGCTTCCTGGAAGCCCCAACTTGACACCCCTAGACTTTCCTTTATGGGGATACGTAAAAAACATTGTAATCGGTGAACTGGTCAGAGATCTGCAACATTTAAGACAACGCATCACCGGTGCTGTTGCTACAGGGTGATTCTTATGCTGGAGTGGGGCGGGCAACCGGCTGCCGGGCGTGCACGCCTTCCGCCAGCCAACCGAGCTCGCACTGCGGATTGTGCGCAGGTGGATACCATAACAAAGTACATTAGTGCACCAACCTCGGTAAAGAGAATACTGCGGTAAACTTCCTAGTTTACCGGGGTAAAGTCGTATTTCTCTTGCATCAAGCTCGGTTTCGAGTTTTACCGCGGTAAAATGTTTACCGCCCGTGAGGGAGCGGTTATCTAAGAAAACTGTGCTAAAGTTTTATTTATTTGTATTCTGTGGTAAAGATTCCAAAATGGAGCATAACAACTACCGGTTATATCTCCAGTATCTTAATCGATTGGAAAGGAATGAAGGGAGGGTTATAGAAGAGAGGCGAGATTTATTCGAAGAACTAAGCGATGCTTCATTCCAGAGAAGATTTCGATTACGGAAGGAGACAGTAAGTTATATTTTGGACATAACTGGTGAACAATTGGAATTCCCTACTGGGAGAAACTATCCGATATCGCCTAGAAATCATCTTCTTATAGCACTGCGGTTCTATGCAACTGGGACATTTCAGGTAGTGATCGGTAACGTGTGTGATGTTGACAGAACAACAGCATGCCGCATAATACACAAGGTTTCTAATGTAGTTGCCTCGTTATCGCCACAGTTTATTAAACCGCCACTTACCCAATGGGAACAAAGAGAGGTTATGGAAGGCTTCCACAGAATATCTGGGTTCCCTGGTGTATTGGGTGCGCTGGAATGCACTCATATGAGAATACAGTCTCCCGGAGGTGAAAATGGGGAGGTATTTAAAAACAGGAAAGGCTATTTCTCTCTAAACGTGCAAATTGTGAACGATTCGAACCTCATGATAAGAGATATAGTAGCAAGATGGCCAGGTCACTCACGATAGCACCATATATCCATTTATTTTCCATTGTTTTGCACAGCTGATTACTCGCATTGAGATAAAATGTAAGCAGTATAGGAGGCAAGTGCCTGTCGAAACGATCACTGCCATCTGCTGGCCGTCTGGATAAACTGAAGACAAGTGACTATCGAAATTAACGAATTTCTTCTGTGGGGAATAATCGCGAGAAAAGCAAGCGTCAAGAAACCGCGGTAACGAAACCGAGCGATAGTAATGGTGCACTGCTTTTACGATAATACCACGGTAAAAGTTTTATCACGGTTTCGTCAAGACTGATAAATACCGAGGTTGGTGCACTCGGCCATAAGTAATGGTAAATTCACCAGCAAATCATGACCAAAGAACTTACCTTTTCACAGAAGATGCTGAAAATATTCTCCTTCAACTGACAGACAGGCGCTGTACCGTGTAAATAAATTAGCATTTACACGTTGTAATTCCCTTCTGTTGTGAGGGATATCTGCTGCCGTATATTGTTCTCCAGCTCCACTAGAGTACGGATAATTGATCTGTACACTTTGAATGTTAAATTAACCCACAATTGAACAACAAACGGGCTTAGGTCCGTAGTTCGATTAATTACAGTAAACAGGGGGGGGGGGGGGGTGCAGGAGTAGCGACATAATGTCTGTCTGTCAGCTGAAGGAGAACATTTTTAGTATCTTCTGTGAAGAGATAAGTTCTAACCTTTAACTGGTGACGTGAGGTCATCCAGATTCCCAAGAAATAAAGACACATCCGTGCTTCTTTAATTAAATCTTGTAGCTGTTGTTTATGCTACCTTCTTATCTGTGCGCTGACACTACACACCCTTGTTGATGAAAGTTTAGCGACTTGATAGACTTTAATGACCCTGGTTAGCTCTCCTCCGCCTCGCGCAACCCGAGCTCGGTTGGCTGGCGGAAGGCACGTGCGCCCGACAGCCAGCCGCCGGTCCCGCTCCAGCTAAAGAATCTCACTGTACAATCACGCCTGAGATGATCCAGCGCACTTGGGCCGAAATCGACTATCGACTGGATGTTTGCAGACACACTAAGGGAGCACGCATAGAAAAATCATAATTTATGAAAAAAACTTTTTAAGGTGGTGAATTTAACAAAAAAAAATACTTTTTTTAAATTCTCAACTAGTTCCTGAGCTATGATTTTTTGAAATGGCTGCAACCTCTTTCGACGACCCTGTATTGTGAGCAATCCATTAGTGTATTACAAAGAGACAGACAAGAAGTTATTACACAAATAACGTATATTTCAAGAACATACTAGTATAATATATGTATTACAGTAATTCATTGCCATCCAACAATAATCAAATTTATGCCTTTTTAATTGCTTCATAAATAATGAACTTTAATTTACTAAAATAATTAATTCAAGGGGTTTTTGGTTATATCATTTTGTAGGTAATCCAGATTATATACAATATTACATATTAATGCTCATATACAATACACCAGGAGACAACATATGGACAACTCAAAGTAGAAATTATTTTTAAAAAATATAACACTTTTACAAAAAATTATGGTCTGCCTTTAAGGTGTTTGCTTAGCAAACCAATATTGCATTTCATCACAAATTCAGTATAAAACTTGAAGATGAGAGCTTTCTTCACACCAGAGTTCACACATCACGCTGGAACTTCAACAGCCCAAAAAGATGAACGTTCATAGTTTCCTCACAGCCATCACATCTCTAACAAACTTACTGCTCGTTGGTCTTGCTTGGACCGCTAACCTCAAGCACGTAACATGATTCAAACAGGTTTCTATTAAACATAACCTGCATCTCATCAATCAGTCACCTGAACAGGAAACTCACCTATCAGCTGCATCATCTTATTTTTAACTGAAAAATTGTATAAATGTTAGAGTACCACGTAGGAGTTGCTCTATTCTGGGTCGAACAATATTTCCCAGTAGCATAACTTCCTCCCAGTCTTATCACATGAACAAACTCCATATAGCCTTTAAATTACCAAATTAAAATTCCAAAAAACCAAAGTTCTCTCAGGGGCAGATGACCATTATGTCTCACCCCTTAAAACAAAAATAACTAACTATAGGCCTAAAGTTCTCTCAGAGTCCAAAGTTTTTAAATCATGAAATGAAGTTGTTAAGTCTACAGTGAAATAGCTGGAAGATTTAATAAAGGAAAGCACAGATGTTTTTTTTTTTAATTTCTTGGGAAAATGGATGACCTCACGTCACCAATTAAAGGTTAGAACTTTACTTTTCACAGAAGATACTAAAAATGTTCTCCTTCAGCTGACAGACAGTAACTTTGGAAGTTATATCGATACATTATTTAGCTACTCCTGCACCCCTCTGCATGTTGACTGTATTTAATCGAAGCACGGACCTAAGCTCGTTTGATGTTCAATTGTGGGTTAATTTAAAATGCAAAGTGTACAGATCAATTACCTGTACTCTAGTGAAGCTGGAGAACAATATACGGCAGCAGATATCCCTCACAACAGAAGGGAATCACAATGTGTAAACGCCAATTTATTTACACAGTACAATGACTGTCTGTCAGCTGAAGGAGAACATTCTCAGCATCTCCTATGGATTGGTAAGTTCTTGAATCATGATTTGCTGGTGAATTTACCATTAATTAATGTTCATTGTTACGGTTTCCACCTGCGCGCAATCCGCGGTGCGAGCTTGGTTGGCCGGTGGAAGGTGCGCGTCCGGCAGCCAGCCACCGTCCCGCTCCAGCAAAAGAATCTCCCTGTACTTCAAACTGTAGGAATATTTAGCTGCTGAATGACAGTTTAAAAGTAATGAATTGCATTGTGTGCCGGCCAGCAGCTGTCAGCCACATGAGATATGTCGCCAACATGTGGCTATGCACAAGGTTGCCCTCCACTGTCGCAGCATTTGTAGCCACCGAAATTTTCAGAATATTGAACCAAAATGTGTTATATGAATGTGGAGGACGATTGTTTGGTGATTTGGAACAAGTTCTTGACACATGTATTAGCTGTACTGTATTGAGATCTGCCACACCTTGGAGGGTTGGCAGGCATTGCGGGTTTTGCTAGTGTTTTGTAGAGCATATTTTGTCTCATAGATTTGGATCAGAATGCCTGGACAAAGAAAGACCTGAGTAGACTGCAATCGACAGAGATGCGTTATCTAAGAGAGATCCTGGGAAAGGCAAGAAGGGACAGGTTAAGAAATGAAACGACATGGAACACACTTCAGATCAACCCCCTCAAAGAAATGGTTCAGACATGTAAACCGAATGGGTAAAGTAATAATAATGTTATTGGTTTTATGTCCCTTTTAACTACACTGGCTTTTAGAGACGCCGGGTGCCGGAATTTTGTCCCGAAGGGGATCTTTAACGTGCCAGTAAATCTACTGACACGGCTCCCTCGCATTTGCGCACCCTCAAATGCCAGCTGACTGCGCCAGGTTTCGAACCTGCAACCTTGGACTCAGCAAGCGAGAACGTTACCCCTGAGCCACGCAGCCAGGAATGGGTAAAGAGAGAGTGAGTGGTCAGAAGAAGAAACAAGAAAAGAAGATAAAAAAGATTAAGGGAAAGAGGAAAAAAAGACTGTTGAACAGGATAAGGAGGAGGAGAAGGAAAATGAGGAAGGGAAGGGAAAGGAGAAGCAGAAGGAAAGGAAAATCATCAGAGAGGTGGGGGGCATAAGGAAGAGAGACTACCAAAAAGAGCTTTGGAATGGTCAGAGTCTGGACGAAGACCACGGACAAGACGGACAGATCAGGTGAAAGATGTGAACAGGAGAGGAACACAATGACAGGATTTTATTTATTTAGCGTATGGTATAAAACACATCACAATAAATATTATAATATAATGATAATTAAAACAGCATGAAACAGAAAGAAAATAACTATATACAAGGCTGAACTCAGGTAAGGGTCACAATGTCAGATTTGCATCCTTTATGTAGTCAATGCATTTTTGTGTAGCCATCAGGAACTCAATTGAAGCCTCAGAGAAGGCAGTTAGTGGACAATCTTGTGTGATATGAATAGTTTGTCTATCAGCACCACAGGTACATTTAGGAGATGAAATTTTCCCCCACCTGTGAAGAGAGTCCATGCATCTGCCACAATTTGTTCTTATCCTATTTAGGGTGGACCAAATTCTTCTAGGAAGCTCAAAACCTGGAGGCTTGGTTGTGATGCAACACATAGTTTATTGTTCCGGTGAGGCTTCCAATGGGCAGTCACATTGAACTAACTTTCAACGAGCCTTTGTGCAGTGGTCAGAGGAGGGTGGCGTGAGTGAAGTCTATTCCTACTAATATCAGGAAAATCATGGTGCACGGGAAGATGAGGATTTTTGCAGATGGCGCTGTACACCTTCATAAGTCCATGTTCTCGTCACACACATGGAGGTGGAATGTGACTTAGCACTGGCAGCCAATATGTCGGAGTACATCTAATTGTTCCCGAGATGATGCGCATAGTTTGGTAGAGCTGAATGAAGTGCTAAATGACAGAATGTGGGAGAGAAGAGAGGATTGGAAGAGGCTCTGCATAAGCAGAAACGTTTTCGGAAGGAGAAGAAGAAGAAGGTTTGTTCTTTTTGGTTTACTATCATGGATCTGATTATGTTCACATGACGAGCAAAACATCCTCCCCCCTTGTATTCTGTGCAATTATTACTTAATCACAAGTAAATCTTGTTCACATTATATTCTTGCCTGAGCACCTGAAAGCTGTGTGAACAATAAAACCTGGTTAATTAAAAACTCAAATCAAAATTTTTCAGCATTTTGAATTGTAGTTCAAACTTAGTTATCAGATATATGTAGCATACTGAAATGGTTTGCGATGCGCTCAACGTACCCAAGACTGGCCAGTCACGAGACCAACCACAAAATTGTGGCCATCAATCTGATAGGACAGCTTGAGAGTGGACTGTGCACTTTGGCGCCAATCGTTCCCGCTTGTGAACTCTGAACCGCAAGGACAGTGAGAAAGCTGCAAGCACTAGGCACCACTGTGCACTTTGAGAGTGGCGCCAATCGTTCCCGCTTGTGAACTCTGAACCCCAAGGACAGTGAGAAAGCTGCAAGCACTAGGCACCACTGTGCACTTTGAGAATGGCGCCAATCGTTCCCGCTTGTGAACTCTGAACCGCAAGGACAGTGAGAAAGCTGCAAGCACTAGGCACCACTGTGCACTTTCAGAGTGGCGCCAATCGTTCCCGCTTGTGAACTCTGAACCGCAAGGACAGTGAGAAAGCTGCAAGCGCTAGGCACCACTGTGCACTTTGAGAGTGGTGCCAATCGTTCCCGCTTGTGAACTCGGAACCGCAAGGACAGTGAGAAAGCTGCAAGCACTAGGCACCACTGTGCACTTTCAGAGTGGCGCCAATCGTTCCCGCTTGTGAACTCTGAACCGCAAGGACAGTGAGAAAGCTGCAAGCGCTAGGCACCACTGTGCACTTTGAGAGTGGCGCCAATCGTTCCCGCTTGTGAACTCTGAACCGCAAGGACAGTGAGAAAGCTGCAAGGGCTAGGCGCCACTGTGCACTTTGAGAGTGGTGCCAATCGCTCCTGCTTGTGAAGTCTGTACTGCAAGGACAGTGAGAAAGCTGCAAGCACTAGGCACCACTGTGCACTTTGAGAATGGCACCAATCGTTCCCACTTGTGAACTCTGAACCGCAAGGACAGTGAGAAAGCTGCAAGCACTAGGCACCACTGTGCACTTTGAGAGTGGCACCAATCGTTCCCGCTTGTGAACTCTGAACCGCAAGGACAGTGAGAAAGCTGCAAGCGCTAGGCACCACTGTGCACTTTGAGAGTGGTGCCAATCGTTCCCGCTTGTGAACTCCGAACCGCAAGGACAGTGAGAAAGCTGCAAGCGGGCACCACTGTGCACTTTGAGAGTGGCACCAATCGTTCCTGCTTGTGAAGTCTGTACCGCAAGGACAGCGAGAAAGCTGCAAGCGCTAGGCAACACTGTGCACTTTGAGAGTGGCACCAATCGTTCCTGCTTGTGAACTCTGAACCGCAAGGACAGTGAGAAAGCTGCAAGCGCTAGGCACCATTGTGCACTTTGAGAGTGGCACCAATCATTCCCACTTGTGAACTCTGAACCGCAAGGACTGTGAGAAAGCTGCAAGTGCTAGGCGCCACTGTGCACTTTGAGAGTGGCACCAATCGTTCCTGCTTGTGAAGTCTGTACCGCAAGGACAGTGAGAAAGCTGCAAGCGCTAGGCACCATTGTGCACTTTGAGAGTGGCACCAATCATTCCCACTTGTGAACTCCATACCGCAAGGACAGTGAGAAAGCTGCAAGCGCTAGGCACCACTGTACACTTTGAGAGTGGCGCCAATCGTTCCTGCTTGTGAACTCTGTACCGCAAGGACAGTGGGAAAGCTGCAAGCGCTAGGCACCACTGTGCACTTTGAGAGTGGCGCCAATCGTTCCGCTTGTGAACTCGGAAGCGCGAGGTCAGTGACAAAACATTTGACTTAATTAAACTGCCACAAATTGAAATCCACTTACACAATGTAATGTAGACGACCTCTATTTCATAAGTGTTGAAGGTCAAACGTTAGTTATTGTAGTTTTAAGGGGCAGAACAACGAGGCCATCTGCCCCTAGGCCAAATGAATCAATGATTCATACAAAGAAATTTATATAGTGAAAACGTGTTGGACTTCACCTTCGGGACTCTTGCATCAGTGGACTACATTACAAGGGTTTGTATTTTATGCTGGTACTTGCCATTCTTCTCAAATACTATATACACAAGCTCTACAAAACACTAGCAAATCCAAATTAGAAAGTGTGGCAACTATTAAGCACCTACAATGTTGTAACAGTCTTCCTTCCCCTATGAAAGTGTAGCAATGAGCTCCTATAGATCATCCAGCATTTAGAAAAGACTGTGGAGCCTTATGACAACAGTGTTGCCAACTCCAGGCAGAGGTAGCGCTGACGACATACGGTATGTTCACCCACTTCGAGTACTGCCCTCTGATAAGTTAGCGAGACAACACAACCCCAGCAGCTACCTAAAATAGAACACACCCAGGAAGGAGCAGTTTTGCAGGTGTAACGGATTGGACCATTATTAAGGATACCGTACGCGAAGAGAACCAATAACGCATTCATTTCGTTGTAATATGACGCATTACTGATTGACAGATGTCGAGAGCACAACCCTTCCTTCCTTCTCGGATGTACTGTATGCTGACGATGTTAACAATTTTTACGTCAGCAACACTGTTAATCATCACCTTTTTTGTTATTAGTTAGGCTATAATTTAGTTTCTTTCAATTTTATTCTTGTTGTTTTGTTTAAATTAATATTTGTAATATTGTAGTGAGTTAGCCATGCCGTTAGCGGCTCACAGCTGAGAGCTTGCATTCGGGAGATAGTGGGTTCGAACCCAACTGTCGGCAGCCCTGATTCGATCGAACAGAAAATAAAACAGACACACAACAACACCAATGACGGATAGTGCTTCAGAACTTATGTTGCCTGCGGAACTGAGCACGTGCTCCACTCCGGGCGAACATGCAGCACAGGACGAGGCTCTTCTTTCCAGCGTGCTAATATCGAAAGTTTTTAAATTACTAAGACTAAGGCTTCGATCACATTGGATGCACGCTTGCGCAAGTAATTTGGTGGCACAAGCTTGCACATATAAACAAAATCTGTAGGAGAGCGACATAAAACAAGTGGTGACGTGTCCATCGTCGCTCACACTGCCCGCCACAAGCAAGTGCAAGTTTGCTCCGACTCCACTTCGAAACAAAAATATTTGTTTCGTAGTTGCAAGCGTGCGCAAGCGAGCATGATCTCGGTTGATTTCTGACCATCGAGACAGTGACAGTCTAGTATGGATTTCATGTAATAAAGCTTTTGACCAAGCATATTAAAAACGAGTGTTTTATTTTCCAAACCTGATATCCAGGTTATTTTCATAAACTCATCATCATCATTTCTCCTTATCCAGCTCCTGCCGGGTCGGGGTATTTCATAAACTATTCACTGAAAATATATTCAATCGGCACTTCAATCGGTTATAATTAATGTTGTTGTATGAGTCTTCAGTCTTTTGACTGGTTTGATGCAACTGACCATGCCTCCCTTTCCTGAGCTAATCGTTTCATCTCTACATAGCTACCACACCCTACATCCGTGGCTATCTGTTTAACATATTCAAACCTTGGTCTACCTCTACAGTTCTTGTTCTCGACCCTTCCTTCCATAACTAAGCTTGCTATTCCTGGGTGTCTTAGTATGTGTCCTACCAACCAATCTCTAATCTTCATTAGCAATCGCCAGAAACATCTCTCCTCTCCCACTCGTCTTAATACCTCTTCGTTTGCAACCCTATCTACCCATCTGATCATCATTCTCCTGTAACACCACATTTCAAATGCTTCAATTCTCATCTTTTCTGCTGCACCAATAGTCCAAGTTTCACTTCCATAGAGCGCCACGCTCCAGACAAAGGCTTTCAAAAATGCCTTCCTACTACCTAAATCCATATTCGATGTCAACAGATTCTTTTTCTGTAGAAATGCTTTCCTTGCATGAACCAACCTACTTTTGATATCCTGTTTGCTTCGTCCATCACTGGTTATTTTGCTTCCTTAGTAACAGAAGTCTCCTACTTCCTTTAGTTTTTCACCTGCCAATTTGATGTCCACAGAGGTTTCTGATTAATTTCGGCTGCATTCCTATATTTTTGTTTTACATTTATTAATTTTCATCATGAATTCTTTCCTCAGGATGGAGTCCATACTATTCAAAAACTGATTCAAATCCTCAGGCGTGTCGGCCAAGATGACGATGTCATCAGCAAATCTCCGAGTCGAAATTATCTCTCCTTGAATCTTCACTCAAATTTCTCTCTAATTTCCTTCATTGCTTGTTCAATGTTAGGATTGAAAAGTATGGGTGATAAGCTGCAGCCTTGCCTCACACCTTTCTAAACACCAGCTTCTCTCATGTCCTTCAGCACCAATGACTGCTGTCTGGTTTCTGTATAGATTGTAGATCACCCTCCTATCCCTGTACTTTATTCCATTCATACCGGGTGAGTTAGCCGTGGTTGTTAGGGCATGACTGCTGGCAGTCGCTCACATCCGGAAGGCGAGGAGGTTCGAATCCCCCGCCGGCAACCTTGAAGATGGTCTTCTGTGGTTTCCCATCTTCCTTCCAGGCAAATGCCGGGGTTGGTCCCTAACTATAGGCCACAGCCGCTACCTTCCAACTCCTCGTCCTTACATTCCCACTTTCCTCCCCAACGGTACTTGTAGCTCACCCATTGGGTGTCCGTCTCGAAGCAGCTACAAAACTGGCGAGCGGAACATGTCCTCGGACACTCCCGGCACTAAATGCCATACACTACTAAAAAAAAAAAACAATCATTTTCAAAATGTCAAACAATTTAGTCCAATCAACGTTATCAAAAGCCTTTTCTAGGTCTAGAAATGCCATGAACGTTCTCTTATCTTTCCTTATTCTACCTTCCAAAATCAGCCTAAGACTCAGTACAGCTTCCCTTGTTCCTACATTTCACCTGAAACCAAACTGGTCTTCACCCAACTCTGTTTCTATCTGGCTTTCCATCCTCCTGTAAATTATTCTAGACAGGATCTTTGAAGCATGAGTAATCAAGCTGATTGTACGGTAATTCTCACATCTGTCAGCTCCCACTTTCTTTGGTATAGGGATGATTACATTCTTCTTGAAATCAGGGGGTACCTCACCTGTCTCATAAATCCTACACACCAAGTGAAATAATCTGATCAGACCTTCATCTCCTATGCAGCGTAGCAACTCAATTGGTATATCATCTATGCCTGGTGATTTGTTCCTGCTTAAGTCTTCCAATGCTCTGTCAAATTCTGATCTCAATATTAAATCTCCTTTTGTATCCTCATCAATTTCCTCCTCCCTTTCCATTACATAATTCTCAATCTCCTTTCTCTTATACAAACACTCTATGTAGGCTTTCCATCTCTCAACCTTCTGTTCCCTATCTGTTAGAGGCTTTCCATTTGTGTCCTTAATATTACAGTACTTAGTCTTCTTTTCCCCGAAAATATTCTTAATCCTTCGATATGCAGTGTCTACTTTTCCTATAATTAATACGTTACATTAACCTTTTGGGGAGAGAAGGGCCTACTACATTTTTATTATTGGCAGATTGAATATCATTTTTAAATTCATCAAAATAATATTTTAAAGTAAATACCGTAGTTAATAAATCTTCAAGTCTTACTTCAAAGTCACCATCAGCTTCTCTTCAGGTGATACACACTTTCGGAAATTAGATTGCCTCCTTATTCTAGGTGTGTTTTGTCCAATAAATAGTAGAAAGTGTCTGGTATCATTTTGAAGTATTCAAAAAACTTATCAGGCTGTCTAAGCAAATCGTTGAATATTCTTGCATACTCTCCATCTTCCTCTCTGTCCAAAAAATACTCATTCACCCACTCTTCCCTGATTTCCTGCTCATCCAAAAATAAATACTTTAAAACACCATTTTCCAAAACAATGTCCTCATCGTCTGACATCTCCATTTCGTCTGACCTGTTTATAATAATTAACTTGCACCTGCTTGCATTTAGTGTGAGCAGATTGCTGTTCACTCCAGCTTGCGCCACCAAATTACTTGTGCAAGCGTGCATCCAATGTGATTGAAGCCTTATATAAACGATACTTGTATGCAATAACAAAGGTAATCAATTGGCAGATAATTGTAGGAAGCTATTATGATGAATAATATATATGTACAGAGTTCCTTCATGATAAAAGGCGAGGTAACAAAACCAGTGGGGGGGGTCCATTAAAAGTAAAAGCCCATAAGACCCACAGTCTTTTCTAAACGCTGGTTGCTCTATAGTACTCTGCTGACAAGCGAGATGAAGATAAACATACTTTGTGTGGAATGGCTACAATACCTCAAATTACAAAAGTTAATCCATGGAAACATCGCTACAGAATCCACATACACCGTATACTGTAGGTCAACTGAAGCACACGGGATAACGAATTAAGCAAATTCGTGTTACCAGAAAACAAAAACAAAAAAAAAGTTATATTTCGTCTTGAAATATTTTTGGCATAATCGTCACATCCTACTTCTATGCCAAGAAATATATAGTACTTTAAACATCTTTTGAGTCACGAGAAATAAGTAACAACGGGTAAGTTTCAAAATTTACTTGGAGTGCAAAATCATTCCCACTGGTATTATATATTACACAAGACTTATCACTAAGTCAGTTTCAACAAAATTAACACCTTGGCGCATAGAAGCTTTCAAAATTGTAAATGTTAACCCTGAAGCACAAGCATAGTATTTTCTCAAATACCCCAGCACATTCTGTTCAAAAATAATATACAGCGGCAAGTCCGGTCATGTTGCTTGCTATTTGCTCCAAATATTCGTATCGTTCCTAGCAAACAAGACGGTACGGGGCACTTGACAAAATATGCACATCACTTTGAAAATTTCTTACATAATATCTTAATGTTCCATAGACAACATAAAATGTGTATATATATATACAAAAAAAATTCATTGTAAGGTCACTAGTGTAAATATGCATGCGGAAATTCATACCGAGTCATAATATGAAAAAAAAAAAAACTGATATACCGTACGAGAGTTCAATCGCTCTCGCCATAACTTCTCCTTAACCAGTGTCTAGTGTACGAGTGTCCCTCTTGGGGCCGTTGTCATTTGTCGTTCTCGTTCTGAATGCGCTGCACGACCGTACGCACTTTCTTGATGAGACCATTCATCTGTTCATATTTGCCAGTGGCGTCGGGAAGGTTTTCGAAGTTGATCACGTCACAGATGTCTTTGGAGAATTTGACGGGCTCGGGTAAGTAGGCATACGGGGAGGTGCTCTTCAAGAGCGGAGTTCCCAGGGCGACGGACTTGACTCTGCCCAGAGTCGGTGTGGACGAGTTGGAGCTGGCGCCATCCTCCAGTTCCGCCAGGAGCTGGCGCTTCCTCACCTCCAGATCCGACAGCGACGGGGACTGGCCGCGTGGTGAAGAGATACTGCTTTGTCCCTGGAGGAAAACAAACACATCTTACAATACCCAGGTCCGACATTGAAGAGATACTGCTTTGTCCCTGGAGGAAGACAAACACATCTTATAAATCCCAAGTCCAACAGCGACTCAACATGGCAAAGAGAAACTGCTTGTCCCTGGAGGAAAAGTCTTGTAGAGAGCCCTCTGAAAAGACTAAAACACCACCAAATTCTGTAAATTTCAACAAGTATTTTTATCCACTACATACCTGCCAACCTCTCAAACTGAAAAATCGGGAAATTTTGAAGACAATCAATGTCTACCTATATTTCTTCGCCATATTACCGAGAAACCGACAAAATATCACTCAAATCGAAAAATCACAATAGCCACCCAGCATGTTAATGCCAACATCTAAGTTATACACAAATAATTTCACGTGTTAACAGATACAATATTCCGCAACCTACAACTACCTCTCACCTTCAGGCTATTATGAAAACTTCTAGGAACACGTGCTGATTTAACCATCGACTATTTCAAACAAAGAGAAACGTATTTAAATCCAACTAAGCGGTATGGGTAGTTATGGAGAATTATCTATAAATTATCGATACGAAGCAAAACTGCGGTATCGAAACACACTACACGTAAAATCGATCTATTCGATGGATGTCTGGAGTTTGTCATCTCGCACATTTAGTCCAAAATTACGTGAGAGATTTAATATCTTAAGCAGGAGGGCGAGAGATGTGTTGTAAAATCGGGAGTCTCCCGCCCAAATCGTGAGAGTTGGCAGGTGAGCCACTATATCCATTGAGAGCATCACTGGGAAATAATAATGAAGGTTATGTGCAGCCAGTTCCTCTCATTTCCCAGACACGTGGTGATAATCTCACGCCGATTTGTGTGAGCGAGCGATGTCAACACAGATTCATTAGTGGATGTAGGAAGTCTCCTTAATGTACAGAACACTATGAGGGGTAGTTAGAGTTAAACATGGTATAAAAAGCTTCAAAACTAAAACACAAATAGTTTGCTTCATAAAAGCTTCACACAGTTCAGTCTCCTGGCAGAGTTATGCTTTGTTTTTGAAACCCATTACAAAATCACTTGGAACAGTTAATATCGTGAGCAGCATAGACACGGTTCTTCTTGTAGACCCCCTCTGGCAGATTTACTTCTCCTGAATCTTAGCCATCAAATCCAATCTCAGGCCATATTTTGAGGATTTTTATCCCAACCAGCATACACTTTTTGTTCTAATTATTATTTCTGCATCCATTACCTGTTTGACTTGAACAGTAAAAGCAAAGCCAACTCCATACAGGCCATGGGGGCTCTGGGAGTAGTGGAAGGTAGAGGCTTCCACTTTCTGTGACATCGGCACTGGATGGGACGGAGTTGTCAGCTTCACCCCCAGACGTCTTTGCTCCCAGGAATTACCCTGGTACTCATTTATGGTGTAGGCTGAGTGAACCCCAGGGCCATTTGACTTGAACAGCAGGGGTCAGAAACTTGCCATTATAGAAGATAGTGAGGCTCGGAAACTCTTGGAGATAGGTAAAATTAAAATAGGATGGTTATACTGCACAGAGTGTAGAATCAAAATGTTCTCGAAAGAAAAACAAAATGAGTATTGTCTGTTGAGCCATTATATTAACACAAAATGTGATAAAATGTCCAGCATAACTCAACACATTGCTAGGGGTTCGCCCCGGTGTACCAATTGCGCTCATCAGTTGGTAAAGGTACACCTACCAAGACGCGTAGCTGGCACACATGCAAGATGTGTCACTACCTGTGTAACTACGTCACAAGCAAGCCAGTGCACCTCAAAAATACACTCCAAAACAATAAACCTTGCCTTGGCATTGAATATAGTTATGCTGGACATTTATCACATTTTTGTGCTGATATAATGGCTCAACGGACAATACTCATTTTGTTTTTCTTTCGGGAACATTTTGATTCTATATTCAATGCCAAGGCAAGGTCTATTGTTTTGGAGTGTATCTTTGACTCCCGTGGTGCACGGGCTTGCTCGTGATGTAGTTACACAGGTAGTGAAACGTCTTGTATGGCCTTGTGCCAGATACGCGTCTTGGTAGCTGCACCTTTACCAACTGAAGAGCCCAATTGGTACACTGGGGCGAAACGCTAGCAATGTGTTGAGTAATGCTGGACATTTTATCACATTTTTGTGTTTATACTGCAGAGTACGAAGACAAACCCTAGTGCCTCGATGCTTTCGATGTCTATCTTATGGACATCATGCGCGAAACTGCAAAGGTGCGGACAGAAGTAAGCTTTGCTTTAAGTGCGGAGAAGCTGGTCATTCGACAGTAGGCAAGTAAATCCACGATGCATACTGTTATACAGAGGTACATCCGCATACATCTATTGATCTACAATTATCTACAAATCACACCTACATTATCTACTCCAGGGGTTCTCAACCTGTCGTACGTGAACCCCTTAGGGGTATGTGAAACATTTCAGGGGGTACGCGGCATGCCATCCTTCTACTTGATCCATACGCCCAGTGAGCTTCGTGCCGTGACTACTGTGCGAGTTATTTACGGCGCATGTGTTTGGACTCCACAAAGAATTGCATATTTTCTCTAACGAGCACAATTCTAATTTATTATCAGTACTCAATGACTTTGGTTGGCTTTTAAAATTGGCATATTTAAATGATAGTTTGAAAAACTGAACATTTTAATAAGTGTATGCAGGGTAGTGTTTCTGATATGTTCTATGTTGAAATGAAAACTAACGCAATGATTGCAAAAGGGCGGCTTCGGTGGCGTAGTTGGTAGCATGCTGAGCTTCTATGCCCAAGATAGCGGGTTCAAACCCGGCCGAAGCCGTCGGATTTTTTAAGAGCGTTAAAAATCCCTCAGTATGCCTTCCTTCGGAGGGGAAGTAAAGCCGGCGGTCCCATGTCATAGATTTATGGCATGTTAAAGATCTTTCCACTAATTACACCTGTGTGAAACTAAATTGGATAGGTTAAGAATGTAAACAACGCTCTTAGGTTGCTACGTTCGTTGCCAAGAGCCGACTGCGGTGGCGTCTAGTAGCTAGTTCTGAACTAGGCCTAGTAGTCGTTGACGGTGGCGTTTGGCGGCAAAAGTAGGAACTATTTGAAAAATCAAAGTTGCAGTCCCTACTTGAATTAATAAAAACAGATACACACACTAATACAGTCATCACAATTAACACCGGTTATCAGACAAATTCTACACACACCCCAAGTACACGGGGCTACATGACCGCGTTGTCGCAGCCCCTAAACTAAGGAACCAACCAACCTGATTGCAAAAGTCACCCTTTGGGAAAAGGAACTGAAAAACAAATATATTTTGTTTTATTAAAATATCTTTCCTTATAAAATTACAAAGGTTAAACCATACTAACTAAATTCCTTTTACATTTTTAATAACCATTATTACTACCTAAGAAAGGTTAGTAGGGGGTACGCAGGATGTTTAATTTTTTTAAAGGGGTACAATGGTTGAAAAAGGTTGAGAACCCCTGATCTACACTATCTGACCACCGCCTACACCCCTTTCAGCCCCCATTTCTATAACAGTACCCCAATCACCCGGGAAAACCAACAACAACACACTTCATTTCCGCACCAAGCCAGCAGAGACACACTATAGCTCTTGCCCAAGTGCTTGCATGAACATCAACAATTATACAGGAACTGCTTCCTACAACAACTGTGTGGCAAGTTCGCGAGTCAGCAATCTAGAAACATTTAAATAGGCCTCCCAATCGGAGGGGGATGTCTGTTGTATCCCGTGACGCTGCCCGAGCTATCATCAACGCCATCGTACCTCAGGTGAGTGTGTCTCTCAGGATCCTTCACATTATTAACATCCTACCCATTTGCCATACCCAATTATCTTGTAATACTACTTTATTGAGCTGTCCCTACATTCAGGGGGGCGCACATACTTTTTACAAAGCCGATAGTATGTAAGTACATCTTATTATTATCGCCCGATTGTTCATTATTGTTGTCATCGCCCGCCCTGCTTACTGCCTGATTCCCTTCTCACACTTCACCCATTCACCGGTTTACCACAGAATCGCTGCGCAAGCAATATCAGTTTTTTAACCCTATTGTCCTTGTCCTCTAAACGAGCACGCACACCGTCCGCAATACGGGTCATCAGCAACTCCTCAGCTTTACTCGCCGCGGCTCCCACTTAGCCCGCCCAGCATTACCTTCATCCCTGAGGCGCATCCCTTAATTGTACTCACTAACTCGTAGAGCTTCGCCCGTTTCCCCCAACACCTTCTGACATACATTCGCGCGGAGAGACCGACGGTTTTAAACACCCTCTGTACTCTCCCTAGCTACCCGTAACCCTTCACACACACACACACACACCCATTACACAGTTTCAGCCCCTTAAAGACTAAACAATACTTTGTAAAGACAAGGATGTTGAAGATGCGAAACAAAACCATGTTTCTGGCTCAGGCGGGTGCATCGTGTTTCATGAAGCTCTTGAAAGGGACAAACATAGTGGAAAATGATGCAGATTCTTCAGGCAAATATGCACAGGAGTCAAACTGCCAATGACCTATTGACACAGATGACCTACGAGGTTAGAGCAGAATTCCTTATTCTCAGCGAACAGTAGGCTCTAACAGGACACAGATCACACAGGGTGGTGAAGAAGAACTGAAGGAAGAAGAAGCATAAGAGGCTTCATGTACGACGACGCCCTGAAGTAATGCGAGAGAGGTTCCGGGGCGGAGTCACACGTCCTAGGAGAAGGGTATGAGGTTTTTAGTGGGTAAGAATCCCACACCCTTCGTAAATAAAGGAAGCACATTTGACTGCCAACCTGCTCTATGAGCCAACAACAAAGTAGAGTTCACAGAACAATATTCATCAGCATTTGTTGTGTTCCTGCGATATTTGGCCATGTTACACTGAAGAAAATGGAAATTGCAACACCATGAAGGCATTGGTCGTTTGTATTGATTTTCAAGATATGGAACGATGCCATGTAGGTATGTAAACGATCAAAGTTTCAGATCCATTGGATTGTTGCTACAGGTCTCCCCACGTGATTGTTCGCGGAGGAATTAACTCCAGTATACAGACTCTGGTGTAGCGTAGTTGACTTGCAGTCTGTGCAGTGAAGTGTTCCCCGTCAAACATGCCTCGACGACAGAAAAGAGCACGCTATCAACAACTGTCGCCGTTTGAGAGGGCTTGGATAATTGGGCTGTGTGAGGCTGGATTATCGCTAAGAACTGTCGCTGCACGTGTTGGCCGACAGGCATCTAGGGTACAACGTGTATGGCAGCAGTGGTCAAATGAAGGTACCCACACTCGTAGACCTGGCACAGGCCCAGCGCGACAGACAACTGTGAGAGAGGATCGCTGCATCATTCGGATGGCCCGGATGGAACCCCATGCAACAGCAGCGCAAATTCAAGCAGCTGTGGCACCCCACGTTACACAACAAACAGTTGGTAATCGCCTGCGTGCAGCTGGCTTATGATCCCGTGTCCCTGCAGAAGATGTTCCATTGACCCCACAACAGTGACGTGTAAGGCTGGCCTGGTGTCTACAACGATCGACGTGGGTCGACGAATGGCATAGGGTCGTCTTTAGTGATGAATCGCGCTTCTGTCTTGCCCGCAGTGATCGCTGGAATCGTGTGCGCCGACGTACCGGGGAGAGGGACCGCCCAGAACTTATTGTCGAGAGGCACACAGGGCCAACACCAAGCATTATGGTCTGGGGAGCTATTGGCTTTAATGTGAAATCACAATTAGTGCTTGTTGAGGGCACTATGACTGCTCGACAGTACGTTGATAGGGTACTCAATCCAGTGGTTGTCCCTATGATGGCGAACATTGCTAATGGGATGTTTCATCAGGACAATGCCCGGGTTCACACTGCACGCATCTCCAGACAAGCTCTCCACGACATCACAACCTTAGAATGGCCCACCAGATCCCCGGACCTCAGTCCAATTGAGCATGTGTGGGACATGATGGGTCGACAACTGGCCAACCGTCCTCAGCCACCCACAACTCGGGAACAACTGACCTGTGCAGTGCAGCAAGCATGGGCCACAATTCCTCAGGAAGCGATCCAGGGCCTTATTGACTCCATGCCTCGCCGAATTCATCAATGTATTGCAGCTCGTGGTGGGCACATCCTGTATTGATTGTTATCCAAACTTGCGGTCAGAGGGACCTGAAAGTGTAATCATCGAATCACAACCGAACACTCGTCCTGCATGTTCAATTGCAGCAATGTAGCACCACTCCTGGGTGTTGCAATTTCCATTTTCTTCAGTGCATCTGTTTTCATGGTTGGTCACTAGATAGCATCAGGTTCTCATATTTCGAAACATTGCTAGAGGTGCACAATTCTCTGAACTGATTAATTTGCCACAAAAGTGTCCGAGCTCAATAATACACATAATTGTATCATTGTTATTGTCTCATTCAGAGACGTGTGTTTAATTAGTGGAAATAAATGTCATATTTCCTGTTTCCCATTCAAAACAAACCACACCATGCCAAATATTATAAAGTACACTTATAATTAATATGCTGCATCAGAAACATTGGAATGCTGACCACATAGTGGTGGGAGAAGGAACTGGTCACCCTATTGCAAGTAAACTAAAGTAAACAATCACCTAGCAGAATATCTATCTTTAACTTTGCAGATACAGTACCATTAGGGGTAGTGATAAAATGCTCATGAACACGTGTACCCTTGTATTTACATTACCACGACCTGTGCACGACTTTCTAATGTGTCTTGAAAATAATAAAAAATAAATCCAAAATGCAAAATTGACTCAAAATGTGAAAATTATACCAAAATGCAAAATCCATTTTTTTTTTAAATTAAAACAGTTTTCTCCAAGTACGAAGTTTGTACGCCCTTGGATTTTTTTATGATGACTTGACTACCCGTATGTACACCCTTGGAATGGGGATTACTCCCTCCTGCTCGAAGGCGAGTCAACAAGTGCTGTATAAAACAGCAGCTAGAAAATTGTAATCAGGAAAGCGAATAAGAAGGATGCATTACGTTGGGTACAATGTGCGGAAAGCCTATTAAACTTTCCCATTACTCGTTTAAGCAAATGATCTGTTTCTTTCCAAAATGTCAAGCTGCTATCTCTCTCTCATCCTTTACCTGCAACAACGCAGCCCGTGATTCTCATGCAAACAGTACTTCCTTATTAATATTGTTTTGTCAAAATATACACTTCTCAAAAATTCTTTCAGCTTTTCAGAGAGCCATTTTCCCATCTTCATCACATCGTTTTGCCCTTCCATCGTGCCGGGTTGTATACGAGGATTTTCCAAGACATGTTCCTGCTCCATCCTCTGTTTTGGTCTTCCAACCGGTCTTCTGCCAGGCAAATGGTAGTCTTATTTCATGCACACACATTCCAACAACTGGTTAATGTGCTCAGTATAGGGTGTGACCCCCTCTGGCAGCAATACAGGCCTGACAACGGCGAATGAGGTTATCAATCTCATGTTGAGGCAATAACGCCCATTCTTCATGATGCAACTCGTCTCCCCAGTGTGTCCCAGACATGCTCTATGCGATTCAAATCTGGAGAGTGAGCAGGCCACACCATGCGTATAATATCTTCCGTTTTCCGGATGTTATGACGAATCAGTGCTTATGAAAGATGTAAACTTAGTTTATTTTGATTAAATTTATCTTATTATGTAGCATCAAAATAAAAATAAAAGCTTATTTTTACCCTCTCCCTTTTTTACAAAGTTCATGTCTATACGGCCCTCTCCCAATTCCGGGAGTTAAAGTCTAGAACAAAATCGGGTCCTGTAGCTGAGTAAATACATTTATTTTTGGAAGTTATCTCTGTCTCTCTTCACAATATGGTTAACAGGTTCGTAAGAAAGACTTGTCAATGAATGCTCCAAATGTGTTGACAAGCGTATCTGTATCCTCCCCTTAAAACTTGTGACAATCAATTCAGATTATTTTAACACAAAGTGTGCTGCTTGCAATAAAACATGTTAAGTCCAAACTACACTTACTGAAGTAACTGACATTACCTTTCTGAATGTAGACTGGTAAAACTCGATTTATGGGATGGGAATGATAAAAATTTGGTGAAGCTGCTAAATCAAGGGGCGACGACCAATGAGGAGGAAGTGCATAAAGAGTTCACTGAACTGCCAACAGACAACACATGAATTAGTCCAATTCCTACAGCAGGGCTGCAAATCATTACTTTATTCCCACAGCGATGGGGCGGCAATGGTTTTTACATTCAGATGCCAACTTCATGAGCGATGAAACTGGGCAACAAACGAGTCGCAAGCTGGAGTCATGCTTGTAGTTGGGGGCGACACAATCTAAACACGTCGTGCATTGTAGGTGTTGCTCAGTGTTCAGTAGGTGCCAAGAAGGGATCCGTCCCGGTCGTGTTCCTCCAGCAGGAACTGTAATAGAACTGTAGGGGACAGCTCGACTATTTTGTAAAATGAACAGAAAAAGCCGCCTGGGTCACATCTCTCGAAATTGGAAGGTTCCCTTCTTAATTTTTCTTTTAATTTGATTTATAATTTCAGCAGAGGATTGTAATTTTTGTTTATTGCACTGTTTCTACTTAATTTTTTTTTTCAATAAACAATAAACTTCCTTGACTAACAAACACTATAAGATTCAGTATGTTCGTTCTCTCCTGTCGTTAGGGATTCTTTTCATGGCACAATGATCGGAAACCTTTATTTTAACTTTAAACTCTGGCATGCATCACAAGGAAGTGGCATTGAAAAGCATTTCTGGCTGGTTTAAGTATTCCATCGCCAGCAAGCTGACCATCGTAATGCGAAAGGCCACTCGGCGCTTGCACTTTAAGCAATCCAATGGCAGTGTAACTCAGCATTGTAGAAGGAAATTTTCTCCAACGAACAAAGAAATCTTGCTTGTGCATAAACCACTTGACTGTTATGCAGGCTTCTTGTTGATTTGTTTAAATTCAGAAACAAATTGTCTATATTAATGAAATCAGAGTGCAATTCGTCACTGTTGCGAGTAATTCTGTTTCTTTTTAATGCACTTGTGAGCGTCCCACAGCTCTGCCAGTTCTGTCTTGTTTAAACACATTTTTTTAACAAATAAATACAGAGTTGTTTTTAAATGTTGTAGTATGGTCTCTCGCTCAACAGATGTCGGTACTTGCATCACGATACTGGGAAAACAAAATGGCTGGAGCATGCTTGACGTTCGAGCAGCAAAAGTACATTCTGAAGTGGTTTATCAGGTTTGATAATGCCGTTGAAGTGCAACGTCGGTGAAGGAGGGAGTTTGAAACAGAACCCCCAACACGCCTAACCATTAAACACATTACTTGGAAGTTTGAGACGCATGGAACTATTTGTGATATTCACAGAGGAAGATTGGGAAGAACGCACACAGCTACTAGTCCTGCTTCATTGGCTCACGTGTCGGAAAGGTTTGCTAATTCTCCACAGAATCTGCAACGCAATGTGCACGGGAAGTGGGGATTAGAAGTACAAGTGTACGACGAATTTTGAAAACATCTAAGTGGAAAGTTTACATCCCACGATTACTACATGCGCTTAATGAGGACGATCCCAACTGTCGATATAATTTTGCGAATGGTATCAGAAAATGGTAACCCAAGACGAACAATTTCTGACCAAGTTAGTGTGATCTGATGAATCGCAGTTTAAACTTAATGGAACTGTGAATCGACATAGGCTAACTGTGTGTACTGGGCTCCGGAAAATCCGCATGTTCATGTGGACAAGGCGGTCAATCTACCAAGGGTAATGTCCGGTGTAGACTGTCGTCGAGGGGCTTACTAGGACCCTTTTTCTTTGATGGTACTGTCACTGGGGCAGTGTACTTGGGAATGTTGGGCACATTAATTTTACCAGCTGTACGTGCACTTTATGGAGCCAATGATGAGGTCTGTTACCAACATGACGGGACGCCACCACACTACCATGTAGCAGTACGAGCTTTCCTGGATGACAATCTGCCGGGACATTGGATTGGACGAAGAGGGCGCATTGAGTTCCCACCACGGTCGCCAGATCTTACCCCTATGGACTTTTACTTGTGGGGAACTGTGAAAAATCAAGTCTATCGACATAAGCCGCGCACACTGGAGGCCCTTTGCCAGGAGTTACAGCGGCATGTGCAGCGGTCCCCATTCAAACATTGACGGACGCCATTGCAGTGACCGCTCGTCGTTCTGATATGTGTCTGGCAGCCAACGGTGAACATTCTGAACATCTCATGTAACCATATGTTTAACTGAAGACAGTACTACATGTGTAATCAAAATTTAAATATGAAAGAAACACACAATAAATAGTTTTTGTTTCGTAAAGAGTACATACATTTTTCTGGCGGACTCTATATTTCGGTTGCCTTTTCAAGAAATGCAAGACTTTTCCTGTACTATTGAGCCAGCGTTGATTAGTTTGGAGGAGGGAGGGTGACCGTTTACGAGTGGATATGTGTGTATTTTAATCAAGCAGCCTTGTTGATAGTAAAGGGGTCTTAGCACTCTGGTTTTTAACAGCTCTATTGGGAGTATTTATTTAGATTCTGTCTTATCTTCACCACATAATCGTAGACACAGATCACTAGTAATCCAAGTTTAGTGTGCAATTCAGTACAATCGTGTTGACCGACTGAATATCATTTAATATTTCGTTTACTAAAGCAAACGCTGAAAAATGTCTTCCAACACAACAATGTTTAACATAAAATACCAAAGAGTATTTAATCATTTATTTCCACCTAATGTCAATAAAAATAAATTGATAACATTAATTATTTAGACTAGTTTCGGCCATCCTTTGTAATTGCTTTCTTAAAAAGAAAGGAAAGAAAACAAATATAATTGCGAGCAATGTGAATGTCTTACTTGAATTTAACCCTTGAAAATAAAGAATAAGTTATATCAAAATATTTAGAAAATGAGATGTCTTACATATATGTGCCTTAAAATGATGAAAACATAATTTAGTAAAAGGGACATATCTAAATAGTTGGTCATTGTAAATTTCCCCTCCCCTCCCATATCTTACACCCTCATTGGAGCACTTTAATCAATACAAATACTATTAAGTCTAACAATGGCATTTGGAGATTAGCGATTCGGCTTCATCTTCTTCTCCAACCAAAATTTCTTCATTCTATCTGACCTGGCTGCCCTTTGTTCATCTGTGATGGTGTAGTTTTTCCGTTCAAATGTTGTTAATGTGAATCGTAAGTATTTATTCCTTAAAATATTTCTCTCTTCTCTATTTTTAATTTGGAGCATAGTTAAATGTAATTCATCTAAATCATTAAAACCATTGTAAATTACTATAAAACAGACTAATTTTTTTTTCCAGTTAAAAATATCCTAAGACGGTCAAAAAGTTGTTGAAAATAGGCTCTTTGTGGAGCGGAGCAAGGTTGAAATTTGTAGGTTATTGCACCTACCTGCTGCAATGACAAATTTTAACATGACTTGTGTGAAGTGTTGTTTCGGAAATGATTGTATTTATACATGTACTATTGAGTGTTTATGTTATCTTTTGTCGTTCTAATGGTAAGTGTGATGTTTCTATTAGGTTAAGATGTTGCTATGATGAAGACGAAAAGAAATCAGTGTCAAGACATAGCCTCAGGGGCAGAGGACCTCCTAGTCCCACCCCTTAAAACAACAATAACTAACAAGACATAGCCTACTGTTGTCCTCTGCCACTCCACTCCGGATTACTGTATCTCCATCCATCCATTTCTTTGGGAGTCGCCTGCCCAAACACCTATGTGTAGTAAATTCTAGAATTTATATTCACATGAAACAGAGATATATCCCAAAAATGTTCCAGACTTAAGCCATAACTAGTGTTAGGAGGTACCATCCCGGCATTTACTTGAAGCTATAAATGGAAAATCATTTTGAGGATGGCAGCCAGTAATAATGGGGTAAGGTTTCAAATATTCCCGAAGTAATAACGGGATTGGGCACAGAATAACTTGGGGCAGCCAGAAAAGCTGTTGGCTTCAGTGTCGAAGCTGATTGCCCAAATGTTTATTTTGTAATGACATGGCGCATGCGTCTTCAGAAGCTTCTGAACTTACTGCACAATTTCCCCCTCTGGCCTACAAGAACACTTCATGATTTTCCCGATTGAATAATACAGTTATGTTATCTTTGACTGAATACCGACAAAAAATCCCTTTTTCGTGGCTCTACATACAAGATGCTCCATCCTCGTCGTCCAATTCATGCAAAGCACTAACCCTCCATATTTTATGGTCTGCACTTGTGAAAAGTTTAAATGAACACAGTATTGACACAGTTTCTTATCAAATATGTATTAATGAGCCCAAATGTGCCAAAAGTTGCTGGAACAGAACATTCTCCTTCTGTCAAGAAAGCTTGAGCAATACATGTAAAGCTCTTGCTAAAAGCAGTGGGGCAGAGCTGTGACTCCCAGTAACAAACTTGTTTTGATAAAACATATACAGTGGAATCTCGTTAGTACGTTTTTCAAGGGACTGAAAAATTTCTACGTCATATGCGGGAAAACGTACTACCGAAAAACGCCATACTGCGTTTACAACGTATAAGAAAGAACGCGGCGTATATATTGAACCCTTTATCCACAGGCTGTATAAAGGATTCTAATAAATTATTCATCATCTTTTCATACATTTCTACAGACAGCAGATATGAGAGCCAGACGGTGTTGGGAAATATTGAGAAATCAGTGGCCGAGAGGACACAATGGTTAAAGCTCCTGTGGTACTTTAGGAGGTAGCATAAATATTCATGACACATAGGACAGGTGCAACTTTTAGCGCGGAGACGGCTTGGGTATGCACAATATGGCCTGTTGCTATGAGTGTTGGCGCCAAGAAGAAAATCGAATGCTACGATGTAATTGGTCAACCTTCATGTTAACCACTCCCTATGGCAGAAATACATGTAAAAGCGCGCAAAGATCTACAAGTGTCTGAGCCAATAATATCAAGACGCCTTGTTTTAGCGGCAACTCGGCTTGGTAACGCATCATGGTAAATTAACGCGGGAGTTATCTACGGATTAATTCCACGATCGATTCGAGCCAGCTACAGCATAATCGTAACCTCCACACTGCTATGAACTCAATGATACCGATCGCATGCTAGTCTGATAATTATTATGAAATATTTTTTCATAAATCCCCTTCCACACCTACCCTAGTCAGTTTCATATATAAGGATCCAGAAAGCTTCGAGAGAGCACTCTTCATTTTTGTGCGTCTGAGGACGTGACGTTGATTTTTATTTGAGCATTTGAGGACGTAAGGTGTCCGAGGACACGAGGCATACTCTGCAATATTTTTCATGTATTTGAACATGGAACATTTTCATCAAGTTATAAGTGTAACTTCAGTGATTTATTTGTAGTCCCAGAACTACCAGTAGGACCAGTTCATCGAAATAATTTGCCAAATAGACTGTCAAGGAATTTAGTACTTGATAGGTGAATTTAATAGGAAATATATTGTGTGTGTATCTGACAAAACTTTATTTAATTCAGCACGAGATGACGTCTAGGAACGAGACCGGATCTTGGAACCAGCAGCCCAGAAGTTGTCGATGACGAGATAAACATCTTAAAGGAGATGGCTGCAGACGTTTCCTTGATGCTGTTTTAAAGGATTGAGTACCAAATGAATTTATTTATTTATTAAATCAGCTATGGTATTATGGGACATATTTTTGTAGATATTTGTTTGCTTGTTTGATAATGTAGATTATTAGTTTTTGTTTTACTGACACATTAAGTATGGGACAAGCCGAGCGTTGTGTAATTTGTAAATATTGTGATTTGTGTTTGGTTCAACTTTACGGGGCGACGCGGTCAAGCATTATTATTCGGAGGTATGCCTTATAACAAAAATGGAACTGAATTAAATTTGAGATTAAAAATAGAATTTGGAGGGTAAAGATTATTTGTGAGCAGAATTTTATGACGGATCAGGATTATTTTGATAGTTGCTTTTCCAGCAGATCTGAACGGGATGGCACTTTGCACCCGAGTTTTTGTTGTGTATTTTTTTAATGTGTCTATGGACGCAATATTGTTGATCTGTTTTGAGCCGACCCAGTGGTATGTTTATTAGAGTCAGTCCAAGCTTTTGGTGCGTAGTGTGATTTTTTTATGATGTGCTAGCGAGAATATATCATTGTGATTATTCTGACTTGCTCCACATCAGCCCAGTTCATAACCTCGTGGGGCTGGACTTGTGGTATATATTTGTGTTTTCTTGCCATCCAGGTGGATGGGTGAGATATGTTGGCGTTTCCAGATGGAAAGAAGCACCTAGCTCGATGGACTGAGAGAGATAATTGAGGCAGCGATGACTCATACAAGAGGGCCGCGCTCAAATCAGATAACGCGACTTGTCATTAGTAGCAGGCCAGGATCCTGTACTTCAATTTAAGACGTTGTTTAAAATTCACAAACCCTGATCGGTTATAATGAGTATTGATTGTTTAAATGGGTGCTGTCCATAGTTGTAAGGTAGCTTCCGAAACTCTTGTTTGTCTGGCGTTTTATAAAAATGTAAACGTAGTTTTTCAGCCGTTAGGCTTGTATTTTGTTGCTTTTGCTTTAATTATTGTATGTTTATTTTACGCGTTCATTGACCCGTGTGGCATTAGGGTGCGCTAGGCTATGTTCCCAAGTTGTGATGAGAGCGTTTTGGCCTATTTCTGGCATGCTCTTTGTATTCCGTGTGCTCTGGCACCAGATAAAATCTCAGGGAGATTCTTCATCTTTTTATATTATTAGATTTTGCATGTGTCAGTAGTAAATATAGTGTGTTAATTAAGGGTGGGTCCCATAGCCGTAGTGTGATTTAAAAGATGCAACTCCGTGAGCAACATGACTGTTTCAGTTGTAAATGGATTCGCATCAGTACTCAGTTTCTTATTAACGAGCAGTACACCACGCATTATATAACTTCTTGATCAGGAAAAATGGACTTGCATCCATATGTTGATGAGCGAGTTCTTACAGTTCAAAGTTTATGTTATGATTTATCATTTTGTGTGAAGCTGCATTCACATTGTTTTGTTGTGTGGAGCGAGTCTTACCGCTCAGTGTTATATTTATTTATTAGGAGGTAAAAGTCAGGGAGGATTTATTTTTATTTATTATTATTATGCACATAATTTTCAGTCATTAAATTTCTTTTATTCTACTTGTTATTCATTTTATTTCTAGTATAGCCTCTGTCATGAACCTTTCTATTCATTAGAGCATGTTGTTTTTAAGCGAACTTTGCTGTATAACGCAGTCAGGACTGAACACGGCCCCGTAGACGACTCTTGAGAAAACCATGCTTTATTGAAGGGTGCAATATGGACGTCAAATCGCCGACCTTAGTAAGTGATTGTATGCACTACTACAGTCACGACATAAACATAGGTTATCAGTAACTTACACAGAATAAATAACATAAAAATGAATTACTGTACCTCTACACTACAGTATAATACAGGGTCTTTATTTCTGCTTAGCAAGGACATTCTCGCTCTCGCGCTCCGCCAGTGACGGCTCATTTACCGGCGACCGCGCACGCATATGTTTGAAGCACAGGCTTGCTTGAACCACTTCAATAAAGCGCTTTCTAGTTGAGGAAACTGTCCCTCTCGCACACGTTTCCTTTTGCCGCTCATTCCTTCTTCAAATGCACGTTCGATTTCCTTCCTTTTGCCGAGAATCGTGTTCAGTGTAGACGGAGGAATGTTCCACTTTCGCGCTATATCCACACGCTTCATGTGAGGATTGCAATCCACGTCTCGAATGTATTTCATCTTCTCATCATTAGTTATCTGCCGTACTTTCTTCTTATCCATTATGAAACACGCAATAAAATAGGTCATAACTGGACGTGAACACTAAGAACTAGAAGACAACAGTGCGGAATACGAAGACAATAATGCGCCTACGTGAGAAATAAACAAAGGGAAAGGGGTGGAGGGCAGCGGGAGAGAGACACGTCACCTGTGTTGCGTCATAGCTATAGCCACTTCTGCGCCGTCAAACACAATAAAATCATCTACACTGTCAATAACTATCAGAGAATATGCGGCAATATCGCGTCGTGTTTCCCAGAAGCCGAATTTTTTAATGAAATAAGAATAAAATACGGTTCACTAACAAATAGTTCAACGGAAATTTGATCGTTGTAAGCGGGAATAGAGAACGTATTAAGGGGATATATCAACATGAATTTAGTAGGATAGGGACTTGAGAAAGGGCAGCGGGAGAGAGACAGGTTACCTGTGTTGCGTCATAGCTATAGCCGCTTCTACGCCGTCAAACACAATGATATCATCTACACTGTCAATAACTATCAGAGAATATGAGGCAATATCGCGTCGTGTTTCCCAGAAGCCGAATTTTATAATGAAATACGAATAAAATCAGGTTTGCTTACAAATAGTACAACGGAAATTTGATCGTCGTAAGCGGGAATAGAGAACGTATTAAGGGGATATATCAACATGTATTTTGTAGAATTGGGACTGGGACTTGAGAAAATCATCGCCCTAAACGGGAAAACATCGTAACCGAGAACGTGCTAACGAGATTCCACTATATTTCAAAAACTTGATCTGGTTAACTAAATTCAGTATTAAAATGCCCAGCTTATGGCCATTGGCTGCGATTCATATATCAAAATAAATTCAGTATTGCCAGCGTTTTGCTCCAGTGTACCATTGGGCTCGTCAGTTGGTATGGTACACCTCACCCAGACACTGCAAAGGCCACTGCAAGCCTAATATGAGAGCTATGCTGAAGATGAAGAGTTTTCATTAGGAGTAAAACATATCCTGGAACCTTTGGGAAACAGTTTTTCCAATATTGATAAAAGATGTCTGTACTATTTCGTACCTATCATTGCATATTTGCTCCCCTCCAATCTTTAGTCGAGATTTTGAAGGGAAAAGGCTACAGTTTGAGATGAGGACATATCGAAGGATCTTACGAGTAAGCTGGATGGATAGAATCACAAATCTTGAGATATTGTGTAGGATAGGTTACAATACTTGGGTCATATAATGAGAGGAGACAGGTATCGTCTTCTACAAGAAATTATTCAAGGGAAGGTTGAGGGCAGAAGGAGTCAAGGAAGAAGGAGGATCTCTTGGTTGGACAATTTTAAAAAATGGTTCAAGTGTAGTTCCAGTGAACTTTTCAGTGCTGCTAGATCCAAAAACCGGATTGCTGTGATGATCGCCATTTAGAGGAGACGGCACATGAGCAAGAAGAAGACCTTAACACAGGAGCCAAAATTCCTGTAGAATGCAAAATGGCCTGCTCAGATTTCTTAAAAGGAACTTGCTACTGATGTTGGGATTTTATTTCCATGTACATATACTGCATATAATTATGGTAGAAAGAAAGATGCACCCTATCCCCACAGGCAGCCCTGTTTGGTTGACAAACAGTGCAATTTAGTGCAATGTTTATCACACACTCCGTGTTAGTGCAGTTGAGGTTACCAAGAATACCTGTGCAATTCTTATCGCAAAAAAGTCTCTCGAAATTAATGAAATTACCATTTTATTTACAATGAAAATCTCTCGCTCTACTCATATGTGCATTTGCGAATTTTACTCTCCGATGGAGGATATCCCAATTTGAAAGATAACCCATGTTTCCGTGCAGTTCCCCATTGCAGACTCTCATTTGGCAAGACAATACAGTGAAACCTATCTATAACGGACACCCTTGGGACCGTAAATACTGTCTGCTAAAGAGGGGTGTCCACTATAGAGAGGGTTAGGGAAAATGATTGCAATTTGCCACATGTACTTGTGCAGTATGTGTACTTACATGAAAACGTAGTGTTACGCGCAGTAAAACATTCCAGTTTTGTCTGCATTTAAAATGTTTTTTGGCGAATAGTCGTCAGTGATGGAAGGCAATTTTTCTCCCCAGCTTGAAACATTATCCTTATCAACATTGGAGGATTCTCCCGCAAATTGCTCTAAATTGTATATCGTGGCGCTTTCTGAAATTCTTGAGCCAACCGTTCGAGGCTTTGAAATCTCCGATACCCAATTCTGCCGCGAAATCTTTGGCTTGTATCATTGGTCCGGACAAAGGGACATTCTGACTTCTTATTTTGCTGAACCACCCTTTCACTGCCTTATCAATAACTGCACCAATACCACTTCGAAACTGTCTAATTTGCACCTCATTACCATTAAGATGCCATACCATAATTATCTCTTGTTTTTTCACAATTTCTGCTGCCTGTGTCTTTCCAATCTTAAACACTTCACATGGTTTCCGTACACCAGATTTCTCAAGTTTGTGATAATTTACGATGTCTACTTTCTCTTTTCAAGTTAAACTTTTACGAGGAGCCATTTCGGATGCAGTCACTTACTACTCCAATGCACAAGTCCTACAATAGATTTAAGAAGTTTCACGGTAAAACTGACCAGATAGTGAAAGTATGAATTCCCTTATCCCAACCATTTCAAGTTCAAGAGAACAATGAAAGCGATACCCTTAGGCCTAGGTTTATTTTTGGAGCAGTGCAGAAGATAGGGGGTGGGAAGGTCAGCACTAACTGGCTTCCAGGAAACACAGGATGTGTCGAAAGTACATTAACACAAAAGAGTGTTCATAGAAGACTAATAGACCCACAGAGATGCGATTTCTATCAAAACAAGTGTCCGCTAAGAGAGGTTGGTTGATTATTTTAAATGCGGCGGGGGTGTTTGTGTCCATAATAGCAAGTGTCTGCATAAGAGAGATTAATTACTAATATACTTAATAGGGGTTTTGTCACGGACCTAGAAAATCGTCCGTTATGAAAGGGTGTCCGTCTTAGAGGAGTGTCCGTTGAGAGGTTTCACTGTACACCATAATAGATGATCAATCATTTCTTCATCTCTTCAATTTAATTTTACTTTCTGTTCTAAGAAATGGATTCTCAAGCAGCTGCTTCCTAGCCCAATTTCATTTCTCATTAACTCCTGTTAAGAAGTTGGCATCTACAGCTGGGCAAACTCCATAACAATCATATGCTCTCTCCTTTGCTTAAAGGTTGTGGAGAATGTCCTTATTAAAATGTGTGTGTATATGGAACAGTTACCATCTATACACCTGTACTTCCCTATTGTTCTTTTGGTGGAAAATTCTGGGAGGGAGAAATATGCAAATTTTTCATCGATACAATGAATGCATCAAAATTTCTCGGATACAGGGAGTATTCACTTTGTCCATGGCAGGCGCTTGCTTTGAATTACTGGCCACTTTTGTTTCGACACAACCATTGCAATTTTCTTTGTCAACAAGAAGGAACAGGTTGGACATTCTTCAGAGAACAGAAACGTATTTGCCCTTTTGCCTTATTATGGCTAGGACAATGTTAGAGGAGATTATTATGCAAGGTTGTTTATGAACAGGCATATCATGGTACCTTTTCATATGCACACACTGCTGATCACAATTTTACTCTTAGAGACAATTGTGCCCAAAATGTTACAAATTAAAATAAAAAACTAAAGAATACACAACAATATCTAATTACAATCACAAGTACCCTGATGAATTTCCATGCTATAGCTAGAGGTGTTTGCATTTGTGGATATACAATGCATAAGGTGGTATTTTTTGTTTTTATTCACAACCTAATACACTTATATAATTTTCAAAAGAAAAATATGTATTGTCCGTTGAGCCATTATATATTTAAACACAAATTGTGCTAAATGTTCCGGCATAACTCAACAAAATGACAGCGTTTCGCCCCGGTGTGCAATTGGGCTCTTCAGTTGGTTAAAGCACACCTCACCAAGACACTGTCTAGTACACACTGGGAAGGCCATTGCAAGACGTATTTGATACATGTGTATCCACGTCACGAGCAAAGCCAGCGCACTATGGGAGTCGAAACTCCACTCCAAAGCAATTATAACCTTACCTTGGCATTGAATATATAATTTTCAAAAGAAAAATATTTATTGTCCGTTGAGCCATTATATATTTAAACACAAATTGTGCTAAATGTTCCGGCATAACTCAACAAAATGACAGCGTTTCGCCCCGGTGTGCCATTGGGCTCTTCAGTTGGTTAAGGCACACCTCGCCAAGACACTGTCTTATTAACAAATTCACAAAGAAATCCTGTTCACATCCTGTTTCCTTCGGGAACAGATATTTCCAAGACACTGTCTAGTACACAGTGTGTACAACGTGTACTAGACAGTGTCTTGGTGAGGTGTGCTTTAACCAACTGAAGAGCCCAATGGCACACCTGGGCGAAACGCTGTCATTTTGTTGAGTTATGCCGGAACATTTAGCACAATTTGTGTTTAAATAACCTAATACACTTACCGGCAAAGAAAGAGAAACACTACAAATTTCAGATTAAACTCAATGTTGGACGTTTCAAACCTTGTATTAATCAAATACTATGGCATTACAACAATATGGCAATATATCATAATTACCAAAATTAGCACAATAATTATTGATAAACATTAATGACCATGGCAATCACAACAGTGCACATACACGAATTTGGAAATGTCGAAACCAGAAATTCATAGTACTGTCCTCCGACCTGTTGCACTGTGTGATTAAGAATGTTGTAGAGATGTAGACAAACTGCAATGTTCACAAAAATATGTAACACATGAATTCACAGCAATAAACCTTAAAGACAGCCCTTTGTAGTTATTGCTGTCCAAAGGCGGGAGATGGTAACATTGGTGCTGTGAATGTCACGATCAACCATGTTTATCAATTGTCGCGCTGAAACTTCTCAAATGAGCTAATTAAATCACGGCACATTTCCATATTGCTGCAAAGTCACAGCATTCAATTTATACCAGGTATGAAAAGGTCAAGTGTTGAGTGCTGTCTGATATTCCTAGTGTTTCGCTTTTTAAGCCGGTGAGTGTATTTGCTTTGGTAATGGGAGTGTTCTAGGCGAACTTCGTGTTGCCACCACAAGAGTGCAACAGGGACCGAAGGGGTGCAGGCGCATACGAATCGGGTTACTGGCAGCATAGAAGTCCAATATGAAGCTCCTTTTGTATTCCTTGACTTTGCTTAGGATTCGCCATTAGCCATATTACGTATTGGACCTGTTCTAGGCTAGTCATGCTGCACTCTGGTGACAACTTTTGACAGTTACATGCCCCACTGCTTTCAGAAATAGTCCACAGGTACAGATTTGTTGACTTAAAAACAAACACAATCAGCAAACCAAACATTAGGCACTATTTCCTGCTCAAAACTCAACACAAAGTTATTCACATCACATATTCTTGATTTAAATTATTTATATTTTGGTATTTACAGCAGTTATTGTTTGACATTTTGAAATCGATTGGAATCAAGTACAGGAATAGGAGGGTGCTCTACAATCTATACATAAACCAGACAGCAGTCATTCGAGCTGAAGGACATGAGAGAGAAGCTGGTATTCAGAAAGGTGTTAGGCAAGGCTGCAACTTATCACCCATACTTTTCAATCTTTACATTGAACAAGCAATGAAGGAAATTGGAGAAAAATTTAAAGTGGGAGTGAAGATTCAAGGAGAAATAATTTCAACTCTGAGATTTGCTGATGACATCGTCATCTTGGCCGACACGCCTGAGGATTTGAATGAGTTTGTGAATGGTATGGACTCCGTTTTGAGAAAAGAATTCATGATGAAAATTAATAAATGTTAAACAAGAATATTGGAATGCAGCCGAAATAAATCAGAAATCTCTATGGACATCAAATTGGCAGCTGAAAAGCTGAAGGAAGTAGGAGACTTCTGTTACTTAGGAAGCAAAATAACCAGTGATGGACGAAGCAAAGGGGATATAAAAAGTAGGTTGGCTCAGGCAAGGAAAGCATTTCTACAGAAAAGGAATCTGTTGACATCTAATATAGATTAGGTATTAGGAAGTCATTTTTGAAAGCCTTTTTCTGGAGCGTGGCACTCTCTGGAAGTGAATCTTGGACTATTGGTGCAGCAGAAAAGAGGAGAATTGAAGCATTTGAAATGTGGTGTTACAGGAGAATGATGAAGATCAGATGGGTAGATAGGGTTACAAACGAAGAGGTATTAAGACGAGTGGGAGAGGAGAGATGTTTCTGGCGACTGCTAATGAAGAGAAGAGATAGGTTGGTAGGACACATATTAAGACACCCAGGAATAGCAAGGTTAGTTATGGAAAGAAGTGTCGAGGACAAGAACTGTAGGGGTAGTCCAAGGTTAGAATATATTAAACAGATGGCCTCAGATGTAGGGTGTGGTAGCTATGTAGAGATGAAACGATTAGCTCAGGACAGGGAGGTATGGAGAGCTGCCTCAAACCAGTCAAAAGACTGAAGACTCAAACAACAATGAATAACCCTACTCTAATATGACAGCAGTGATACATGTTCACAACTTTGTGCGTCTTTCAATCCCTGGCTAACAATTTATAGTTTTCAGTCGGTCGACACACTATTTGCCCCTTATTTATGCGAATAATAAGTAATACGTGTAATTTTATTAGGACTTGTGTTATACACATAGTGGCCACTCAAATCGGTCAACGATTTTCCAGGAGCAATTCTCATTTTTCCAGACTTAAAAATAAGCGCGAGGACTTGATCGGTTGCCTACTTCAAGAACATGAGAAAAGCAATGACAAACCACCTCACTCCTCATGTTGCCTAGTACGCCTCAAAATAGTGCTGCCTTGGGTTTTTGTGGGTATCTACTCACATAACCTAACGGCGGTACTTTTGAGGATCCAACCAGCCTTCGGGCTGATTACCTAACAGACAGACTTCAAGACCAAAATAAAGCAGTTGTGTTTGGTTTACTTATACAGATGTGGACAAAAATTAGTGGTAATTGCGTTATTGATACGCAAGCCTACACATAAATGATTTAATTGTTGTTTTAAAAAAGCCTTTGTGACTCAAATATCCGTTTTAAAAAAAGAGAGAAAAGAATGCCGCGGTCAAGTTGTTTATACTCAATATGTTTTACAAAAATACTATCGCGTGTTCTCCCACACAGAAACAGGAAGCCTGAGGAAATTTCTTTCGTTAATGATCGAGTGCTCACCCAAAACTGCAGCGGTAGTATAAATTAAGATAAAACACGGCGCGTAAATTTCCGGTTAAAAATAAGCAGGAATTGCAGAGCGACCGCTAGATGGCCCTTGCTACCCCATCCGCGATATCATGACGTCGAGGACTAAGAGAGGATTGGTAATTTTAGTAGTGGATGGAAATATTTTTATAATTAACAGTGGCCATTTTCCAGGAGTTATCAATTTTTTTTGTCATTTTCCAGGAGTTTTCCAGACCTATTAAAAATCTAGGAGTTTTCCAGGATTTCTACGAGTAGAGACCACCATGTATACAGGGTGTAACTACAGGGTCATTATCTATGTGCGCCCTGATAAACACGGCAAGCTAAACCTGCTGTGACTGGCGCAGATCGCGGGCGCATGTACGCTGGTCAGCCGGTGGTGGCAAGCTCCGCTGACTCATATCGTTAGTTCACACGTCTTTTGTCATTCATATGGACGTGTAATTCTACAAAGCTTGGACGTTAGTGTTGCACGTTTAGTGAGTATTGTGATTACTGTGATTGTTGGCGTCGCCTAGACACCAATTCACATTGCGCGAACGTGTGTATATCCATAATTCGTATATGAAAAGCAGAAAATCTTTTTCTGAAACAAGACGAAAATTTTGAATCAAGTTTCCAGGAAGACCTGTGCCTAATGCTAGTACAATTATGAGCTCGCTAAATGATTCAAGAAAACAGGCTCCGTAAATAATAAAAAAGTTAGCAGACAGCGTTGTGTTCTTAGAGAACAAAAATTAGGAGATTATTGTCTATTCTTTCATCATAAGATGTCAGGTGTGTGTTACAAGAGAGGGAGGACATTTTCAGCAACGGCTATGAGCACTGTAAGTACATATTAGTGAACATATTTCGTAAAATTGTGAAAATGTGCGCCAACCATCGGCTGAACCGGGTAGGCGCGGCCACGATCTGCGACTTAGCTTGCCGTGTTTACTTGCGCGCACATATATAATGACCCTGTAGATAAGTGGGAAAGCTCCGGGGATTCGATAGAGGACCTACATGTCCTGTGAACATATAGTGAATGTGCATTTGTTGCCATGCTACAAACATTGTTTGTGGTGTGCATAACAGACAGCAGCACGATGCTAGTTGGTCATTTTGGAGGGCGCACAGGCCACTTGTACATTTCGTTGCTAATCAAGGCTGTGTGCATTCCCAAACTAATGGATAGGACGTCAGGTACCGACACCGTGGCCTGCTCGTTCTCCCGATCTCAACCCATTAGACTTCTACTTGTGGGGTCATTTAACCTCACAGGCCGGTTCTACGTACGCGTGGTAGTAGTTCCTGCTCTGGTGGTTTGCTGTTTACCGTACACATATACGCTGCGCACAGCACTTCACGAGAACTGCATTTGTGCGATATCTGTTGGGCTCGGATGTGAACTGTTTGTACTAATGTATTTTAGAAGCCTTGATTTTGCTAACCACATAATTTTACAACAAATAGTACATAGGTTTCCCATTATTTTCGGAGGGAGACGACATTGAAATGAGAATCATTGCGCCATCTATTGAGGCAAAATAAAACAAGACAACTCGTTGACATTCGCCATGCTCTTGACTGGCATCTGTGGTAAGATTTTTAACCTCTTGTATTCGATGGGGAATAGTCAGGGGAAGTCCCTAACAATTCCGCGAGAAATGGCAGGGTATTTGCGACGTCTTAAGGGGACTGAAATAGAAAGTGATCTGATAGGTGAGGAAGACAGTAGTGTAAGTAGTTTTGCGAGTGATTCCGAGAGTGCAGAAGGTGACGTAGATTATGTCCAAGAAGAAAATTGCCCCTTGAAGAGGAAAAATTAGGACATGTCAATGTGCCATCAACTGATGGTGACATTCCATGGGAGTGGCGCGAGTTGCATGCAGCCAACATGAACCGGAAAATTCGATTCACTGGGCAACCGGACCCAAAGAAGGATTTTGATAGTGTTTTAGATGCGTTTTTCTATTTCTTGATGCTGAGGTAATACATATTATAGTAGAGACCAACAGATATGCTGAGCAATGCATAATGGGAAGTGTCTGGAAGTCAAGGTCACGTGTTAGGAAATGGGAGCGCGTGACGAGATTTATGTGGTGCTTGGCCTCATTATGTTGATGGGTATTGCACAAAAGCCCACTGTAAAAAGTTACTTCAGTAGGGATACATTTCTGGAGACCCCAATCTTTCCACAGACCAAGAAACAGGACCGGTTAGAACTCATCATGCGTTTCCAGCACTTTGTTGAAAATAGATCAGTTGACAATTGTACAGGACCTCGTAAGTTATTCAAAATTCTCAACATTCTGCAAATAATTAACACAAAGGTCCAGTCTGCTTACATCCCATCACAATAGACGAATCATTGACCTTGTAGAAAGGACGGTTAGGCTTAAAACAGTATATCCCCCTGAAAGCCGCAAAATTCAGAATAAAAACTTACGACCTTTTGGTAAATTTGTGTAAGCCGCTGATGAACAAAGGGTACACTTTATGGATGGATAATTTTTATAATTCCCCATCACTTTGTATACTGATGAGGGACAGAGGTGACAATGTGGCAGGAACATTGAGACTAAACAGGAAACTCGTCCCCACAGTGGTGAAGAACAAAAAATTGAAAAGGGGGGAAATCCATCTCAGCAGAAGCCAATGGTGTCACGAAGGGCATCTGGCCATAGAAACCATCAGCCACGTGGAATTTCATCGCATTTTGTTATAATTTGTCTCAAGTAATCCGTTCTTCGAGAAGATTGAATTATATTATATGCACAGAATCCTGTTCTACTTATTCTATGGACACATGCAATATTAGCACTCTGGGTGGAGCAGATATCAAGATGTACAGGCCGGACGTTTGTTTTAGATGAGTGAAAAATCTTAATGGAAGGCTGGAGGCGAGTTACTACAGTACCTGTGTTGTTATCAGCTGCCCCAAGCAGTCCGATGATTGACAAAGCTGTTTCACACTACTGCTGAAGTACAGTCATTAGCAAATATGACGTTCTGTTCATAACTACGTAACGTGTACTTCCGTGTCACACAATACTTCGACGTGGACTGTTGTCTGCTCAAGTCTGGAATTCCATTACATCAGATCGGTGGTGACAAGTGTGAAGCGATAGGGTGAGAGAGTGAGTGTGTGTAGGCTCACCCGCAGACTTCAAGGTCAAGGGCAATCATCTCAAACAAACGTCCGGCCTGTAATTGGGAAGCAGTTTCATCCTCCCGATTCTCTGGTGCCACAGGACTCCGTCCGGCTCAAAGCCACATTCCGCACACTTCGCAAGCCCCCTTACGTCTCACCCTCGCACATCTTCAGACGGACCAGTGAACTGCTGTACACAGTCTTCCTTATTGACAGAGCTACAGTTATACAATTACATGTAATTTTCTTATAGTCCAATTTTCAAGTTAAATATCAAGAGAAAATCGGCTTCGGTCAGAATGTGCGCCGCCATGTTGCTCCACCGCGACAGCTTTCCATGTCAAGAAAACTGAGCAGTTTTACCGAGCAAAGAGAAACTAAAACACTGCTGTTTGGGTTCTTTCAGTTTGCGGAAGGGACCAGCACTTACCAAACGAAGTACAAAAGCTCGGGCATGCCAGGTAACCTAGAAACGAGGCACCACCATGTTGCTTTACCGCGACAGCATTCCATGTCAAGGAAACGGATCAATTTGGCCGAGCAAAGAGAAACTAAAACACTCCTGTTTGGGTTCTTTCAGTTTACAGAAGGGACCAGCACTTACCAAACGAAGTACAAAAGCGCTGGCATGCCAGGTAACCTAGAGAAGAGTGGCAAAACATTGGGTCGACTCACGAGCTATAACGCTAAGTGAAGGCTGTCGACCTCAGGTCGTCACACGAGTGGAAAGGGTTAAAACCTCTTTCCGTTGTCTAGGAAGGAGTCCTTATGGGCCAGACAACAGTGTACACTAAACTTTGTTGCTGAAGAACATCGAAACATGTGCAATAATCCAATGTTTTTCTAGGTGGTAAAAGATCAAGTCACCATGTCAATACATTCCAAACTTTGAGTTTTGAACTAACAAGGTTTCGCTGTTTCCAGCCTACATACTCAGGCATTCTATTGTATACCAAGGACTAATATTTATTAGACTCTGCACTTTCTAAAGAATAACATTTGTAGTACCTGGAGTTGACGAGATGTACTCACAGTGGAGACTGGAGACGTGGGTCCTTGACTCCGACTCTCTCCTCCCTCCGAGTCGCTCTCCGTCGTCGATGGGGGCGGAGGAGGTCTCAAGGGTTCCTCCTTTGGTAATGGTGGAATGAATCTGCAGTCATCATCAGATGGCAGCATAATAGTTTCTGGAAACACAAAAACCTGCCTTTCAATTTCCAATACCCGTGGGAGCCAGTAGTTGTAATAACAAGAGAGGAGAGAACATTCAACATGAAGATAAAGGCAAATGAAAGAGGAAGAAGCATAAAGAGGACTGCCATGGATAGCAACAGTAAGATAAACACCAGTAAATAACTTTTATTCACAGTGTTGTTTCACAAATATTTCTATCAGGATTACAATGTGGTCAATCCTATACAAACTTTAAAAAGAGAATATTTATGAAGATAAATACCGTATTTACTCGGCTATAGGTCCCCATTTTTCTAAATGTCTAGTTCCGAAATTGAAGCGATGCAAACTTCACAAAAAAACAATATTTTGAGAAAGGGAGAGAGTAAAAATAAGCTCTATTATTTTGATGCTACATAATACGATATATTTAATCAAAATAAACGAAGTTTACATCTTTAATCAGCCCATTATGAGACTGCCATAACCTCACTATTCCCTATCCACCAATTGACTTTCACTACTATCCCTTGCTAAGCAAAAATCTTAGAATGGAATGGACAAAGTATCAGACATGGAAATGCAAACTTTATTTTTATTTGAACATAGGGAGGCAGAATGCATCAATTAGGGAATGAGTGATGATGCTGAACGATCACATCTCACTAACATTTGTTAACACAAACGAGTACGTATTATTCACATTAAGAAAGTGGCGAGTTTCAAGTATCTGGGAAGCCTGATACAAGATAATGGAAGAAACGATAGAGAAATAAATGAGCGGGGGAGACAGGCAGAAAGGAGTGTGAGAAGCATGTTATGGAACAAGGATGTCCCTCAGAACAGCAAAGAGTCATATATCAGACGTACTATGTCCCTATCCTGACGTATGCCTCGGAGACCTGGGTTATGAAAGGAAGGGAGAAGAGCAAAATACAGGCCAGTGAGATGAGGTTCTTGAGAAGCAGTATTGGAGCTACAAAGATGGACAGAATAAGAAATGAAAGGACCAGAGAATTAATGAAGGAGGAACTATTACAGGACGGTATAGAGATCTCTAGACTTAGATGGTATGGACATGTAAAACGAATGGAGGAGAAGAGGATACACGAGACAAAGTGGGAAGGAAAGAGACCGAGAGACAAGTGGCTGAAAGGGGTGGAAGAAAGTTTGAAGAAGAGAGGAGAAGACTGGACAAGGGTGGAGGCTGAGAGATGGTGGGAAGACAGAAGACGTTGGAGAGGCTTGTGTTCCAAACAGACCCGGCCAGTGGCTGGAAACTGTGCAAGATGATGAATGATGAATATACCAAGAACGTGTGACACAAATACTGACGGGTCTTGTTTAAAATAAAACTGAGAAGAAGACTGCCGCTAACACCACTTCGAAGCGCAATAATAAGAATCAGGGTGTCTACTGTAAGGATGAAGTAAAAATGAGTTACTTTTTAGGTACCTTTTTAGTTACCTTTTAGTTAATTTTAGTTACCTTTGAATTCAAGTTACGTCTGCTGTCTACAAGCATAGGCGCTCATCACGCGGTGAAGAAAAACAACAATGAACTGTTTTAAAGAAGTTTTTTATTTATCGTATGGCTTTTTGTGCCGGGAGTGTCCGAGGACATGTTCAGCTCGTCTGAGTCTGTAGCTGCTTCCAATGGACATCCTTAGGGTGAGCTACAAGTTCCGTTCAATTTCAAGTTGCTACCAGATATCAATGATACCTAGTGGTGAGCGTTGGAACTTTGATAGAGCGTTCCGACGATATATAACCTAACAATTTAGCTTCACACAAGTTTAGTCTGTGGAAGAATCCTTTACATGCCATAAATCCATGACATGGGACCGCCGGCTTTACTTCTCCTCCGAAGGAAGGCATACTAAAGGATTTTTAACGCATCGGCCGGGTTTGAACCCGCTATCTTGGGCACAGCAGTTCAGCATGCTACCAACTACACCACCGAAGCCGCTTTAAATAAAATTCACATGATGTTATAAAAATTTTAAAAATAATAAATATATGCTAGATATTTAATATCCAATGAGTTGTTTCAGCTAATATGTCATCTTGTCCACAATATGTTGTTATTATTACGGTACCAAGAGGTTGCTCAGCTCTTGACCATTTGGCGAGATATCCTTCGTCCCCGCGGTAGGTCGCGAAGAAATGCATGCGATGTTACACGATCGTCACCGAATTCTGTCTTCGCAGTCAAATGCGGAGAAATATCGAGATGTTACACGGTCGGCGCTGGTCTCAGTTGTTTGGTGAGCTTCCCGTAGTTTTAACTAGAGAACACGGAGAAAAATCGCGATTTAGATAATCAGCGTCACTTTTAGTCATTCAACGTGATTTCCATTGTCCTTGAGTTCGGGCACAAGAAAATATAGCATTATTACGCAATCGGCGCCACTTGCTGTCCGTTTGACAAGAATACAGTTGTCCTCGTCATTGAATGCGGAGAAATATCGCGATGTAACGCAATCGCTGCCGCTCTCGGCCGTTTTACGTTGTCCTCGAGATATTATGCAATCGTCGCCGCACCTGGCCGTTCAACGATTGTCTGCCTGTATATCTGTCCTGATAGAATGGCGGAGGCAAGCTCAAGGTTGGGCATGGTTAAAATTCATGCGTAGTTATGAACATGTTGTTCGGTCGGCGCCGTGATTCTCTTTGTCCCTATGCTGTAGTTGGGAGTTCATGAGTTCAGGGTGGATCACAAGGAGGATTTAGTATGTCGATGCTACGTAGGCTGCCATTTTTATGTGGGTTGATGCACTTCTCACTCCCCGCACGCTTTTAAGTATACGGTCATGGGAAAAGTGGCAAGTAGGTCTCGTGATGGGTGCCCCGTGATGGGTGCCCAATCACCTTTGACAGGATTCCCGCAGTCCTCGTGGTCACAAGTTCACGATAGGGGACGGGTTTTATGATTTTACGCAACTGACGTCGATATCGGTCCGTTTGACGAGATTCCCGCAGGCAAGTCGTGCGGTCAGCCGGCCGTCTTGAAGATGCGACTTTGGAGGATGAACGTTCGAAGTAGGTACAGTATCGAATATTACGAATTGTTCCGAGAGGATTGCACGAATAATACGACAAGAGGGCAAGTTGTATTTCGATTGAGAACCACGAATTATCAACAAGTTAGCGAAATAATCGGTTAGATTATATATCCGATGGAACGAAAGTTCGAAGGAAAAATCGACTTATAACGGAATTTCGAATTAACCATACTGAATGTCGCAAATTTACGTGACATATTTTTTAAATAAGTTATATGTATTTCGAAGATTTTTCGCATTTTTTCAAAACGGTAACATTTCGCAAGATTGCGACATTAAATTGTTTCGCGTTTTTTCTGGACTTCAATTTGACATAGTTTCCAAATAACAGAAATGAGAGATTTCTTCTTAGTTTCGGAAGTATTCGCGAATAAACGTCTCGCGAAAAGTCAGGCTTCCTAATACAGTAACACAGAAAAATATTTCACACGAAACTTAAGACTTCTTGAGGCCGAAAATATACATTGAACCGATGTATACCGCTCAAGGTATCCTCGGTATGTATTTCCTTGAGGTCGGGCACGGAGAGATATAGCTTAGTACTATGCAATAGGCACGGCGCCGCTTGCGTGAAACTCGCAATCTCTGAGCCTAGCGGCGCGAGTTTAAATGATTCAACCCGCCTTCAGCAAATTTTCGTTACCCGTTTGTAAAATTCGTTACTTTTACATTACTTTCGTTACACATTAGTAAAATTCGTTACTTTCGTTAATGGTCGACACCCTGAGAATAAAAAACAAAAGAATGCAGGCAAGATATGAAACCAAAACTTTCATTTGCAGATTTTAAATATAACACTTCTATTCTGCCAATAGTGTGGCATCTTCTATTGGATATCGGGTGAAGCCTATTGGCTACACAATTCGATATCCTGCCCAATAACGTACGTGGTACATGTATGCAAAATGGCAGTCATACTGTCTGAATAACAAAATAATATAACAAGAAAAACATTTTTGTCATAAAAGAGGATGAATTTCAGAAAAGGAAAAAAATAAGAATTCGTTAATTTCCAAGAATGTTGTATTTTGACTCTCGATAAATAAGCGATTTCCAAGAATTTTGTATTTTGGCTCTCGAAAATTACGGGGGGGTTGTATAGGCGAGGGGGCCCTATAGCCGAGTAAACACGGTAATAAACATAAAGAATTGATAACTAAATAAGAAAAATAATGCAACGAGTTGTTCCACCTGATGGGCACAAGAAGTTGTTACTTCCACTCGACATGATTCCAGTGACCACGAGGTCGGCCAAGGAAGATGGTGAGCACTTGACATTCTTCTTGTCCTCACCGTCAGACACACACAAATCTGCGCTGCACTTGGCTGATCGACGAGATCACCACTGTTCCACTAGAGTTGTGGTCTCAAGTTCAACGTTGGGCACAGTCAAAACTCGTGAGCAGGAATGTCCATGTTATATGATCAACCTCGCTTGCAAGTGAGTTGACGTGATTCTCACCGTCCCTATGCTGTCGTCGCAAGTGTGCCAGTTGCTTCTGTCACATAATGATTTTCAGTCTGTCAACATAATATCGACCTTCCCCCTCATCCTTACACAGTCATGACTTATCGGGGTGTCTACTGTGAGGATAAAGTAAAAATTAGCTACTTTATAGTTACCATTTAGTTACTTTTTAATGCAAGATGCGTCTGCGGTCTTCAAACAAAGAAGCTCATTGGTGAAAAAGAGACAATGAACTGTTTAAAGTGGTAAATAAAATTCACTGACAGTGTTATAAAAATTAAATAAATAATAAATAAATAATAGATTTTTAATATCAAATGAGCTATTTCAGCTAATATCCTATTTGACTAAATTGCACATTTCCGTCTAATCGATACAAAAGCTAATATGTTGTTATGATCACCAAGAGGTTGCTCTACCCTTGGCCATTTGACTAGATATCCTTTGTACCCGCAGTAGAGCACGAAGAAATATATGCGATGTTACGTGATCGTCATCAAATTCTGTTTTCACAGTCAAGTACGGAGAAATACCGAGATGTTACACGATCGGTGCCGCTCTCAGCAGTTTGTCAAGATAACCTTAGTTTTCACCCTAAAACACGGAAAAACATTGCAATTTACACAATCAGTTTCTCTTTTAGTAGTTTGACGAGATTTCCATTGTCCTTGAGGTCGGGCACGGAAAAACCTAACTTTATTACGCAATCGCGCTTGCTGTCCGTTTGACAAGAATCCAGTTGTCCTTGTCATCGAATCTGGGGAAATATCCTGATGTTACGCAATCAACGCCGCTCTCGGCCGTTTTACGAGATCATGTTGTCCTTACGGTTGGACACCGAGAAAGAGATATTATGCAATCGACACCACACCCGGCTGTTCAACGATTGCCTGTCTATCTGTCCTAGCAGAATGACATGGTTAAAATTCACGAGTAGTTATGGACATATTGTACGATCGGTAGCGTGAATGGGGTGCTGTGTTTCACACTGTCTGTATGCTGTGGTTGGGAGTTTGCAGTGGATCACGAGGAGAAATTAGTTTCGCGATGCTAATCAGTCGATGTTTTTAAGTGGGGTTAAGTGGATTTGTGTGGGAAAGCCTGAAAAGACGCAAAATTTGCATTGCATATGTCATCCCATAGTTGTTTTCCTTCTTCTTCTTCTTCAATAGCATAAAATTTTTATCCCAAAACTTTAAATTTAAACAAATCATCTGATCTATATTCTAGTATTGTCATTGATGTCTTGAACCACATGATTGCATCCGCATGGACATCTCTGCAGTAGAAGAAACAAGAAGAAATAATAAGCTTGTTTGCTAAAATCAATATATATAAATACAGCTAAAATAGGCTGTCCGACAATATCCTAGGCAAAATCAGATATATTAACATGGAAGAAGCTTATGATAAAATGATGGAACATAGTTCCCTACTACAGTAAAACTTCACTTATACGATTTTCAAGGGACCAAATGAAAAAAACGTATAAGCGTGAAAAACGCGTAAATGAAAGTCGCTAAATAAAAACGGCAAAATGTATGTGACATTATAGGTTATACAGGGACTAGGTGTTATATGTGACGCGGACCCTCGCGCCCGCCGCGAGCCGGTCTCCCGTCTAGCACTTTGCCGTAATGCGCTTCTTGGCGCCACAAGTTTCCCTCCTTTGCAGTGTGCTTTAGCAGTGTGGGGTTCAGTTTAATCAATTGTTCACGTCTTTAGTGCTCAATGTGATGTTCCAATGCGATTTTCATTACGTGAACGTGTGTAAATACCTTCATAAAGTACAGGAAATCTTTCGCGAAAATGAGCTTAAAGACTATATTACAGTTGAAATACAGTCAATCGGTGGTGAGGAACTTCAGATCGTAAATGACAATTTCATAAAGAGGTGCCAGCGATGTGTAGCGGTGAATGGCGAACATTTTCAGCACCAGCTGTGAACTACAGTATAGGCTATAGGCCGCGCGAGCTAGGCATTACGGCAAAGTGCCTGGCGGGAGATAGGCCCGCAGCGCGGGCGATCGGCGAGCGATGGTCCCCGTTAAGAAGTGAACAACAGGAAATAATAATACGATTGTTTAACTATACTCGGCAATATGTAACAATACAAACAGCCTTCTGCCCTATGTTGCCTGAACCACTGAAACAAACAATCTTCCAAACATTCGTATTTTCCGCCTTGAATGCGAGATCGCTTTTTTGTAGAAACACCTAAAACACGTGCGCCTTCTTTCAATTTCCGCTGCCTTGGCTACAATTGTGTTTAAGGTGGATGGAGCAATCCCCAATTTCTTAGCGATTTCAGTGCGTTTCATGTTGCCACTTTCCTTCATTACATTCAAAATACGTAATTTTTCAGCAATCGTAATGCACTTCCTCTTCCTTTCACCCATGTTCACTGCTATCAAGGTTAACCACAACTGAAGCACCGAACAAGGCAGAACAATGACTGAAGCAAGTGATGATGTATTTCGCAACACACGCAACTCCGGCTGAACATAGCTTCAAGGTCGCTCTCGCCACAACTCGCGCGAGGGATGGTTTCCGAGAAACGTACAGTGCGTGTCATAAGTTTCTGGCTCCAATATTTTTAGAGATTTTAGGTAGGGAAACCGTTGCAAACGTATAAACGACGCATTTTTCTCTCGGGGACGTAAGATATGATCGTATAAGTGTGAAAAACGAATAAATGTAAAACGTATATCGGAAATAAATTAACATGGAAAGTATAGGGATTTTGCCGGGACCAAGAAAAGAATCGTATAAGTGTAGAAAACGTATAAGTGTGAATCGTATAAAAGAAGTTTTACTGTAATTATATTGGCTAACCTAAACTGATATTTGAATAAATAACTATGAGTATTTTTTAAATACTTAAGACCTCAAGAATTCAAGAACTGTATAGAGAAAATTAAGTGACTTTTAGACATTTTTTAACTTACATAAGAATGCCTTAGGATTAGAATGTTAATGTTTGAATTATACACTGAATAAAATGGAAATTACAACACCCAGAAGGAGTGGTGCTACATTGCTGCAATTGAACATGCAGGACGAGTGTTCGGTTGTGATTCGATGATTACACTTTCAGGTCCCTCTGACCGCAAGTTTGGACAACAATCAATACAGGATGTGCCAACCACGAGCTGCAATACATTGATGAATTCGGCGATGCATGGAGTCAATGAGGCCCTGGATCGCTTCCTGAGGAATTGTGGCCCATGCTTGCTGCACTGCACAGGTCAGTTGTTCCCGAGTTGTGGGTGGCTGAGGACGGTTGGCCAGTTGTCGACCAATCCTGTCCCACACATGATCAATAGGACTGAGATCCGGGGATCTGGCGGGCCATTCTAAGGTTGTGATGTCGTGGAGAGCTTCTCTGGAGATGCGTGCAGTGTGAACCCGGGCATTGTCCTGCTGAAACATCACATTAGCAATGTTCACCATCATAGGGACAACCACTGGATTGAGTACCCTATCAACGTACTGTCGAGCAGTCATAGTGCCCTCAACAAGCACTAATTGTGATTTCACATTAAAGCCAATAGCTCCCCGGACCATAATGCTTGGTGTTGGCCCTGTGTGCCTCTCGACAATAAGGTCTGGGCGGCCCCTTTCCCCGGTACGTTGGCGAACACGATTCCGGCGATCACTGCGGGCAAGACAGAAGCGCGATTCATCACTAAAGACGACCCTATGCCATTCATCGACCCACGTCAATCGTTCTCGACATCAGGCCAGCCTTACACGTCGCTGTTGTGGGGTCAATGGAACACCTTCTGCAGGGACACGGGATTGTAAGCCAGCTGCATGCAGGCGATTACCAACTATTTGTTGTGTAACGTGGGGTGCCACAACTGCTCGAATTTGCGCTGCTGATGCATGGGGTTCCATCTAGGCCATCCGAATGATACGGCGATCCTCTCTCGCAGTTGTCTGTCGCGCTGGTCCTGTGCCAGGTCTACGAGTGTGGGTACCTTCATTTGACCACTGCTGCCATACACATTGTACCGTAGATGCCTGTCGGCCATCAGTGCAGCGACAGTCCTTGGCGTTGATCCAGCCTCACACAGCCCAATTATTTGAGCCCTCTCAAACGGCGACAATTACTGATAGCATGCTCTTCTCTGTCGTCGAGGTATGTTTGACGGGGAACACTTCACTGCACAGACTGCAAGTCAACTACGCTACACCAGAGTCCGTATACTGGAGTCGATTCCTCCGCGACCAATCACGTGGGGAGACCTGTAGCAACAATCCAATGGGTCTGAAACTTTGATCGTTTACATACCTACATGGCATCGTTCCATATCTTGAAAATCAACACAAACGACTAATGGCTTCATGGTGTTGGAATTTCCATTTTCTTCAGTGTATATTGCTGAAGATTAGCTAAACATATCCAAATACAATAAGGATAAATAAATTGTATTGACCCGCGGACGGAACCTAGTAGATTGTTTCTTTGCATCAAATGGATGGTCGAAACACTCCAATGTTTCACGATGAGATATATCGAGATTGAGAGACTATTAAATGAAGAGTCTTCAATAATAATAATAATAATTGCATTGTTTATTTTGCAATCAACAATAAATATAACATTGACGCCTAATGTCGTTATCCTACTTGGAAATGAAACATGTCTTAAGTACTTTACATTCAGTATAGGGAGAAATTTGGAGTGAAAGGGGATGGAGGCACCCTCCAGGTTTATCGTGTACCTATGAAAAATAAATGCTTGGAGGGGTTTCTCGACCTCCACTAGAGACGAGCATAACACAGAGTGATTGGTTTTCACCACTTTTTGTCAGCGAGAAAGGGATCGGTCCAAAACGAGCGTGTCCCAGATCAAAACACACGAGCACATTGTACCCACGCGAACATAGAGACAATGACTTAAAACGCCTCTTGCTTTTGTTGACGTTACGGCTGCCAAACCTGGTCAAGAAAAGCGCTGACCTCACACCACCCCACAACACATGGGCTGTGGTGCCACAAGGGGTACAGCTGACAAAACTATCGAACTCTTCAGTTGATCTGGCAATGCAAGAGTGAAGAGATTCCGTCTTAGCATCGTCCAGGAGGAAAGCCATGGCTGTGTTACCTATTTCTTCCACCTCCATATCTGTGAGCGGTTGAGGAGACGAATCTGGTTTGGTCTTGGCCGTTGAGTTAGGTTGCAGCTTTCTTCTCTTGTAAGCCTGCACTGACTTCGGTTCCAGTTGAGTGAGCAACGCCTCCTTGCTCTGCTCAGGCTTCATGGGTGGGTAGCCAAGGTACTCCGAGTTCTACAACAATACAACACAGATGCCATCAGCAGGTACAAAGCACTAAAACATAGACAATAGGCTATTTGACTGGTTTATGGAAACCATCTCATTTTATTTAGTGGTGTTTATTGAGCCCACAAAAAGTGGTTACTTTTAATTATTTTATGTATTACTTCAGAATATAGCAAATAAATAAGCACTATTTAAATAAGCCGCCAGAATGTTCTCTTGTGCAAGATGGGGTTGCACTGGCTTCAGTGATGTCAACAGTATGTTATGAATGGCTGTGGTGAGTACAATGGAATCTCGTTAGTACGTTTTTCAAAGGACTCAAAAATTTGGACGTCATATGTGGGAAATCGTACTACCGAAAAATGCCATACTGCATTTACAACGTATAAGAAAGAACGCGGCGTATATATGGACGTTAAATCGCCGACCTTAGTAAGTGATTGTATGCACTACTACAGTCACGACATAAACATAGGTTATCAGTAACTTGCACGGAATAAAAAACATAAAAATTAATTACTGTACCTCTACACTACAGTATAATACAGGGTCTTTCTTTATATTTGATCAGCAAGGACATTCTCGCTCTCGCACTCCGCCAGTGACGGCACTGTTGCCGGCGACCGCGCACGCATATGGTTGAAGCACGGGCTTGCTTGAACCACTTCAATAAAGCGCTTTCTAGTTCAGGAAACTGTCCCTCTCGCACACGTTTCCTTTTGCCGCTCACCCCTTCTTCAAATGCACGTTCGATTTCCTTCCTTTTGCCGAGAATCATGTTCAGTGTAGACGGAGGAATGTTCCACTTTCGCGCTACATCCATACGCTCCATGTGGGGATTGCAGTTCACGTCTCGAAAGTATTTCATCTTCTCATCATTAGTTATCTGCTATACTTTCTTCTTATCCATTATGAAACACGCAATAAAATAGGTCATAGCTGGACGTGAACACTAAGAACTAGAAGACAATAGTGTGGAACACGAAGACAATAATGCGCCTACGTGAGAAATAAACAAAGGGAAGGGGGTGAAGGGCAGCGGGAGAGAGACACGTCACCTGTGTTGCGTCATTGCTATAGCCACTTCTACGCCGTCAAACACAATGAAATCATCTACACTGTCAATAACTATCAGAGAATATGAGGCAATATCGCGTCGTGTTTTTCAGAAGCCGAATTTTATAATAAAATCCGGTTCGCTTACAAATAGTACAACGGAAATTTGATCGTCGTAAGCGGGAATAGAGAACGTATTAAGGGGATATATCAACATGTATTTTGTAGAATTGGGACTGGGACTTGAGAAAATCATCGCGCTAAACGGGAAAATGTCGTAACCGAGAACGTGCTAACGAGATTCCACTGTATAAAGTTTACTGTTCGTTTGTTATGTTACAAGCGACAGCCGTGCTGCCAACGTAACTGGTGACGTAATCTCTCGCAGCAGCCTGTAGGCACTGCAGAGAACTTTCCCTGGCGCCTGTATAATTTTGTACAAAAGTGCATTTGGAATAAATACATAAAACACTAGTTAGTTATTGTTGTTTTGACGGGCGGAAGTACGAGGTCATCTGCCCCTCTCAACACAGATTAAAGTATACAAATTTGGAATGGAATTTAGAGGTGGACACCTAAATTTGAAAAGACCGAAAATTAATAAAACAAAAAAAAAATTAAATAAAACTAATAATTATAATATAAACAAAGATTACGGAAAAACAAAAAGTCATCATTTAAAAATGAACAAGTCGTTGAGTCAATGTACACTGGAAAATTTAGATTGCTGGCCCTAACCCACTCTCACTTATAAAGCTAACTGTGAAAACGGCTCCACAGGTACAAAGTGGGGGGTCTTCCCTTCTCATTAGGTACAAGTGGGTATATCTTGTATGATCTATCCTTAGCCTACACAAATTGACGGACTCCCTCCATGACCGGAAAGAGCTCCGCGATATGCGAGTAGTTCTTTATTTAGTCCACATTTCACTATACTCAGTGAGAGAAATTCATCTTTGATGGTATCTTTCACACACTGAATAGCGCAGGCTGCATTCAAGTATCGTCTGGCTCATGAAAGTTAGTCTTTACGCAGATTAAGGTGTATTTTCGTCCACCAAAATTTAAACCTCCCACTGTGGCGTTAAGGAACAGCTGATTCGTCAACGCTTGGTTGAGAGTGGATGCGAATTATCATCCACTGGCCTATTTACAATTATTATGGGACGGCGAGAGGGGATGATTATCTTGCTAGCAATTTAATTAATGTAGAAATCTATTCCAGTTCATGACAGTATGAAGTACAATTTATTTATTGATGAGAAATTGTATGTGCGTGTATATTTAAGTTGCAACGTGACACTGTTCGTCAAAACTATGTGAAAATAAAAACTACAAATCAACACTCGTGTTGATCAACTGAAAAGCTTCTACTAAATCAATTGATGCAAATCAAATGGCTGTCGTTTCCACCAGCTTCATTCATCAGTTCAAAATACATTCAGTACAATAACCTTTTGTGCACTATGGCGAAGTCAGACAATTGAGTGAAGAGATACCTAAGCGCTGGTGGATCAACGTTGCCCCTGTGTAAAGAGTAAATATTTCGACGCTTTCTGGTGCAACAGCCCTTCTTACTTACATCTCTCGTGCCAGATCTAGGTTTTACATTGAAACCTGGGAAGCTGATGATCTTCTTGAGATCGTATCTGTCTCTCTGTTCGGCGGTTATGACCTCTCCCTCCTCATCGCCCGGATGAGCCGTGTCTGCAACACAAAAATAACACTTCTTCAGTCACAACAAATAAGGAAGTCGGGATCAACCTTCAAAAAGTTCATTAGGCTGAGAGATGCTCAGAAGTTTCCCAAAGTAAATTGTAGTGAAATTTGGACCATAATCAAACAAAGCAAGGCATATTGATGCAACAGAGGTATGGACAGCCAAGTGGGTAATTCAGCAGAGATTACAATTGTCAAAAGTGGAGCGTAAGACGCAAGCGCTGACACCGAGGTGTCACAATGATTATGTTGCTGGAATATCTGAAAGACTTTGTGGAAAACAGAAACATCTGATGATGATGCAAAGTAGAGCCACACAGCTTGTTCGCATTTGCGAAGGCTACAAAGCCAGTAATGTTGTATAGTTACAGTAGAACCCCTATTTAACGTTTTTCTAGGGACCGGTATTTTTTAACCTTAAATAGAGGTTTACCATAAATCAAGGTTTCAATGGGTTTCATCACTAACTGCAGCACTCTCTCCACATACAGTGCACTCTCGTTAATTCGCGGTAATAATGCAGGAACTTCCGCGAATTAACAAAAACCGTGAATTATCCGCACTTACTTTTGTTACGCCTAGTAAAAACAAAACTATTGGTTAAAATATTGAAAAAGGCTTGAACACGTAAAATAATAATTATAACACTTGAGTGTATTGTCCTATAAGACATGCTAGGCTAGAGGTTGGCCTATGTGGATTATGCCTACATTAATATTCAACAACAAAAAAAGAACAGACATCACGATTTGTTCCTTAGATCGTTTATTCTAATTTTCGATTGCAAATTTCAGAAGAAAACATTATATGAGAAAGAAAATTCATCGCGTTTTTTCTATATGAGTGATAAGTGTGACTAGAGGTTCACTGTGGGAAACTTTCCGGAATTCCGTTGCATCACTCCCGCACTCGATATCAACTGGATCTCCGTTTTCCTCACCAACAGTCAAATTCCGTGCTATTTCTTCTTTGCTTTCATGTCTTAAATCATAATGGTCTTTATCGATGTCTAACTTGCCCGTTCAATATATCGTTGTTACGGAAGTCGACAAGTGCTTGCTTTTGTACGAGCATAGTAGCTGTATTTTTCTCCCATGACTTGTTGACTGCATCAAGAGTATCAAACAATCACGCTCTCTGTGTCGCATAAGTTTGCGCCATTAAGCAATAATCGCTGTTAACAATACGCTGTCCGCGCATCCACCCTTCAAAACTCACATATCAGCGATTTTGAAGTGTGGCTGTAGGGAAAGGGAGGGTAGGTTCCGAGTGAAAGTGCATTCCTCTTGTATTGTTTGGGCTTCGAAGATAAGGAAATCTGTGTTATAGCACTCGCGCCAACATGCTCATTTGTTTCGAAGATTGCGCAAGTAGGCCTACTGTTACATCGCAGAGAAACTCAGTTCAGTCTTCTCGAATATCAATGATTTCGTCTCTACGCATTGCGTCGCATCAGAGCTCGGCCGCGAGCAAGCATGCAAAGTGGCGTGAGTGTTAGCACACTGTACATCGTTAGTCCTCGGCCGCAGTCAGCTAAATTCGAGCTCGCTCATGCATGTAGCGAGGAGTCGATATGGAAGATGATCGATCATATCGATCGCTATGCGTCTGCGCTCTAAATTCCTTTTCTGCCCTGAATCATCCTTAACGAGCTTATGACGTCTTTTTCATATAACCATAACAAATAGAAATAAATACTTGAGAAGTTTAACATTTCCTAATGCTAAATGCGGGTTTTGCCGTAATGCGAATTATGTTAAATCGAATATAAAATCGCATTGCACTTATGGAATAATTTCTGGGACTTGAAATTTCTTCTGTTAAATGCGGGTTTATGGTAAATCGAGGTCACGTAAAATCGGGGTTATACTGCATGTATGTTTCACTAAATTGAGAGAGAGAGAGAGAGAAAATTCAATATCTCTTCTTTTCTGTACTTAACTACTTAACCTAAATATGAGCATGCCCAAGTTTTCTCGGCAATTTCTTGCCATGGTTCAATTTGACCATTTTTCTTACCATTTATTTCACTTACCTGGCTGAAATCTTATGTTGGTATAGCTCTGAAGTATTTTTCGTTCAAGAACTGTTTCAGTGTGTCATTACGTCTAAGTGCGACCGGCTATCATTTCAAATGGCAGACGTATTGAGTTCCCCAAGCATCCATTTAGTCACAATATCCCTGATTTTTTCTGTTTGCTGGACGAATCTTAACATCGTCTTGCAGTGATGTCTACGCTACGAACCATATAAAAGCCACGATGTCTTGCTTTACTTCATCACTTCTGGAGTCGTCAACTCGTGACACAGTCGAAACTATCGACATACTCATCGCTGGCCGAAACTATCGATCATTCTTGATACTGGTCGTTCTCCGCTGCACCTGATGTCACTCTTGATCCAGCAACTCTGCGCTGCAATGGCTCGAAGTCAAACCTGATTCTCGATGTCTTGGACTTAATTAAGGCAACCTTGCCTTCTGGATTCTACACTTTGGATCGTCGCCTTTTCTAGGTTACATTGAGTAACCATGCCCAAACTAGGGCTGTTCTCCTATTCTTAGAATCACTATGAAGCATTAGTGTAAGATCACTGTTTTACATCTCCTCCAGGTGAGATAGGACTTTTAATATTGGTCATGAGACCAACTCGGTCGTATTTGACTTGTGCAACAAAATGTCTGCCAGAAACCAAGTTAAGTAACCAAAAAACTACAGTTACAACATAACCTTCAAGTAAAGCCAGTGTACAACGTTCTTTTATTTGGGCTCAGTAATGGCTGCACATATTTGTTTAAGGCTGCACTTCTGTATAAATTCCCCTTTTCTTTCTCTTCAGAGCAAGGTTTGTTCACTAATTGCTAAAATGTGTAAATTTTGGCCTTCTCTTAGGGCTTGTTTCTGCCAGTTAGTTGTTACAATTTTGTTGTTAAGCATTTTGCTTCAGATATTTGTAATTTTCAACACTATTGTTATGTTTGAAAGAGTTTTACCAGGGTTTTTACCCAATTGTTTTGACTTTCTTGTTCTATTGAATTTTACCTTTAAAAGTTAAGAGCTTCTGCTCAACTATAACTTCAAACTTTTGCCAGTTTGTTAGTAGTAAAATCTATTCAAATAATCTAATGAATGCAAGCTGCTTGTCCTCCGTAACTAGTGTTTTACCTTTCCTTTCCCCTTCAAACTTGCCCTTAGTTCATCAGTTGTAGGAGGTGCATGTACAGTACTGTGTATTTTGACCACTCTACTAATCCTTATGGGATGATTTTAATTATTTTTCTGGTTTCCACTTTTTTGTTGTAGTTACTTCCCCTTGTATTCTCTTTTCAACCTGACTGTAGTGGTTACCTTGGACATCACTATTCTATATGCGAGCAGCTTAGTGGTCATATTTTCTGATCAGCTTAAATTCGCTGATGTCAAAAACGACAACAACAAATTTTGTTATCAGTTATTTCGGAGCGCAATTTTCCCCTTCCGAGACCTGTAGCGTCTCTAACTCTTTCTATTCTCCTTTCATATCCATGGCATGGTTACATTCTTACCGTATTTAACATACAGCATACTTTATATCGTTTGCTTCTACAGAGTTATCATCACTGCTGTGAGCTTCGCCAGTTACCTGCGTGTTTGTTTCCTCCACAGTTCGTCCCGTGACGGGTGACCTATCTTTCATGTGGAGACAATACTCTCGTTGGACACCTCATGTAAAGTTGCGACCTCTGGCATACCGGCAGGACTGTTTTAAGCTCGTCACTCTGGAATCTATTACCGAATTTCCTGCACAATCGTCGCTACACTGCATAATCGTTGCACCCCACTTTTCAAACACTAAAATAGGTTTATAAAATTTCATCGCATAATCTTCGCATTTGTGCACCAGTCAGTTGCACATGCTACCGCGACTTTATAACCTGGCGCGACTTTGTCAGAAGAAAAATCTAGTCCTTATGCCTGCAGGCTATGAACTGTGACGCGAGCGACCAGCTTCGTCACTTAGCACATTCAGCGAACTTATAATTTGGCGTGATCTTGTCAGGAGAAAGTACTCTCGCCTTTATGCCTGCGGGCTATGAACTGTGACGCGAGCGGCCAGCTTCGTCAATTAGCACATTCCGCGAGCTTATAATCCGGCATGATCTTGTCAGGAGAAAGTAATCAAGTCATTATGCCTGCGGGCTATGAACCGCGACGAGAGTGGCCAGCTACGTCAGCACATTCTGCGAGCTTTAACCTGTCGTGACCTTATCAGAAGAAAGAAGCCTGTCTCTCTGACTGCAGGCTATGACTAACGCTAACCAACGATTGCACTCAATGCAACTCCAGGGCCAGGGGAGTGAAACTTATGTGGACCAAACGCTTCCATGAGTTGGCCTCGGAATGACGAGATTCAATAAGCTGCTGTACAAAGCGCTGCTAGTCCCGGTTCGCTGACATTAAAACAGGCCAGACTACTATTGGCGGTATCTTACGCAAGGGACACCTCGTGCCAGTCTAGCATCAGCCACTGCCGTGAAAACATAGCAAAAGAGACCCGTGCGTGATGATACGCATTGGTGTCCAAAATGAGAAAACACACGAATTGTACGATGATCTTGATGAAAGTGAAATACCGGTGGATACATAATAAGCAAATAATAATAAGAGAGCACACAAGCGTGCTGCAAATAATGATACAGTATATATTTAAAAATTGTGGTTTTCTTCTTTGAACTTAAATATTCTTCGCATTGTAACCTAACATTTGTGGGTTACAGAGACTACTCCTAGTTTCTTTCTGTTTGGTATTTAGTTATTTTATTTTTATCAGGTTGCCAGCCGTGGACACCTTTTGGTGGGGCACCATTGGGAATCTTATGTGTTGTGGCACAGAGATTCTTTGAGTTGTTCCATCAGTGGGTGGCAGGTGGCTTTGATCTGAGAGTGAGGTCAAAAGATTCCTTGACATGGCAGGGTTGCCATCGGAATGTTGTTGTGAATTGCCAGGCAGAATGGAAATGAGTGCTTGTTGGTTTTATTCAGAATGGGATGATTATTTATAGTGTTGAGGCGATGAGATAAGGAGTTACGGTCAGCCGATTCCAATATGGCGGCGAGATAGTGACGAGAAGTAAGCAAGACAGAGATTGGGTGTGCGTTTGTTATGGCTTCTAATTTATGATGGCAAAATACTACATATTTTCTTTCATTGATAGAAATATTTTTATAATCAATTTAAATCATCATCATCATCTTGCACAGTTTCCAGCCACTGGCCGGGTCTGTTTGGAACACAAGCCTCTCCAACGTCTTCTGTCTTCCCACCATCTCTCAGCCTCCACCCTTGTCCAGTCTTCTCCTCTCTTCTTCACGCTTTCTTCCACCCCCTTCAGCCACCTGTCTCTCGGTCTTCCCCTCGGTCTCTTTCCTTCCCACTTCGTCTCGTGTACTCTCCTGGGTATCCTCTTCTCCTCCATTCGTTTTACATGTCCATACCATCTAAGTCTAGATTTCTCTATACCATCCTGTAATGGTTCCTCCTTCATTAATTCTCTGGTCCTCTCATTTCTTATTCTGTCCATCTTTGTAGCTCCAATACTGCTTCTCAAGAACCTCATCTCACTGGCCTGTATTTTGCTCTTCTCCCTTCCTTTCATAACCCAGGTCACCAAGGCATACGTCAGGATAGGGACATAGTACGTCCGATATATGATCTTTTTGCTGTTCTGAGGGACATCCTTGCTCCATAACATGCTTCTCACACTCCTCCGAAATGCTTCTGTCTGTCTCCCCCGCTCATTTATTTCTCTATCGTTTCTTCCATTATCTTGTATCAGGCTTCCCAGATACTTGAAACTCTCCACTTTCTTCAACTGTTCCCCACCAATTGTTATTCCCGTTGTGGTTCTTTCCTTCTTCCTTGTTGTGATCACCATCTCACTCTTATTTATGCTAAATTTCATCCCATATCCTTGTATTATTCCTTCCCACACGTCCAACTGTTCCTGTACCTCCTCCTCCCTGTTTCCCCAAATCATCAAATCATCTGCAAACACCATTGCTTTCATCTTTCCGTCCCCAATTACTTGTGCCACTCGGGTCATTATGTCATCCATCACCACAATGAAAAGTAACGGTGACAGTGCAGTGCTTAATTACTTCCAGTTAAAAATATTACCCAAATGTAGATGGTTAATTTACTGTCTGCTGTTACATATATGAAGCCTGTACTTGGGAGCCTAGCGGTATCGATGTTTTTATTAATTTCACAATATATATATATCTCACATAACACAAAGGACGACTCCCTGATAATAAATTGAATCCAGCAACCCTGAATTTGCATGAATGTTTTGGGTTCAAAGAAGAGTTACTTGAGATGCTCAAATCATACTTCAATATTGCTAATATTGACTTACATACTTGCTGTTCAAAGGCAAGAATATAAATTTATTAATCTCTTGCCACAGGCAAGTTAAAATGGAGGCATCCTCTTTATCAATATATTTAATTAAATGTTTAAAATACAGATATTTAACAAAGCTGGAGTCCCCATTCGAACTTGTCATAAGCAAATGGAACAGATCAAAAACTACACTTTAAGCCAAATCAAATTCACTCCTCAGCTCGACATAAACCATAATACCAAATAAAACCTATAGAAAACATACTCTCCTTACTGTTGTACAACTTTCAAACCAACTATTCGCACTCAAAACTGAAAAACCCTGAAATGGGAACTAATTAAAGTTAGAATAGCCTAGGCCGATCAGGTCTCCTGCTACATTACCGCATATGTATACTTAACATCACTATAACTTCCAAATTACGGCTAAGTGACCTATCTTCCTGAGTAGTATAGGTGTTACCGGCCTGCCTGGGATGATGGGTCACCAAACCGGTACTTAAAACTAAGATTTTACACATTAATCAACTAAATTCAACAGTAACGAGATCATAGCCAAAAACACAATTTAAGCCAAATCATACTTCAATATTGCAAATATTGACCTACATACTTGCTGTTCAAGGGCAAGAATATAAATTCTCTGGCAAATTAAGGATAGGAACAGCATTTTTCTTAAGTTTTCTAACCATTCGGCTATTGTCAATCGGAAGAACCCCTAAAATAAGTTTACGAAGAGCGGATTACATTCTATGTAGGCCTACTGCACAGAAGTATTAGGCTACAAGTTAATCAGTATTTTTGATGTAGCTAAATCCTTGTGAATACAAATTAGAGACAATAACTATAAATAATCAACAGTACTGGTGCTTACGCTGTGGAAAGAAGTCGTCCTCACAAAAATGCAGATTGCACACTGTCATGTAACGTGTAACACGTTTTCCAATTGACAGCGCCGAAGCTCATCTTTCTCTCTGAACTTTTTGTACAGGTAAGTAGTGAAGAGATTTCGTACCCGCTTTATACGATTTGCAACCGTATACAGAGCAGTACCTCCTCGAATTTGACAAATTCCTTTCTGTTTCCATCACGACGTCAACGCTTCACCATGCTCACCAGTCACTGTGTTACAGCTTCAACATTCTACCGCGTGGCTGCGTCATCCAACTTTTCTGACGTCAATAGGAAAATAAAGTCAGGAATGATATATGAATTGCAGGAGTGTGAAGTGTTTTGATTTAATTTGTCCATGCAGACAGACCAGTATTAAGGGTTGTGTTACCCACAAAAGGTGGAATAATAATAAAGAAAGGAGCAGAAGAATATTAAGCTGTGTGAGAGATCCAGGTAATGAAGATTGCTTATATGTAGACAGACAAGGTATTAAAAGCATTGTATTTCTGATTTCGTTATGTGCAAAACATCATCTTGACCCCAGAGATTATTATGAGAATGAGCTTATAAACTTGGAAAAAGTAGAAGAAATATGATTCAGAACTTGTTTCAGCATAATCGTCGTACCCTGTATTTTTCCACGAATTTTAGGCTAAAAATGTGCGACGATTATGCGAGGAAATATGGTATTTCTTCTTTCTCAAGCAATGCCTTATAAGTTGTTCACCTGATGTAACCTTGGGACCACTCTGTGTGTTTGCACTTGGTTTCACTAGACATTCATATAGCTATTTTACTACATTCCTGTGATGTTCCCAATGCTCACCTCATACTTGTTTAATAACTTCTGGTCCCAATTTCGCCTTCTTGCCATGCTTTCACTCCCTTGCAGTTCTGTTTGTTCCATGGCGCACTCACGCTTGGTGCTGTATCTTGTTGTCAGGCTCTTCCAATCAATCTTTCCCAAGTGATAGCATGTGCTCTGCACACCTTAGCATTCTTGTGGATGTTTCCTCCTCATCATACTTTCATGTTTTCTTCTTCTGCGCGAATGAGTCTCCTAGGACCACGCGGAATCAACACTTCTTGGCCTTGATGTTTGCCCAATAACTCTTCATGCGCAACGATTGAGCGAGTCTTCGTTGTTGCGACCAGACGTGTCTGGTAGGTCTTCTCTCTTCTGCCTCAAAACCCCATGTATGAGTAATTTTCCTAATTTCCTCCCGATCCTTGAGATTGGGAAAACCTAATTCAGCCAAGTCCTTTTTAGCCCGTTTGTACCAATTGGACCTTGTTGCCTTTTTCTGCAAAAGCGTATAGATTTTATTTGTTAACCTAGTTGGGCTCATTCTGTCCAAATGTCCCTTGAATTGGATCCTTCTCATACGGATTGTGTCTGTGATTTTAGTAATTTTTAAATAGATGACAGCATTAGGTTTCGGAAGGTGAATTCCATCTTTAATTCTTGGTCCCAAAATGTTTCGCATGATTTTGCGTTCCTTAATCTCCAATTGATTTCTCAGAGTTTTATGTTGTAGATTAAGTGTCTCAGCTGCATAAAGGGCTGCAGGCAAGACTACTGTTTTATAATGTTGAATTTTACAATTCCAAGACAGGCATTTTTTGTTATAAGCTTGTTTTGTCAAATGGAAAGCAGTTTCCATTTTCTGTAGTCTTGCTTCTATAGCTTTTCTTTCGTTGCCAGTTTTATTGATCCATTCGCCTAAATACTTGAAGTCTTTCACTTGGGAGACCTGACAATTACCGATGCGGAGTGTAATCGGAGCAGTTTTAATATCCGTCATAAATTTTGTTTTGTCAAAAGAAATCCGTAAGCCGATTTTTGCTGCTTGTTCTTGGAGTAATTCAAGTTGTTTCTGGGCATCAGAAATGCTTGGAGCAATTAACGCCATGTCATCCGCAAATGCCAAACAGTCTAGTGTTATCCCTTTGAGTTTTGGTCCTAGTCATGTTTTATTATTATTTTTGTATTATATTTTCTTCCCCCTCACGTAAATCTTCCCAGGATGTGTTTAATTTAGCACTTTTCCCTGTGTGTTCTGTCCCTCCCCCCTCTGCTGTTTATTCTTAATGAACATTGTTAAGCAAGGTGGACAAGTATACTTAAAAAAAATACATTGTCTTGAGTCAATAACTCATACCTATTAAAAGAAAATATTCCCAGTGTTAGATACAAAATGTAACGTGTGAAATCACTCATATTCTGGGCCAGCATAGCTGATATCGTACATCCCAAAGCAAGCTTACTCACCATTCCCTTGATCATCAAACAACAGGAGTCCTGAATGAGACACCTTGGCTTCCTCCAGCCAACCCGGAGGATAACCCAGAATTCTCATCTGATAGATGTGTCTTGGAATGTCATACTTGGACAGGCCCAGAGCTTTCCGCAACTGTTCGCTGATTTCACCAGGAGCAATGTGAGCAAACCTTTGCTCATCATCCAGATGATAACGACTGAAAGAGAGACAAACAACAAGTCATTACGTCCCTTTTAATTACTGCGGCTTTGCCCCGAAGGGGATTTTAACGCGCCAGTAAATCTACCGACATACGGCACCCTCAAATGCCAGCGGACTACGCCAGGATTCAATCCAGTAACCTTGGGATCAGCAGGCGAGAACGATACCACTGCACCACGCAGCCAAGTCGAACAAGTCATTGAGACCCTATGTTTAGGTAGATTATCACAACACAAATAGACAAGTGAATGGTGGAAGCAAGTGGTTTCGTGACTCCCCACAACAACTACTAAACACTAAGGTGCTCAGTTCGATAATTAGGTAAAGTACTCGCAAGAAGAGCTTGCCGAAACTCAACGAAGCGCAAAGACCATATCAATCAGCGTAGTTTAATGCTCATTGTGGGGCTCCTGTGTGTCCCCCAAATGCTGATTAACAGGTTCACTGCATTCTTCAACCCTGCGATCTCGCTGCGAGACGCGGTCTACAGCTGCTGAAATTCAAGCGTAGAATGCAAGGAGGCAGCAAACAATATAGGCTAATTAGGGTATAGGTTACTGTGTCCTGGCTCAGGTAATAACTACTGTGTAAGGCATTACAAACATGCGCTGAGATCTCACTTGAACCCCAGTCACAGTTTAGCATGCCATGCGTCCGGCTGGGCAGAACTGCTGCCAGCGAGCTACTGAAGCCACTACCGAGCCCACCCGAACATTGCCGAAGATCTGTGCAGGATTCTGTGGCAAGCTCTTCTTGCCCATATTCTATCTGTATACGTTGTATTGGGCAGAACACTTCCTCAAAACCCAACATGAGCAGCCAATATCCAGGACATCTGTCAAGAACTTAAAACACGTACTCATTAGGTGATGAGTTTTTCTTCAATATACACTAAAATGCCATAAGGTATTGGCTGATGTAACATATGTGTTAAGACGATTTACACGAGCTTTGATCAATCACAATGCCATACTGAATGTGAACCATGCTGACTTCGTAGAAATTCTAAACGCATCCTACAGTTCGGTACTGAAATCTATTCTCTTCATAAAATTGAGTTATTAATTCCTGTAGGCACAATCTTTGTAACTTCCAACTGTTTAATGTTGTTAAAATGTTTAGTTGAGATCGTCTTTAACAATTAGCATCGTCACAGGTTAGGTCATTGCCGGCTCTAGCTAACCAGGCAAAGTTTGAAGAAGCAACAACAGATGGCGCGGACAACATTTTGGAGTAGCGCTTATAACACAGTACACAGAACCACAGGTAGAGTGCTGCACTATAGTGAGGTGGTAGCCAACAGACCTCACAGATTTCAGTCCGGAGTGAGCAGTGAACAGGAGCAGACACCATAGGACTCAGGTTTCGGATAACATCATCATAAGGATATCCTTCCAGCAAGCCGGGTAGGAACATTGTGAACGATATGCCTCCATTTAGTCCTGTCCTGGTATAGCCTTCCCCCCTCCACTCCATCCCATGTTACTCCTCTCCTCATGAGATCTTCCTTAACCTGGTCTGTCCATCTCTTCCGAAGAAGTCCAATTGGTCTTCTTCCTGGCACCTCCATCTCCAAATACTGGCTTGGAGTTCGGGTCTGATGCAACCGCTTCAAGTGACCTAACCACTTTAATTTCGCCACACACATCCTTTTCCCCCTGGTCAAGTTCACCTGCATGTCTCTCCTTACATAGTCATTCATGACCCTGTCTCTTCTGTTTTTTTGTAGATCTGATCTAAGGAACTTCATTTCACATGCATGTAATTGACTCTCTTCTCTCTTATTTATGACACAGGTCTCCGGACTATACGTTATGATTGGCAAGAGGTAGGTTTCATACATAGACCACGTCTGCATAGCTCTTGAGGTTTCGTACTTGGTGGAAGAAGCTGGATCCTTTTGCAACTCAGTTTAAAACTTCTATTTTGGCACTTCCATCACATGATATGACACTACCCAGATAATTGGAGCTTCTCTCCCTCCAGTATGATGTTACAAGGTGTGGGTGTCTGGCTCATCTTCATCGCCACTGACTTGCTCTTACTCACAGTCAACTTATATTCCTTAAATTTGGTATTCCAGTAATCTTATCTCCTCTGAACCTCCATTTCTGTCTCTCCCCAGAAGATGTAAATGAAGTAGCACTACTTTCTGCACAGCTAGGTATTCCACGCACCCGAATATGGCGCATGACACATGAGCCTGGCTTTTATCCCTATCACCACCAGCGTGTGCAACATCTTGAGGAAGAAGTTAACATCAGGCGGCAGTACTTTTGTGAATGGATACTTGCTTATTCCGAATTGATTCCATGCATTGTTTTTACTGATGAATCAATGTTTACCCACAACGGAATCAACAACACTAGAAATTATCACACATGGGCATATGAAAATCCCAACGCTACTGTCGAAAGTAATTTTCAGCATCGCTTCTCAATTAATGTGTGGTGTGGTATCATTGGTCCAGTTGTTCTTGAACACAGTCTTACAAAATCACAGTATCTTCAATTTCTGCAGAATCAGCTGCCGGAGTACTTGGAGGATGTCCTTTTGGGTACAACGGTTTGAATGTACCGTACTTCCAGCAGGATGGAGTTCCTGCACATTCCGCTCAACTAGTGATACAGTATCTCAATCCAATTTATCCTGGACATTGTATCGATCCCGGATATGATGTTGCATGGCCACCAAGGTCAACCAACCTTACGCCGCTGGATTATTGTTTGTGGGGTTGGTTAATGAACGAGTTTTATTTTTTTTATTTTTTATGGCAATTTTTCTAGTAATAATAGGCTTTTATTTTATTTTGCATTATGTGGGATACCTTTTTTTGGCAGGGAAAAAGGAAAGTGCAACCAAGGGAGGACTTGCTTACTCACATTTTAAATGCTTGTGCTCTCATTAAAGAAGAGAGACATCAGCTCCAATTAGCAACGCAGCATGTCTGTTAAGAGCTGCAAAATGCATTGAACTTTTTGGGGGTATTTTTGAGAATAAGTTGTAAAGGAAATTGGACAATCATACAATAATTACACATAACTTGCAATGGGAAATTGACAGTTGAAAATTACACTGTTACTACAGTCTGTATCTCGAAAACGATTGCAAATAAAGCACATGTTCATATGATTGTTTTAAATGATATAGTCGACTTCGTCGTTACGTTACGGCAACGTCACGAAATGTACCGAGAATGCACTGAGGTGTGTGACGTCATAGTACGATGTAGCAGCCGAGTACCAAGAAGGCAGTGCGAGAACAATCAAGTTGGCAGTGAAGAAACAAGATAGAATCTTGAAACTCTGTTCTCGCACTGCCTTCTTGGTACTCGGCTGCTAGCATTTTAAATTATATTAAGTCCGGTCTTTCAGACTGACAGTCTCTTTTCCCTTTAGAATGACCAATACTATCACCTCTTAACGTATGGCCCCTCCGTCCCAGGACACCCTGTATAATCAGTAATTGTTGCTTTAAGGGGCGGAACAGGTACTAGGAAAGTTGTAATGTAAAAGAAATAGCCCATCTGGCAGATCAAATTGACATATCAGGATATTTTTGTAATCCATTTGAACATGAAGGATCAGGACTCTTAGGACCAGTCAGTACCTTGCAGTACGGTACTTCAGAGAAAGTGAATGAATTCTTTAGTTTGTGTCTTAGGGCCCCTTCAGACGAGGCCACTCAGAGGTGCTCACAGAAGCGTTGCTAAGTGGCCTCGTCTGAAAGGGACCTTAGGGTGGCCAGGGAACTTCTCTAACATTACTGACTGTTCCACAAAAATATGCATGATAGAGTTTATGTGCTCAAAGCCTGAGTAAATGAACCATTGCAACGAGAGTAATGATACCTAGCCTTCGGAGTCCCATGCTTGTTCATGAATGCTCTTCTGTTCTTGGCTATGGCAGCTCCATCTCGCTTCTTGGGACAGTCCCTCAAGGAATGTTCACCTGCACAGTTGAAACACGTCTGGAACGAGGTGCGTTCCTTCTTCTCCTTGTCTGGAGTCTCCTCGTTCGGTTGGAGAACATTGCTATATTTCTGTGGACACAGAACACAAAGACATCAAACATGCTGGAGCAGAACTATTGCATTCCTTTAGCATTTTAATAGGTTTTGCCATGTTGAAACAAAGAAGTTAATCTCGAGAAAAGAAGGCAAAAAACATACATTATCAGTTGAGCCAGTGAATTGTGGGGAAGAAGGAAGTCTCAGAGAAAACCAAGATTCAAATCTATATGACAGGTTTTTTTTTTCACCTATGGTGCTGAGACATGGACTATGCTGGACAAACATGAAAGTAGAGTGACTGCCTCAGAAATGGAATACCTCCGGAAGATAGTGAATAAAACTAGAAGAGATAGGGTATGAAAAATAGCAATCAGAGAAGAATTAAAGGTGGAATCAGTAGTACATACTGAACCCTTGCAAAGAAGCTTATGAGACTCAGTTTCGGGGGGTGTAACAGTCCATTTCGTAAGTTGTTGTTAAAGCGCTTCATTGACATGCAGGGTAACATATAACAAAATAACATGCAGGAAGAAGTGAACCCAGGGTTAAAACAAATGAATTTAATGACAGATCAGCTATTTACAAAATGAAATAAACAAACAAAACTCCCAAAAATGACTCCCACTGAATAAAATTAACTTGCCAAAAACCAGGCCTAATCTCAGGAGAGATTATTAATCGGACCAAATGTCCCCAAAAATCCACAATGACAATATGTAACGTGTGTGGCTGTTCTACATGCTTAACGATGAGTACAAATGAATGCATGATTCGTCATCATCCGGATAAACTTTCAGAAGACGAATCTGCATTGCTTAGAGCTAGACAGACGCGGGGAACAACTATACACAACTTAAAACTAAACCGACACTTCCTATACTAAATAAACAACAAATAATTTCCGCTTGAAATTGGAATCAAGAACTGCCGTAGCAAAACATTACTGCCTAAAAATTAGGACTTCTCAAAATCAACACAAGTAAGTTAACACTTGACCAACAAAGAAACACACATATGACCGCCTGTCATTTTTACAAGTAAATACAACTACACCACACTGGTGTCACACACAGAAAAAACAAACATGAACTGAGTCATAGAAAAATCACTAGGCTCAAAGCCAACATTTACATCATTAACACAATATTCCATCCATACGACATGCAATAATCCGTAACAAACGTGGCGAACTCCCCAATTAATTATGGTCCAAATAACCATCACAAAAGAACAGGTTTGCTAATGATAGCTTAATAGGGGCCAGTCGGTCAACAGGACTGCCTAACAAAAATAAGTCACTAAGGCTAGACGGGCGCTAAGTGGAAATCTGCACATCTGTCAACCCACGTGTCAATAACCTCGACCTCCCAAGGCACGGGATCGAGTCTCGAAGAAGCGTGCCCCAAAGCACAATATATATGTGTGTGTGTGTCAGAACAAAATATATCTCAGCATTTCCCCTAGGAAATCCAAGAATCAGCATTGGACAAGGTACAGTAGCCTCCGCCGAGCGCCCTGCTTTCCATCAAAAATACAACAACAACAATATGAGGGCTGTAGCACCATCTACCCCTCTTTACGAAGAATCAAATACACACTTGACACAAGAACACACACAGAATCACACGTATGGGTTTGACAGAAACCTGAAATAAATGACATAAATATTTTTCCACCAGCTCGCGCTTCCGTTCTAGTCTGAGACTAACGAACCTGAAAAGGACTCAAAAAGATCTAAAAAAATTAGAACTAAGGTGTTCTACAATTACATCTTAATTTGTTGTGCTCGGCAACCCTAATATGATTAATAACCTGTTCAGCAAACATCTTACATAATTACCTCCCTTTCCTATCAAAAATATGAATTTTAATAAAGCACCACTTATCGAATGTAACGAGTTTCGCATCCGCATTGATAAAATCAAATACACGCGCCGTGTACACTAAATATGACTCCAAAGAAAAAATATATACAACAAACAACTTTGGCCACGCGCCAACGTACATTTAAAAACAATAGTGTCGGTGCAAAAAAAAAAATCTACACAAGAAAAAGAATAAATGAACTATTTACAACGTTCCCACGCCTTATCTAACTACATATGGAGTAAATCAATTTTTGTACATCACCGTATCAGCTTGCAGAACATATAACCTCCGTCCCGGCTCATTTCCCTGGCTCATTTCCCTACGGGAAATGAGCCCTCCATCGTCGACGTCGTCGAAGAAGCGATGCACATCAATCAGTCTCCTGACCAAACGTCGGACATCTTGGCGTAGTTTCTTGGACAGAAATGTTCAAAGTTAAATAAAATTGCCTAGCTATAATCGCTGTGAGTTACTACTTTCACTCACGTTATGTCCTATGCGATTAATGATCGAAGACTTTCCCTAGCTTAGCATTCGCTTACACATGCACAATTATCACTTGAAAAATACAATACAAAATTTACATAAATTATCGTCACTGGCTTGAAAAACAAGTCTTAAACATGACTGTCTCGCAGTCCTTATCTAGCTAGATATCACTACTGCTCTACGTGAACCTTGCTCGCTTTGAGCACTAATTGGAATGTTAGTAAAGTCTTGCCCATTAAGAGCTGAAAATCGTGACGCAGACTGGCGTGACCCTTGCTCACCAGAGCTCAAAACAGTTGTCACTAGTACGATTAATAAGAGTGGTAAATCGCGACGCAGACTGGCGTGACGCTTGCTCACCAGAGCTCAAAACAGTTGTCACTAGTACGATTAATAAGAGTGGTAAATCGCGACGCAGACTGGCGTGACCCTTGCTCACCAGAGCTCAAAACAGTTGTCTGCGAAACAGCTTCTCCTCGATCAATTTATTGGAAACTGACAGAATGAGGTGGAGTGGGGAGAATTAAGAAAAATATTCTAGAGTTTTCATCTCACAAACTTGGGACTAGTATCAATCTTCATCATTTTATTCAAACGTCTCAGCGCACCCATGCGGAATAATTTCGGATCGGCGGTTCTTTAGATAAGCGTTTCCGCGCCTTTTTTACAGGGTACGCCACCCAACGCGTGGTTTTGGCGTGGTCTCATCTGATTGGGTGATTCACTCCTAGGTCGGTTGAAACTCGCTCGTGACCATCCCCTAATGACTCCAATTTTGGTGCGCGTTGTTACACAATTTGTCCTTGAACTCGGCTTACCCGGTCGTCTTCAAGAATAACTACCAAGCCTGCTTCTGTGGTAATCATTGCAACACACTATCTTGGCTTCCCCTTTGTCAATTTCTACATGTACTTCCTGGGCATCAGTAATAATAATAATAATAATAAATCATGAATACTTATTCATCGCAGATTAATAAGGGTTCAATACTATCCAGAAGAAAGCTTTACAACGGTATGGACATATCATAAGGATGGATGAAGAAAGGAAACCGAAGCAAGGGTTTGACGCCAAGCCTGAAGGCACTCGAAGAAGTCGTCCCAGGAAGGAATGGATCCATTATGTCGGAGAGGCGGCAGAGAAGAAGGGAAGGACTCTGCAGCAAACCAGGAGTTAGTTATTGTTGTTTTAAGGGGCGGAACTGCGAGGTATCTGCAAACCAGGAGACTCGCAGGGAATAGGAATGAATACAGAAAGTGGCTGACAGACCCAACGCCGAGAGGCAAAAGGGATAGATGAAGAAGTAGAAGAAGAAGAAAAGTCACAGATTCCACTTACAGATTTTTAGAATTTTATTTATCCTAAGGATTTCTATGTGGGATGAAATAAGTTTGCTTACTATGGGGAGTATAAGCAAGAGTAGGATCTAGTCAGCCACAAGAAGCGATGGCCCGCGAATTCTGTACTGTAGCACCTACCAATTGCAGCTTTCTCTAGCCCATTGGATGAGATTCCGGCTGTCCTCACAGTTCACAGCTGGGAATGGAAAAATGTTGCAACGGCACACAAACAGAGTCGCTTGTGGCCAGTTTGACATCTTACCAACTGTCTTGGTGGGCACTGATCATGCTATCAGACACGGAAAACATTAGGTACTGCTGAAATAAAACAGTTTCCCGAAGAACCCAGAATGTTTGCACTTCGAGTGAACTGAATAACACTCCATCAAAATTCAAAGAATAAGAAATGCTTTGAAAAATTGAACCAGCTATGTCAAAACTGGTTTGCCAGTGTACCGTTGGTATGGTACACTTCAGCAAGACTCTGGCTTGTACATGCTGTGAAGATGTACATTGGGCTAACCAGTTGGTATTTTGTTTGAAATTTGATGTACCGGTACAGTAGATATGGTGACACAATGACCTGACAGTCAGAATTCATAGCCAAGCATGGAAAAATATGCTTAACTTACATCATCCGAACCACTTTCAGGTCGATTTGGTAACATATCTGCTGTCCAATCAGAGTGGAGGTCACGAGCCTGCGATCGGTTACGGAGAAAGGTCATGAATTGGTTTGGTGCTGCCTTATGATAAAACCCCCGCTGACTTTACACTACAGTGACAAGTCGTACAAACATACAACAGGTCACTGGCCATTTTTAATTTGCCGGTCAGCAGGGAGACTTTAGAAGTAGGCACTTAATATTCGTATTGATTATTAACACATCTTCCTTTCAAATGATGAATTACTAGATGACATCAATCTTATGGATAGTGAACAGTACGTAGTACCACATACCTTACTGTATGTTGGTACGTCCAGGCTGATCTTGGATGTTGGATCCTTATCGATGGTGAAGAGAGATGAGTCGTCAAAGGTGATTTCCTCATCCTGGGAATCCTCCCAAATGTCCAGCTCCAAGTCGGAAACCTCGCAGTCCTCGCTTTCAGGATCATGTCTCTTGATCAGGTCGTTGAGGAACACCTTCAGTGACTTCCTGTACTTCCTACAAACATATCCTGGAGTTAAGATTAAGTCTTCCTGCTGTTTGGAGCAATGACGTGAGCACATTCTCATTAAAAAAATAAACCCATATCAAGGTTAATATCAATTAAATATATTCCCTGAAATAATACTGTCCTCCAGGAAACATTTTGTTTCACTTTTGTGTGTTAATACATAGTGTAGAGAGGGTGAACAAGCTCACACAAATTTGGGCTGTGACACGTAGCAGTGAGTCAAGTAAATCTATGACTTTAGTCATATTTGTATCCTTTCCCATATTGATTATGATATACTACAACAAATATCCATTATACAATACATTGTTTATTAATCACTATCTTTTTACAATTGATACATGTTTCGGCTCTCTGAGCCTTCCTCAGTCAAATGGCACAATAAATTCTCACAGTTCATTCACGGATGCAATGCGATGAATAGATGAGATTCAACTCGGTGACTGTTTTGATTCATAGATAATAATGACAAAGGGATTTTACCCAGATTTTAAATATTCTTTAAGTATTTTATTTCTTTGTATTTAATTGCATTTGACGATTGTGAAAATCTTAAATTTTATTGAGAATGTCAATCTTATTAGTTTTAGATTGAACTGTGAGAATTTATTGTGCCATTTGACTGAGAGAGTCAAAACATGTTAAGTATCAATTGTAAAAAATAGTGATTAATAAACATTGTATTCTTAAGTGGATATTTGTTGTACTATAGCAGTTATAATAATAATAATAATATTGTATGGCCTCGGGTGCCGGGTGCAAGCTTTGTAATTTGACACCCAGAGGGTAGCTTGCATGTCGAATTTCGTTGTTCCTTGAATCACTATAAAAGTCAAGGAGGTAAGATATCTAAGCTCCTTGAACACTATAGCACTTTCTAGTAGAGATGAGGAACTTTGTGTTGGCGGAAACTCCCGAGATTAATTTTGCCACTAAGAACACAGCGTACTGAATTCAAATGGGTTCTTTGACACGCCAACATCGTATGACATGCGTGTCGTATTTTTGCCGCCTTTCAAAAATCACTTACCACGGCCAGGAGCGAACCTGCAATCTTGGGGTTAGTAGACCGACACGCTATCCACTCACCCACCGTGGCAAGCAGTGAATCACCATTAGACTGGATCCTATTTCACAATGTGCTCAAGTGAAATACAGAATCATACAGTTCAACAATAACATTCATTTTTGTGATACCCTCATAATTATGGTTTTCAACAAACTCCCTGGGTAGCACTGAATGAAATACGAACGAGCGATAACATTCTCTATAGTACATGAATTAGCCAAAACACCTTCTCAAAAGATGAGAAATAAATCAGGAATAATGTTTTAATAGATGTTTACTCCTCCGCCGTCTGTAACCCATCCTGCCATCCCAAATAGGATCACGACTTATATGGGCAAAAATTCCAGCTGTGTCTGCCATTCTCCACATAAATTATCAAAATAAGACTTTTTCAATTTTTCCACCTATTCAATCCTTTTAATTAAAAGTACTTTGTGTTGATCGACTGAAAGTTACAATATTGGTCCACTTTACCCCGCCTAGTGATCAGTGTTGCCAATTTGGTGTTTTTAACACCAGATCTGGTGTTTCTGAAGTTTGTCTGGTGTCAGAAATGTTCTAATAGTGCCATAGCAAAATACTGGTGTATTTCAATAAAACCAGTGCCAAATCTGGTGCTTAACGGATTTTTTCCATGAAATTGTCTCCTATGACAAATAAGTAAATCCTGGAAGGCATTTAATAGTTTTAATAAAGTTAATCAATTAAGATAGGCAATGTTCAGCCTTGCATGTGTCAAGATCAACACTCCAACAGGGGAAGTCCCTGAAATTCTCATTCGCATGCATAAGCGCAACATGCAGGGCTCAGTGCAAGTGCACTTGTACAAAGAATCAACCTATCTTCTATTTTCTTCCCAGCTCCCAGGGGATTTCCCAGTTTCATGCGAAGGCAGTTATGTACTTTCGCTCCCTCACCCTAATGCAGATGTAGGGAAAGTGTTTAGCCAAGTTTAATTGGTGAAAACAAAGCAAAGAAATCGAATGAAAGTTCAAAAATTGCATTCCATTCTGTGTGTGCGATTTGGACTAAAAACAGAGGGAAAATGCTATCACGACTACGAACTTCCGAAGGATACAATAGTGGCCAAAATTGGAAGTATGCAGAGCTACAGCAGTACTTCACCTTCCTGCTCTAAAGATGTAATAGCGGTAGAAGGCTCCGCAAGTGAAGAAGACGATTTTTAATGAATGAAATGTAAGTAAAAAGCCGTTTATATATTTATATAAGTTTTGGTGTTTTTCTAGTGTTTTGAATCATAGAGACCAGCTGGTGCTTTTCTGGTGTTTTAAAGCATAGGGTTTAGTTCTTTCCCATTTCAAGATTTGGCAACACCGCTAGTGATCTCCTACTTCCTCCTCTGCAACTCCCTTTATCTGAATTTCACTAATATGCAATCCCATCCTATTTGCCGAGTCAACTTGCTCTACTTTCTTCCTTGCATAATCCGCCTTCATATTAATAGCACCTTATCGAATACCGGTACCAGTTCAATTGTCTGTTAGTTTCTAAGGCGTCCCCGATTGTCAGATGGCAGTGGGACTCTGCCACTCCAATAGCTCTGAGGCTTGCTCAAGACATTTTTAGTAGGTTTAGAAAGTAGAAGTGAAACAGTTTGCAAGCCCCATGACTCAATACGTCAGCCGTGACATCACGGTAACGTCACTGATGTCCCTAAAATTTCCCCAGACGGGGCCGCATTGCAATGCAACAATGAACCTAATTTTTTTCAGGATTGGGGGGATTCAAACGCCACAATTTAATAGTACATTATGCAACGAGCCTGTAATGGCAGTAATTAAGACACAAGTATGTTTATAAAACGAGCGAAGCGAGTTTTATGATTTCCATACGAGTGTCTTAATTACCATTATAGGCGAGTTGCATACGACTGTTTATGTTCAATGATAATTATAACTATTTGATGTTCGAACATAAATATCTGTTGAGATGTCGCCAATTTTGTGTAGGCCTACTGAACAGAGCAAAAAGCAGAGAATACCATGGCCTCCTCGAATACCCCACTATGACACTAGCCACACAGTGAAATTTAAAATAGGAGGCCGTGGAAGTCAGCGCAGGTGCGATGTTATCCTTACCTAATTGGAAACACAACTGTTTCTTGAGCTCTGATTGGTGGGAGAAACTGTATCATAATGAAAACTTGTACTATAATGAGCCTCATTATAGTATAGTTTTCAGGCATATAATATTTGCATTTCGCCATGGTCGAACATAAATATGTTTAACTTATACTGTACGGAAATGCAACTTTCAATTACACTAGTTTTCTTGGCAATTTAACGATAAAAAGCCGAAACGCAGACGAATATCATGAAGAGCTGAATTTCAGTGTAACAAAAAGTCAACCAAACTAGAAGGGGCAGATGACCTTGCCCCTTAAAAAACAATAATTAACTCAATTCCGAAGTCCTAGAAAATTACAAATTTTTATATGGAAAAATCAGTCATTTTAGGTGCTATTTTACACACATTGATCGGTGTTACGAGCATGTCGGAAGACAGCCGAATCAGTCGATGACATGTGGCTTGCGGCAGTGTTCCTAACCTTGTATTAGACGTTTACAACATTAATTATTACAAATGCACGAGATACAGAAGTGTACAATGTGTGCTTGTATACCACACAGGTAAGCACGTAATAGAATCAACACGTGTAAAAGAAGACAAGAGCATAACTAATAATTAGCATAGTACAGTATAAGAGAGAGGTATATGGCAGCCATTAGAAATATATATAACAGTGAACCCACTAGACTATCTTTAATTACAGCCATGACCTTATTCTACGCAACGGTTCTTCCAGTATTAACCTATGGCCTGGAATGAATTTGGGAGCAATTAACAATAACCGACGACTATAAAAAACGTTAAAGCTAGATTCCTGAAAAGGATACTAGGAATCTCCAAGATGTCATGCTATGCAAAGAAAACTTCCTAATAGAGGATTTAAGAATTAGACTGCAGCTTCCATTCACAGGGCAAGAACAGAAATTCCTTTATTTATAGTTAACTTTAGACCATTCTCCCATTTCATCACTTTTAACACCTTAGCTTATTGAAGAATAAAGAAATTCACCACACGCCTTCGCTACTAAGTTACTAATCAGACAAATGAAACGGGCAGAGATTGACCCAGACTTTTACACAACAGATACCATGCTGAATCAAAGTTGGACTGGTCCAAACAATCTTAGAAGTGCTGGCAACACATAGATTCCACCACAAACTATGCAGTCTATGCTCGTCTGCAGTGTGTGTTGTGCAACAAACAGTGCGAAACTCTAAGCCGAACGCCTTAATTCAAAATGTTACCCAAAAAAAAATGCCACTACCGGTAGGCCTAATGAAAATATTACTAACCTTGCAGCTTCCACATTTCGGAAAGTAACACTAATTATTGGATCATTATCACTTCTCTGCTGTTTTATCGAAATACGGGATGTTTTGCTTACGCCACATAATCTATTTGGTGCAGATTCCGTTCTTTTATGTACAGTTACGATTCGAGTATCCTCACAACTGTCCACAGGAGACATTCCAGATGAAGGTGCCAGTTTTACTGTGTTTGAAGCACATCCTCCACTTTCTCCCAAGTCCGAATCAACACTATCTCCATCAAGAGAGACACAGCTCACAGAGCTGGAATTGTATGTCGAATCTTCCACTAAAAGGTTACTTTCCACCACACTAGACAATTTGTTTTTATCGGCCATTCTGAACAAATTCGAAAACAAATGAATACATTTCCGAACGTCAGCAATTGTTTATAATGCAAACAGGCCTAAGAAACTCTAATGCGAACCTGGTGTTCGTTAATTATTTATTCTCTGCCAATGATATGTGTTTGGGCACAGTATACAGTACACAATAGATATCATGACAGTATGGACACTTAGACAAAACCGGAAGAACGGATTTTAAAAAACCAAAAAAACTGATAGTCAGTCTGAAAGACTAGACTTTCTATCATTTTAAATGCTACAAATGCTGCGTGAACTCAAAGTCCATTAGCAAGTGCAAACCAAGGTCAAAGGTGGTAGCTGGCTGGATAACGTCACGCTCACCGGAGCGCGCGAGGAAAGGAGGGAGCTCAAGCAATAATATGACGTCAAACACCTCAGTGCCACGGCCAACGAGAAATACTGGACCTGGTGCGCTTTCGTGACGTCAGCAATGTAGTGCTGTTGCACTATTTCCGGTAGGGTTATGTACGACGGGAACATAAACCGTATTGTCTAAAAGACGCTGAAATTACAGAATACTTAACCCATATCTAGTCAGAAAACACGCTGTAAAAAACATTGTTGACCCAACACAATCATGGCTTCTGGCAAAACATACATAGTAATAACAACTCAAGTCTTACACTGACCAATCTTATGAAGTCCAATACTTAGCCACAATTCACTTATTTATTCATTACTCTAAGTATAACCAGTAGATCCCTTATCTTTAATCGTTGTATTTGTACCGTGATTTTCACGTTACAATGCCTGATGTTTCTACAACTTGCATGTGTACTTGAACTTAACCCAGAAATCCAACCTACGTCAATAAGATTCATCTCTCCATGTATTTCCCACAAATCTTTCAAGCTTCATCACCTGTGGCCAATGAGATCGAGTTCCGGAATCTTTCGAATATTATCAGCTGTGGCCAATGAGATCGCGTTCCTGTCGAAAGGTGATTGGCTATTGCTATTTTGCAAGTGCCGACAACTGTTAAGCAATTATAATTGTAACCTTCTAATTGTCAGGTTTTGGCCTAGTCTGAGGTTGTATTGGCAGTTCCGAATCAACACCGAATTAAGGTCAACAATTTAAACAAAAAAACTTCGACACTCCATCTTGGAAGAGTTAGCACGTCAGATGTAAAATGTTTTAAGGATTTATCGGGGGCGAGTTTTACTCGTATCGGAACCCCGAAGAGTTTGTATTGTACTCATTACACTAAAGCGAAATTTATCACTTAATATGAATTATAATCTGCAGCAAAGGTAATGTCTTGTATGTTTTAAGATGTACTGTGAGTGAGCAGTGGGATGGCAGATTTGTCCGAGACCCAATACATATTTCTCGGCTTGTGATCAGCATTAAGTTTTATCTGTTACTCTACTTGTTTAATTGTAAAAGGTACGGAACCTTGAGTTTTATTTCTGTAGTACCTAATTTTGCCTTTTATTTTATTTGAGTATATTTGGCTTTGTTCCTGTGTCTGATCACTAATTACTTGGTTTATATGTCGTATTTCCTTCATGGATTAATTAATTGTGTTTGCCTTGTGCTACGGCCTGAGAGCCGTTTTATGTCATTTGATTGAGATCGGACAAAATCTGCCAAGTCCTTGTAAGCTTTACGAAGTACCAAACCTATGCCAAATAACATAACCTAAAATTGTGCGATCCACAGCTCTCATATTAATTATTAATTTATTTTCCTTTTATTTCTTGGCCTTCTGGTGGTAGTAATTCTCTTTTATAACATTTTGTTTCGCATTATTGTTCGTTTCCTGGCGACGGTCGCCATTACCTTTTTTTTGATATATTGTCATAGTATTGAGATGAAAGCAGTCAGTCGAGCTGTAATTTGATCCGCTTCATTACGTATTTGGTTTAATATTTCGAGCGGATAAACTTCATTTTGTCATTCGTGATTTGTTTTCGACTTTCCTTGCGAGGTTTACTATTTTGAAACATAACGTATCGGTAATTACCGCTTAAACTTTCCTTCGGGCTATAATCTAACTTTTGCCGAATCTTGGGCACTCTTTCGACCTCTTAAGAGGGGTATAGTTTTGCGATTTTCTTCCCCTGTCCTTTCTCCTTTTACTTGATTAATGCATTATTATTATTTTTCGGGGTTTGTAGCAGTAGCATAGCCAGGATCGGCCAATAGGGGGGGTTATGGGTACTCAAGCCAAATTGTACAAGCATTTCGTCCCGCGGCATAGCCGCGCCCGTCAAACGTGCACCATGGCCACGAGGGCAGCTGTGGTAAGTATGGATATCGTAGGTTCGAATCCCGGTGCTGACAGCGGTTATCTGAGTGTGTTTTTCCCCGGGTTTTGCCACACTCCCTACAGGAAATTGCCGGGATAGTACCTTGCTCAAGTCCTGGAGCGTCTACTCCATCCCTGTCCCAGATACATTTACACAACTACAATCATCACAGCAATACAGGTTGTCAGACAGATTCAACACACTCCCAACTACACGGGGCTGATGACCAAGGTGTCTCAAGCCCCTTAAATGATTTAACAACAGTTCTACAAGTATTTCCATTTCTCTATGATATACACAAGAAAAGTTTCATGTATTTTGATCCCGAATTTTTCGAGTAATACAATATGCTCAAAAAACAAATCAGTTCTTTAAAAAATTAAGTTAATTTTTGACTAAAATGTCTCACCTCAATGGTAAATCTAGAACATAAGGTCATAGTTATGGCTGCGATGTGTAGGTTAAACAATTAGGCTATTGAATGCTGATTAAGGTGCTATTTACCGATATTTGATCCATATGGACTTTGCCTTTTTATGTATAAATATACGCAGGGAACGGAAAACTGATGATTGAAGATTATATTATCGTTTCATTAGGCTTGGAATACCCTACGAGAAAAATTATAATTAGAAGTTCTCAGATATAATAGCACGCGTGGGAGGAAAACGTATCATTCATAATCATTTACCATTCCTTTTCACGGCTGTAGACTTGATTTTGTAAGTATTTTATGAACATTCTAGCAATTTCAATGTTGCAAGCGCTTCGTTTTCGCCAAGTAATAATACTGGAGCAAGTATGGTTATTAAAAGGACAGATGGTGAGTAGGCCTCTCTTGCCTGGGCAGTTGTTATATTTCTATTGTTTATGGGCTTCTGGTTCAGTTCCATTCCTGGAGTCATAAAGATTTCATAATTTATGGTATGCATCATGGATAACATCAGATATTGCTTTTGTGGAAAATTGGGCTCAAATGAGGACCCCATGATTCAATGTGATGGTTGTCAAAAATGGTTTCATGCCTCTTGTGTCCACCTCTCCAGTCTGCAAATTGAAATCTTAGGCTCAAATAATGACTCTTGGCATTGCTGTTACTGCATCCTTCAAGGGTCAACGCAACAAAATCAGCCCAACACTCTATCATCGACTAATTGGATTTCCTGTCCGAGATGTACCAATCAGAACCCCGAAAAACTATACAAAGGCATTAGTGGGCTTAAAATTCATTACTCTCGAAAGCATAAAGAATATATCTCCGAAGTTCATCCCCCAACAACAGCTGTCGATAATGTGAAGGAATTTTCGCAGCAATTAGCAAGGATGAAAAGGGACATAAGGGTTTTGAAACGCATTCCAAAAGCAGCTCGTATGGTGGTAGCATTCCGTCTTTCCCACCTTATGGACGAATGCCAAAGGAAGTATTCATTTGATTCTTGGAAGGATCTACTGACATTTTGCTACGTAGCTTTACAAGTCCCTGAAAAGAAATCAAAGAATCTAGTCCAATTTATCAAGAAAAATGTTTCTCATCCTCCGATCGACTTTTCTCAGCCTGGTCCTCAAAGAAAAACTCAAAAGCCTCAAACTTCTTTATCACGGAGAGTGGAATCTAAAATGGCAGAAGGAGACATACGTGGAGCCGTGAAACTCCTTTCATCCTCAGATAAGCTTGCACCTGAAAACGAGGATACGTTTTTACATCTAAAGGATAAACATCCTGAACCAAGTAGAGCACTTATTTTTCCCGATCCTCCTAATGAAGAAAACAAGTTCACAGTATCAGAAGAAGATGTGGTGGTAATTCTCAGCAAATTCCGAAATGGGTCTGCCGGTGGTATTGATGGTTTACGCCCACAACACCTCAAAGACCTAACTGCAAAGGGTAATGGTGTGGCCGGAAAAAAAATACTAACTTCTTTAACATCCCTCTGCAATTTTATGCTATCGGGTCAGGTGAATTCGAATATCCTTCCAATCCTATATGGGGCGAGTCTGTGAGGACTGAACAAGGAGGGTGGCGGGCTCCGCCCTATTGCAATTGGTTGCACTCTAAGAAGGTTAACAGCAAGTCTAGCATGTAATTATGTTCGTGAAGAATTGGCAGAAAACTTCAACCCTATCTAACTTGGCTTTGGCACGAAGGGTTCCTGTGAAGCTGCAATCCATTCTGCTCGAGCTTTTGTGAACAAAAATGTCGGAACCAACAAGATTGTACTTAAGATTGACTTCAGAAATGCGTTTAATAGTGTTGATCGAGATGTTCTGCTGACACGTTTCAAAGATAAAGCCCCTTCACTTTACAACTTCTTCTGGCAATGCTATCGAGAACCAGCTTATCTAGTTTTTGGAGACAAGAATATCCTTTCTCAATCTGGTCTCCAACAAGGTGACCCTGGAGGGCCCTTAGGCTTTTGCCTGGTCATTCAGCCAATTTTGGAGAAGCTTCCATCTGAACTGAACATTTGGTATTTGGATGATGGCTCGCTGCTAGGGGATCCGACTGTCGTTCTAGATGATTTTTCCTCGATTATTGCGGAATGTAAATCACTTGGTCTTGACATCAACCCCAGCAAATGTGAGTTGTTCTTCTGCGGTGACAATAAAGATGAGATTTTTTCTCGTTTCAACGAGTTATCTCCAGGCATTGAAGTGGTTCCGTCTCTAACTTTGCTGAAGGCTCCAGTCACTGAAGGCGCCATTGAACCCTCCTTATCCAGAAAATTTGATGAGTTAACTCTTCTGCTTGGGCGTCTGAAAGATTTGAAGTTTCACATTGCTTACTTTCTCCTAAAAAACTGTTTCCTTGTTCCTAAGCTCATATATTTGCTTAGAAGTACTCCTCTATGGAAGATTAGACCGTCGATACAGAGAATGGATGATTTTGTGAAATGCACACTAGAGTCAACTCTTAATACAAATTTAAATGATAGATCTAGGACAATAGCCTCACTCCCTGTTCGTTACGGTGGAATCGGAATAAGGAAAATTGAAGATTTAATGCTTCCAGCTTTCATGTCATCGGTGAATAGTGTTTTCTCTCTCGTCCAGTCAATGTTTCCAGTTATTTCGGACATTGAGGAAATCCCTTTTTACGCTGAGGCCTTGGAATTATGGAACTACCAATTTAACGATCCATCTATCCCTTCAGCTCCTGCGTTCCAACGTAATTGGGACGGTCTCGTTTGCAAAAAAAAAATGGACAACCTGGAATTTCACTCAGATGAGGAAAAGGCTATTCATTTGGCTAGTTTGAAGAAAGAATCGAATTCATGGTTAAATGTCATCCCATCGAGAAAAATAGGGACATTACTGGACAACAATAGTTTTAGGATTTCGATGTCTCTCCGCCTTGGATCAACGCTTTGTAAACCTCATACTTGTGTATGTGGTGAGGTCGTTTCCGCACGTGGTATACACGGTCTCTCTTGTAAAAGGAGTGCTGGTCGACATTCTCGTCATTTCTCTATAAATGAAACGCTTCGGAGGGCTTTCGCTACTGCAAAATTCCCGTCAATTCTTGAACCATCTGGAATTTGCAGAGACGACGGTCGCCGCCCTGATGGGATGACCATAATTCCGTGGTCGAATGGCAAATGCCTAGTCTGGGATGCAACGTGCTCAGATACGTTGTCTCCTTCCTATATTTCATCATCGTCAAAGGAAGCAGGATCTGTAGCTGAGATCGCCGTCACTCGGAAGAAAAACAAATATAGGAAGATCATGGAGGACTATATTTTCGTGGCCTTTGCCGTGGAGACAATGGGTCCATGGAGTGAGGACGCAATAAATCTAGTACACAAGCTAGGAAGAGTAATAGGTGGAGTCTCGGGTGATCCTCGTTCCAAGACCTATTTGATGCAGAGAATCGGCATAGCGATTCAAAAGGGAAACGCAGCCTGTGTAATGGGGACTACTCCACATAACACTAGTATGGACGAAATATTGTATTTGTTATAGGGTAGTTAATTTAATACAGATGTTTTATTTCAAAAAAACAAAAATTCATAGAACATTCCTGTTCTCCTGACAGGAACAAAATAAACTCAAATATATCTGTGCTACTAACATGAAGACTGCGTATCTCTCAACAAGAGAAATTATTTACAGAGGTCTCAGCAAAAGTGGGCATGTCCTCTCACGATGTATCATGTTGATTTATGAGTAATTCAATACCGGTACTCATTTTCATGTTTATTCAGTTTTTCCAACAAGATCCTGTGCTTTATATTGCAATTAGCCCTAAATGCCTAACCTATCATTTTCGAAGATTTTTGTCACCTACCAAGGTCCTTCTTACCTTACAAATGCTGCATGCAGCCGGATAAAGGTTTAATTGCTTACACTACTCAGGCGACAAATTTCACTCATTTGTAAACCGTAATTCGGGGAATCACTGGACATATATTTGCGTAATAAGAATCAACTCGGCTGACGCTTATCTCATGCTCAAGATGTTAATAATTATCCCAAAATTAGTGTTAATGTACCCATAGAATTCTCTAAGTCTTTATTAAATCGCGTTATTTTTAATAAAAACTAGATTAATTTACATATAACTTCTCTCCCGCCAAGAAAAGAAAGTAAAAACTAATATTGTCCCGCCGTGTGGGATTCAAAATTATTTGGCGCTAGCCTCAGTTTGAAATAACCTATAAGTTAGATTGGCAACCCTGGGAGGACGGAGTGGTATTACCACAGTCAAAATACACAGTCGCGAAGCCTTGAGCACGTTATTCGCAGTACAAATGATTTCACTTTTGCAAGGGCTTTTGAATTTTAACTCACCTGAATGATTATTTCCATTGTAAACATAACTCACGTTAAATCACCAACTACTACAGTAAAAAGCCACAATGTTGATATACTGTACACTTTTAATTCATAGAAACATAAAAAGAATGCTTTGTTTTTATTACTTCAGTCCTCATAAGTATCCCTAGGTACCGGTTCAGTTGTATGATGTATATAATGAGTCTTATGTAGAATTCATAGTCCATACTAGTTATAAATTCATGTATTTGTTTTAATGATAGTCGCTGGCATCTCCAAATAAAACCAAGTCCACGATTCCTAGATGTACCTGGTAATCTCTAAATCCACTGAATGGATTTTGATGCGGTTTTCACCATTCAGTAAAGAATTTCTCGAGGAAGGTTTCTGTAGGAAAACATTCATTTATGACCAGAGGAAGCCGAGCAGTAACGATTTCAGTGAATCGTGTCGAAGGAAAACCTGCCATCCTTGAGCCCTTTAAGCTTACGCTGGGTAAACCATTAATAATATCCATATACTATGAGTGTAAGAACTGGTCAGCATGAAAAGTTCTACAAAGAAGTCCGCGACAGCATATCTTTAATACATCGCCAACTATAAGTGATTTTACGTTTTAATTTCTTCCAACAATCTCCATTCAGTGGAATACTAGCTTCGGAGCGAATTTACGAGCTAGAGAGCGAGCCCATCACCCCAGCTTCGGCCAGCATTAACTGTCGAGTCGTGTCGAGTTAAGACTTCAGAGAAGAGTAGACTACAAGTATTTGGAGTTTCGCTGTTCACTTCGACTTTTCTGAATTGCGTCTGAGAAAGACTGTCCGTGCGCCGTTTACGCTTACGCTGAGTAACCCCTTTAAGATACCAGGCGAAGCCGGGGCGGGTTGATAGTATAGGTATAATATAACATCAAATTCTTAACCATATCAAAAGCTAGTTATTCCGTAAAATTTAATAACTTGATAGTTAATTAGTAAAAAACACCAATGTGATTTGGGAAACGAAACGTATAAAAGGATCTTAAGGTCTTAAATGGCTCAATTGTAGGTACTTCGTATTTTTTCTGTGGGTTTGAAACCTTTCATTCCTTAATTTGACAAAATAATACAATGCCAATTTTACAAAATATCGGTAATAACAATTGGGTACCGTACCTTCACAGCAGCCATGTGGGAGAACAGGTATTTCATAAGAGAATCAACAGTGTACCACATCTAAGTTTGTGAGCATTATCCTGACGACATAAATTGGCTTGCTTCCAAAGGATTCGAGAATAAGTTTGTTATTGTGCAAAATCTTTATTCATTAAATCAGCTCTCTGACTATTAAAAAGCCATTTTCTACATCTGAAAATTAAAACGTCGGCACGCGTTTGAGATGATATCTTTTACGCTTACTTAGCCTACCACATGTCTTAATTTTCAAAATGCATAGATATTTATATTTGATTTTCAGTCAATGGCCATAACAGGTCATTTCACATGAACGCCCGTAGGTTTTTCAATTTCAATGTCAAGTATTTCCAATTTAAGCTACCAGACGCCACTGTCACTGAGACCCAACGGCGTACGCTTGAACTTGATAGAGCGTGTCTAACCCAATACCCTACAAATTTTGGCTACACACTACCAATTGTAGTTGTAAGTTCCTTTACGTGCCATAAATCTATGACATGGGCCCGACGACTTCGACCGGGTTTGACCCGCGACCTTGTGCATAGCAGTTCATCATGCTACCGACTACGCCACCAAGGCCATGCATAGATATCCTACCGAGACATGCTTCTGATTTATAACCGACTGGCTCCGTGGCTCAGCGGTAACGTTCTCGCCTGCTGTTCCCAAGGTTGCAGGATCTAATCCTGGTGCAGACAGCTGGCATTTAAGGGTGCATAAATGCGAGGGAACCGTGTCTGTAGATTTAGTGGCACGTTAAAGATCCCCTTCCGGGCAAACTTCCGGCACCCCGGTGTCTCTAAAAGCCACAGTAGTTAAAAGGGACCTAAAACCAACAACATTATTATTGATTTATAACCAGTTAAAGACCTAGTTCCGTTGTTTGATTGAAAAGCTTTATAATACTTTCTACTGCATATCCCAATTAATTGTGGTCGCCGGAGCCAATCAGGCTCAATTTGGTTTTGGCCGGGGATTTAAGGCCGGATGACCTTCCTGACGCCACGTAATTTTTCAGGTGAAAATTCCACCCCACTGTCACCGGGATTGGGACTCCGGCCGTCCGGGTGATCGACGAGCAGCTAAGCGACTGCACCATCACACTCCCCTTGAAAAGCTTTATAATATTAGCCATAGATCAAATCTTACCTTTTAGGGTCCTTTGGAAACTCGGGTGTCGTCTTGCTATTTGAACAGTCTGACTTCCCAGTCGATCAACACGAATATACCCAATTAGATTGGGCGAGGAGTAACAATTAATTTCCCTGTGTAATTCATAATACAATAATTATTTATACATTTAATAAAACGCTCTCATACAACCCACAACCCCCCCCCCCTTTATGTGAGAAGTGTTTTATTAACGATTCGTGTATTTTTTTAATTTCAGGCATTAGGAGATAAATTGTCACTGCCCATCTAATCTAATTGGGTACCGTACACTCGTGTTGACCGACTGAAAAGCGATCATATAGGTTACTTAGCAACACTGAAATATGTCTTCTAATATTAGATCTGTTTATTGAACTGCACATCTCCTCTTGTAAAGCACATATAACCTTTTCACAATGCTCACATACAGTAAATCCAGTAACAATAACTTACACCAACATAGCGCAGTCGGCACATTCTTGCTGGCTGCATGAGAGCATTATTGTCTGGCGGTAGAAAAATATGAGCCAAGCTTCGCGATCTGTATGTAGACTGTGCGTATACGTTGTCATGAAGACGTGTGTAGCCACAAATGAGGACCCGGGCCGAAAGGCGACAACAGTACATCACCACAGACAAAAATCACAACCTGCCGATTTTCCAATAGGGGGAGGGGGGGTTCGGGGGGGTTCTAAACCCCCTATCCCCCCTTGGCTACGCCACTGGTTTGTAATAAGCCTTACCTGTTGTAATTGATGTTATTACCTTTTCTTCCTTTGATGTTGTTTGGATGTAATTACTAACCTAATTAACTCTTCCTTGATCTGTTCTTTATTTGTAATTTGATTTTGTTCTTACATTATATTTGTTTTGCAAAGACGTTGTTCTTTATTTCCTAGTTAAGATAATGATCACAATAGCTTCTAACACGGTTCTGGGATTAGGGCTCTCTTTCACACTGTACCCGTTCGTCCTGGGGATGCGATGACCCATCTGCTATTACATCGCATCCCTGGATTTCCAGGACATAGCGGAGTTAAATGAACACCTAGTCAAATAAGGAATGTGTCGGAAATTCAGTTGAAATATCTCAAAAGCAGAGGGTAAGACGAGATAAAGTATCTCCAGGGTCGTTACGGGTTTAAATTTAATTTAAAAAAAATACAAATATCAATGGGCGCCATCAACTGAATCCCTAGCAAACCACATCCTTCCTGGTTAAGCCTTAATTAAGACAAGGAAAGAAAAAGGAAAATCACATCACCATCAGATCACAACTAAGATAAAAACAAATGTATTCAACTTTGATAGTCAGACAGACATATTAAACACTCATCCTACCTGAGAGCATGGTCGAATGCCAACGTTAAATTGTCATTGTCCAGAAAATCGAACCATCTCCATTCTACTCAAAGTGTATTTAATCCACATAAAATAGTAAAAATTTCTAAAGTTCTCTTGGGTTCTCAGGATCACCGTAGCACTATGTCTTTGCGTCACTGACATTCGTGATAACTGAGACCTAATTTCTCTTTAAATTAACATCATGAATGTGGATGTAAAAAAATATGATTAATCTGTCTAAACACACATATTATAATCACATATTTTAAATATCACATAATTTATGGCTTGCATGGCATTATTCAAATGCTGAATATGTTAGTAAAATGTTCCTAAACATCGAATAAGTAATTTACACTATTTACACTGTCATTAATCATTGCTGGTTTTTGAATCACAGAAAATCCACTATTCATTGGTTATAATCATCATCATCATCAAAATTAAATCGTTTAATTCATCAATTCAAGTTGCAATTCTACAAATCATTCAAATTATATCTCTCAAATAAATTTATTTAAATTCATTTAAATTTATTAATCATCAGCTTCTTTAGTTAATTATCACCTTCTAATTCAGTTATTCATCATCTATTTAATCATCTATTAATTTATCTAAATCAGCTTATTTATTCAATCTTTAATTCATCCATTTATTTAATTCATTGATTTATTCCAAAATTTAATTTATCAACTTATTTAAATTTTATTCATCTGGTTATTTAGATTTTTATTATTTCATCTAGTCATTCTGATTTTTATTTCATTAGGTCAGATCATTAATATGCTTAAATTTCAGATTATTATTTCATTAATTATTATTATCAGAAAATCTTGTATTATCAACATTATTTATTTGTTTAATTTCCTAACAAATTGTTCAATATGGTTTATAGAACGTTGTCTTACAGTTTTATCACTTCCAAGTTATATCTCGTATTCAATTATCATGCCAAAAAATAGTATTGCCTTCACAAATTCACGTTGGATCTCACTATCCACAACTACATTATATATTTTCACTTTATCCAATATCACATTTGAATACCACAATTATTCCACAAACTTCATAAATATTCAGCGCACAGCATGAATCTCAAAATTATGCTAGACTGGGTTCGACAACCTCATGTCTGCTTCAAAATACATTAGCAATATGGCAACTTCCACTTGGCAACTTCCACAAAATGCCTATCACAAACTCCACTTAATCACGTTGCATGATCTACAAAAATACATAACTGGCTTCAAATTATCAACGCACACAATCTCCAATAACTGTAATTAATCTGATCACATCTAGACAACTTCTTAAACAATTAGGAAAAATATTACCTTCTTAATCGAAATCAAATTCAAAATCTGCTTTCAAATAGCATAAATTCTCTTAAAATTCTCATAATTCACTTCACAGAAAAACACCAATGTGCTATAATCTCTCACATCGAAATATGCAATACTGATCTGCCTTAAAATAAATCTGACCATTAATGATTCATCTTACAAGATTCAATTACTTTAAATCCTTCTCAAAGGTATCAAATTCAATCATAAAAATTATCAAAAGCATCAACTGTATCAGCTGTTAAATTGAAAGTACTCTCAAAAGAGTATAGCAACAAAATATTGGATTGGCAAACAAGAATTACAAAATGTAACCCTGCTGACATGTATTTTTAATTTATTTAACAAAATTCGACTGATATGTGACTAGTAGTTTCTTGTTTGATCCTCTTACAATTTCAAGTACACTCGGATGATAAAAATGAGTCCCTCAATGGCGAGTAAGATGAGTAACCACCACACGATCGTATAAATACGGAAGGCCTCGCCCCGTCGTCTAACATGATAATGCCCTGAACGATGGGTAAAGATGTGTACCACCACACGATCGTATAAAATACGAAAGGCCCCATCTCGTCGTCCCATGAGTGAATGTACCAGATTGGAATCAACAAGTCTCTAGTTGTCACATAAAAGCGATATTCATTCACTTGAGTGAATAACATCTTCAATATCTCCAAACAATCCAATGGAAAAATCCCTACTGATGAATAATACACACTCGCTAGTATGCAATGAACTGACGAAGTAATTTAAATAATCCAATTGCAGATCACGAGTTCGAAATACTCGTCACAAAAAATAACTATCCAAGAAAAACTATCCTTACTGGAAAATGTCTAAAAGACCAAACATCTACTTAATAATGCCAACCAATGGTGAGAATTTCGTATAATGGTGCCTGCCATATCATATGGTAACGCCATATTCTAGCAAAACTTGGAGCAAATAATGTTTAAGCCATGTCTCAATAAACGTAGAACTTCTACTAGAAAAATATATACATGTATGCCCAGTGCTCATGAAAATATCATATTAGAAAGTCATAACTCTTACAGTACCTTCTCATATCAGCTGTTATTATATTTCAAAGATCGTCGATTATTCGTGTGTGTAATAAATTTCTCGAAAGATCGACGTGAATATCGTTTCACCCACGCAAAAACGATCGCCTTCATATCCCAAGTTAATCAGCTGTTAGACCTCCTCTGCTTCAGGAATCGAATCCATCGCTCCGTGGTGCCATCGCGTCTCTGTCTTCGTTTACTCCGACATGATGAACTGCATGTTATCCATAATGGATACTGTCCAAAATCTTATGTAAAAGTTCATAAAAGCAGCGTACCCCATATTCTCCTTCTATGTTACGCCACTGTCCCATATAATGTTCGGTTCGCTTGTTAAAAGTTCAATCTCCACAGCGGTTAAGTCTCACTTGTAGAAAATAAATTTTATTTATCAGAGTGTATAAGTTTTTGAAACACCCTGTAGCTGTGTTCGTACTCGATATCTTATAATAATTCAGGAAAAAGAATTCTATTAATGCACCTGCCAATGTTCATAAGTGCATTTAATTGTAACATTTCGTTTGCTTAAAAGCGTTAATGTTGTTTGGACCCCATGGTCGCTCTACATATTCCGTTATGAAATGCATAGTCGTAATGTAATTTGAATATCTAAGTTCATAATTGCAGTATATTGTAATTATCTGCCTGCACAATTCTATTACTGAATATAAGTCCCAACTCAATGTTGTAACTGAATGTTGAAATGAAATTCAGCTTCTTTAATGTCGCCTGCGTATAAAAGTCGGAACTAGCCCGCTCGGACCTACTGCTCTGTTCCAGAATGATCTACGCTTAAAGCCGGCCTCGCCATACCGCTTTGCTATACTGTTCTGCGTTATAAAAGGCAGCTCGAAATAAAGTTCTCAAACTCGTATTACAATGCTGTTCTGAACCCCGGCTTTTCTCCTCCGTACACGGCCCGTACAGCCTGCCGCATAACCGGTCTTCTCGCCGTCAACCCTGCGTTGTTCGCCTTGGCCCAATGACCTACTTCCTGCTCTCTGCTCGGTTAAGTAATACTGTCGCCTTCGCTTTACGTAACCAGTGCTGTTCACCGCTCGACTTCACCGTACGCTCTGCGCATGTGTACCGCTTCAGCTCGCTGGCCGAACTCGACTGACTTGTCTGGACTGCATCGGCCAGCTCCTGCCTGGCGCGGTCACGTGACTCTCTCCCACCATCTGCTGTCGTGCGTCACGAATATAATCTCGACCACCTTCATCTCGGCTATTAAGTTATACAATAACTTAAGGGATTATCTGTCTTTCTTCAAGTTATTACAATATATAATGCTTGTTATCTCTTCTCTTCTGAGATTATTAAATATACTGTTCCATAACGATCTTAATAAAACTTTAATATTCCTCCCATAACTCCATCTGTTTGACTGCCAGTGCCTTCTTGATCCTAGGCCCTCTACGTCATTTCTTGACATTCCTCTCGACTCGATTTGAGCGCTATCTTTACAATTTTTCCCATAAATCTCAACTACGGCTTAATGTCAGCTTGCGTAGCCGATAGCCTCAACTAGGTATCGGGTACAACACTACGGTCTTCTTTGTACCGGTACATTTTTTGGTAGCATTCGCGAGGTTATCGTTTCTCAAATTATAGGCTATTTGGTTGTATCTATCGTGGAATTTAACGTTATTTAGGTTAGGAGTGACTTGTGTATTTTTTACTAATTCTTGTTTTGTATTTCTGTTTTCATGTAATGACTCGTCCTATTACTGTAATCAAATTCTTGACGAGTGAGGAAGTGAAGTATGAACTTTCTATACGTAACTTGGGGGGACCCGGAGATGAGGATTTGGCCCGGGCAATTCTTTCGGAGAATGCTGATTTGGATGTGGTTCCTCAAATGCTTGATGATGATGCATTTCAATCTAGTAAGTTCCAGATTGTATCAGATGTAGATGCAATTGTAAATGTAGTTAATTTTTGCTTTTTGGACGGTATTAGTAATGCCCAATATGATAGGATGTGCTCTCGGATAAAATATCTGTTTACCCGTATTGATGATGTGTTAATTGTTTCTGGTCATCGTTCGAGTGATGATATTCAGATTTTAATTGATTGCAAAATGAAACTCGAGGAGTGTGATTCCTATATATTTGATAATGCACGAGATATTAATTTGGAGAACCAAGTAGTAACTTCGACTAGTTCTAGCCTTGTTGCTAATGTGAGTACGGTACTGAGAATGTAGAATGTTCAAAAGTTTTAGAAAATATTATTCCTAATGTTGATAGTGGCATTATTAGTGGTGCTAATTTGAATAACGTAACTGCTGGAACTTCCAATAGTATGCCTGTTCGGAATTTTATAACATCATCTGTTAATATACCTACCTAATTCTGTAGTAACATCTTCTAGTTTTTCTGCTGTTTATAGTAGCTCGAGAATGAGCTGTAGAGTTAGTTCTAGTGGGGATGCTAGTTATCAGCATAATGTAGGCTCGCGTGTGAATTGTAGTGAATATGTTAGATATAATATGTGGTGCAGTAAAGCAAACTTTTCTCTACATGGAGAATATTCAAGAAACTTATCTCTATCTTCTGATCCTTGTATCGTCTCGTGTGTCAGTCATGTTACCAGTCTGAATAAGTATATTGATTTGTCTGCGCCGAAAGTGAATATGCCTGTTGGTAGGCCAATTGCCTCAGTTGGTAACTCTATGCCTGTTTTGGCCATGAATAATTCTAACTCGTTTGTTAACGGCACTCATGCTCGTGCTGGTTCTCGACCAGTATGTGATTGTTCTACTTCGATATCTAGAATGAACATTGCCGTTGGTTGTAGACAACCTAGCGTTCCTACGGAACGGTCACGTCGATATTCTTGTGCACCCAGTGGTCTCTCGTTGCCTGGGGCAAGTAATAATTATGTTTCGCCGCGTGTTCACCTTTCACTTGCTAATGAAGCAGAATGTATTCGTCAAGCTGATGCTCAGCGGGTTTGTGCCAAGGTTCCACCTCCCAACTTTAGACCTCCTGATATTAGGCCTGTGCGACCACATGGGAAAGTTAATAATGCTGATGTTGGTAGACCATTTAAGTGCACTGTATGTGGGCGCTCAGGTCATACTGCAAAAGTTTGTAGACTTAAACGTAATTGACTATTCAGGGGAATCTGACCACGGTGTGATTCATTTAAATTAGATCTTGTGTAATTTGTATTGTTATTTTGGAACTGGGTTGTTTGTGTAACGTGATGTATGCTCTGTTTTGGAAATCTTCTGTTTGCTAAGAGATCGTTCTGGGATATTGTCGTGTGAAAACTATGAATCGGTGTGTACGAGTGGTAACTTAGTTTTGTTGTGAATTATGTTGCGGGTGGTGTCAACTGAGGTTATGTATTATTGTGTTAAGGTTAGGCTGTATTTTTTATTCTATACGATAGATTTAATCGTTTGAGACGAAGCCAAGTGTGCAAATTATTATTATTATTATTTTTTTTTTTTTTTTTTTTTTTGCTGTGGTATCTGCTGGTTGGTTCGTGTCGAGGACAGAATGTGGCATCTTACTTGGTTCGAAGTCTGGCCAGGCTTACCCGATTTTAACTGATTGCAGGCTGTGAGATGTGACGATGAAAGGTGAGGTTATTTCTTGGGGAGTTGGTCCAATTCCATTAATGTTCTCCTGACGATGAATTCGTTTTGTTTGGACAAGGTAAGTACAGGGGATTTCTTTTTTTTTGGGGGGGGGGCTCTGCTACTCCGTGTAGGTCTGGTGTCGTAAAACGTGTAATTTTCCAGGGAGTCCAAAGTGTGTTTGTAATTTGTAATGATATTTTGGCGATTGCTATTTGCATACTTGAGCATTACTGTAATTTTAGTGGGTGGTAAAATTTTATTGGGGAATTTTGAATTAGAATGTGCCTGTATGAATGGAGTGTGGAAGAGGTTCCAGTTCGTATCCTCAGTGTGATATTGTGTTGTCTCTTGCTTTATTCTTATTTTGATTGATTTTGGAAATGTTCTTCTGGATCTGGTGAGTGATGTAACTTGTCATTCCTAAAGGTTGTTGGATGGTCTATCCACGTTAACCTTCTGTCATTTATTGCTCAGACGGTGTTAAACAAATATGGAAAGAGGCACAACAGGCTATTAAAATATCTCATGATAAACTTGCTGAGAGATACAATCTTGGACGTACTCCGTATAAGTTTCAAATTGGTGATCTTGTATACATTAAGAATTTTTTGCCTAAAGCTCCGGGTCACCAAATCTCGGGGAAGCTCCAAGCACGATATAGATGTCCATATGAAATTTTGACATTTTTAAGTCCTGCAACAGTGTTGTTGAAAGACTCTTTAAATAAAAGAATCGTTCGGACTCATCTATCGTACTGCAAATCTGCAGGCGAAAGGGAGACCGAACCTAATGTATAAATTTTAAAACTTCATGTAATGTTGATTTTCTTTATTTTGTTGTGTACCTTTTAAATCATTTAATTATGGGGCTGTGGATCTTTTTATTTTCAAACGTAATTTGTAATGGCATCTACTATTTAATTTTGGCTGCTGAAGGTAAATGTAATGAAATAGGGGAAGATATATTTATTGTTGAAATAAAATCTGATGCGAAAGTATGTACGTCGACAACTTAGAAATGACAAAAGAACTATGAAGTCAAACTCAAACTACGTGATGGAGTATGGATCTTATTCTTCGCTGTTAATATGCTATCAGGTCATGAAATGGGATGATTGATGACCCGGAGCTCTACTTCTGGGGCCGTTTCCTGGGTTGGTTTATGTGTTGCAGAGAAAGTATGGTGCCCAAGATCTGTAAAGGTACTATTGCTGTCAGCTATGTCTGGCCAGGGTCGTCTGATAGCAGTTCAGGAGCATGTCAACATCATGATGGGAGTCTCTCTGGATTTTCTGCTGGCGGACGTCTGGAGTGCCCCGACTGATACCGAATTGGAGCTGCCATGATGCCTCGATTGTAACCACATCCTTGCTCATGGGTCCAAGAGTTGGAAATTGGTGTCGACACATCTCCCAGGGTGAAAGTTGGAGGGGGGAGAATTGTACCGTGATTTTCACGTTACAATGCCTGATGTTTCTACAACTTGCCTATGTACATGAACTTAACCTAGAAATCCAACCTACATCAATAAGATTCATCTCTCCATGTATTTCCCACAAATCTTTTCAAGCTTTATCAGCTGTGGCCAATGAGATCGCGTTCCGGAATCTTTCGAATATTATCAGCTGTGGCCAATGAGATCGCGTTCCTGTCGAAAGGTGATTGGCTATTGCCAGTTTGCAAGTGCCGACAACTGTTAAGCAATTGTAACCTTCTAATTGTCAGGTTTTGGCCTAGTCTGAGGTTGTGTTGGCAGTTCCGAATCAACACTGAATTAAGGTCAACAATTTAAACAAAAAAACTTCGACACTCCATCTTGGAAGAGTTAGCACGTCAGATGTAAAATGTTTTAAGGATTTATCGGGGGCGCGTTTTACTCGTATCGGAACCCCGAAGAGTTTGTATTGTACTCATTACACTAAAGCGAAATTTATCACTTAATATGAATTATAATCTGCAGCAAAGGTAATGTCTTGTATGTTTTAAGATGTACTGTGAGTGAGCAGTGGGATGGCAGATTTGTCCGAGACCCAATACATATTTCTCGGCTTGTGATCAGCATTAAGTTTTATCTGTTACTCTACTTGTTTAATTGTAAAAGGTACGGAACCTTGAGTTTTATTTCTGTAGTACCTCATTTTGCCTTTTATTTTATTTGAGTATCTTTGGCTTTGTTCCTCTGTCTGATCACTAATTACTTGGTTTATATGTCGTATTTCCTTCATGGATTAATTAATTGTGTTTGCCTTGTGCTACGGCCTGAGAGCCGTTTTATGTCATTTGATTGAGATCGGACAAAATCTGCCAAGTCCTTGTAAGCTTTACGAAGTACCAAACTTATGCCAAATCACATAACCTAAAATTGTGCGATCCACAGCTCTCATATTAATTATTAATTTATTTTCCTTTTATTTCTTGGCCTTCTGATGGTAGTAATTCTCTTTTATAACATTTTGTTTCGCATTATTGTTCGTTTCCTGGCGACGGTCGCCATTACCTTTTTTTTCTGATATATTGTCATAATATTGAGATGAAAACAGTCAGTCGAGCTGTAATTTGATCCGCTTCATTGCGTACCGGTATTTGGTTTAATATTTCGAGCGGATAAACTTCATTTTGTCATTCGTGATTTGTTTTCGACCTTCCTTGCGAGGTTTACTATTTTGAAACATAACATATCGGTAATTACTGCTTAAACTTTCCTTCGGGCTATAATCTAACTTTTGCCGAATCTTGGGCACTCTTTCGACCTCTTAAGAGGGGTTTGGTTTTGCGATTTTCTTCCCCTGTCCTTTCTCCTTTTACTTGATTAATGAATTATTATTATTTTTCGGGGTTTGTAATAAGCCTTACCTGTTGTAATTGATGTTATTACCTTGTTCTTCCTTTGATGTATTGCAACCATTCTGATTGCAAGGCTCAGCTCTTTTGGGTTTGTTAGGTAAGGAAATGGCGCTTGCTGGGAGGGCAGTTTGAATCTCTGTGTGGCATGGCAGGTGGCCTTGCCAATGAAGTTTCTTTTATATGTTCCTTTTTTATGCTATTTTGTTTTTATATATAGCTTTGGCTGTGTTTGTTGGGAGTCCGTACTGAGGGATTTCATATTAGAGTATCTGTCGGTATTATCTGAGGAGATTGTAGGAAGCCATGTTAGTATCTGTTGAGATGGTTAGATGAGAAAAAGAAGTGTGTTGGGTTTGGATTATAAAAGTGGATTGCTTATATATAAAGAAAAAGCTGTATAGTGGGAATTATTGGTGAATTAAATGAGTACCGGTGTTCCTATGGTGAGGTGCAGGTTCCTTTATGTTTTAATTGATGGTGATCTGAGTGATTGGCGGTTAATAGAGGAATGTCCATCGCATGTATCGGGTATGTGTGCTATATGTCTGCCCTGTTATTGAAATGAAATGCCCCTTTTGAGTATAATCAACTACAACCCCGATATGGAGAGAAAGAAAGGTTACAGTATTTGGTGTTGTTTGGATGTAATTACTAACCTAATTAACTAATTAACTCTTCCTTGATCTGTTCTTTATTTGTAATTTGATTTTGTTCTTACATTATATTTGTTTTGCAAAGACGTTGTTCTTTATTTCCTAGTTAAGATAATGATCACAATAGCTTCTAACACGGTATTGGGATTACGGCTCTCTTTCACACTACGGTCTTCTTTGTACCGGTACAGTATTTGATCCCAAGGTAATACTTATCAGGATATGTTATCTTTCCCTAGCGATTGCTTGTTAATTATGTGGAATAACTAGACGGTTACAAAGCGTTCAGGAAGGTTATGAAAAGCTGTGAATAGTGCCGGAAAATGCACGCATATATAACTCTTAAGTTGAACGATATGGCCTACATAAATGTATCAAACGTTTTTGTAATAGAAAGATATTCCAAACCCAGTCAAAGCCGTCGGATTTTTAAGAGCGTTAAAAATCCCTCAGTATGCCTTCCTTCGGAGGGGAAGTAAAGCCGGCAGTCCCATGTCATAGATTTATGGCATGTTAAAGAACCTTACACTAATTGCACCTGTGTGAAGCTAAATTGGATAGGTTAAGAATGTAAACAACGCTCTTAGGTTTCTACGTTCGTTGCCAAGAGCCAACTGCGGTGGCGTCTAGTAGCTAAGTTCTGAACTTGGCCTAGTAGTCGTTGACGGTGGCGCTTGGCGGCAAAAGTAGGAACTATTTGAAAAATTCCAAGTTGCAGTACTTAAATTTAAAAAAAAACAGACAACACACACTAATACAGTCATCACAATTAACACCGGTTATCAGACAGATTCTATACACACACAAAGTACACGGGGCTACATGACCGCGTTGTCGCAGCCCCTAAACTTAAGAACCAACCAGAAAGATATTCACGAACATTATATTCTATGGTCTTCGTCTTACTGCCAGTGTGGTAGTCATCTTGTCTTCATCACTGAATCGGAATAAATGCTATCGATAGTGGCATACAGCACAGACTAGTGTACGAAATGTATACTGTACGTCAACATGGTCACAGGCTGCAATAAAGATTATTATTATTATTATTATAAATGCTGGTATTCATTTACTACTTGTCTTCATAGAAGGTATGGATATGAGTCGTTAGTCGGTGGCGAGAGTATTCCGCAGATCTCTTCTATAAACGTATTAATTTCTGTTCCGCCCCTTAAAACGATAACTAAGTAATACTTTCACTGCAAGTTTCTTTGATCTAATTATACTAATGTCACTGTTCATGTGCACATACGTTACTCACAACGAAGGTCACAGGCTCTTCAACTCAAATTACTGTACTCGTTGCAACTACTAAAGACACAACAAATCCTTGAATCCTAGTCCGAGTGGATTTTTGTTACGAGTAACTTCACCATGTAAATATGCTATCTATAGCTGGCGTAGTTTTGTAAACCTATACAGTATAATTTATCGTGCTTGAAAACACACGGAACATCTAAACTGGTTCCATTTCAAGAAGATTGATATAAAATATCGCATTTCTGCTGCTTATGAATTGATCTCGACTTAAACGTACAAGCACCATCAAGCACTACATTGCCTACGTCACAAAAGGATCATTAGGTTTACGCGCCATGGCCTGTCTTTCTCGTTGGCCGTGCCTCAGTGCATTCTCGGTACATTTCGTCCCGTCACCGTAACGTAACGCCAGACCTCAGCGTAACGACGAAGTCGACAAGATCATTTAAAATGATAAAAAGAGTGATAGTCAGTCTGAAAGACTAGACTTTATATCATTTTAAATGCTACAAATGCTGTAAAATGGTGAACTGCGTGAACTCAATGTCCATTAGCAAAACAAGTGCAAACCAAGGTCAAAGGAGGTAGCTGGCTGGATGACGTCACGCTCATCGGAGCGCGCGGGGAAAGGAGGAATCTCAAGCGGTACTATGACATCACACACCTCAGTGCATTCTCGGTACATTTCGTACCGTCGCCGTAACCTAACGCCAGACCTCAGCGTAACGACCAAGTCGTCAAGATCATTTAAAATGATAAAAACAATTGATCATCGGCAGCACCAATACAGCTATAAGCCGCTTGGTAGCACCACTTATATTACATGTTCCTTGACTTATGGATCAACAGCTGGGTGCTGAATGTATATTTTATGTCATTTATTTTACTTGATTTCAACATACAAGCTCTCTTTATAATCAGATAGTTTAAGAAAATAGAAAGTGTTAATATTACTGGCCACTTGGCTGCAATAAAGCTATATAATATTACTGAGTTTTAATTGTAAGAAGTGTGGAATGTAATGTTTAACACCACATTCCTCCAGTCGTGTGGTGTCACATTGTGATTGCATCGTAACGATGAAAGGTTATGATATGTTTTAAATTATTAAATTAACAACGATATATTGAAAAGTATGGGGGAAATGTGGTTTTTGTTTCTTAAACTTATGTGGTCAGAGATAATGAAATTCAAGTTTTCTACAGTAACAATAAATAAGTGTTAATTTGTAATGTTCCCAACTTTCTAACGTAGGCCTAAATACCCGGGCATTTATTTAGTCAATAAAAAAGTCGTGTTGATGTGAGGGGACAGCCGTATGCAGTGTTATTTTCACATTTCATGATATACCTACTTCTTATTCCACATTTCTTAGCCTACTCACACTTCCGTTCATTATCTTGTGTTCCAAGAAGACTTCACTACTGTATGTGTTAGGGTATCTCTTTTCTTTACCTTTATTAGTTCCACGTCTTTGTGTGGCTGTTATAGCAGCAACAAGTAACCTTCTGATTCAATAAAAAAGACAATACATTTGTTTACAGATAGCCTAAAAATAAGAAAAGTAAAGCTGAAATACAAGCTCGGGGCTTAAGTAAACTGGCCAACCACCCTTCCTAAAGAGGCCTGCTTCTTTAATCCTAGAAGCCAAGGTCACACCCAAATAATCTCCTCCATTGGGAGAGCCTAAAGTCATCATCTTTTTGGACTGGGTTTTGATTCTTGGTTAATGCAAGTTAGAATTTCAGAGTCGCATCCAGTGGTTCAAATTCCAAGTATAATAAAGAAAGGATCTGTGGCTTATGATCACGAGAACCATGTGAAGCTACAAGTTTGCTTTGCTTTCAGTCTCTAGTGAATGCATTATAACTGGACAATAACACTATGTGCAATGGTGTCGCCAATCAATCAAGTAAAACACCCACTCCTAAACTTGCTCCAACCATTAGCTTAATACCAATCAGGCCTAACTTTAACCTTGTCACGACTAATAAGTTGCCATCTAACCGCACCGCAATTTTTACTTGTCAGTGGTATGTCTACTCCTTATTCTTCCCATTCTGCAGGATTGCAAATGATGTAGGTTAAGATGAGTTTTCCATGCGATGGATGTTTTTTACACCAAAATGTCTGCAGAGAGACATTTTGAGTGATGAGACCACCGCCGATCTACGATGTGACAAATTAGACGAAACATAGAATCATTGCTGTCTACTAGCCCCTACTCGGAAATGGTTGACAATCTCAATGACACGCATCTTGCTCAAGAGTTTGTAAACAAAGATCGACGGCACCCCCTCCCCCCCCCCCCCCCCCGGAATTTTGACACACATAATATTTGTACATGAATTAAAAAATTAAAAACTAATATCCTTATAATGACTATTGTTATTAAGCGACATATGGCAACGTAGCAAAGCGAGGCGACCGACGGTAGCGTGATGTACGAAACAGTGTGACAATCAGTTTGCTCTGATCTCATAACATAAATAAATAATAAATTACTCTCCAGTGCCTTCGCTCTTAAGAACCTACCAAGAACAGCAATAAGTGCCCTTGAAGCGTGTGACAAAAGTTTTTTCCCCCTAACTTGTATACCCTCATCAAACTTTTGGTAATTTTGCCTGTTTCTATAGATACCGACGAACAGAGTTGGAGTTTGAGTAGGTTGAAAACATACTTAAAGAAATTCTATTTCCGAAAACAGACTCATCGGTCTAGCATTGTTATGTATTCTCATACAAATCACTGACGATGACATTAAAAACCAATCTGGTAATGCTTTAAGAAACCTTGACTTTATATTATAGTGCAAGTTGTCAATCAAATCAGTTATTGAGGTTTTAAGCGGCGGAAGAGCGAGGTCATGTGCCCAAAATCCAAACAGTAATGTTCATTCTTTCTACCTAAATAAAATGAGCAAGATGACAGTATTAATTAAAAAGTAACAAGAAATGGTCTTAGTTGTGTTCGACAATAATCAAACATAAAACATCACAACAAATTGGTTGAAAAAGTGATGCATGCCAGATAGCCTTAAAACTCATCATTTTGCACCAAATTATACAAAAGATTCCCGGGGACGAACCTCGGACCACCCTTTCTTTGGGGACTATTCCATGTCACCAAGCTCCCGGTTGCCCCCTCCCACCCAAACAAAACTCTCTATGCGCCCCTGCGGGCAGTCAGTGTTCGAGTCTTTAGCTCGACGTTGACATTATTGTTTTATATGTTTTGTATTCACATTCTGATTGTATTTTGTATTTATACCCTTACAGTTATTTTATTTATTTATCGTATGGCTTTTAGTGCCGGGAGTGTCTGAGGACATGTTCGGCTCGCCAGAGGCTACCACAACAATAATTAACCAACTAGATGTGTTATTATTAGGCTACCACTTTTAGCTGTAACCAAGACAATGTAGGAATTATTCTCTCTCTGGAGGGGAAGTAAAGCCGGCGGTCCCATGTCATAGATTTATGGCATGTTAAAGAACCTTCCACTAATTACACCTGTGTGAGGCTATATTATAGGTTAAAACTTGAATAACGCTATTAGGTCCCAACGTTCGTCGCCAGGAGCCGACTGCGGTGGCGTCTAGTAACCGAGTTCTGAACTAGTAGTCGTTGACGGTGGCGTTTGGCGGCAAAAGTAGGAACTACTTGAAAATTGAATGTCTGCAATCCTTACTTGAATTAAAAACAGATAACACACACTAATACAGACATCACAATTGACACCGGTAATCGGACAGATTCTACACTCACCCAAGGTACACGGGGCTACAAGACCGCGTTGTCGCAGCCCCTAAACTGAGGAACCAACCATCTCTGGATATCGATATGTTGGTGTTCCGTGAATAACTGGGTTCATAATAAGTATTCTTTGTACATGCTGAAGTCAGCTGATTACCCGCGCGAGTGATCTTTTGAAACTATGTTTACATTCTTAGTCGGAGCTGATTGAGATACGTGGTGATAAATGAGCCTTTGAAAACCCAGGTGGTGTAACTCCTCTCGGAATAACAGGCAAGTCTAACCTTTGTGGCTGACAGACGCAATGCTCACTTCCAATGCTTCACACACACTGGCCCTGAGCTATGCCTGCTTGCCGTAAGGTTTAGACTTCCCTGTAATTCCCAGATGAGTTACACCACTTGGGCTCTCAACGGCTCAAATATCACTAGCTCTTTGAACGATGGAGAAATAAATGAGGCTTTACAGTATCGTGTGACCCTCCGAGTGTGACGGTTGACGTATACCTGCTCCGTAGAAATACTTGTTGGTGAGAGTATCCAATAGTTTTTGTGTGTCCTACCATTTTGTTTCTTTAGTGTGTGTGTTTCCTTCCTGTGTGGGTAAATCACATACCATTCTTCTGACGACAACATGGGTGATAATAGTGGAGGGGGTGAAGATACGCGTCCTCCCGAGGAAGGGATGGAATTTTTTACTACTGAAGTCATTGATCTCACGGCACCTGTCCTTAATGTAACCCCTTTGATTCCCTCGCCTGATACACGACCTACACAACCAATCTCTATAGCTCCCGTCATACCACCTACTGTGAATGAGTCACCCCGAATGTATTATGAGCACCATACTGGATGGACCATATTATGTCATGGTGGAATCTTCTGATCCCACCAACAGGATAGGTAATTTACATCCGATGGGTCTCGGTAAACTTTTCTACGAACGTAAGATTGTTGGAATACAAGAAATCCACCGCAAAGGTAGGAATAGAATTCAGGTCACCTTTCGAACCTCCCCGGATGCAAATAATTTTCTTCAGAACCCACTGCTCACGGAAAAAAGCTTAAAGGCGTTCATTCCCTCAGTTAATATACATAGAGTGGGTCTGATCCGCGGGGTTGACACTTCTTTCTCGACTGATGAAATATTACAATATTTGAAGTCGCCTTGCCCCATTGTAAAAATTCAACGCATGAACAGAAGAAAAGTCACGGATGGGAAGGTCGACTTATTACCTACAGGTACGGTGAAGATCGTCTTTGAAACTCAAACTTTGCCCACCTATGTTTCTATATTTCATGTGATGTTAGAAGTGCAGGTTTTCATCTTTCGCCCTATTATTTGCAATAGATGCCAAAGATATGGGCACACTGGACAAAACTGTAGAGCTCGGGCACCAAGATGTGGTCGTTGCGCCCAAGGACATGAATCGACTCAATGTACTCAGGTTTTGGTGCGCTGTGCACATTGCGATGAAAATCATATGAGTGGCTCACCGAGGTGTGAGTGCCACGCAAAACAAATTGACATTAAAACTAGGATGTGCACTGAAAATAAAACGTATCAAGAAATTCTCCATTCCCTATCAGGACATCCGTTTCAACCCCTTTCAGTCCCGCAGCAATTCCCCCCCCCCCCCCCTACACAGCAAGCTTCTCTTACACCGAATTCTGTACAGAAGAAACGCAAGTTTACCACGATCGTCACGAGCCCCCCTAAGGTCATTTCCCCGTTGGGGTATGACCGACATGCATATTTGTCCATTATCCATGGGGACAAAGCCTCAGGCTATGTGCCCTCTTCTGCTTCCTTGCAACCGTCCCAGGTGGGACCAACCCCCTCTCCCTCACTTCCAATGCCTCCCGCCAAGGGTGTGCGTCAAGATATTACAGAGGATGTTATGCATTTGATGGAACTATTGGGTTCCAATGTCCAATGGGCCCATTTACTCAAAAATATTTATGAGAAGATTTCACTCTTATCCTTTCCTGCTGAAACCCGACCGTCTTCTAGTAAAGAGACCCCGTCTGTTGGTAATTCTGTTACTTCAACATGAAAATTATTTAATGGAATGCTCGTAGCATTCAAAACAAGAGACATGAATTATTACTTATAATCCAAGAGTACACCCCTGATATCATTCTCATCCAGGAAACATGGCTATCCCCAAATTTATCTTTTCACGTTCCACGATATAATATTGAGCGCCAAGATGGACCGCAATGTGGTGGTGTCCTAACATTAATCCATGAAAGACTTTCGTACCAAGTTACCCCATTTCTTTTTCCTCTCCCCAGAACCTATGTGCTAACTATAACTGTTGCCTCCCTACATATCACTAATTTGTATATTCCTCCGGCTGTCAAAGGTAATTTCCGACAATGGTATTCCTTTTTTTCCTACTGTAATTCCTTTACCTCTCACATTATTGGTGGGGATTTCAATGGCCATCATACCGACTGGGGTTGTGTCCGCACAACACCCAAGGGTAGGAATATCATGACCACTGCTCAGCTGTTTCATCTCCAGATTTTAAATGATGGTTCACCCACTCGTATTTCTCCTCCTGCTCAGGCCCCCAGTGCGGTTGACCTAACGTTTGTTTCCCTTTCTCTGGCCCACCGAATTATATGGCACACAACCCATGATTTACATCAAAGTGACCACTATCCGATCTTGATGACCTTTGATTCGGCTCCTCGTCCTAGTAATACCTTGCATACTCCGGTTTTTACTAGGAGTTTCAAAAGTTTTGATTCAGCTCAATTTTTCACCTATATCCAACAGCACTATTGTCATACGGCTCCCCCGATTCGTTCCTCCTATAATTTGCTACTTACTTACATTGTTCGCTATTTTGACACCTATCATCCGCTAATTCCCAATGCACGCACCTCTGGAAAGAGAAGATCCTTACTACCCTGGTGGGACGAGGAATGTACGAGAATGGTGAAGAGACGCAAACATTTATTACGACTTTTTAGAACGTACAATACTCCGTATACTTATCGCCATTATAAACAGTTTGTTGCAAAATGCCAGCAGTCTTTTGATGATAAAAGAAGATCAGCTTGGAGAGAATACGTCTCTCATATACATCACCAGACCCCCCATTACTCAAATATGGACTGTGTTAAAAACCTTATCGCGCCGCCACTTAGGTCCAAGTCTGCAGCGTTTGAATTATGATCAGTCAGTAGAATTTTATCGCACGATGACTCCTGAATTTGTAGAACAAGAAATTATCTTTCCATCCCTGGAACACAACCCTATGTTTTCTTGTCTTTTGCATCCGGTTACTGTTTCCGAATTTCAATCAGCCTTATCACAAAAAATCTACTAACTTACACCTGGACCAGACTATATCTCATACCACGTCATTAAGAGTCTCCCCAATAATGCACAACAAGTTCTAATAGATGTTTTTAATTCCGTCTTAGCCTCCGGCAATGTTCCCGAGGATTGGAATGAGTTTTTAGTAGTTCCTATTTTAAAGCCAGGGAAAAATCGGGATTTAGCAGGAAGTTATCGTGGTATACATCTTGGGTTCTGTATTAGGAAGACATTCCAACGTATTCTGTTGACACGCTTAGTATGGACTTTAAAATATTATGATCTGTTTCCGAAAACTCAATACGCCTTTGCTAAACGGAAATCTACTACTGACGCCTTGAATATTTTTCTTCTTGATGTAATTTTGTCATTTTGCCGTAAACACTCAACATTAGCAGTCTTTTTGGATATTAAAGGGGCTTATGATAATGTGAATACCGTCCTTTTACTGCAAACACTACAACAACAACAATTTCCGATCAGCTTTATTAAAATCATCTCGGCATTTCTCCGAAGAAGGCATATCACACTTTCCAACTTTCCTACTGGGTTAAATTACAGGTATTCGTCTTCTGGTTTGCCGCAGGGTGATATTTTTAGTGGAATCTTATACCTTATTTATACTAGTGCGATTGAGCGGCTTTTACTTCCTCATGTCCGCCTAATACAATATGCTGATGATATACTCCTATATCGTTCCCATTCTGATATAAATATGTGTCGGCAGACCATGTCACGTGCTCTCACAATATTACATTCATGGCTGTTCTCACATGGCCTTGATACTGTTCCGCTCAAAAATGCGGCTTTGCTCTTCACTCATAAACGGGTGTGTGACCGGTTGCCTATCCGTTATAATCAGGGTACCATTCCTATTGTACACCATACAAAATATTTAGGACTCATTATAGATGATAAGTTGACCTGGACGCCTCAAATATCTCACTTAAAAGCTCATGTGTTCCAGAAATTAAATATCTTACGGTCATTAACTCGTCGTAAGTGGGGAGCTGATCCTCAGATATTATTGTTATTTTACAGAAATCTTATTCGATGTCCTTGATTACAGTAGTCACTACTATGACGTCATGCCGAAAACACGCCTCAATGAATTGGTTACGCTACAATTTTCCGCCCTCAGAATTGTTCTCGGGGCCCTTACTTCCACCCCCACACAAGCTCTTCTCGTTGAGGCGGCAGAGCAACCGCTTCACCTTCGGAGACGTTATCTTTCTTCACGATATCTCCTACGACAAATGGCACTATTAACAACACCCATTCTTCCCAAACTACAACTTCTCTCCGAATATCATCAAAAAAGTTTATTCAAACGCTATGCACCTCCCTCTATTCACCTGGCTTATCTAGAGCTTTCGGTTTTCGCCCTCAAATTCTTCAAACACGAAAACCCATTTGTTATAATGCACCGCTCTCGGTATTAATGTTTCAACCTGATGTTGTGAGACATTCCTCGCATGTATCTCGTATGTCTTCTATGCTTACCCCTACGATTTTCCGCAAATATGTATATAATCTTGCATTGAATCATCAACAATATACGACAATTTATACAGATGGATCAAAATTTCCCTCTCCTTCGAATACGGGTGCTGCTTTTTATATCCCCTCTCTATCTTATCTTGCCTCCTTTAATTACCCCATACCCTCTCTATTTTTTCGGCTGAAGCCTTTGCTATTCGACAAGCCCTTCTGTATAATAAACGGAATAACATCACTAAAGCATTAATTCTATCTGATTCTCAAAGTGTCCTCCAGGCTTTACATCATGTCCAAACTACAAGTAATTGGTATGTATTTAATATTGTACAATTAACGTATGACCTATATCATTCGGGCTATCGGATAGTGTTTTCTTGGATACCCGGCCATGCCAACCTATCTGGGAATGACTTAGTGGATAAAGCGGCCAAGGATGCGGCTTTGGGTCATGCTGTATTGATGAATGTGGCTACCCCCGCCTCAGATTATCTCCCCATTCTCAAATCTCAATTAGTTAATGTTTGGTTACAACAATGGCAGGATTATACACGCACAAAAGCCAGGTTATATTATAGAATTCAACCTACTATCCCTCGACACCCTTGGTTTTATAATGGATCCTACACTCGACGGCATATTATTACGATTATCCGTTTACGTTTTCATCATGCTTTGACTCCGGTATATATGGCCCGCTGTAAGCTTCGTCCTTCGGCTCTCTGCGACTGTTCTCAGGCAATCGGTACTATTAATCATTTAATTTTTCAATGCCCTATATTTGACACTCAACGAGCCCCATTTCTACATACTTTGCGTTCTTTAGGTTTCCCCCTCCCTCTCCACATTTCTGTGCTCCTTCATTCTCCTATTCCTTCTGTTATTCATGCCTTCCTTAGATTCCTGCACGAATGCTCCCTTACGTTTTAATTTCCATACCCTTACGTGTGACGATGTCATGTTTGTGTTCAAGTAGTAAGTCACTAAGATACGTCGCTTGGTGTGAAGATTAGTACCTATTTGTGTCCTTGTATGCCTGTGTCACAATTTTCCAGTAGTTTATAGTACAAATATTGGATACTCTTCACGTGTAACAGTATTTTTTAGGGCTGCGACTGGGTCCAGAGCATCCGTGCTATGCCCATTACCTAACCTACAAAAAAAAAAAAAATAGGCTTTAACGCTCAGTGAAGAGTGTGAGAGTACGTTTTCGACTCATAACGACGACTTAGAAAAATGTCCATTTTAAATTATTTAAAAAAGGAGTATCTTTTAATGAAACAAATAAATCACTGTTTTAATTATTTAGCATCTCATATACTATATTTGCCTGCTACACTCAACTATTAACATCTTCAAAATTATAGGTAGGACATAATGTTTATCGAAAACTTGTGAATTCATTAAAGTTAGCTTGGCATCCGAAGGGTTAATTAGGAATAATGAATAAAATTAACGTATTTTTAGCTTACTTTTCACATTTTGCAAAAATTAGGAAAACATAGACTTATAAGATCGATTCGGGCAAATGTGTGTCGGTCTGTCTGTCCTTCTGTCCTATCAACTCCTAAACGGCTGCAGCAATCGAAGCCAAATTTGGTATGAGTAAAGATCTATACCTGAATATCTCAAGGTCATATTTGTAAATGATATCCGTGCTACCAACTGCCGAAAAATCGCAATTGAAATTTGAGCTCCATGTTGGATATCTTTTGTTCGTCATTTTCTGGACCTCTTTGGTTTGAGGTTTGTTGAAATTCTGTTCAGTTTGTGTTCGCTTCTCGTGCGGGTCGGTAGTTCAGTGCGTTCATACGTTAGAATCGCATCGCGGCGGGGAGTGTCGGCTCTCTATACACAGTGTCGTACGTGTGTGTTCACGCCTGTTTGTGTGTGTGTTCGTGTGTTACTTTCAATATTAACTCGTCAATAGTAGATCCATTCCCGGTTTGTAATACCGGCGAAATGGACGAAGACAGTGGGGGAGAGGAAAATCCGCGACCTCCTGACGATAGTATGGAGGTCTTTCTTACCGAAACAGTAACTTTGCATGCACCATTTACCCCAGCATTATCGCCAGTTACCTTGAATGTTAATACGAGCTCTTCTCCAATAATTCCGTCTAACCCGACTCCTCACAATGGGAACGATTCTCCACGTCCGTACCATTAAACCACACTGGGCCCTACTTCATCTACGTTGAGTCCGCGGACACAACACATATCGGCAATTTACAACCAATGGGTTTAGGTAAACTCTTTTATGAGCGCAAAATTGATGGCATCAAGGCTATACATCGAAAAGGCCGTAACCGCATTCAAATCACATTCAGCACGGCGCGTGCCGCTAATCTTTTTCTCCAACACCCTTTGCTTGGCGAAAAGCAGTTAAAGGCCTTTATTCCATCATCTAATATTCAACGGATTGGTTTAATCCGTGGTGTTGACTTATCCTTATCGTCTGAAGAACTCGTGACGTATATAGAGTCTCCCTGTCCAATCCTTAAATTACAACGGATGAATCGCCGGAAGGTGATCGATGGCAAAGTTGAAATGCTCCCACAGGAACGATAATTTTTTTTCTTTCGAATCGCAGATATTACTTCAATAAGTCTCCATTTTCCATGTAATCCTCGAGGTTCAAGTATTTATATTTCGGCCAATATTATGCAATCGTTGTCAGAGATATGTCCATACCGGCCAAAATTGCAGAGCCCGCGCACCTCGTTGTGGCCGCTGTGCCCAAGGCCCTGAGACTCAGACATGCACCAAAGTGCTTGTGAGATGTGTTCATTGTGATGAAAATCATATTAGTGGCTTCCCCGCACTGTTACCTACCATCAAAAACAGGTCGAGATCAAAACTCGAATGTGTGTAGAAAATAAAACATATCAAGACATTGTTGCCCAATCTAGTAACCCTTTTCAACCGTTAACCGTCCCACAACAATTTCCCCCACTTTCCCAAAATTGTGCACCCTCACTACCAACTTTATAAAAAAAACGAAAATCCACGAAAAGCCCACCCAAAGTAATTGCACCTAAGGGATATGACCGAAAGGCCTACCTCTCGATTGTACATGGTGACAATACTCATCGTCCGGTAGCCATTTACCCCTCCCCCTCGACGTCTACGATGACACCTAACCCCTCATCTCCCCCTCATGTGTCACCCAAATCGGGTGTGCCATCGGACATTACTCGAGATTATCTACAACTCATGGAACTGTTGGGAACGAATGCCCAATGAGCCCATCTCCTAAAAACATCTGCGACAAAATAGTCCTTCTACCCTTCCATTCTCTTCCTCAGCGCACCAAACCTCTTGAGTCCCCCCAAGATGTCCATTCCACCCCTCTATCATGAAAATCCTTCAATGGAATGCCCATAGTATTCATGTTGTTGTTTTAAAGGGCCTAACATCTAGGTTATCGGCCGCCATAGTATTCAAAATAAGCGTCACGAATTAATCCTTTTAATCCAAGAATACCAGTCTGATGTAATCCCTTTGCAAGAAACATGGTTAAATCATAACTTACCGTTCCATATTCAACTGTATTCTGTTGAACGGCGAGACGGACCACAATATAGTGGAGTGTTCACTTTAATTCATAAGTCGCATTCTTATAGCATAATCCCCTTCCTCCTTCCCCTCCCACGCACATATTTCCTTAACATTAAAGTTGGCCCGTTTAATATCACCAATGTTTATATACTCCCAGATACAGGACGCCCGAGAATGTTCTCCGCAGTGGTTAAGTGCAGCTGTGAGTGGATACTTCATCGGTTTAGTTGGTACCTTGACAGGGTGAATCCCATCGAAATCGTCAGTGTGTATTGCAATTAGCGAACTTATGTGTCATCAGCACTTCCAGCATCTGTTATGAATGGCTGTGGTGAGTACAAAGTTTACTGTTTGCTTGTTATTGGGGAACACAGCGATGACAGAATGCATTCTGCACGTAAGTCAAGCAGCATTGCGCGTCATAGGAGCTCATCTCACCACGGACAGTTAAACTATGACAGAGGCTACTTGAGCTGAGTCATATCCTACTCGCGCAACTGTACCTGTCAACGAAGCAGGCTGACGTGTGACACAAGTAAACAAAGAATAGTTCCCATCTCGACCGCCGGCAATCATTTCGTGAAAGGCTAATATGTTGCAAGCGGCAGCCGTACTGCCAACGTAACTTCTGTAGCTAGCTCTCGCAGACGCACTTGGGCGCTGCGGAAAATATTCCGGACTCACTGTATAAAGGGCAGCTTACGTCAATGGCACTCCTTCTTTGTTTATAGTCAATCATTTACGTCCCATAGTCTGGGCGGTGATTTTAATGCTCACTATGTGGAATGGGGAAGTGCACAAATAACACCCAAAGGTCGTCATATATGGACATCATCTCAACAAGCCACGTATCACTTCCTCAACGACGGTTCCCCCACACGTATTTCAGCCCCTTCACAACTTCCTAGCGCTGTTGATTTAACCTTTGTTTCTCTTAATATCGCTCATAAGTTGTTTTTTTTTGGCAAACATCTCCCGATCTTTATTTAAGTGACCATTGCCCCATAATAATTATCAGTACTTCCTCGCCCCCATACTCCCCACGCCCCTTGCAACCCCCTCGATATTTCAGAAATTTTACAAATTTCGACCCGTTACTGTTTTCCGAACCTCTTACGGTCATTACTCAATATTATGATACCCATCACCCACTCATCCCTTGTCGAGAACACAATAGTCAGAAAATGTATCACATCCCATGATGGGATGCAGAATGTATGCGATTAATAAAGAGAAGAAAGGTGTTACTTCATCTCTTTCGTAAATATAATACTCCGTACACATACTGTATCTGCATTATAAAAAATTCATCTCGGCACGCCGGAAGGCGGAGGTAGATTTCACCGGGCAAACTAGGGGATAGGCTATAATAGGCAAAATATGCAGGTTTTCGTAGGAGGATCAGACCTCATTGATTGCAAGAAAGTATTTTACATTTGGAGGTTAATTAACTTTTTGTTTCGTTTTTGTATGCATATTTTTATCATTTTATTGCCTTATGGTGATGGTAACCTTCTTGTCATTTGGGGTTCATTTTTATTACACTTGTGATCACACTGTCCTTATGCAAGGTTTGGAACTGATGTGTAACTATCTGACAGTCTGTTACTTCTTCACGCAAAATTTTATCTCCCGCAGAGATTTTTGTTGGTTCCTCAGTTTAGGGGCTACGACAACGTGGTCATGTAACCCCGTGTAGGCTTACATTGGGTGTGTGTAGAATCTGATAAACGGTGTTAATTGTGATGACTGTTTTAGTCTGTAATTCAGGTAAGGTCTGCAGACTGTCAATTTTAAGTAGTAGTTCCTAATTTTGTACCATATACTAACGTCAACGACACCTAGCTGTGAACTTGGCTACTAGATGCTACCGCAATCAGCAACTTGCAACGAACGTTGGAACTTCCCCTCCAAAGGAAAGCATGCTGAGGGATTTTTAGCGCTCTTAGAAAATCCGACGACTTTGGCCGGCTTTGAACCAGCGACCTTGGGCTTATAAGTTCAGCATGCTACCAGTTAGCCGCTTCCCACAGAGTCAGATGGAAAAATGAATGTGATCTCGTGCGATGGCGTTGTCTTGGCAACCTCTGATAGCTCATCCCTCATCAATTAAGAAGCGTTGTCATGGTAACCTCTGATGGCACTTGGCATTTTCTTTAATTCCGAAATCATTTTTCTCATCCCTTGGCGTAATGGTAGGTCAGATCAAAAATTCTTTCAGACAAAGTTTTAGGTAATTATTAGGGGAATATTTTCCATTTTGTACGGTTTTGATATTGTGCCTATTAAGAGAGATATGATTAATGTTTCCCGAAAAACCCACTTTTTTCCACCCCTTTGGTCAATGTTTGGTGCTATCAAAAACTTTTCAAACATACATTTTTGGCACTTATCCGACACATATTATGAAATTTGAATGGATTCGATATTTCACGAATTAAGAGAGTTATAGCGATATTTCACTTTTTTTAAGAAAAAAAAGCCCCGGACCGAGATTTTAAGGAGATACATATTATGCAAAACATTCAAAGTTATTGGTGCAAAATTACGGCAGTTATCGTGTCCACAAGAAACTGATATATATGCATATATATACACACACATATATATATAAACTTTTGAACTGACTGTGGTTTGGGGGTCTGGGGGATGTGAAACGCGAAGATATGTCGAAATTTTCCGGAAATCGAAACATGGCACCCATTGCAATGGTTAGCTTTCTGATGAAATCTACCTAAATTGCAATAGTTAGCTTTCTGATGAATTCTACCTAAAATAGGCTACATAATTAAAAATACTACCATCAACGACACCTAGCTGTGAACTTGGCTACTAGATGCCACCGGAACCATCAACTCGCAACGAACGTTGGAACTTCCCCTCCGAAGGAAAGCAAACTCAGGTTTTTTTAGCGCTCTTAGTAAATCCGACGACTTCAGCCGGGTTTGAACCCGCGACCTTGGGCATAGAAGTTCAGCATGCTACCAGTTCCGATACCGAAGTCGCTTCCCACCGACAGATGGGAAACTGAATGTTATCTCGTGCAGTGGCGTTGTCATAGCAACTGCTGATGGCTCATCCCTTATCAATTAAAAGTAAAGTTGTCATGGCAACCTCTCTTGGCACTTGGCATTTTCTTATAATTTAAATCATTTTGCTCACCCCGTGGCGTAATGGTGGGTCATAGCAAAAATTCTTTCAGACAAAAGTTTTAGGTAATTATTGGAGGAATATTGTCCATTTTGTACGGTTTTGATATTGTGCCTATTAACAGAGATATGATTAATGTTTCCCGAAAATCCCACTTTTTCCCACCCCTTTGGTCAATAGTTGGTGCTATCAAAAAACTTATATAACAAAGGAGAAACTGTTCCGCCTAGTCAATACATTTATTTACAACAAGTTATAAACTTGCTATTATATGGTAGACTACATGTTTCGGGGCCTCAAGTACTGGTCCCTTCTTCAGCCATAAATTAAGTTGCAAAATCCAGCATAATTAAAGATATCATAATAAAAAATACATAAAATCATGAGTGAATGGATGAAATGAGACGAAAAAGAACATATTACTCATGAGAAGTAATGTGAGTGCACATCAGTAAAAATTAACACCATTGGTAGTGAGTGCTAGGTTCTTGAGAATACACTTATATAGCACTGTTCTAATGTTTGTGCATGTGGAAATCACTTCACTTGGGATTTATAGCCTGTTGTTTACAATGCTGTTGACTGAAACTTGCTGTTCAAGCTGGGGCTTCTGAGCTTATAGTCTTGCATTAGAGGGAAAACATCGAATGTCATGTAATGAAATACATCATCATGATGAGGAGACGTCCAAGTATGGAAAAAACATATGTAAAATATGTAAAATATGTTTTTTCCATACTTGGACGTCTCCTCATCATGATGATGTATTTCATTACATGACATTCGATGTTTTCCCTCTAATGCAAGACTATAAGCTCAGAAGCCCCAGCTTGAACAGCAAGTTTCAGTCAACAGCATTGTAAACAACAGGCTGTAAAATATGTCTTTTCCATACTTGGACGTTTTCCTCATCCAATCGATTTTATACTCCGAACTCCAGCACGCTTTGAACAACAAAAAATCTACCACCCCAGGTCCCGACTATATTTCTTACCATGTGCTAAATAGCACTACCTCTGCCCAAATGGTCCTTCTAGAATTCTATAATACCGTACTAAGTACAGGTAATATTCCAACAACATGTAACGTTTTTGTTATTACTTCCTATTTTAAAACCTGGTAAAAACCCGACCCTACCCCTCAGCTATCGGGGAATTCAGTTAGGGTCCTGTATTCGAAAAACGTTTCAGAGAATATTAATGGCTCGATTAGTATGGGCACTCGAATATTATGATATGGTTCCTAAAACACAATTTGCCATAGCCAAAAGCAAGTCGACAAGTGATGCCCTGAATATCTTTCTTACCGATATTCTCCTGTCCAGTTGCCGTAAACATTTCACAGCATCCGTTTTTCTCGACATCAAAGGAGCCTATGATAATGTCAACGTCTCTTTGTTACTGCATATTCTATGTCAATGGAAATTTTCTCCCCCTTTTTTTAAATTGATTTCGGCTTTTTTATATAACAACGTCACATCATTCTTTCTACCTTCCATAATATCCTCAATTCACGCTATTCGTCCTCTGGTTTACCTCAGGGAGATATGCTCAGTGGCATCTTGTATCTCATCTATACTAGTGAGATCGAGGGTCTATTACTCCCACATGTCCGTCTCATCCAATATGCCAACGATATCCTTTTATATTGTTCTCACCCCGATTTAAACACGTGTCGACAACATATGTATCAAGCACTCACGATATTACACTCCTGGTTATTTCAACATGGCTTAGAAACCGTTCCCGAAAAAATATCTGCCTTAATATTTACTCAAAGACGTAACTACGACCGTTCACCGATCCTATATCAACAAGGCGTCATCCCCATCACCCATCAAACTAAATACCTCGGCCTTCTGATTGACGATAAGTTGACCTGGGCGTCTCAACTTTCACACTTAAAATTACATGTAACAAAAAAAATTACATTTACTTTGTTCGCTAACCCACCGCAATTGTGGAGAAGATCCTCAAATATTACTACCCTACTTTTATACCGCAATATCATACGGTCCTCCCTTGATTATGGTAGTAATTGTTATGACATTATGCCCCAGTCCCGCCTCACCGTTTTAGATAAATTACAATATGCTGCCGTGAAAATTTTACTGAGTGCCCTCTCTTCAACACCCACCCAAGCCCTCTTAGTAAAAGCCACCGAACAACCTCTTGCACTTCGAAGGCATATCTGTCCTATAGATACCTCTTCCGTAAAATGGCTCTTTATTCATCTCCCATTCTCCCAAAACTCCAATAACTTCATGAATACCATCAACAACATTTACTTTAAAAATATTCCCCACCCTCCCTTCTCCAGTCTTGCATTGGACTTACCTGTATTCGCCCTAATATTCTACAAACCCGTAGACCTATCTGCTATAACGCCCCCTTACAACTGTCTCTGTATAAACATGATGTTATTCATCATTCACCCTACTTTTCACGTAGAGATTCATTTCTTCATCCCCCAACCGCACGCCGATGCGTATATAACCTTGAAGAACATGCTCAACATTGTATTACCATTTACACGGATGGGTCCAAATTAGCCTCTCCCCCCGGTGTGGGTGCTGCCTTCTATATCCCCACTACTCAGCATCTTGCTTCATTTGCGTTACCCCATACCTTACCTATTTTTTCTGCCGAAGCGTTTGCTATCCGCCAAGCCCTCACATATATTAAAAGGAATGAAATTCCTCGGTCCCTCATCTTATTCGACTCACAGAGTGTTTTACAGGCACTGCCAAATGTTTCTCATACCGATTTGTTTATTCTTAAAATCCTCAGTTTGACGTATGAATTGTCGCAGTCGGGGTACAAGATCGTTTTTTTCCTGGATATCAGGCCATACGACTATTTTAGGGAATGAATATGTCGATAACGCCGCCAAACATGCTGCGAGTGGCCACGGTACCCCAATCTACACGGCCGAATTGAAATGAATTGACGCCAGATCGCTGTAGGGAAACCAGCCCCATTTGTTTACATGCTTTCATAACGCAACGAAGATCACCAGCGATGTGCGCCTGGCGATCATCGCCGTAGCCAAACCGTATCCTAATCTTAGACCATAAATTCAATAGATGGCTGATGACGTCACATTGTTGAAACCAATATCTCAATCAGCTGACTTAAGGGAACTGCGGATAGTGATCATAGAATCATTCAATATGGAGTTCCTTTTGTATTCCTTGACGTTGCTTAGCATTCGCCATTAACCAATTGTAGTCGGCCTTGAGCCATTACCCTTCAGTCAGCTGATCGAGATGTTGGTTTCACGTCACAGTACAGGTGCAGTGTGGCAATGCGCCCTAAGACCCTAATTGTATCCTCGTTTGCTTGGGTTTATCCTCTTCTTACACGCAATATTCCTGTTCTTTTGTTTCCCCATAGATAAATCCACAATCTTTTGATACTATTCGGAAGAAGAAGAAGAAGAAGAAGAAGAAATTCAGTTGTCCCACACTGTACTTGTTTGTTTGTTACGTTGTAATTTTATTCCGCAGTCTGCTCGTGTCGTCATGCGATCGGCACCATCCATCATATACTTTTCCAGTGTACACGTTATGAGGCCCCCCGTCAGGGTTTCTTTCGTTCTTTACAACTTCTAGGATTTCAACATCCCTTAAGCCTCTCCACTATTTTATATCAACCTTCATTTCCTGTTCTATCTTCCTTGTTAACTTATTTACGGGATTGTTCCATCACCCTGTGAATTCCAACCCTATTGATGTGACTCGGTCATTGTGTATGTCTAGTAGAAAGTCGCCACTAAGGAGAGTCGCTTCAGCGTGAAGATTTGTTTTGCCTCCGTGTCCCTGATTTTTTTTTTTTTTTTTTGTAAGATTGCTGGACACAGTTGCCTCTTCGCCCAATAGCTTCTGTGTAGATTGCACCACAGTAGCACATACCCGTCACACGTAATGTTTGTAAACACAGACAGAAATTTGCTAACCCAAACCATTCGACTACAAAATCTATCCATATGGTCCGTAGCACAAAGGTATGCACGATACACTAAGAAGGGTTAATGAAAACTCAACAGACACATACTTCGTGTCAAATCGTAAAACGTAAAAAAATACAGCAAACGAAAGAGGGGACCAGAAATTATAATGTAAAAGGGAGATGGTCCAAATACTCCATTATGGCCTCGACCAATGGAATAACAGGATTATGCAACATAGTGGACATATTTAAGGGCAATGTATAACCTAACGATCTTAACTTTCTGAGCATCACTATCCTCGGTTCATTGAAAACGTCACACTGAAACATAAGATGGCTAAGTGTACCCCTCATTCGACCACACACACGTCTATCATCCTCGCGAAGGTTCATGCGTGCCATATATACCGGCGTCAGAGCATGCTGAAAACGCAAACGTATTATAGTAATAATGTGCCGTCTCGTATATTTGCCGACCCGGAACCACGGTGTTGTTCGTACAGTAGGTTGTACCAGAAAATAATTACGAGCCTTAATTGGCGCGATATTCGACCATTCAGTTTGCCATTCATTGAGGAGCTGGGAATAAATAGCAGGCAGAAAGTTCGTAAAAGGTACAGCGATATTGTAAACTACTCCATATCCCTGAGCTGCCCACTTTGCCATGCGGTCAACATCCTCGTTTCCTTATATACCCGAATGCCCCGGGATCCAAGTAAGCACTACCTCCTGTGCCTTAGTCTGAAAATCATACAACATTTTCGCAACTTGATACACATACCAATTATTAGAGCTACTCGGATTCGATAAAGCCTGGATGACACTCATTGAATCCGTGCAAATCATTGCCGGGGAAACGCTGTGTGTACGTATATACTGACAGGTTTGACGAATGGCAAATACTTCAGCTGTAAAAATCGTTAGATATTTTGGCAAACTATATGTGCGTATAATCTGTCGATCCGGAGCATAAAAAGCCGCCCCCACTCCATCTGGTGACAACATTCTTGAGCCATCTGTATAGAACATAGTATAATGGGAATAGCAATGGACAATATCCCGAAAGCATCGTGAAATTACTTGCGGAAAACGCTGATACATCCGGAATAGCGCCGGTAAGGAAGTGTGCAATATATTTGGCTGGGATTGTAGGACCCTATATGAAACCGTGTATGGTAAAGGTTTGAGCGTTTGCAGTAGATCTGACCGAAATGGTTGCAAGATTTCATATGCCTATACCAAAGCCGGCTTATGCGGACGTGAAAAGCGATTTTGCGCATAATACTCCACAAGCAGCTGTACTTTACTGAGAATCGGTGACGCCGACAATAACATTTTAGAAGCCAGGTACTTACTGGCCAAGAATCTCCGTCGTAAGTGTAAAGGTAATTCCCCAGATTCAACTAGTAATGCACAAGTGGGACTGGACGGAAGCGCACCCAAAATAATACGTAAAGCCCGATACAGCAACCTGTCGAAAGTGACCAACCGACTACTCGCCATCATATCGTAGAAAAAGCAACCATAATCCATCTGGGAAAGAATAATATTCTTATATACCGTAAGTAAGAAATGAGGAATCGCCCCCCAACCCCGGCGTGCTAGCGCTCGGAGAACGTGTAGTCTTTTTTTTTCAATTTGAACAGTGTTTGAACCAGGCGCGACCACAGTAATTGGTCATCAATATGTAATCCCAAATATTTGATGCTGCGAACAACCTCTATGGATCCCTGTCTAAATAAAATAGGAGTGCGATCAACCTGCCTTTGATTAGTAATAATTATGGCAGAATTTTTCCTCGGCGACGTGTCAAATCCTTGATTATGGAACCATGTATGAGCAGCAGTCAATGCATCATATATATCCTGACGACAGAGCTGGATAGTATCACGCGAACAATAAATAAGAAAATCATCTGCGAATTGAATGATTCGTGCATAAGGAAGGATGACCGATTCTAATGTCTGAGTATAGATTGAAAAAAGAATACCGCTTAAAATATCACCTTGAGGCAATCCATGAGAAGTCTGACGGTTATCAAGTACACCAGTAGGGGTGTGTAGAAATAGTCGACGATGGTGTAAAAAAATCCGTATTAAACATATGAAAGGTAATGGGAAAAGCATATCCCCTAGTCGATGTTGTAATATGACTGGGTCCACCGCATCATAGGCCCCCTGGATATCCACACATACGGCAACCGTGTGTTGTTTTCGGGCTTTCGCTAATAAGATATCCGTCAAAAAAATCGTAAGAGCGTGGATTGTGCCGCGCCGTTTACGGAATGCAAATTGTTACCTCCAAAATAAATTATAGTACTCCAAACACCATTGCAATCTACGTAATAAATTTTTTTGAAATAATTTTCTTAGACACGAACCAAGATTGATGCCACGATAGCTTAGGGGGTCTCTGGCATCTTTCATTGGTTTTAATATCGGCAGAATTTCAAAATTATTCCATGCCGCAGGATACGTACCATTTGTCAGTACCGTATTGTAAAGCGCAATCAAGACCGTCAGTGCTGGGTCAGGGAAATGGGCAACCATCCCATAAGTAATGTAATCCATACCCGGACTCGTGGATTTAGTGTGACGCAACGCAGTCGAGATATCATTGCGCGTGATTGGTTGCTGTAAAACCTGAAACTTATCCGAAGTCAAATAAGGTGGTACAAATGCGTGTCCGGAAACTGAATCTGGCATGAGGGAATGATAAAACATTTGAAAACCTGTGTGTGTGAGTCCCGTACTAGGACGAGTACGACGAGTATTCGATAATTGTTTTATCAAAGACCATAAGGTGCTCAAAGAAGTATGGGAATTGAATGTACTAATATGAGTTTGCCACGCCATCCGTCGTTTTTCATTAAATGTCTTCTGAAGCTGGGCAGTGAGACTTTTGTAACGTAGATAATTATCAACAGTCCCATGAACGCGATAACTTTTTAAACATGCCTTTCTCCGACGAACAAGCAATGCACACTCTGCGTCTCACCAATGGACCGCACCCGGATGCTGTAACGAATACGATGATATCGCGCGCTGGGGGTGATAACAATCAAGAAATCGTTGTATCAACTGTAATAAAGAATAATACCGTTGATACGGAAGTGTTCGCGAAGTCCCCAATCCATCATTTATAAAGTGTTGAAAAATATCATAGTCGAAATGCCGTAAATTCCTTTTTATGTTAAAAAGACATGGACGCTCAAGCTTCTCACCCGGTTTCGCATAACATATAAGAATCGGAAAATGATCGCTCTGATGAGTGTCCCCAAGTGTTCGCCATTCCAATTGATGGGCAATATCCGCTATTGTAATAGTCAAATCTACCGCACTCTTTGGACGTCCCGGTGGAGTTATGCGCGTAGACGACCCATCATTAAGAATATTCAAAGTATAAGTTTGAAGTGCATGCACAATATGGCGACCTTTAGGGTTGACACGCTCACTGCCCCAGAGTCCATGGTGGGCATTAAAATCCCCGAGAACTATATGTTTAGGAAATTGAGCAATATATTTGAAATACATCAACCATTGGCGTTGCGATCCCTGAACTTGGGGAGGGCAATATAAATTACTAAAAATAGTATTGTCGATCCGAAAACACTGATGAAAACTACGTGGTAGAAGGTAAGAAATGGGGATCACTGAAAAAGGGATATAATTTCGAATAAGGGTGCTTATACCGCCATAACCTGGACCATCCTCTCTAACAACATTATACATTGGGATCGTAAAACGATATTGGGGCGATAGCCAAGTTTCTTGTAAAAAAATAACATCCGGATGGAAGTCATCGATTAATTTAAGTAATTCATGCCGCTTGTTGACTATACTCCTGCAATTCCATTGGAGGAGCCACACGTCTCTTCAAAAACGGAAAGAGAAAATCAGTGAAACTAGTGACCCAAGGTCTGGTTGTCATGCTGTGTTGATTTTTCCAACAGGGGTAGCAACACATTTTTAACGCAATGTGCCTATTGCGCATTATGCCCTAACAACTCCATAAGTTTAGTAAACTCTGCCAAAATAATTTTTGTTGACTCCGATCCAGGCGACCCTGAACCAGGCCCGGGACTGTGTAGATTACTTGTCTCCGACGTCTTGGCTGAGAAGACCGGTGGGGCCTTTTCCAATCTCGGTTGGTTAAAAAGCTGGCAATAAGCACTCCTATCATATCCCAGAGGTTGTACCACTTTGGGGGCCGTATGAACGATTTCCGTAAACTTGCGCTTTCGGGCCGGCTCAGTCTGCCGGACACTTGGAGCTGAACTTAAAGGTGGAAATTGTTGGGGTAAAGTTAATGGATTAAATGTGGGACCCATTTGACTTTTCATGATCTCATTATACGATTTATTCTCCACACACATCCGTCTTTTAATTTCAACTTGCTTTTGGTGAATTTCGCAACGAATGGCACCTGCCGGGTGATTCTCTGCACAATTGGCACATTTAGATAAAACTTCCTTACATCCCGAGGTGAGGTGTTCAGCGGCACAATTGCCACAGCGAGGGGCTCGAGCCCGGCAATGTAACTGCACATGTCCGCAACGTTGACACTTGGTGCAACGTAGAGGCGAGAAAATATACAAATTAACTTCTAGCATAACATTAAAAATGCTGACATAAGGTGGTAAGTTCTGAGTCTCAAAAAAGATTTTCACAGTCCCCATAGCTATGCGTTCCGTTTGGCCATCAACAGTTCTGTTTCGAAAGAAGCGCTGTACCCGTAAAATGGGGACAGGAGCCTCTATATACTTGAGTAGTTCCTCATTCGTAAGAGAAGTGTCAACCCCTCGCACAAGTCCAACCCGTTGGACATTAGAGGAGGGTATAAAAGCTATCAAATGCCTCTCACGTAGCATCGGATTTTCCAAAAAAGTATTTGCATCGCGATAATTTGTGAATTGTATTTGTACTCTATTTCGTCCCTTTTTCTGAATTTCTCGTATGCCCGGGATTTTTCTTTCATAGAAAAGCCGACCCAAGGCCATAGGATGTAAATTTCCAATCGCCTGAGCCCCTTCCCGCTGCACAAAAATAATATATGGTCCAGTATGATGGCTAGGATAACGATAGTCCGTGGCCGGGGTTTGTACTGGGTCAGTTGAGGATCCCATCATTGGTTTCGCTGTCTCCTGGGTTGAAATAATCGGTTGCTCATGAACGATTGACATATCCTCCATAGGGATAACCATCCACTACAACGTTCCCTGCACTGTCCGGGGGTTGACCCATTAACGTCCTATCACTCTGAGCCGCCATCGCGACCACACGCTCTAGTATATAAAACTTATTACCAGCCCTATAATACAATGGCACAAAACACCAACACCAAGTACTAACGAAACACAAAACAAAAAGTACACTCCAACGGATCACACACACACACGCAAGCCGCAAGCTTTTGCGGTGTTGCTGTGAGCACAGCTGTCGTGGCACTGTGATCCCTGTTTTAAATCATATCTCCCGGTTAGATGCCACTTTCTTTTGTTATTTAATACTCCCACACAAATCGTAAACACTAACGTAGTAACTGGGTCAAGTGCTATGCCGAGCCCAAAACAGCAACGCAAGAAGAAGAAGAAGAAGACTGTTTGTTATTATACATTAATATTAATATGATTGTCATATTACGTTAAACTCCCCCGTCGGTGTCTTTGATTCTCGACATACTTCTTATGGTGTTCCCCAGGGCGACGTTCTAAGCGGGCTTTTATACTTACTTTACACCCGTACTTTAGAAACAGTCATATTACCGCACGCTCGCATTCTACAATATGCGGATGACATTCTAATATATTGCACTCGAGACGAATTTTCCTCATGTCGACGAGATATATACCATGCTCATGATTGGTTACATCAATACGGATTTGAAACATCCGTAGGGAAAAACGCTGCGATGACTTTTACACACAAACGAATTTACGACAGTTCTCCCATTTTATACCGTCAAGGTCACATTCCGGTGGTGACAAGTGTCAAATATTTAGGGATTCATATTGACAGGAAATTGCAATGGGAGAGACATACGCAGTACCTACAGAGTCATCTCGCCAGTAAAATTAATGTTCTAAAATCTCTCACTAGACGGAATTGGGGGGCGGACCCAGAATCATTATTAACGGTTTACCGTAACATCATCCGTTCTGTACTGGATTACAATTCCTTTTTTTTTTTGATTCCATGCCCAGCATTAGGCTCCTTCGGTTAGATAGAATCCAGTTTTCTGCTTTGCGTATAATCATAGGTGCGCTTCAATCAACCTCCTGCTAGTTGAAACCGGAGAAATGTCACTTCAGCATCGGCGTAGATATCTTGCATGTATGTACCTGCTACGAAAAATGATGATAACAACATCACCTATCGTCCCTAAATTACAACTATTAGAGGAATATTATACGCGTCGATTATTGCCCACCGTTTCTCGTCCTGCGTTACTAACCGCATATTCCATGCTTCAACCGTACCGCCATAATATATTAAAAGTCATGCGGTTACCGATATATACTATTCCGTATGCTGCAACGTACTTTCAACCTCCTATTCTTCAGAACTCCTTACCCCACGTCTACCAGACGTTTCAACATCATCCTGTAATTATTCCCCGTATTTTTCGGGAACTAACGAGTCCTTTGATCTCCTGTATCTTTTTTTACACAGATGGTTCTAAAATGGTTAACCCTGCGCGTGTGGGAGCAGCCTTCTGTGCCCCGGACTTACAAATCTCCTTTCAGTATACTTTACCCCCTGACGTCTCGATATTTACAGCCGAAATTTTTGCCATACGTCAGACGTGTTTTTATATAAAAAAAAACAGGCCATTCGTCGTGCTTTAAAATGCACCGATTCAATGAGTGTAGTGCAAGCACTTCAAAATGTTAGAGAGGCTGACAACTGGTTTTTATGTCAATTAGTGCAACAATTGTACACTTTACACACGGAGGGTTTCGAAGTCAGTATCATGTGGGTACCCGGCCATTGTCACATTGAAGGAAACGAACTAGCGGATAATCTTGCCAAAGATGCAGCAAAAGGACACGGAAAAACTTACAACATCGCCATACCAATGTCAGATCTGCGTTCTATAATTAGTTCGACAATACGGGAGGAATGGCAAGGCACGTGGACTAGCTACGCCAAAATTAAGGCCAAACACTATTTTGGGTTACAACCGACTATTGTAAACAAACCATGGTTTCATGGAGGGAAATACACACGACGACATATCATTACAATCATTCGTCTACGTTTCAACCATGCATTAACGCCGGTGTATTTATTCCGCATAAAACGACGTGATAATCCTCTATGTTCGTGTTTACAAATGGAGGGTTCCTTAAATCATATTCTATTTCAATGTCCACTATACGACCATCAACGAGCTTTAATGTTGAGAGCTTTATACGATTTAGGGTATGCACTTCCTTTAAATGTGGCCACATTGGTACATAAGCCTACAATTCCACTGGTCAGTAGCATAGTGGCATTTTTCGACAATATTAATTTCAAGATTTGAAAGGGTAATCCTTTACCATATCCATATTTGTGGCCCGGTCATGTGTGTGTATGTGTAGCGAGTCACCAAGGTGGGTCGCTTCGGTGTGAAGAGTTAATACCATTTGTGTCCTCGTCTTTAATTCCTATGTTTTTCCTCATACGTATCCCTCCGCGTTGCGTCATATTCTTGTTTACGATTCCCCGCTACTCACTGGTCTTACGCTTTCAATCTGTAGTCGACGGTTACCCAATGATACATACCACTACACAGTAGCAATTGGGTAAAGAGTTTACTATGCCCACTACCGTACCAAGAAGTAGAAGTAGAAGAAGAAGAAGAATATGATCCTTGTTGGTCAGGTTAGGGTAGGGTTATTGTGGTCAGAGAAATCTGAGAATGATCCTTTTTATGACCCATTCTATAACCTCGCAGTAGTATTATGTGTGTGAATAAATGTTTTTGTGATGCAATATATTAAAAACAACCATCAGCATTGGGAGTTAATATGATATAAAGATGCCATTTTTAAAAAATCGCAATAAAGTAGAGCCATTATGGAAGAATTGGGAAAAAATTACTTTGAAAACTGGACCTCGACACGCTATATTTACTGTGCTCAAAGATAAATACGTCGGGAACTGGAATGACAACAAAAAGGAGGGTATGATGTAAGATTCCCGAATATCATTAGTGTACGGTATTTAGTATACTTGGCACTTATTGCTCAATAGGTCTTATTGGTTTGTAAGTTAATTTATGACTACATGGCCTACAATTTGTTGCTTTTAAGACTCCTATCGAGCATTTTAAACCAAAGATAAAATAACCTCTCACCAACCAGCAACCAAGAAGGTACCGGTACTGGTTATGTTCCACCAGAGGTTAGGGCTGCTTTTGCACTCAGCTGCAAATCACAAGAGTGTAGGCCTACTATGCTATCCGTGGTCTTGAACTGCAGAAGTGTTCTGTATTCCACTGTCTACCTAATTTTGGTAACTCGCTTCCAAACATACTTTAGACTATGTCTCCCTCTATGCAACATTCATAAAAAAGATTACCATACATTCATCCTCAATTCTGACCCCTTCTCCTTCATGATCATTTGTTCAGAGTTTTAAGAAGCTAGTAAGGCAGTGACAACAAAAACAAGAGGTTGTAATTAAATTTGTGGGTATCAGCGTTGGATGAAATGGGTTGGATTAGTATTTTATCATTATTTATTTATTTTATCTGAGGGGCTATGAGTATGCATATTATTAGTTAATTTCACACACATTGTAATTAGAAATGTACCAGTAGTGCATGAGTTAGTTATTTTTTTGGGATTTTTATTACTAGCTTTTTATTTAGAAATAACAAAATAGCAGCCTTTCAGAATTAGTCAATGCTTTACTTGTCCTATAGACGGTGAAGATATTGATAACATTAGCCAACTAATGGCTACGCTGCGTCCTGCTGCACGGATGAAAGCAACAGGAAACTACAGCCGTAATGTTCCTCCCGAGGATATGCACCTCTTTATGCATAATTACATGTGATGATGGCCTCCTGTCTTGTAAAATTCCAATCGGTAAGAGTGGAGTTTACCTGAACCAAAGTAAAAAACTACTGAAATTAGTTAAAATACCTATAGTCAGTGGCATACCGACGGGTGTGGGTGGGTTAGGGTTTAACCCTCCCCAGAGACATTTCTCTACTTGAATCTTTATAGTGTCTATCACCCGTTTTACGCTGCCGCTAGTGAGGTGTCTTTACCCCTGCATATATTTTAAGCAACCACATAACAATGCTGATGATGATAGCACTGCATCGTTTCAGTTTTAATATTTAGTTACTGTTTTCCATATTTTATTTTTATTTTTTCATTTTTTTATTGTGTCGAAAAAATAATGAGGCCTAAAGTAGTTTTCATGCAAAGAGAACGGTTATTTAATTAGTTTTTTATGAATATTAATCGAAATATCATTTTAATTATGATGATGACTGTTTTTTTAAGGGGCGGAACAGCAAGGTCATCTGCCCCTTTAATAATGTACACAATTACGCTATTCTATTACTGACACACCCCCAGAAGGAAATCCTGCATATGCCACTGCCTGTAGTAATGGTATCTGGAAATGATATAGCAATAAATGTTTAGGCTTCTCCTCCGCTGTCTGTAACCCACCCAGCCATCCCAAATAGGATCACGACTTATATAGATGAAATTCCAGCTGACTCGAACATTTTTACCATCATGTACAGTATTGCCAACCCCACGCATTCAGTATTATATCGCATCCGGCAGACCAATGGTTTTCGCCTAGACCAATAATTGTTAGGTAGCGCGGCCCGTAGTTAATATAAACACCCCTGGTTTTTGTCACGCGCAGTGGGGGTAGTCGCGCATCAATAATCTTTATCCAGGCCAATGGTTTTGCCAATTATTTCTTTTTCACATAATTACAAAGTTATGTGTGTCGTGTGGTGTATTTTGTATCGGACATGTTGGCAACACAATATGACGTCAATGTGTCGGCCACAAACATCTGCCGTCGTTGAACAAGCTACAAATAAAAACCTTCAGTTTAAGCAATATTATTGATTTGACAGTACATTAGTGATATTAGACAGTATTTTCAATATTTTCAATTCCTAATGACTCCCAGAAAGATATGTGAATGATATCATCATCATCATCTTGTCGAGTTTCCAGCCCCAGGCTGGGTCTGTTTGGAACATAAGCCTCGCCACTTAGTCCTTTCTTCCCACCACCTCTCCGCTGTCACTCTAGGCCAGTCCTCACCTCTCTTCTTGACACATTCCTCCACTCCTTTCAGCCATCTATCTCTTGGTCTTCCCCTTGGTCGTTTCTTCTGCATCTGCATCTCATGTATCCTCTTGAGAATCTTCTCAGTCTTGATGTCTCAATCCTACCCTGCAAGGGCTCCTCTTTCACTATTTCCCTGACGTTTTCATTCCTCACCCTGTCTGTTCTTGTTACTCCGATCCTACTTCGTACGAACTTCATTTCACTTGCCTGTATTCTGCTTATGTCTCTTTTCTTCATTATCCACGTTTCTGATGCATAAGTCAGTATCGGGATATAGTAGCTTCTGTATAACACTTCCTAGCTTTTTTGTGGGACATCCTTATTCCACACTAAGCTCCTAATGTGAATGATATATGTTCAATAATCTACCACGTTCTCATTTGGTTCCCGTTCTGGTAAACTCCACAATTAATGTAAGGATCTCTGGGTGGGGATTACTCGAGAGGGGGTTAACAAGAGGAAATCTGACATTCTACAGGTCGTCTGATTGGCAGTGGAAGATTAGAGAACTTAGAACAGGAAATGGATAGGTTGAGGTTGGATTTGGTTGGGACTAGTGAAGTACACTGGCAGGAAGAACAGGACTTCTGGTCAGAAGACTACCGTATAGGATCATTAGCACTAAATCAAACAATGGCTAACGGGGGTAAGTCTCATATTCACTGTGAAACTTGGATAACGGGTGGAATATATAAATATCATAATTAGTTTATCTGCCTGATGGCAGGTTTCCTCATGGTCGGTCTCTCCACCTTATCCGGTCTTCAGCAGCACGTTTCATCAGCTCATAAGATTTATCAATCTTGATGGAATCCAGCATCTGAAATCTTCTTCTTCCTCTTCGGATCTTCCCTTGGACTGTCCCTTCTAAAGCACTTTTCACCAAACCATCTCCCCTTAGGCAGTGTCCAATCCAATTTATTTTTATTTTCCTTATCTTCTTTAGCATCATCCTTTCTTCTCCTACTTTCTTTAATACTTGCTCATTTCGCACTTTGTCCTTCCAACTTATTGTCTCCATCCTTCTCCACAGCCACATTTCGAAAGCCTCTATTCTTCTCTCGTCTTCTTTCCTAAGCGTCCCAGTTTCCGCTCCATACAATGCTACACTCCAAACAAAACATTTCACTAATCTCTTCCTTAGGCTTACCTCCATTGCTCCACAAAATAATTTTCTTTTCTTACTGAAGGCTTCTTTTGCTGTTGCAATCCTTCTTTTTATTTCTTTAGTGCATATCATTCTCGTATAACCCAACTTCCTAGGTATTTAAAACTGTCTATTTGTTCAATTTCATCCTCTAATTTCATTGTAATTTTTTCACCTTTTCCACCTATGACCATACATTTTTATTTTATTTTTCTCATTTATTTTCATCCCATATATTTCACAAATTTTATCTAGGTCTTTCAACATTTGTGTTGCTTGTCTTTCACTCTCACCCATAACCACCATATCATCTGCAAAACGAATACACTCAAATCTTTTACTTCCTAAGCATACATCTCTTTTTGCATCAAAACATTCTTTAATAATTTCTTCTATACATGGTGTCCACAGAATTTTCAATGTCAATTTTCCTGACTTTTCCTGACCATTTTTCAACAAAATTCCTGACTCGCGAAGTCATCGTAACATCGGAAAAAAGGTTTAGGCCTATTGAGCATATATATATATATATATATATATATATATAGGCATATATCTCTTATTTGCAGCCTCCACCATCCCCATAGCTTCCCAACGCTCGCCTCTTTATTCATTTATAATACAAAATAAAGTAAATTATAATGCAATAATACATAAATCAAAGTACTTAATAACCTTAACTATAGTGATGGGGTTGCCACATCCCTACGCCAATGCCAAAAAAAAAAAAGTACAAAAAATAGGTAAAAGAGGTTTTATCATTTCAAATGATCTTGTCGACTTCATCGTTATGCTTTGGTCTACCGTTATGCGTTACGGTTACGGCGTATATGACGTCACCATGTTGTTCAGTGCATATGCACCGAGTCTGAGTTTACTCCTGGGGTCTAGCATTATGCGATATGGAGACGGCGAATGCAGTAGAGTGCACCTCCCGCTCTCCGTTCCCCGCGCGGGAAGCCTAAGTTAATGGGTAATGGAGTCTGTTGAAAGAGGGAGCCCTCCTGAGCCTTTCTAACATGTGTAGCATTTGTAGCATGCGTCATTTGAAATGATATTAAGTCTAGTCTCTCAGAGTGACTGTTATCTTTTTTTACTATGATGTACTGTAAAAATGGAAACTTACCATTATGTCCAGTGAGTTATTGCTTTTTATCTTCAGAGATAAGTTGAATTAGTAAAATCAAAATATTGCTGTAAAACATAAAATACTGTATGGTTAATATAAAATTCCTGACTTCCTAATACTTTTCGCCATATTTTCCTGACTCATGCCATTTTTTCACACTTTTTCCTGACTTTTACTGACCAAAAGCAAAATTCGTGACTTTTCCTGACTATTCCTGACTTTTTCTGCCTGTGGACACCATTTCTAAATATATATCATATAGAATAGATGGGTTGAAGGAGTCTGGAGAATCCTCTCCAATGAAACAGTCTATCGAGAGTTTGACCCAGTTACCAGCACGATGAAGAAGAAAACAATCTCTTATTTCTTTCACAACCTACGATTACCAGAAAGCAGGATTTTACGACAACTAGTGATGAGAAATCTGGGAAAGAAGACTGGAGGACATTGGATCAAAGAAATTCAAGAGGATCTCAAAACAGTTGGACTCGAAATTACAGATGCAGAGAACAAGAATAAAATTACCACCCTTCTTAAGAATCACACATTTTCTGCAGAAATGATGCACAGATGGCCTGTAGAGATTTTAGATGAATTAAGAACACTGCGATCAGAACGAATGAAGAAGTACTGGGCAGATAAGAAGAATCAAACAATACAATGATTTAACATTATTAATAATAATAAAAAAGATAACCTTACAATAGTTTGATTAAATAATTTTTTTTGAAAAATGATCATATATCTGGAAATTTTAATTAATCAAATTATTGTAAGGATATCTACTATATTTTATTTTATTTTAGTAATGTTAAAACGCGAAGCCTCCGTGGCTTAGGCGGCAGCACGCCGGCCTCTCACCGCTGGGTCCGTGGTTCAAATCCCGGTCACTCCATGTGAGATCTGTGCTGGACAAAACGGAGGCAGACAGGTTTTTCTCCGGGTACTCCGGTTTTCCCTGTCAACATTTCATTCTAGCAACACTCTCCACTATCATTTCATTTGTCATTCATTTAATCATTGCCCCAGAGGAGTGCGTCAGGCCTCGGCAGCCGGCACAGTTCATATCCTCGCCGCTAGATGGGGGCTTCATTCATTCCATTCCTGACCCGGTCGGAGACTGGAAGCAGGGTGGATTTTCATTTTCAATGTTAAAACGCTGAAGAAAATATCAATGAACATCATAGTGTTGACAAGGAAGATAACTGGAATCCACTGTTCTGTTCAAATCAAGCAGGTGCTATTAAATAACTGTTTTATACATAAGTAACAGAAATTGGTTGGTTCATCAGTTTAGGGGCTGCGACAACGCGGTCATGTAGTCCCGTGTACTTTGGGTGTATGTAGAATCTGTCTGATAACCGATGTTAATTGTGATGGCTGTATTAGTGTGTGTTATCATCATGATATATATTATTTCAGTAGTATAGATCCCTCCTGCGGCGCTCACAAGCGACCGATCGTGATAAATGAGCATTCAAATGAAAGAGAATAGACATTAGCAGTGACGAATTGCACTCTAATTTCATACATATCTATAATTTCTTTAAAAAATGACTTAAAAAAATGTACGAAGTGTGCGATTTGCAGATACTGTTGCTGTTTACTTCACATTTTGGCTCCTGTGATGCCTGTTTCAGGTCATTTTAACATTCTGAGTTCTTGCCTTAATCATTTTGCATGGATTTCAGAAACAGTAAATCAAAGGCATGAGTACTCAAATCGTATAATTTCATAAATATCGAATAACCGGTGACTGTTATGATGATCCAATTTTCAGTGATTGCCTTCTTAAGTTAGGGAGCGTAGAAACTTGGAATTCTAACTGAAATGTAAATAGTGTTCTGGTTGAAATAAAAACATAACAACCTTTCTCCTTGTGTCTCTCATTATAAACCTATTGGGGAAAGTGTGGTTTATGAACTTGCGAGATTTCTCGCACGGGTCCGCTAGTCGGTTTTTAATTCAAGTAAGGACTGCAGACGATAATTTCAAGTAGTTCCTACTTTCGCTACCAAATGCTACCATCCATGACACCTAGCTGTGAACTTGGCTACTACTAGATGCCATCGCAACCAACGCCTCAAGTTACAGAAAAGCAACAATGCTATGCCGTGGCTGTAACTTTGTTAGTATTTTTGGCAATTATAACGCGGTTACTTACACAAGCTAATGGCTTGAGAACAAAAACAAGCGGTATAGTTAACTGCTCCGAAATGGGATGAGACCCCTACTCTCGTTCTAGGCAAGGGCGCTCTCTACACTCACTCGGGCAAGCTCTACGAAGGGGACTGGGAGCGAGGCTACAGGCATGGCTTTGGTACCCTCAGCAACAAACAGGAAGACGGGAACTATGCAACAGAATACTTCGGCCAATGGGTGAATGGAAAGAGAAAGGTGAGTCACTGGTATACATTTCTTTATTTGTAGCTCCATGGTGATAGGAAGCCAAGAAATAATGAAATGTGTGGAAGGGACTCTATATGTTACAGCATACCTGCCAACTCTCATGATTTAGGCGGAAGACTCCCGATTTTACACCACTTCTCCCACCCTCCAGCTTAACATATTAAATCTCCCGATTTTTCATAAATCCCACGCGTAATTTCGGACTAAAAATGTGAGATGTCAAACTCCATTCATCCATCGAACAGATCGATTTTACGTGTAGTGTATTTCGATACCGTACCGCAGTTTCGCTTCGTATTGATACTTTATAGATAATTCTCCATAACTGCTCGTACCGCTCAGTTGGATTTGAATATCTCTTCGTTTGAAATAGTCGATGGTTCATTCAGCGCGTGTTCCTAGAAGTTTTTATAATAGCCTGAGGGTAAGAGGAATATTGTATCTGTTTAACACGTGAAATTATTTGTGTGTAACTTAGATGTTGTTGGCATTAATATACCAATAGGCTATTGTAACTTTTTGATCGGAGTGATTTTGTCGGTTCCTCAGTAATATGGCGAATAAATATCATTAGACATCAATCGTCTTCAAAATCTTCCGAATTTTCAGTTTGAGAGGTTGGCAGGTATGGTTACAGTCAAGTACAAAAGTTTTAAAAATTATACAAGCAAGGATAAATATGACAAACACAAGCCTAGTCGCACATCAATCAGTGTTGCCAACCGCAATGAAAATAACTTCCCTCAGCTTCAAGCATATGCAATTCTGAAGTCTGCTCCATGGCATTACAAAGATGGAAGTCTTCACACTTTCATTCTCTAAACAGCTGATACATTTGTCATACTACAGTATTGTAATATTAAATCTGTGAACCTCCCAAGCAGACAATGGAGATTGTACAAGTCTGCTCGACAGGCTAAAATGGCTGGCCCAGTTGTCTCCAAGGTGAACTCCTCAACATGCAGAGTTCGTTCAGGCCCACATGGCCAAGGTCCATTCAACGTAAAGCCAAAATTGGGCAAAATACACACTTAGTTATTGCTGTTTTAAGGGGTCATCCGCCCCAAAAGCACACAATATGTTTTTCTGATACTAAATGCACACAAAATACTAAATTAGGTTTCTGATAAAAATGTGTTTCTAATACAAAATGCACATGAAATGTGTTTCTGATACAAAATGTGTTTCTACTACAAAATGCACACGAAATGTGTTCCTGATACAAAATGTGTTTTTTGATACAAAATGCACACGAAATGTGTTTCTGATACAAAATGTGTTTCTAATACAAAATGTATTTCTAATACAAAATGCACACGAAATGTGTTTCTAATACAAAATGCACACAAAATGTGTTTCTGATGCAAAATGTTTTTCTACTTCAAAATGCACATGAAATGTTTTTCTACTTCAAAATGCACACGAAATGTGTTTCTAATACAAAATGCACACAAAATGTGTTTCTGATACAAACTGTGTTTCTAATACAAAATGCACACGAAATGTGTTTCTGATACAAACTGTGTTTCTAATACAAAATGCACACAAAATGTGTTTCTGATACAAACTGTGTTTCTAATACAAAATGCACATGAAATGTGTTTCTGATACAAAATGTTTTCCTACTTCAAAATGCACACGAAATGTGTTTCTGATACAAAATGCGTTTCTAATACAAAATGCACACGAAATGTGATTCTGATACAAAATGCACACGAATTGTGTTTCTAATACAAAATGTGTTTCTGATACAAAATGTGTTTCTAATACAAAATGCACACAAAATTTGTTTCTGATACAAAATGTGTTCCTAATACAAAATGCACACGAAATGTGTTTCTGATACAAAATGTGTTTCTGATACAAAATGTGTTTCTAATACAAAATGCACACGAAATGTGTTTCTAATACAAAATGTGTTTCTAATACAAAATGCACTCGAAATGTGTTTCTGATACAAAATGTTTTTCTACTTCAAAATGCACACGAAATGTGTTTCTGATACAAAATGTGTTTCTAATACAAAATGCACACAAAATGTGTTTCTGATACAAACTGTGTTTCTAATACAAGATGCACACGAAATGTGTTTCTAATACAAAATGCACTCAAAATATGTTTCGGATACAAAATGTGTTTCTAATACAAAATGCACACGAAATATGTTTCTGATACAAAATGCATTTCTAATACAAAATGCACATGAAATGTGTTTCTATTACAAAATACACACGAAATGTGTTTATTACAAAATACACACAAAATGTGTTCCTGATACAAAATGCACATGAAATTTGTTTCTGATACAAAATGCACATTAAATGTGTTTCTATTACAAAATGCACATGAAGTGTGTTTTTGATACAAAATGCACATGAAATGTGTTTCTATTACAAAATACACACGAAATGTGTTTCTGATACAAAATGCACATGAAATTTGTTTCTGATACAAAATGCACATGAAATGTGTTTCTATTACAAAATGCACATGAAATGTGTTTTTGATACAAAATGCACATGAAATGTGTTTCTATTACAAAATGCACACGAAATGTGTTTCTGATACAAAATGCGTATCTAATACAAAATGTGTTTTAATACAAAATGCACACAAAATGTGTTTCTAATATAAAATATGTTTCTAATACAAAATGCACACGAAATGTGTTTCTAATACAATATGCACACAGAATGTGTTTCTAATACAATATGCACACAGAATGTGTTTCTGATATAAAATACACTTGGGCCTATATTATTTTAAAATACTTCCATCCTTTGGAGTTGTCAAATACATTGGAATTTAAGTAATACGTATTTTAAATTCTATTACAAATAATATTTTCAGGGGCTACCTTAGTGTATTTTGCCTAACTGCTGTGGGTATGGTTTCTAAAGGTGTTTCAGAAGTCTCTTGTATCTCCTAGGGCTTTGGTGTCAGCCACTATCCCAATGGCAGTTACTATGAGGGAAACTGGCGCAATGGGAAACGGCACGGCTATGGCCGGCAATGGTTCGAAGATGGAGCCTTCTATGAAGGCCGGTGGAAGGAAGGCATGTTCCATGGAGAAGGAATGATGGTTTATGGTGAGTAGTCGCTGACACACGAGGAGTTACTATCAATTGGTCCACTTCCACTAAGCCTCCCTCCATATCATCGCTGATGAGTGGTGGAGCTTAAGGTGTTATCATCACTAAGATCATAGCTGGTGAGTGGTGTAGCTTAAGGTGTTATCATCACTAAGATTATCGTTGGTGAGAGGTTGAGTTTAAGGTGTTATCATCGCTGGTGAGTGTTGGGGCTTAAGGTGTTATCACTAAGATCATCGTTGGTGAGCAGTGGGGCTCACTGAGCTGAGTGGGTAGCTGGGAGGAAGGGGAGTAACGTGTGAATAATTAAATTAATTAACTGTAATGCTGCTACTTTCAAGAGGAACGAAAATGCTTTTACATTATCAGGATGGTGCAATGTGCGGATTTTCCTAGATTCAGAAGACGGGCAGAGTGAACATTGGTGAATAACCTTTAAATTTAGCAGGATCAAGCAATTTATTGTTTCATTTTGGGCGTGCAACTTCATGGTCATCAGCCTGGATCTGCGATCTGAATTTATTTTGGGTAATCTACTCAGGGCATTCTTACACTTGGTAATGAAAGAATTGAAAGGGTTTCATCATATAAATATTTTGGATGTCAAATCAATGATAACTGGGACTTAAGTCAAGAAATTCGCTGTAGAATCGAGCAGGCCAGAAGTTCTTTCATGAAAATGAGAAAAGTTTTGACCAGCCATGATTTAAGTCTGTCATTACGCACCCGACTGCTTCGATGCTACGTTTTTAGTGTCCTGCTTTATGGAGTTGAATCATGGACACTTACCGAGTTTTTAAGTAAAAAACTGATAACATTTGAAATGTGGACGTATCGCAGGATTTTAAGGATATCATGGACAGCTAAAGTCACAAATGTGGAAGTAGTACGGCGTATGAACAAAGACTCGGAAATTCTCAGTATCATCAAAAGGAGAATACTAGAATACTTTGGTCATTTCATGCGCAATAACAAATACCACCTCTTGCAATTAATTATCCAAGGAAAGATTGATGGCATTAGGGGTCCAGGACTAGACTCATCATCATCATCATCAGTTTATCTGCCTGATGGCAGGTTTCCTCATGGTCGGTCTCCCCACATTATCCGGTCTTCAGCAGCACGTTTCATCAGCTCATACGATTTATCAATCTGTCCCTTCTAATGCACTTTTCACCAAACCATCTCCTCTTATGCAGTGTCCAATCCAATTCATTTTTCTTTTCCTTATCTTCTTTAGCATCATTCTTTCTTCTCCTACTTTCTTTAATACTTCCTCATTTCACACTTTCTCCTTCCAACTTATTGTCTCCATCCTCCTCCAAAGCCACATTTCGAAAGCCTCTATTCTTCTCTCGTCTTCTTTCCTAAGCGACCAAGTTTCCGCTCCATACATTGCTACACTCCAAACAAAACATTTCACTAAACTCTTCCTTAAGCTTACTTTCATTGCTCCACAAAATAATTTTCTTTTCTTACTGAAGGCTTCTTTTGCTATTGCAATCCTTGTTTTTATTTTTTTAGTGCATATCACATGGTGGCCACTCGGTCAATGATTTTCCAGGAGTAATTCTCGTTTTTCCAGACTTCAAAATAAGAGCGAATCCCAGGCGAGGGGGGCGGCGGGAGGGGGGCTTTATCGGTTGCCTACTTCAGGACGAAAGTAAAGCAGTTGTGTTTGGTCTACTTATATTATTATTATTACATAAAATGCGCACAAATGTGCATACATAAAGATTTATATCCTATGTACAATGTTTGATACATTTAGATCTAGTCTTTGCTATAATCAATGATTGACTTAGTCCTCTTATGACATTTAGTTAGGTGGTATTTTTCACAATGTTCGTTGCATAGTACGCATACACATGCATTGTTTGGTTCGTGAAATTTGTCATTTCTACATATCTTGTGGTGATAGCCGTGCACTGAAAGTCTGGTTAGCACCGATCGCAGTTCTTGGTTCGCTTTTGCCCATCTCCTGTCAATCATGGCGTCTGTAGCGTAAAAGTCTTCGGGTATTTCTTTTGTTTTTTGTTTCCTTAGCTCTATTAATTGAGATACTTGCTTGGTGTGAGGTAGGAGCAGCTTGAGTTTCAGGTCCTCTATGTAGAACGGTTCCCTTGCCAGTTCATATACCAGTCTGGACTTGGTCGTTCTCGCTACTCCAAGTGCTCTCTTCAAATATCTCGATTTGATTTTCTCAAGGTTGGTAAGGTCCATTAGGGTTAGTCTTTCCCATATTAGTTCAATGCCGTATGTTATAACTGGTCTACTTATACAGATGTTGACAAAAATTAGTAGTGATTGCATTATTAATATGCAAGCCTACACACAAATGATTTAATTGTTGTTTTAAAAAATGCCTCTGTGACTCAAATATCCGCTTTAAAAAAAGAGAGAGAAAAGAATGCCGCCTGCAATTTTATTGCGGTCAAGTTGTCTATACTCAATATGTTTTACAAAAATACTATTGCGTGTTGTCCCACACAGAAACAGGTAGCCTGAGGAAATTTCTTCTGTTAACGATAGAGTGCTCACCCAAAACCGCAGCGGGAGTATGTTTTAAGATAAAACACGGCGCGTAAATTTCCGGTTAAAAATAAACAGGGTTTGCAGAGCGACCGCTAGATGGCCCTTGCTACCCTATCCGCGATATCATGACGTTGAGGACTAAGAGCGGACTGGGAATTTTATCAGTGGATGGAAAGATTTTTATAATTAATTAACAGTGGCTATTTTCCAGGAATTCTCAAATTTTTCATCATTTTCCAGACCTAATAAAAATCCAGGAGTTTTCCAGGATTTCCAGGTTTTCCCGGCCAGCATGATATCATTTCTTGTGTAATCCAACTTCCTAGGTATTTAAAACTATCCACTTGTTCAATTTCATCTTCTTCTTCTTCTTTCTTTCTTTCTTTCTTCGTTTTGCCCACTTAGGGAGCGCGCTTGAACTTGTTGACTCGGGTTGATGGAGCTTTCCTCTTCTTCTCCTCCCAAAATCTCCTCATGAACTCGCTATGCCCCTTCTTACGTTCCTCCGTCCATTTTTTACCAGTGGTCTTTTTAGCTTTTTCGGCGAAAGAGTGATTTGTAACTCGGGTTCCAAAAGTCTTGTGATTCATGATGCTATCTTCTGTAATGTTTATTTCCTTTAAGTCCTGTTTGATTCCTTCTAACCAACTGATTTTGACCTTCTTTGAATTAATTATATCAAGCAGTTTTTTTGCATATCTGGTGTTGTCCATTCGGCAGATGTGACCATAAAATTTCAATCGTCTCTTACGCACGGAATCAGTGAACTTATTGATTACTGTGTACAAGTCTGTGGTTTTCCTTTTAATCCATATACCATTAACATAAACGGGGCCATATATTTTCCTGAGAATTTTACGTTCCTGGATTTCGATTTCACCAATTTGAGAGTGGCCTCCTAGAGATATAGTTTCGGAGGCGTACAATGCTTCCGGAAGAACAACTGTCTGATAGTGCCGTAGTTTTGCATTTCGTGACATCACTCTTTTATTATAGTGATTCCATGTTATTCTAATTTTAATTTCATCTTCTAAATTATTTTTTTCTTCTTTTTCACTTTTTTCCACCTATGACCTTACATTTTATTTTTATTTTTTTCTCATTTATTTTCATCCCATATATTTTACAAATTTTATCTATGTCTTTCATTTGTGTTACCGACAGCAGTGGCTACGCTGGCTAAAGCGCAGCGTTAGGTTGTGGGGCCAAGCTCTCTGCTGACTCGGTAGACGCGTGGGTTCGAGCCCCACCGTCGTCCGTCCTTGAAATGGTTTTCTGTGGTTTCCCATTTTCAACACCAGGCCAATGCTGGGACGGTACCTTCTGACAGGCCACGGCCGCTTCCTTCCACATCCTTGCCCAGTTTCATTCATCTTCACCCATTCCATCTCTCATCCCAACGCGCAGGTCGCCCACGGGCGTCGACTAGAAAGACCTGCACTCGGCCTCTCAGGAGGCCACACAACAACAACAAAAACATTTTTGTTGCTAGTCTTTCATTCTCACCCATAACCACCATATCATCTACAAAACGAATACACTCAAATCTTTTACCTCCTAAGGATACACCTCTTTTTCCATCAAAACATTCTTTAATAATTTCTTCAAAATATATATTAAATTGAATAGGTGATAAACAACATCCTTGTCTCACATCTTTCCCCAATGGACTAATTTGTGTATCTTTTTGCTTAATTTTGTTCAATCAGGAAACTTGTCTAAATCAGGGGGAAAAAAAAAACATTTTGAGCAAATTTTACTGTAGGCTAGGATTAAAATTGAAGACAGAGTCGGGAACCAAATCCATGTCATCTTTGTGGAAATCTGTTAGCCGTTCTGTTTTTGCACTGTTACATTTAAATTAAACAAACTATAACTTAGCATTCCTTTAGATAGCTATTATAACTTGGTGAACACAAGTTGATGTCAGATGGTCTGATTGTGTATGTTGTGCAGCGAACGGGAACCGCTACGAGGGCGAGTGGTTCGGGGGCCTAAAGCACGGGAAAGGGCGCTACTTCCACCTGGTGACTGGACAGCTGCAGTACGGAGTGTGGCACGAGAACATCGCCAAAGTCACCAACATCGTGGACATCTTCTACCGCCAGTCCTCTACGAAGCCCACCGACTATCCCCTGCCTGAGGTACTCTCATCTTAAGACAGATGAATTTTAGGTTTCCAGTAGTAGTAGTGGTTGTCCTGACATCCATATGCAGGAAATTATCATCATCATCATCATCATCATTGCAACTCGATTCAGCACTGAGTGGCCTCGTTAACAGACAACCTTTTACCTTAAACCCACAGTGAGGGATTACTCTCAAAATCTTTGTTCCATCTTTACACTTTGGCCCCAATTTATATGACGTGTTTTTAATTCCAAGCAAAGAGAGTAGTGAAAGAAGAAAGGGAGAAGAGTTGGAAAATATTCACTCAGAAACTAGAAGAAGATAGCAAAGGGAACCCAAAAAGATGTTATAAGCGTTGTTGAAAAGTAAAAGATCTGGCAGAGAAGATATAAAAGCAATTGAAACAGAAGAAGGGTATATTATCAGGGACATGGAAGGCATCGAAGAAGAGATGAAAAACTATTTTGAAATCTTACTGAATGGGGGAAAGGAACAAGCTCGTAATACCGAAGGCGTAGACATAGAAGCAGTAGAGGAAGAACCGTATCCAATTTCTTGGACAGAAACAGAAATTGGACTGAAACAGGCAGCAGGAGGGAGATGAGTTGACAGCGGTTATGATTAAGGCGGCTGGAATTCATGGAATACATTGGTTACATTATTTTATATGACGCGTTTTTGAACTCCAAGCAAAGACAGCAGTGAAAGAAGAACAGGAAAAAAGTTGGGAAATATTCACTCAGAAACTAGAAGAAGATAGCAAAGGGAACCAAAAAAAGTTATATGCGTTGTTCAAAAGTAAAAGATCTGGCAGAGAAGATATAAAAGCAATTGAAACAGAAGAAGGGTGAAGAGACGAAAAACTATTTCGAAATCTTACTGAATGGGGGAAAGGAACAAGTACGCGATACTGAAGGTGCAGAAGCAGTAGAGGAAGAACAGTATCCAATTTCTTGGACAGAAACAGGCAGCAGGAGTAGACGAGTTGACAGCGGATATGATTAAGGCGGCTGGAATTCTTGGAATACATTGGTTGCATCGGATGCTGGGAGTGATATGGAAAGAGAGCAACGGGCCAGAAGACTGGGAGAAAGGAATAATAATACCACTGTTCAAGGAAGCAAAAAGAAGTGAACCTACTACAGAGGAATCACACTGCTATCCCATTGCCTTAAGATAATGGAAAAGATCATAGAAAGAAGGCTGAGACAAATTCTAGAACATCAATTTGTGGAACAACAGCATGGATTCAGAAGTAACATAGGTACGATAGACCTAATGGAGAAGCATTGTGAAAGGGGAAGGACTTGTTAGTAGTGTTCGTGGATTTGGAAATAGCATATGATGTACCAAGGAATAAAATATGGAAATACTTGAGGAAGCATAATGTTCCCAAGTCATTACTTAAAAAGTTCTGATGCTGTACGACAGTTGTGAGAGCACTGTACGCGTAGGAGGTGGAGGATCAACATGGTTTACAGCTCAAAGAGGTGTTCAACTCTTCCTTACACTCATGGACACAATCATTAAGGAAATCAAGGAAGTAAAAAATGAAGATCTCATTGCCTTAGTTTTTGCTGATGACATCGCCATTTGGGGAGAGACAAATGGAGGCTCAGAGGAGATAAGATTACTGGAATACCAAATTTCAGGAATTCAAGTTGACTGTAAGATCAAGTCAGTGGCGATGAAGATGAGCAGGACACTCACACCTTGTAACATCATACTGGAGGGAGAGAAGCTCCAATTATCTGGGTAGTGTCATATCATGTGATGGAAGTGCCAAACTAGAAGTTTTAAACAGAGTTGCGAAAGGATCCAGCTTCTTCCACCAAGTATGAAACCTCAAGAGCTACGCAGATATGGTCTATGTATGAAACCTACCTCCTGTCAATCATGACGTTTAGTCTGGAGACCTGTGTTATAAATAAGAGAGAAGAGAGTCAATTACAAGCATGTGAAATGAAGTTCCTTAGATCAGACCTACAAAAAAAAAAACAGAAGAGACAGGGTCAGGAATAAATATGTATGGAGAGACATGCAGGTGAACTTGACCGCGGGGAAAAGGATGAGTGTGGCGAGATTAAAGTGGTTAGGTCATGTGAAGCAGATGCATCAGACCCAAACTCCAAGCCAGTATAGTGAAACCTCTCTATAACAGACACCCTTGGGACCGTAAATACTGTCCGCTGCAAACGTAGGTTTACGCGCGGTAAAACAGTCCAGTTTCGTCCGCATTTAAAATGTTTTCCGGTGAATAGCCGTCAGTGATGGAATGGAAGGCAATTTTTCTTCCCAGCTTCAATCATTATCCATATCAACAATAGAGGATTCTCCGCAAATTGCTCTAAATTATATATTGTGATGCTTTCTGAAATTCTCGAGCCAGCCGTTCGAGGCTTTGAAATATTCTCTTCTAAGGAACTTCATTTCACATGCTTGTTTAATGCATGTGAGATTTTCGATGTGAAATGCCATGTCCTGTGGTTCGGATTCCACGTAAAACGGAGGTCCCGTGGCTTATGATCGCGAGATTAACGATCACGTTAAACTACAAGCTTCCTTTTAGCTTCCACATGCTTGTAATTGACTCTCTTCTCTCTTATTTATGACAGAGGTCTCCAGCCTATACGTCATGATTGGCAAGAGGTAGGTTTTATACGTGGTCTGCTTAGCTCTTCTTTTCAAAACAAGTGTCCGCTAAGAGAGGTTGGTTGATTTTTTTTAATGCGGCCAGGGTATCCGTGCCCGTAATAGCGAGTGTTCGCATAAGAGAGATTAATTACTAATATACATAATAGAGGTTGGTCACGGACCTAGAAAATCGTCCGTTATGAAAGGTGTCCGCCTTAGAGGAGTGTCCGTTAAGAGAGGTTTCACTGTATTTGGAGATGGAGGTGCCAGGAAGAAGACCAATTGGACGTCCTAGGAAGAGATGAGGAGAGGAGAAACATGGGGTGCAGAAGAGAGGGGAAAGCTATACCAGGACAGGACTAAAGTAAGGCATATCACTCACAATGTTACTACCCGACTTGCTGGAAGGATATCCTGATGATGATGATGAGTTTGAAGCTAGTTATATACGGTTAGTTTGTTTTATAAGGGTTTGTGAACAGTTAGAACAAACACAATATAGTAAATTCTATTATGTATTTGAGGGGCTACATGACCGCATTGTCGCTGCCCCTAAGCTAAGGAACCACAGCCATTTGTTGTACGCTTTAAGCAACACGTGATTAGGCACGCTTAAAGCGGCTGTGCTCAGGTAACTTACTAAATACAAGCCGGACGTTTGTTTTAGACGATTGCTCTCGACCTTGAAGCTAGTGGGTGAGCCTGTACACAATCACTCTCTTGCCCTCTAGCTTCATAGTTGTCACCACCGGTCTGATGTAATGGAATTCCAGACTTGAGCCTGTGACAACACCACCGTTCAGATTATTAATTAGATAAAGCATAAATTACTAAAGCGACAAATTTAGACGTTTGAGGAATAAGTCATTCCCGTAGGCTATGTATGTCATGTGCTATGTTTAAAATGAATGTTATACAGCCAGAATTGCAACCCTTTCCAGTTCGGAATGTTAATTATGCTTAATGGCGTGATTTGAATTGAGATTACCTTAAATCATCATCTTACGTTTGACAATGAAAAAGAATATAACGGAAAAATATGATATGTCATAAACATCTGGGTCCTAATAATGGTATTAAACAAGTTCGGATTGTATTCTAAAAAGTATCCACAAATTTTCTCCAAACATTATCCACTATCCGCACAGTCATGCAAACTACATCCGCATGGTAAAAAAAAGGGGGATATCCACGGGTTTAATGCAGATATCCGCATCGAGCTTTAACTAACTAATACGTCATGTAGCGTGCACGACTCGCGCTTTGGAGGGGGTAACTGTCTTTACACAGGCTGTTCTATACAAAAGCCTGTGTTGACTATTTCACATTTGTATCCCAGAGTATTTGGGTGTTGCGGATTAATATGAGCCTAATAACATGTTCCACATCCTCTCTAGTCTTTGCAGAAATTGGTTTGTCACAAATTAGAACATCTACTTAAATATGACTATGTCATAGAAACGATAGAGAAATAAATGAGCGGGGGAGACAGGCAGAAGCATTCCGGAGGAGTGTGAGAAGCATGTTATGGAGCAAGGATGTCCCTCAGAACAGCAAAAAGGTCATATATCGGACGTACTATGTCTCTATCCTGACTTATGCCTCGGAGACCTGCGTTATGAAAGGAAGTGAGAAGAGCAAAATACAGGCCAGTGAGATGAAGTTCTTGAGAAGCAGTATTGGAGCTACAAAGATGGACAGAATATGAAATGAGAGGACCAGAGAATTAATGAAGGAGGAACCATTACAGGATGGTATAGAGAAATCTAGACTTAGATGGTATGGACATGTAAAACGAATGGAGGAGAAGAGGATACCCAGGAGGATACACGAGACGAAGTGGGAAGAAAAGAGACCGAGAGACAGGTGGCTGAAGGGGGTGGAAGAAAGCATGACGAAGAGAGGAGAAGACTGGACAAGGGTGGAGACTGAGAGATGTTGGAGAGGCTTGTGTTTCAAACAGACCCGACATAGAAACTGTGCAAGATGTTGATGATGATGATGATGTCATAGAAATGAAAGTTTCTATGCAACTTAACATAGGGTATGTACAGATACATAGCTGCAGTTATTGTCCACTCACAGCCATATAAGAGAGCCGATAGTATAGGGTGTATCAAAATGAATATCGGTGTTTGAAGGCTTTGTAGTATTTATTGCAGTTAACGTATGATTATAAATAATACATCAAATGAAAGAGCAACTCAAACAGTTTGTGCTACAAGTGTTTGTACCCGTGCACATGCACTGGTTCCTCCGTTAGCCAAGATGGCGACTGGGGATCAGAAAGCTTTTTGTTTTACAGTTTGCAAGGACTAACTCTGTAGTTACAGTGCAACGTCTGTTCCATATTAAGTTCCATTGTAATCCTCCAAGTGATAATAACATCCGTAGATGGTATCATCAATTTGAAGACACAGGCTGTCTTTGTAAAGGGAAGAGTACTGTACCGGCCGACCATCAAAGAGTGAAGAACATGTTGAATGAGTGAGAGAATCTTTCACGCGTAGCATCAAAAAATCAATTCGGAGGGCTAGTCGTGAATTAGCAGTTCCAGGATCATATGTATGTGCCTCCACTACTAGCTGGCATAACCGACTTGAGAAACAAGATTGAAGCAGTTGTTGCATCAAATACTCGATGTGTGCCGTGTGATGAATGGTGCTCACATTGAACACTTGTAGGTCAAACTGTTTGAGTTGCTCTTTCATTTGATGTATTATTTATAATCATACGTTAACTGTAATAAATACTACAAAGCCTTAAAACCCCGATATTTATTTTGACACACCCTGTACATCCCTGACAACTGCATGTTACCAAAAAAAAATTGCATGGACTTGAACCTTCGGACCCTCGAGCACTGTCAACTATCACACATTCTAGCGCGTGCTTGTCATGTGAGCTACTGAGACGCTTGACCTGCAGCGCGCACTTCCCAGTCTATACAATACCTGCTCTCGGTCCCTGCGTGCACCTCTTTTTTTAAAGTACGTGTTCTGCGTATCTGTGCTCGTTTTACGGGTTCCTTTGAGTTACCCATACTGAATGAATAGTGGCACTCACGATTCCTGCTGTCTTCTAATCCGTAAACACACATCTCATTATATTACCCTGGTTTAGGGAGAGGGACCGATGTGTTTCAGAATTGTAGTACATGTGACGGGATGCATAAAACTAGTTCGCAAGGGGCTGGCAGACCATCCGATATATATCTAGATCATCAGTCTGACCTCACTTCGTGCTAACTTTCTTTCCGTATTGTGTGTTTATGCACTTTTTCTCTTCCAATTTTTGCCATTTAAGGGTTCAAAAATCATTTTTCATCATGCCTTTGAACTTTGTTATTTTCTTTCTCCAATTTAGAGTAAAATTCATCCGTTTCCTCTTCCTCTGTAGTGTAATGGTTATTTAATGCCCCATGTTGGTAGCGACAAGTGTAACAGTTTGACCCTCACGTTGAGCGACAAATGTAACAGTTTGACTGCCCCTAACTGTTGGGTGATAAAATGTAACTGTTTACCTTTGCCTAAGCTATGTTGTTTTAATGGGCGCCAAGACCTCAACGCAATGCTGAAATCTAAATTTGTATTTAACAACGTCTAGCTCTGGTAGAACACCTTCAAGAATCTATTCACTCAGATCGTGGTATGATTTGATCATTAACCCAACAAACAATTGTATCAGGAGAAGGAATTGGTCTATATCTAATGCTACCTACTGAAAGCAAAGATTGCATTGTAAAAGAATTGAATTTATTACATAAAACAAGTATAGCAAAATTAATAATAATAATAAGTTTAAAATTTAAATTGGAGCGTTGCGATTTTAATATTACCGATAGAAAATTACGTGAAAACGGAGTCTGATAAATTATTGATTTTACTCTTATTCCCAAGCTATGAAGTTACTGAAATATTGAATATAAAACAAAGAGAAACGAGAGATTGCGTATTTCTGCGTCATTCGTGCTTACCACGGGAAATGGCCGAAGCCTTTCCCTCGTACTGGATGATGCTGTGAGCTTCCCACAGTCTCCTGGACATCGTCATCTTTGTCGATATTTGATGATATTCTGGTAGATTAGATAATTCTATGGTCCGTACATCGGACCCAAACACTCGTGCAACCACACTGGTTAAGTTTTACAAAAGTTAGTCCTCCACGGATCATCGGAGCGACTCCCGCGTGCAACCGTACTCGTTAAGTTCTACACAGATTGTCCTCGTTCCACGGCGCGCTGAACGATATATGCACCCGCCGCATCCCCACTCCAGTCCCGACTTCTAGCTTACGTGGTCTCCACTGATTGGCTGAGCACGCCGCTATACACCCCTCCTCTGGCTCACTACACTCGGCGGGAGGGTTCCGTTCCATACATCCGCCTTTTCGTTAAGCTGCAACGCAGGATTGCGTCATGCTTCCCGATAAGATTAAGCCCGTATCTGAATTTCCAGTGAGTCATGTCTCTTATAATATCCTAACTGACGAAACTCCGTAAAATTCCGTAATCACAAAATTTTCTATGATATTGTCGTTCGTAATAATTTGCTTGATAGCGTTTTCTAAGACATAGAAATCCTATCTGTATGCTTATAATTTTTACAAAATGCTCCGAAAAATATCTTAATAATAATAATAATAAATTAATAATAATAATAAATTAACATGAAAAATTCTCTTGGCTGAACAATTTGCCGCGTAAATAAATATAGACTGGCTTCCTACTGACTTATGCCAGTGGCATAAAAAAACCTCGAAAAACACGTTACATATTCGCCTCGGATCATCGGATGATTTACCGTGACGACGGTCCATTATCCGATTATCCCAGACACGTTAATAAACCCCATCCAAAATACATATTACATAAATGAAATCACCCTAAATTACAGATATATACACTCATAATTTTTCTTCATGCACTTTGCGTCAAAGTTTGTTGTCACTATGGATTGCACTTTGCAACCAGTCCAATGTTTTACATATAGAATAGTGTTCCACGGATATTTCCGCCTCTCAAATTTCCCTACGTTGGAAAAATAGACATAATTACTGTGTGAGCGCTATGTATATGAGATGTCATATCACACGCATTGAAGGTGTTCTGATATATTTATATCACCATAGAACTTCCTAATTTCACTGGAGGTCCCTTCCTTATGGTGAAATTTAATCTCACTTATCACTGAGCACAAGATCACACTATTGTGGCAGCGCCTCGTGACCATAATACTTAATCTCTCTTTAAAGTAGATTAAATTAATATTGACTTCTGAAAAAAAAAACAGTAAGTGCGCATTACATATAACACCAAATATTTCTGTGCCGTAATCGCCCTGTCTTGTTAAGTTCCCGTAGACCATATTCTACTTAATACTAGTTCTCAACACAGACCAGTTCTCCTCACACAAATGAAACCATTGTACAAATTACCTTAAATTACTCACTTACAAATCTTACATGGCGAGGCCGTAAACAGAAATCACGTGTGCTGATATGTATGAGTTTCATGAAGGACTGTCTCGCATTCTGATGGCCCATCTTTTGTCCCGTGGACGCCTTAAGCAAAAATACCCTGTCCAAGCGCTCACCCATCTCTTGGGGACAAATGGGAATTCACCAGCGCTACCAAATTCTGGCCTTGGTGTATCGAGACATTTTAGTGCTCAAGAGCATCCGACAATCCCGTCATATTTCCCTGTACCTTAAAAACTCTCATTTACTTACATACTACCCCCCTGTGTGACTTCTGATACGCCTGCCTGGAAGACCATCTCCTCCCACGCACCAAATACCACACTTACTCAATTGATAGGCTGGCTCGCCAGCTAAACATCCTCACTTTATGACACATACTTTCGGAGACTACGTATATTATACGTCCCGTATAATCCGTTTCCCTCACTATTCTCCAGCACATATGCTGTTTTCCCAATACGTTTGGAAACTATACATGGGCCCTCGTAGAGATAAAAGAACTTGGACATGACTTTCTCTAGCTTATTTGACTGTTTCGGCACTCTAAGTAAGACTCTGTCTCCCGGCTCGAATAGGTCAAATTTAGTTTCTTTTTGTTGGCGAATTCTCTTTTGTGCTGACTTAGATAAATTCTGTTTCGCCAACTGGACAATGTAATCCATCCCCGGTTGCTTACCCTCATTTAATCCCAACACCCTCGCTAGTTCATTTTGTGGTCTTTTTCCGAAGTGAACTTCGTATGGCGTCAATTTCGTGCTCTCATGCTGGACAGAATTCAGCCAAGTCTCGACCTTGGGAAGATGTCCAACCCAGGCCGCATGCTTGTCATGCACTAGAGTCCAAAAAAGACGAGCCACTTCCCTTAATGGACGCTCTGCAGAATTACCCTGAGGGTACCTTACAGAGGAATGAACGTGTGTTATACCAGCTTCCTGCATACTGGTTCTCCATTTCTTTGCAGTAAACTGTGGTCCACTGTCAGATAGTATCCTGAGAGGAATGCCAAACTCAGGTACATACTTATTAATGATCAGACGGCTACACGCTAGTCCCGTGGCTTTCCTTAGCGGATATAGCTTGACATACTTACTAAAAGCGTCAATAACTATAAAAATGTACTCGTAGCCGTACTGTCCTTTAACGATCGGGCCAAATAAATCCACACACAGTAGTTCGCCGGGACTACTGGTGAGAACTGCAGATCTCTCCCCCACTAAATATTTAACTGGATATTTACTCCTTTGACAGGTGTCACACTTAGCTAAAATCCTCCTAACATCCCTTCCCATTTTACTCCAAATGAAGTCACGACCAATTTCATAGAAGACCTTGGCAGCACCAAAGTGTCCTAATTCCCTATGAATGAACCAAATTAGCTCCTCCCGCAAAGTGGCAGGAACACATATCGCCCACCGATTATTCCTACATTTCCTTGCAAGAAGCCCATCCTGCATCTTGTACGTGAACCGTCCTACTTTCACATACTCTTCTTCACCTATTTCCAACTCAGCCAGTGGCTCCTTTAACTTAACGTCATCACGTTGCTCCACTAGCATATTTCTCAGTGTCTGTAACGATGCCCTGTTGCTACTGTCCACACATGCACATATTAAAATACCGTCCTCTGCTTTAACCACAGGATAATCCCCACATAAATTAGTGTCCCTCGATAGCATGTCTGCAAGAATGTTATCTTTACCTTTAATATATTTTACTGTGAATTCGTATTCCTGCAGAGCAAGAATCCACCTACTAACTCTGTTAGAATTGAGTTTACAAGTTCTCATATACAGTAATGCATGGTGATCTGTGTGGATCTCAAATTTCCCCCCTACTAAATACATTCTAAATTTCCCTAAACTGAAAACAATACCTAAAAGCTCTAACTCAGTAATCGTGTATCTTTTCTCTGCTGCTGTCAGTCCTCGCGAGGCTAAAGATACAATGCACAGATTACCCTCATCATCTTTCTGACATAATACTCCAGCAATGCCTATATGTGAAGCATCTGTCATAACCACATATTCCTTATCTTTTAACAGATATTTCAGCACTACAGCTTTCTCAAAACCTTCCTTCAGCGCTCTAAAAGCCTGATCATGCTTGGACTCCCATCTCCACCGAGTCCCACTTTTAAGCAATTCCCTGAATGGTTCTACCAACCCTGAGTATTTAAGAACGAACCTCCTGAAAAAGTTGCAAATTCCCAGGTAAGTTTTTAACTGTTTAACATTCTGTGGCACCTCTGCGTTAAGTATCTTATTAACCCTACTTTCTTCTGGTGTTACACCTCTACTCGACACTCTATGACCTAAAAATGTCACTTCTGACTGACAGAATGACGACTTAGACAGCTTCAAAGTGAACCCTGCCTGATCTAACTTCTGAAAAACTATATCTAAATGACGTAGATGCTCCTCAAAACTGCGTGAACTAATTACCATATCATCTATGTAAATGGTTACAAACTCTCCTGTGTCATCCCCTAATGCGATGTTTAAAGCCCTAATTAAAGCTGCTGAACTACTCTTTAACCCATAAGGTGTTCTACAAAATTGATAAAGGTTATATTTATGACTAAAAGCTGTAAATGGTCTATCTTCGTACATAAGTGGCACTTGCCAAAAACTGGAACTCAAATCTACACAAGTGAAATACTTCTTCCCCTCAAATGTTTGCATTAATTCTTCTATTGACATAGATTTCAGCTGATCTGAACTAATTCTACTGTTAACCAAACGAGCGTCTAAACAAATACGAACCATGCCGTCGGTCTTGGGTACCGTGATCAAAGAATTAACATACGGACTGTTAGAGTGCTCAATAATCCCATCTTCAAGCATCATTAATTTGTGCCTCAACTGCACTTTGATAAGCGAAAGGTACAGGATATCTATGTCCTGTGAATACTGACCTATCAATAACGTTCAATGAATGTGTATAGCAATTGGCCATACCAATGCGATCCTCAAAAACTCTCCTATTACACAATAACACATCATAGAGCCGAACACACTGTTCATCCTCTATATTTCCCTGAAATGCAGCATCACGTAACGAGTCCTTTAGACTACCGTTCGTAATCACACTGCCCACAAAACATGGAGAACCCCGCTCTACGGCTGGCGATATCTCATTTAAAGTACAAATCACACCTACAATACTACTCCTCTGAATATGGTCATTGAACGCTACTTCTACTTCAGAATCTCCCCATTTAAATTTCAAACTCCCTACATCATAACATAAGTTACCAGACACTCTACTTAGCCACTCTGAACCCAAGATAACACTGAATACTAAATTTGGAATTACAAGGCAAATCTGCTTCTCTACATGATTATTAATTTTAATGTCTACTAAAACTTGCTTAGAAATTACTTTGGACCTCTTCCCAACAGCTGTGATAACAAAAGTGCTTTTAATTGGCATCTCCTCAAAATTTACTCCAGTTCCTTTCATTTTATCATAAAATGCACTACTTATGCAACTCTTCATACAACCACTATCAATTAAAACATCTGTGTACGCCTCGGACACGTTAAATTTAACTATGGGGCTCTTACTAACCACTTCCTGAATAATACCTTCATCATTTAGTTCATGTAATAATTCATTTCTTACATTTAGGTCATAGGGTTCCTGTATAATTGTATGGACAGGGCATGCTACAGACTGAGATTCTGACCTTACTTCGCAGCCTGGTTCGCGTTTAAAGAACCGCTACAGCTGGCTGTAGTACTACTAACTACTGAACTGGTCTGGTTGTTCTGGGCTGTGTTGTCATTGTTTGGCTGTATATTACTACCACTAGGCTGTCCTCTTCCTTGACCCCTATTCTGGTTGTAATTATTGTCATTATAATTTCTCCCTTGATTTCCCCTGAAATCATTGTTTCTCCCTTGATTTCCCCTGTAATCATTGTTCCTCCCTTGATTTCCCCTGAAATCATTGTTCCTCCCTTGATACTGATTACCATAGCCATTTCCTCTGTTCTGATTTAGCTGATTATTATTATTTCTATTTTGAGCGTTGGCCCCTTCGCCACCGTTCCCTTGAACTTCCTGATGCCTGGCTTCATTAGGCCTATTATTATTATTACCCTGGTTCCTATTGAAATTGTCCTCATAACCCCCTCTCCCTAGTGCATCAAATGTGCTTAACAAATTTTCTACTTGTGATATAGTCTTTACATTCTGGATACAAGCAGCCTCCTTGATCCTATAGGGAAAGTGCCTAAGTAGCAACCTCACCACATCACTTTCCTCCTTCAACCCATCCAGATATTTACACACTAATACCTGCCCTAAAAAGTATTCGGTCATGGTGGAGCTTCCTTTAGGGTTATATTTACCACACACTACTCCCTCACGATGCTGCGACTGAATAACCTCATTCCAGAACTTTTCACAGAATTTCATTTTAAAATCATTGATATCAGTAAACTTGTCTCTGTAGACAGCAAACCAATTCCTCGTTTCCCCCACAAACACTTGTTCTAAAATTTCAACTACCTGGCACCACTCAATACTACCATTTTCCAACCTCTCCCCGAATTTATTTTCTATAGTGTTCATGAACTCCATTGGGCACCCCTGTCGATTGCTGAACTTACCCAGTTCTACCTCCCTGTGTGTGCTATTCACAAAAACTGGCCTATTCTGACTATTTTCTTGCCTGATCCTAGCTTTTAATTTTAACTCTAATTCTGCGATTTTCTCCTCAGCCTTCCTCTCAATACTGTTTACTGTTAATTTAATGTTTCCTTCTGATTCTTCTACTTTATCATATAGCTTTGCTTGTTTCTCCTCAATCTTGCTAATGCTCTCTCTATTACTCTCTCTTAAATCATTTACTTCTGCAACTATTTGTGAGTGGACTTTCTCAATTCTACCCCCCAGCTGTTCCTTAACCTCTTCAGTAGCTACCTGAATTTTGTCAATTTCTCCCCCCAATTGCTTTTTGACCTGCTGTGTTTCCAGTTGCACTAGTTCTTTTAAATTTTCAGCCTGTGTACTGATTCTAATTTCCAACTCCTCCTGTACTTTTCCTAATTTTCTGTCTACATCTGCAATAATCTCTTTAGCCTTTTCTTCCATCACCCCCCTGATCTCACCTCTAATCAGTTCGAATTTGTCACTCATTTCCCTACTGTTTTGTTCTAATTTAGCATTTAAAGTTTCAGTACTCTCTCTATTTTCCTTACTGTTTTGTTCTAATCTGGCGTTTAAAGTTTCATTACTCTCTCTCTATTTTCCCTACTGTTTTGTTCTAATTTAGCATTTAAGGCATCTGTACTTTCTTTATTTTCCCTACTGTTTTGTTCTAATCTGGCGTTTAAGGCATCTGTACTTTCTTTATTTTCCCTACTGTTTTGTTCTCATCTTGCATTATTCTGTTCTAACTTTGCATTTAAGGCATCACTACTAACTTTGTTCTGATACATAAACTCGAGAAGTAAAGTTTTTAATTCTGGTTGGCCGCCTACACTCCCTGTTTCAGTATCGGGATTTACCTCCGCTACCCCGGTACTACCATCACTCGACATACTGCTCGTATCATCACTCTCCCGTTGATGACCACTACGTAACCTCATCTGTCTTTCTTTCTCATCCCCCATAATGATATACACTGATACAGACAAATAACCCCCAAAATACAGGCACAGAAATATATACCCTTCTCCTTCCACAAATGTTATTAGGTTTTCATCCCCAAGTTGTCGGCGACAATTGTAATGGTTATTTAATGCCCCATGTTGGTAGCGACAAGTGTAACAGTTTGACCCTCACGTTGAGCGACAAATGTAACAGTTTGACTGCCCCTAACTGTTGGGTGATAAATGTAACTGTTTACCTTTGCCTAAGCTATGTTGTTTTAATGGGCGCCAAGACCTCAACGCAATGCTGAAATCTAAATTTGTATTTAACAACGTCTAGCTCTGGTAGAACACCTTCAAGAATCTATTCACTCAGATCGTGGTATGATTTGATCATTAACCCAACAAACAATTGTATGACGGTTTCTTCAAAATGTTAAGTCTCCACCCAATCCGACAATGAAAAAATAACAACGGCCCAACTTTGGTTCAAGACAATTTCCCGGGCCAAGGTCACGAAGATTGACTTTAAAACACGAACCCATAACACAAATGGAGAGCCAGCAAGCCCTTCTGGCCGCATCATAATTACCTCCAATATATATTTTTAAACATTTTAAACAAAATTTTTCAACGACCTGTTGAATAGGGCACCTGCCAGATCATAATATGGATAAGGCCACCAAGACCAGACCTATCTTTTAGCTGTGCTTGTTTAATCCTTCTATATGTGGTTGGGATGGTATTTTGGAATTAATTTTGAATGTTACTTTTAATTTTTGCAGCATGATAAGTTAATATTTTAGAATTAATTGAATGTCTATTTTAATGTTTTTCTTAAAGTGTACGTGTTTTGTGTATTATGATGGATGTGAATATGTTATTAATTTTTGCGGCTGAAGAAGGGCCCATGAGGCCCGAAACATGTCCTTAATGGCAATAAATTAATAGATGCCAATAATAAACTTGTATTGATTGGGCGGAGACCCGTTAACCCATTAAAATTGTCATGATATTGTCGTTCGTAATAATTTGCTTGATAGCGTTTTCTAAGACATAGAAATCCTATCTGTATGCTTATAATTTTTATAAAATGCTCCAAAAAATATCTTAATAATAATAATAATAAATTAATAATAATAATAAATTAACATGAAAAATTCTCTTGGCTGAACAATTTGCCGCGTAAATAAATATAGACCTTCTTCCTACTGACTTATGCCAGTGGCATAAAAACCCCTCGAAAAACACGTTACAGTAGGGGCTTACACACGAAACGTCATATTGAAGAACTTGGCCCGAACTCTCAGAGAACACATCCTGTCATTGATAGCTGTAGAGTTTATCAGGCTTTGGTTTGGTGTGTAGGCATTTGTAGAAAGAACCAATTCCATTAGTACCGGCATCTCCTCCACTGTACATCAGGATCTGGTTGCCATACACTTCCTTCCTTCCATACTTATCCATTTCATTCCTTATTACCTTCAACTTTGCATTCCATGTAGCTATTACCATATCAGGTTCCCTTCTCATTAGGCATTTTATTCACTGAGTGGTGACCAAGTTGTCTGAGGCAATCTTGAGGTATCCGCAACAAATCTCTTTTTACGAGGTAGGGGAGTTAAGCCTTATGCCCTCCTCCTAACCACTAGAGGCAGAGTGGTCCTACTGATTGATGTTTCTGTATGTGTTCCACAGATTGAGCTGCTGGACCCTGTTGGTGTTTATAAAGACAGTAAGAACAAAGTGCTGAGGAAACTGCATCGCTCAGACGGAGCCTCACAGCTGGGATCCAGAGTCATAATGAAAGCATTAGCGTGTTCTGATGCTTCTATTAATCAAAATAATGAAAACAAAGAGAAAGAGTAGTTATACAGAGACCTATTCTGATGTTTTAATCTTCTTTAAGCACCTCATCCTCCTAATGTGTTAATGCTTGTGTAGGATTGGAAATTTTTTAGATTATTTACTGATGTTATACTGTATGTATTTAATTTTTGTATGTTATTTACATGTTATATAACTTACATTTAATTTTTGTATGTTATTTACATGTTATATACATTTAATTTTTGTATGTTATTTACAAGTTATATATATATTTACATGTTATTTACTGAAGTTATCCACTTTTATACAGTGTTTAAATTTAACCCTCATATTATTGAAATATGTAAGCAATAAACTGTATGACTCATTGAAGTTTGTGTGATGTTTGTTTTATTTCACAGCTATGACTAAACTGATGTAGAATAATGCTGCTTCAGTTGGACACCATTTACTGTTGAGTTTTTGTTATTTACTGAGCAAAGGAGCCAATCACTTTATCAGAGAAGTTAAATGTCCTTCATTGGGGAAAGGAAAATGTAGGCAATGTTGTTTGCTGATGACCTTCTGGTATGGGGAGAGGATGAGGAAGAAGTACAAGAGCAATTGGATGAGTGGGAGAAGGTAGTGTTATCATATGGGATGAAGTTCTCAGCACAGAAGAGTGAAGTGGTCATCACAACGAGGAAGAAGAACAGACTGGATATGGGCATAACACTTGGAGGACAGCAGTTGCAGAAAGTAGAATGCTTCAAGTACTTGGGAAGCATAATTGAAGAAAAGGGAGGCAATAGGATGGAAATAAATGAAAGGGGAAGGTGCGCGGATGGATTTTTCAAGAGTGTTAGGGGGATGATATCGAATAAAGATGTACCACAAAAATGTAAAGGAATCATCTACAAGACCTACTTTGTGCCAATTTTGACGTACGGTTCAGAAACATGGGTGATGAAGGAAAGGGACAAGAGTAAAATACGAGCAGTGGAGATGAAGTTCCAGAGGAGTATGGTAGGAGTAACAAAAATGGACAGAATAAGGAATGAGAGAGTCAGAGAGATGGTAAGAGAGGAACCATTGCAAAATTGAACAGAGCGATCTAGGCTACAATGATATGGACATGTGAGGAGGATGCGAGAGGAGAGAGTACCGAAGAAGATGTTTGGAATGGAAATGAAGGGAAGGAGGCCAAGGGGAAGACCAAGGGACAGATGGACGAAGGGAGTTAAGAAGAGTGTGGAGGAAAGAGGAGTGTGCTGGGACACAGTGAAAGACGAGAGATGGTAGATGGACAGGAAACAATGGAGAGGCTTATGTTCCAAGCAGACCCGACCAGTGGTCGGAAACTGCTCAAGATGATGATGATGAAATGTCCTTCATAGCTGAAGATGCGTCTTCTACGCAATGAAAAAACAAAGCATATAATTTATATGACCGTGCAGGTAGGCGGTGGTAGTCATGAGTCCATGATGGTCAGAAGAGTCTGTGGTCCAGATGGATTTGCCACATCTGTGGATGAGCTTTCCAATCCCGTCTTCATGGCAAGGAGTAATAAGGAGACGCCCTGCCAGCGCTATAACATGCGGAGAGTTGAAGCACTGACCACGCCCCCATACTTGCCCGGCTCGAGCGGTAAATGGAGCCTACGACCGTAGACTTATTTATTAGTTGGATTTAAATATAATTACCAGTAAAATATTCGTGTGCAGTTATAGTACGAAGTTGTAAGGTAGGTAGGCCTATATGACGATGGAAATCAAGGAATATTTGTTGATCTTTGTTGGCTAGCATGAAGTGTACAGCAGTCACAATACTTTTCATCGCAATCGAAAACCATGTAAACTGCCGTAAAACGGTTAATTTTACAACATAAACTAGAGCAATACACCGATCTAAAATATAGTATAGCACTTGGGAAATGAATGTATTATACCGGTACGCAGTTTTTATAACCTGTATTATTGTGGGATTTCAGCAACCAGACACCCACCACTGTTCTTAACTTATAACTTACCAAATAATTACCGAGATACCAGTAGGCCTGCCATTATATTCACGAATGCGTATTAAATAAATTTAAAATATTAAGGCATGTGAACTAATTGGGTGGTGGCATTATTGTTTTTATTGCACGATGTTTTTAAAAAAAAATAGGCCAGTTCAGTTCCGGTAACAAACTAAATAAGGTCTAGGCTGAGGTTTGAGATTAACAAGCTAAAATATGCAAATAATGGCATATCAATCTTATAACACCCACGAGCAATAAATCTAGAGCTCAAGTCACGTTAAAAATAGATTGGGGGTAGTTAAATTACAGTAATACCGTTCATTAATTGACAAGCATAAACTATTTCCAGTAAGAAACGAAGGAAAATATCCATAATTAATTCCTAGCAATCAAAATACTTATATTGGTGGACACACACGCCACTATTTGAACATATAACGAATGATACTAGAACAGTACTGTAAGGTGGATACTCTAAGGATGAAAACTTAACACAATAAATGGCAAATGAAGTGCATTTACTTGTGAAATTACATTACTTTGGCAGGTGGGAGTTCTGTTTGTGCAAACATATGCCCCACACGTCGACATTTCGTCCCACACGTGAAATATCACCACTTTTAAGTACGTACGTCACACCATTACATGCTATTCTTATGGGACTACCGCAATGTTTTGAGCATATGTGAAGGAGTAACTTCTGGCTTCACTTCCTTGCCGTAAGGGCCTCTCCTTATTACTCCTTGCTTCATAGAATGTTACCGCCAGTGGGTAGACATTACTCCAGAACCTCTGTCCTTTTAGCCATTTATTCACTTCAGGGTGTTGCAAACTCACCATGCAAATTGCTGAAGAAGTTTATCATCAATCAGAAGATTCTGCTTGAAGAAACACTATGCAACTGGCTATTGCCAGGAGAATCAATCATGCCTGAAACACAGCTCAAAATGGCACAATGACATTGGAAGTGGCGGGAGATTCACAGTCGCCCTTTGATTCCACCTCTTCACACTCGATTGGTTGTTTACCAGCGCAGTTTGCCTCGTACTTAGTTTCTGTCTAAACATTGCGAATTTCCATCTTGAACTTGGTATTTATCCAGGATGTGGGGGAAGAGCAAATGGCATGGACAAGTAGAAGGCTCCTCCCATTGCTGCACTGGAGTAATGGTTGATTGGTTCCTTAGTTTAGGGGCTGCGACAACGCGGTCATGTAGCCCCGAGTACTTTGGGTATGTGTAGAATCTGTCTGATAACCAGTGTTAATTGTGATGAGAGGTCGCCTCCGAAGCGTAGCGGTCAGCATGGTTAGCTGCCGCCCCAGAGATCCTGGGTTCGATTCTCGGCTCTGCCACAAAATTTAAAAAGTGGTGTGAGGACTGGAACGGGGTCTACTCAGCCTCGGGTGGCCAAAATGAGTCGAGGGGGTTCGATTCCCACCTCAGCCATCCTCTAAGTGGTTTTCCATGGTTTCCCACTTCGTCTTCGGGCAAATGCCGGGATGGTTCCTACTGTAAGGCCACGGCTGCCTCCTTCCCATTTCCTTGCCTAATTGTCCCACTCTTCCCATCCCTTCATCAGGCCCCCTGTTCGCTTTGCAGGTGAGGCCGCCTGGGCGTAGTGTTGGTCACACACCCCAGTTGTATCCATGACTCAGAGTCTCAAGCTCCAGGACACAGCCCTCAGTGACGGTAGAGGTGGGATCCCTCGCTTAGTCCGTGGGAAAAGCCAACCCTGGAGGGTAAAACGATAGCGAAAAGTGAGCAAATTGTGATGAGTGTATTAGTGTGTGTTCTCTGTTTTTCAATTCAAGTAAGGACTGCAGACATTGAATTTTTTCAAGTAGTTCCTACTTTTGCCGCCAAATGCCACCGTCAACGACTACTAGTTCAGAACTTGGTTACCAGATGCCATCGCAGTCGGAACCTAAGAGCGTTTGTCAAATGTTTCACCTAGTATAATTTAGCTTCTCACAGGTGTAATTATTGGAAGGTCCTTTAACATGCCATAAACCTACGACATGGGACCGCCGGCTTTAAGTTCCCCTCCGAAGGAAGGCAAACTGAGGGATTTTTAACGCTCTTAAAAAATCCGACGACTTCGGCCGGGTTTGAACCCGTGATCTTGGGCATAGAAGCTCAGCATGCTACCAACTACGCCACCGAAGCCACCTAATGGAGTAAGTTTACATCATGATAGAGGGGTAGTTGTATCCTATACAGTTGCCTGTTGCATCAAAAATTACATTCAATTATCAGATCGGGTTATGCTACTTCAAATAATGTCCAAACCGGTAGATGAGTACATTACTCAGGTTTATGCTCCCACGTCAGACGCAGATGATGAAGTCGTGGAAGTGTTTTACCAAAAAATTTAATCTGTCTTGGATTTGACTAAGGCTTCATCGTCATCATCATTATCATTCTTCAACTCCAGTTTCTGGGGTGTGGTGTACAAGCACTCGCCATCTCCTTCTATCTTCATACATCTTCTGTTCCAGGACATCTTCCCATTTGTGTCCTCTCTCCATGGTGGCCACTCAAATCGGTCAACGATATTCCAGAAATTTTCCAGGAGTAATTCTCATTTTCCAGACTTAAAAATAAGCACGAGTCCAGGGGGGGGGGGCTTTATCGGTTGCCTACTTCAAGACCAAAATAAAGCAGTTGTGTTTGGTTTACTTATACAAAAATTAGTGGTGATTGCGTTATTGATACGCTAGCCTACACACAAATGATTTAATTGTTGTTTTAAAAAAGCCTTTGTGACTCAAATATCCACCTTAAAAAAAAGAGAAAAGAATGCTGTCTGCAATTTTATTGCTGTGAAGTTGTCTATACTATGTTTTACAAAAATAATATTGCATGTTCTCCCACACAGAAACAGGTAGCCTGAGGAAATTTCTTTCGTTAACGATAGAGTGCTCACCCAAAACCCCAGCGGGAGTATGGTTTAACATGGAAAGATTTTTATAATTCATTAACAGTGGCTATTTTCCAGGAGTTTTCAAATTTTTCGTCATTTTCCAGGAGTTTTCCAGACCTAATAAAAATCCAGGAGTTTTCCACGATTTCCAGGAGTAGTGGCCACCCCCTTCATGTCTGATCTTACAGTCTCTATCCAGAGTTTTCTTGGTCTTCCTCGTGGTCTTCTTCCTATGAGGTTAATGTCAAAATATTTTCTGGCAGGTCTTTCTATGTTCATCCTCATTATGTGCCCATACCACTGAAGTCTGCGTTTCTTTATGACACTGGTAATAGGAACCTCGATGCCAGCTACTTTCCTATTAACTTCATTTCTGATCTTGTCCTTACTTGTAGTTTGGTTCATGGTTCTGATGAATCTCATTTCAGTTGCTTTAATTCTACTCTAGCCTTTGTTTAGTAGGGTACATGTCTCTAAACCATATGTGAGGATTGGTACGAAGTAGCTGTGGTACATGATTGTTTTTGCTTATGAGGTCAATATCATAATGGGCGACTTCAACGCTAAAATAGGTCGAGGAAGCATTGATAAAGTTGTGGGTCCATTCGGACTTGTTTTCGAAATGAACAAGGTGATCGTTTGGTACAATTTTGCCAAGAGGAGGATCTTGTTGTTATGAACACCTTCTTCAAATTGCCACCTCGGAGGCTCTATACATGGAAGTCGCCTCAGGATGATCCTCAAAATATCGTCCGTAATCAAATTGATTATATTTTAGTGAACAGGAGGTCCAAGAATAGCATTCCATCGGTTAAAACGTACCCAGGAGCAGACGTCTCATCAGACCATAATCCTCTGGTTGGGAAGCTGAAAGTCAGGTTATGATCGATGCAGAAAGTATCTGTCAAAGCTAAGATTAATGTAAATATGTTGAAACACGATGCTATTCGTGAGTCTGTCAAGCAGGATTTGATTTTGGGATTTCATTACATAGAGGAGGGTGCTGATGTTAACGATCAATGGAATCAAGTCAAGACGGTGCTTACGTCAGTGAGGCAGAAACATCTAAAGTCAGATAAAAGGAAACAACACAAAACGTGGATGACAATGGCCATTCTTGACCTAATGGATAAGAAACTAGAATGCAAAGGCAAAGATCAATAGGAATACGATACTCTACAGAAGTTGATTCGTAATGAAATTCGAAGAAAGAAAAAAAAAAAAAAAAAAAAAAGGAGAATTGGATTACTGGCAAGTGCTGCAAAATTGAGGAACTACAAAATAAACATGACACATTTCACACGCACAAGAAGATTAAAGAAATGATAGGAAGCGGTGGAATGTTAATAGACAATGAAAATAACTTGGTTGCCATGACCAGTGACAAGATCAAATTATGGGAACACTATGTGAACAAACTCTTCGATGATGATAGAAATGAGGTTCATGGCATAGATGAGATGGATATCGGTCAAAGAATCCTCAGAGAAGAGGTGATGAAGGTTATTTATGAGATGAAGTCTGGCCAAGCTCCTGGACCCAACGAGTTTCATGCTGAGATATTAAAGTGTCTCGGTGATGAAGACATCAATGTTCTTACATCTCTTTTCAATAAGATCTACCAGACAGGCCTAATTCCTGAGAACTGGCTCAAGTCTACTTTCATTCCACTCCCAAAGAAGCTAAATGCAAGGCGCTGCGAAGAACATCAAACGATTAGTTTGATGAGTCGCGAACTCGAGCACTTTCTGAAAATAATTCATAAAAGAATCTTCCGGAAGTGCAAAGAATGTATATCAGATATGCAATTCGGATTCCGGGGTGGATTTGGCACCAGGGATGCCTTGTTTTCGATATAAGTTCTTGCAATGCTGCCGAGATATGAACAAGGATGTATTTTTTAGCTTCATTATGAGAAAGCATTCGATCGAATACAACACACCAAATTGATGGAACTCCTTCAACGTGTTGGTCTTGATAAAAATGATGTTAGAATTATTGCCAACCTCTATTGGAATCAAGGTGAAGGTGCGACAATCTGGGTAGATGGCAAGTTGTCCGATGAAGTCAAAATTCGGCGTGGCGTTCGACAAGGTTGCGTACTATGTCCAGTGCTCTTATATTCAGAAACAATCATGTCTGAAAACTTGGATGGGTTTCATGACGGCATTGTCATCAATGGCACAGTCATCAACAATTTACGATATGCAGATGACACAGTTCTGATTGCCGGAAGCATTGAAGATCTCAAAACATTGCTGTATCGCGTGCATGTAGTTAGCAATAATTATGGCTTGAGAATGAACATTAGGAAAACAAAATTCATAGTTGTCAGCAAGGAAGCTGGGGGTAGGTTATATTTTTTTTAAATAAATTATTTGAATGACTTAATCTTTTGTCTTTCATTTGGTGAAAAAAAAAATGAAAATATCTTCAATACTTCCAGAGATATGCCCCTAAATGTTAGTTGCTGTTGCTTAAGTTGTCTCCTTAAATTCTACCCTAAGGTAAGTTTGAAGCTCGTTTCCCAAAAACTTTATTTTCACACAGCGTTTAGTTGATAACTCAAATACTATTCAAGATATCTCAATGAAATATTGCATAATTGTGTATTGTACTAATATGAACAACAAACACCAAAATATTTACTTCCCATTTAGGAGAATATTTTTTACCCAACAAAACTAAAAAAAAATTACATTTAGAGTCTGTCTGTTAGGTTGTCAGCCCGAAGGCTGGTTGGATCCTCAAAAAGCACAGCCGTTAGGTTATGTGGGTAGATACCCACAAAAACCCGAGGCAGCGCTATATAGAGGCGTACTAGGCAAGATGAGGAGTGAGGTAGTTTGCCATTGCTTTCCTCACTGGGTCACAACAACAGTACTAACCCTATGAGTAGAATCTTTCACAGCATCCACAGGCACTGACTGTGCCCTGTGTATCAATTATTTTGGTGAATGTTGTAGCCGTGAATGTTACCAACAGCTCAAAAGAACATCCATGTAAATGTTTTAAATTGTGGGGAACTTATCATGTAAACGCTGTCCAACTGTACAAAAAACAGCTGAAAGTTTGGTGGTATATTAATGCATAACACATGCAAGCATATTATACCGTAAAATGTGTTCAGTGCATAATAATAAGTGAACTGTGTTTAATAATCCTACAAAGTTTTATTTCTTTGCAGCATATAGTTGATGAGATATATTTATTTTTAGCTCAGTAGAAATTGTCATGCGAAAGGTGTACCTCCCCCCTTACGACATTATCGGTTGCTGGTGCAGACATTGAGCGGGTCTATTATTATAAACATCTGGGGTGCTACCTGAATGACAAATGGGAATGTAGCCAGGAAATCAAAGCTTGCATTGAGCAAGCCAGGAGTGTCTTTATTAGAATAAAGAATCTGCTGTGTCAAAGAGATTTTAGTCTGAGAACGAGAATCTGAGTCCTCAAGTGGTAAGTAATTCCCGTTTTAATGTATGGTCTTGAGGGGTAGACGTTAACTAAAACCTTAGAGAGGAGGTTGAAAGTGTTTGAAATGTTGATGTATCGTCGGATGCTTCGTATACCATGGACCGATAAGGTGAGAAACACCGAGATGCTGGATCGGATGGGCAATAAGATGCAGATGCTCTACAACAGGGTGGTCCAACCTTTTGTTACCCGAGGTCCAATCAAACTTTAGTGTAGGAATGTGAGGGCCAGAGACATTCCAGAAAGAAAACGTAGTACATATTTTACTCAAAAACATTTACTAACATTTATATTAAAAGAAGTTTAATATTACTAGTTTAATATACCACTTCATTTTACAGTAGAGAAATCAATGTGGTGATTTGCACTGCTTTCCTGATACAAGTGTATCAATGTCCACTGTAAGTTCAGTAAGGCAAAGTCTCAGGCTCGATTCCAGTGAAGCACTTTCAATTCGATTTCTCGTTTTTGATTTAATTTGTTTGAGAGCAGAAAACGTACTTTCGCACGCATATGTACTGTACTACTAAACAGGGATAACACTTGCAGAGATAATGTAAGCAGTTTAGGAAAACGTTCCTTAGAAATCAGTTTCCAGAAACTTTCAGGGACATCACACTTTTTAGTCTGGAAGAATGGGTCTGCTTGAAGATCACAAATTTCCATTTGAAGGTCACCGGGCACCTCACTCACTTCAATATCCATGGGGTTGTTGAACAGTGCAAGTTTTGGTTTTAGGGAGTCAAAATCCTGGAATCTGTTCTGGAACTCTTTCTTGATATCTACTATTATTTCCTGAAACATACTAAAATTGATGTAACTTCATTCTTCTTTCAACTGCTGACTAGATGGAAAGTGTGACATATTATTTGCTTCCAATGCAATTTGCATTACATCAAGTTCTTTGCGAGAGCATGTCCATAAAGCTGGGAGATAATTTGTTTTCTGCCTTGTAGTTTCAGGTTTAAAGCATTTAGATGGGATGTTAAATCTGTCAGAAAGGCAAGATTATTTAAAAACTGGATTTCTTTCAGTTCTTGTTTATACTCATGCCCAATGTTTTCATTTTTGAGAAAAGCAAGAATTTCATTCCTCAACCCAAAAAAAACTGTTGCAAGCAATTTCCAGCACTTAGCCAACGCACTTCACAGTACAATGAAATATTACCACACTCAGCTTCCAAATTATCTAGGAATGCAAGAAATGCTCTGTGTCTACAGGCTTCATTGCCTCCCTTTATTAAATTTACAGTATTTACAACAGTTTTCACTGTCTCACTGAGCCTTATAATTTTTCCACAGAGAGCCTCCTGGTGGATAATGCAGTGGATAAACCAAAAATTCAATCCTATTTCTTAACACAGTCCTACTAAACCAATGTTAGGACCAACCATTGCCTTAGCTCCATCTGTTGCAATGTCAGAACTCTTCACAAAACCTCCATATTTAGAAACGACATCGTCCTGTGAGTAGCATATGAAAATACCTTTTTTGCTGGTTTCTAATGATCTTAATTCCAACAGATCTTCATGAATTTCAAATTCTTCGCTTACTGTTTTGACAAAGATGAGGAGCTGGTCGATGTCAGCTATATCTGTGCTCTCATCTAGAGCTAGAGAGTAAAATTCACATTTTTTCCAAAATGCTCTTGAGAGAACCTGAAACTTCACCAGCCATATCATTAATTCTTCTACTAACTGTCTGATGAGACAAGGAAACTGTTTCAAAATATTTGGCCAACCTATTATCTCCAAATGAAGATGCTATTTTTACAGCACATCTCTTGTCTTGTTAGTTTCAACTCCAAATCATTAAACACATAACTTCTGGCACTTCCCTGGTATTGATCGTATTTTGATTTATGCAGGCTGGTATAGTGTCTATTCACGTTAAACTCCTTCGAAACACCTAAGTCGTGAGAACAGATAACACACTGTGGTTTTCCATTATGTTCAACAAAAAAGTAACTTTCATGCCACTTTGACTGAAATTTTCGTCTCTCATCTTCAACACGCCGTTTATTAAGTCCCGCCATATTAGGTACCGCTCTCGCAACGACGATGACAACAAACTCTCGTCATATTATATCCCTCGAACAACCTCTCGTCAAAAACAACCTCTTCGAATCAAATCGAGCCCAGAACGCAAAGTCAGTGGGAGGCGGGGCAGCTTCTCGTGCCGTACGTATTCGTGGAAAGACAACTCTGATTACTGGCATATTTTTCGGGATATTTACTTTCCCACCTGGCTCCTTCGTAAAATAACTGAATGAAAGTGAAAATTAAGGTAGGCACGCCACGGATTATAACTGTCGAAGAGCAAAGAGCAGTAAGAAGGGCAAGGGCCAACAAAAATGAACAGGCGGGCCGCATGCGACCCGAGGGCCGCGGGTTGGACCACACTGCTCTACAATATCAAGGAACAGAAACTAAAATATTTTGGCCATATGACTCGTAACTCCAAGTATCGCCTCCAACAGTTCATCATAGAAAGCAAAATAGAGGGACGACACAGACCAGGGAGGAGGATCTCTTGGCTCAAAAATTTGCGAGATGGTTTGACCTTGACGCAGCATCTCTGTTTCAAACAGCAACATCAAATGAATGGATAGTAGTGGTGATCGCCAATCTCTGTCGCGGAGGCGGTACGTAAAGAAGAGGACAAGGCTTCATATGACCCAGAGAGTGTCATGGCCTGAACGGGTCCCTGTTAGTCTCATAACCCATAAGTAGGGACCTAAAAAAATCGCATTTGCGATAAATGCAAATTTTTTAATTTCGTACAGAATCCAAGCCTACGTTAATTTTAATGTGGAAAAAAAACATTTTTAAGCGTAAATCAAAGTGCGACAAAATGCGAATTGTGACCCAAAATGCGAATATACCGAATAAGTGCGATTTTATAGCAAAATTACTTTAAATCTGCTAATTTATTTGCGAATTTGTTTATTAAACAAAAGAAAATGTTTAGTAGGTGGCCTAATCGCTCGCTAGCGATACATCATCTCGGACTCGCAGTGTGCTACGCATATTGGTTGATATAACAATCGATTTATGTATTGATACGAAGTTTCGACTATCTATAACTTATTCAGACAGCTGACGAACGAAACTCGTTTGTCTACTTGGCGCATCGTGGCGACTGGTGGTTTGTCGAAAACGTGGACTTCGCTAAAGGGAAAATTTTTCGGCCTGTCGCTTGAATAGTAACCTTATTTTTTGCAACCTTCAAGCATTTCAAGGTTCAAAGTTTTTTTCTAGAAATGGGACGTACTGCTGTAACTGCTCATGAAAGAGCACAGCAGTTCGCTAATCATGGCTTTTATTATTCCGACTCTGCAACTGTACTCTGTCCGCCCTAGTAACTCCCCTCACAGCCACACAGTGCTAGCATTAAGCCCGCTTGTACCATCTAGGCCACAGTCAGCTATCGCAACGTGCCGTACTTAGTTTATTGTAAGAAACAATGTAGACAGTGAGTGTTTTATTGCACTACCATACAGTCGTTGCAGACAGTAGATGTAACTTGAAAGGGTGCAAGTCAGACTTATTTACAATACTTTCAATTTTCTGTAGGCCTAAAATGTAAGTCAAAACAAATGTGTCGCCAATAAAGTCATATAGTCGGTAAGAATCCAGAACAAAATAGATGCTATTTTTCCAAAAATAGACGCTAAGAAGGGAAAAATAAATGCTAATTTAAAGGAAAATAGATGCTAAATTTTCAGGTCCCTACCCATAAGAATACTCAATAATTCCAGGTCTAATGGACATTTTGACTTCCACCCCTCGCTACTTCCCTAATACATTCTCCCAGTCTGCTCAGCAATTCATATTTCTGTGTTCATTATTGCTCGAGTTGTTGACATGTTTCTGTACTGAAAAACATGATATGTGTTATCAACACAGACATGCACACAAAAAAAGCATCAAGATGTACCTAAACGTTGAGGTTGCTTTTTCAAAAGAAATTGTCAAAAACAGATGCTAATAATCAAGGTTTATTATTTGATGCTCGTTAAGTCACTTATCCAGGAGGAGGGATGACACCCGGGATCTGTCACTACATAGAGTACGGACGTTTCAAGGTCGTGGTGGCGCCACCCCTCACGTAACTCAGCCGAGCTCAAGACGATTGACTGCTGTTGCTGTTCCCTCACTACTGAAACGTGGCTGCCCAGAGCCTTACCTCAAACTCTACTTACATCCACAATCTCCCATGAAATTAAATTACTTCTCCTTTGGAAAAAATCCTGCATGTCACTGGCTCTACCAGGAGCCCCCCCCTGAAAATGCTCCCGCAGTTCCTAGGAAAATGACACAATAAATGGCAGTAATGTTGTGCTTGTACGGTATAATAGCTCAGCTACGTTAGTGGGATTTACTAAACAAAATTTGCCCCACGGCAGGAACGAATTTCAGATTGGCAGCACCAAACCTACCCCCGTCCCACAATAGCACATGTTACCAGACAAATTGCTTTGTTATTAATTCATTTCCACATCGTGGTCATTTAGCCCCATGTTCTTGAGGTGAGTGTAGAATTTGTCTGATAACCTATGTTATTGTGCTGTCTAGTAGCGGCCATGGCCTTGTTTGCCTGGAGTAGAAGTGAGGAAACTAGGATGGCGGAGGAGAGAATCGAGCCCACCTCTTCTCAGTTTTATCTCACAAGGCCGAGTGGACCCAGTTCCAGTCCTCGGACCAAAAGTTATTTTTCTTGGCAGAGCCAGGAATTGAACCCAGTCCTCCGGGGCGACAGCCAAGAATGCTAGTTGCTACAAGACAAATTTCATACGGTACTTATGATGCTAAGCATGATTTATAACATTTCCACATTATGTTGCTTGTTTTGTTTTAACTGGCGCACCGCAAGCACACATTGAGGTTGAAAATAGCATATGTTATTCCACCTAAGTGACATTATGCTAGTTTCAGTTAACTTGTAACCATCCTCAGCTAAACTAAAAATTACGGTATAAATATTAAACTAAGAGCATCTAAACATTAGTAATCTATAAATAAAATTAAGCACTAAAATAAAAATATTCACTATAAAAACTTTTAGCATCCGTTGAATGTCTGTCTGTTAGGTAGTTAGCCCGAAGGCTGGTTGGATCCTCAAAAAGTACCGCCGTTAGGTTATGTGGGTAGATACCCACAAAAACCCAGGCAGACCTATATTGAGGCGTACTAGGCAAGATGAGGAGTGAGGTAGTTTGCCATTGCTTTCCTCACTGAGTCAGAACGGCAGGTCGTTGCTCCCATTTGAACGTGGCCAATACACCTTGTGTGACGTTATAGATGCGTGGGCGAGCGTTATTATGGAGCAGAATCACTCCCTTCGTGAGTAGAACCTTTCACAGCATCCACAGGCACTGGCTGTGCCCTGAAATCCGTTGAATAACCTTCCAAATATTAACTAAAATCTGAACTAACATTATTTTAAGCAGTAATGATTTGTTTCTTTGACTGTAACGTTGTTAATAATTTTGAAAAGTAACTTCCCCAATCCTGTAGCCTAGTAGTATTTGGACAACCAAGAAAGAGATGGATATGTGCATCGTAGGCCTTCGCCCTACAGATGTAAGGAATCGCCGTTAATGAAGACGATCACAATCTGAGTTTTTTTTTAACGGACCAAACAGATGGTAGTCGCTGAGTGACAAGTCCGGCCTATAAGGCGGTTTCTCAAGTTGCTCCCATTTGAACGTGGCCAATACACCTTGTGTGACGTTATAGATGCGTGGGCGAGCGTTATCATGGAGCAGAATCACTCCCTTCGTGAGCAGTCCATGCCGTTTGTTCTTGATGGACTTGCGTAGGCTATGGAGTGTCGTACAATACACATCACTGCTAATGGTTCGTCTCAAGGGAAATCGTTTCCAATCGGACGACGAACTAAAGGACACCGTACAGGATTGGCTCCTGTCACAGCCACAAGACTTCTGGGAACAGGGAATCCTGTGCAGTGGCGTCGGAAGGGGGGGTGCCAGGGTGCAGCCCCCCTCCCCAATATTTATCTTTTGAAAATGCAAAACTTTTATATTGAAAATTGAAAAAGAATGACCTTTTTGAGATACATGGCGCGAATTTGAAATGCGAACTCACGAGCAGCTAAGTGTGAATGCATGCCAATCGTCTCTGGGCCAGGCTAGACTGGCTGGCGGCTGGCCGGCCGGACGGCTGCTGCACGTGTTTGCTAAACATCTGGAGGAGACAATAACAAGTGCATTGCGCGTACGGGGTGCAGCAGGCAGGGGTGGATAGCTACTGTGCCTTTGGGATTCACGTGACCATCCCGCCAGCTGCAGGGGGAATCAGCGTGATGGGACCTGCAGGAGTGAGGGGAGGAGAGAAGAGGAAGGGAAGAAACGGCAACTTTCCGGGGGAAAAAAATAAACACTCAATCATTCCATTCCACTTGCTTCACAGGAACAAGAACGAGGTGGTGTAAGTTTTCGCTGCGGGTGGTATTTAATGAGGGGAAAGAGGAATTTGGATGTGCGCTTGTGATGAGTGATAGTGATAAAAATAATGATATTGCAGTGATTTTAAATAGTGATTATAAAAATTGGATTTTAGATTTTAAAGTTTAATTCGGTGACAGGACTGGAGATTTGAATAGCCGTTTAATTTAGTGGCAGTGATAGTGAGTCTCGCTGCTAGCGCTGAGCATGGTCAGAGAATTACGGAGAAGGATTTATCCACAATATCGGTAAGTTGACAACGTTACACGTTCTATCTATTTTCACGTTTATATTTGTTTCTTTTTTTTATTATTATTACACTGTGCAACAATATTTTTAAATTTTTCCGCCACGGGACGGGACCTGGTTTTTCTTGTCCCGTATGTCCCAGAGACCCTAGAGATTTTTTTTTAGATTTTTAGAACGAGAAAATATCTTATTTATTATTATTTTTCAAAACTAAAAAAATGGCCAATTTTTTACTTTTACCGATTTGGTTAAAAATTTACTGAGTTTGTTAGTCCATATGCCAAAGTACCCATACTAAATTTCAGATTAAAAACACGTATATTAACGAAAATATTGAATGTTAAATTTACGAAAAGTTGAAAAATGCCTCAAAGAGGCACCATAACTCCTAGAGTTTTTCACTGAGACACCTAATTTTTTTTTTTTTTTTTTTTTTGGGTGGTCTCGGTGCTCAATGGTTTGAGTTGTACTCTTGGTTACATTACAGTGTTGAAAAAGACGCATTTTTTGTTTTGAATGCATGAAAGGCAGTCGAATGGTTGGTATCACAGGTAGAAGTTGGTTCTCCAAAGCGGAGGGAACATTTTATATCAACGGTTTCCAAAATTGGAGAAAGGCGGGTGAAAAATTCAAATCACATCAAAACAGTGACTTTCACCGGAGAAATTGTGAACTAATCATTAATAGAGAAAATAGCCAGCCTGTAACTGCGAAGATTGACAAGGGAATGTTGAAACAAATGAGCGTTGCGCACAAATGTTTTCTTGTTGTTATTAGTTGTCTTAGATATTTAATGCTTACTGGTAGCGCTGTTCGCGGCCACGACTCTGATCAAGGAAAAACCTCATGGAGCTTTTACAGGAGAGAAAAGACGATGTACCCGAACTTACTTGGTGGATGTCGCGTCGTAACAATTTCCTCAGCCCTGACATGCAGAATGAGGTGATTGAAATAATGGCCCACTCTGTCCTTCGAGACATAGCAAAACAGGTACACGAATCACCCTTTTTTGGTATTATTGCTGATGGCACCACCGATATTGCGGGCTTAGAGCAGTTCTCTGTATGTGTTAGGTTGGTTCACCCTAAAACCTTTCAAGTAACTGAACTTTTTCTCGGGTTGTACAACCCACAAGATGCAACCGCTAAAACGCTGGCTAGTGCCATAAAAGATGTTCTCTTAAGGCTAAATATTCCATTGTCGAAATTGCAGGGTCATTGTTTTGATGGCGCCTCTAACATGTCTGGGCACATTAAGGGAGTTCAAAAACTTCTATCTGATGAGCAGCCAAAATCCCCTTATGTTCACTGTTCAAACCATTCCCCAGACTTAGCTCTTCAAGAAATCTCGCGAAAAATTGCAGTTCTTTGTGATTTGCTTGTTGTTGTGAAACATTCAAGTAATATCATACTCGATTCTTCGAAGAGACAGAGCACCTTTAAAGATGTCGTCCTGGCACCCTGTGATGGCGATGATAATGCCGTCGCCAATCGACCGTCATCAAAGCTCATCGCACTTTGTCCAACGAGATGGAGCATGAGATTCCGGTCTCTTAAAAGGTACAAGGAGAACTACAAAAGGGTCATACTGACTCTCCAAGCTATCCTCGATGACCCCACGGGTGCTTCTCCGGAAGTGAAGTCGGCAACTCGTGGGTACCTGAAGAAGCTGAAGTCATTCGATTCCGTTTTTTTCTTCACGTCAGTGTCGAAACTTTTGGTCCATGTGAAGAACTTGCAAAGGCCCTTCAGAGCTCATGTTATACTGCCTCAGGAGCAAAGCAAGCTGCTCTGATTTTAATGTCGGCAATGAAGGCTCTTCGAACGCCAGAGGAGTTTGATCGGATCTACAAGGAAAGCTACGTTTATGCTACGGAGATAGTGGAACTTGACTGTTCTTCTTTACCAAACCCTAACCAACAAGTTTCCGAAAACCACGCCACATCCGAACCCGAAGATGAGGAGGAAGAAGCCGAGGAAAACCAAAAAAAGAAGCAGAAGCTGAGCAAGAAGCCCAAACCTGAACAAAAACTTCCCAAAAAACGGCAGAGGAAAATTCCAAAGCGTTTAGAACAAACGAGCAATCCAGCTCCTCCAGCAAAGCTCACAGATCAAGAGGAGCTTAGAAAAGATTATTTCTCTATTCTGGACCTCCTTTTGAATGAAGTAGAAGAAAGATTTAACCAGAAAGGTTTTGACACTTTGGCGAGTATTGAAAATATTCTGATTCAGGCATACCAGGGCATCGTTCCATCTGAGCAGGTTCTGAAGGAAACGCTGGGTCCACATCAGGATGATTTTGATCTTGATCAGCTTCGTACACAGCTAAAATTGTTGAAAAGTCTGCCAGGGAAGCCACCAAAGTGCATTGCAGATATAGTTAAGCAGATGAATGAGTTGGCTACATCCACTAAAGATCTTTTCAACGAAGTAGTTTTGCTTGTTCTGGTACTCATGACCGTTCCAGCTTCTGCTGCTTCTTCAGAAAGATCTTTCAGGGCACTTCGGAGGTTAAAAAATGATTTGCGCAGTACCATGACCCAACAGCGCCTGACTCACGCTTTGCTTCTGCATGTGCATAAGGACTATACAAGAGCCATAGATCTGCAGGGTATCTTGCGCGAGTTTATTTCGCGTAAGACTGAACGAGGGCAAGTGTTTGGGAAAGTTTAGCGTTAGCTAGCCACAAAGCAAACTTATGTAAATATTATCCTTTTTTAATGTGCTGTGTGTTTTAAGTTTAATTTTTATGACGTTGTTGTTGTTGGTCGTTCCGTTACGTTGTTACGTTACAAAGTCGCTTGTTCAGGCCACTGTTCATTTGTAGGCTATAATGTGTGGTGTAAAAGTGTTTGTGAAATTTGTTACAAGTCTTGAGTTCTAATTAACAAATAAACTGATTTTTCTTTTTTCATGGCATCTTTTAGTGAATTAGTTCATACCCAAAATATTTACCAAATCAAAATGGTTATTTCGTTATAATTTTTCAAACCATTTGTCGTCACCAACTTCGCTAAAAAAAAGAAAACAAACAAAAACAAAGTGGCTTTTGCTGGCTTATAGCTCGCGTATTATCAACTTTTCTCCTTTCGTGGATTACAAATGCGAAGTCGCATAAAGGAAATTAAGCTGTGCTTCCGAAGTTAGGCAACCTGCTAAAGCCGAGTAAACCTTGCACCCCCCAAAAAAATCCGCTCCGACGCCACTGATCCTGCGGCTAGTGAAGTAATGGGACACCTGTGAACAGGCCTGTGGTGATTACTTTTGAATAACGAATAAATTGTACCCACAGTATCGTTTCGTACCTTTTCATTTGAACACCCCTTATATAGCGGCTTCGGTGGCGTAGTTGGTAGCATGCTGAACTGCTGTGCCCAAGATAGCGGGTTCAAACACGGCCGAAGTCGTCGAATTTTTTAAGAACGTTAAAAATCCTTCAGTATGCCTTCCTTTGGAGGGGAAGTAAAGCCGGCGGTCCCATGTCATAGATTTATGGCATGATAAAGATCCTTCCACAGACTAAACTAGTGTGAAGCTAAATTTGTTACGTTAGATTTCGTCAGAACGCTCTATCAAAGTTCCAACGTTCACCACTAGGTATCATTGATATCTGGTGGCGAAAGTTGGAACTACTTGAAATTGAATGGAAATTGTAGCTCACCCTAAGTGTGTCCGGTGGAAGCAGGTACAGATTCAGGCGAGCCGAACATGTCCTCGGACACTCCCGGCACTAAAAGCCATACGATAAATAAATAAGGTAAATGCACCAATGGTCGTCATGTTAAGGGAGATTTCGACAAGAAATCATATACACCGTACACATTATGGTAAATTTAATCAACAAAAGCACTGTACCTAACCTCAAACTCTACTCAAACACTAGGAAAGACCAAATATCAAATATATTCTTTTTAGGAAAAATGACGTATTTTTTAAAAAAGTGTGTTTTTGCGCCAGTGTTCGGCACGATGTATTTGGATTTTTCCTATATTCATCACCCGTTTGCACCAATTGCCGTCACATTGTTAATTTTCCTTGTCTGCTGTTTATAATGCATTTCTGTCAATTGTTGCATAATACACCGATTTATCGACTTGGAGGCTAACATTTACGAATAAAACAGTACCAGTAATTATGTTTTTAATAAAAATGGAATATTAAAAAAAAAAGTGACGGCAACGGGAAGCGGGATTGGTGGGTAGAAGACATACGAGCAGGAAAATATCGTAATTCTGCTCTAAACAAGTGAGACCACGGCATAACAGCCCGGAAAATGACCATTCGCCGAGGCCTAACACCGATTGTTGCCATAGAAACCCTCTGAATTCGCCACTCATGTACTTTTTTCTTCCATGCAATCTTTAGTAGCTTAAAAACCCCTACATCCGTGGGTTGAAGTACGTGTGTGACATTAGGTAGTAAAGCGACCAAAACAATTCCATGATCCTCACAAAATTTTCTAGTATGTATGGTCAAGTGTGAGAAGTGCCCGTCTATGAATAATGTCAGGGAGAGGAATCTCCTTCTCAACCAACCCAGGATGAAATATGTTACTGAGAAATTCGTAAAACACTTCCCCCCCGTCATTCACCCGTTTGGCGATTTGCCAATGCCCCAGTGTGCTGGCATTGAGGCAATAATGATGTCTTGCGGCAGACGTTCGTACTTGAACACTACAAGGGAAGGAGAAAAATCGCCGTGGGCATTGCCTGTTAGAAGTAGCGTCAAGCATTCTTTCTCATCCGAATTCACTTGCTGATATATTGTCTTGTAACCCCTGTTCGCCAGCACTTTGTTACCTTTCGGATTGAGAAAGAAAACCGTCTCGTCAGCGTTGAACAGTCGCCGAGGGTCTGAAAAAATAGACTGGGAGTCGTTTTCCACTGAATAGCTGTAGACTTCTGAAACCCAGGTTTTATTTTGATGTTCTGTAATTGCAGCACAGCTTACTGTCAAATTTTGAGGGGTTCGTAAAAGATAGACCTGGATTTCTTTTTATGAAAGATTCACGCCATTTCCTTCCTGGCGGCCATCTTTGAAAGGAAAGTCCCTCTTCGATTCTTGTGTAAGACACTGGACGCTTTTGCAAATCGACCTTTGTTAACGGGACCACGCTTTTCGAAGTGAGATTACCCATTGAACTAGCATAGCCTCAGCTTCCTTTGTTAAAATGGAACTTAGCCCCATTTTCCTCTCTCTAGGATATTTTCATTTAATTTTGTCCGAGAGGGTGTTTCTCGGAACACCATTCCTCTCCGCGGCCTTTTTAATACTCATGCCGTCCTCCACAATGGTCTTAATAGCAGCTTCCATTTGCTCAATATCATAATTCAGAACTGTGCGTTTTGACATATTGCCTGGGGCAGATGACCTCGTAGTTCCGCCCCTTAAAACAACAATAACTATCTAACATATTGCCTGAAAGCAAAGATTTAGTCTTAGAATAATATATTATTTTTCATCTCAATAAAAAATTAAAAAATCCTCTGTAGCACGCCTAGCCAAAAAACCTAGGCCTACTGAGGTGCGGCCGCCAAGAAGAGAGACCTACGTAATAATAACAATACCCTGTAAATGTTTATTGGTTGCGAAACGTTAACACAAACATTAACATTATCGTGCACTAGTGTTCGTCACGAATGTGCTCTAAAGTTCGTCAGCTATGACGACTACTGGACACAATGATCAAATGATAATTTAATTAATACAGGGTACTTTAGAGCTACATTATAAGTATATTGCCGCTGTTAGTTAGGTCTTGCAAGGAGAAATGACAATGTGCCAGTTTTCGTCACAAATGACGAGCATTGGTCAAGTGCATTTTTTTAATCCAGTGTTCGTCATCGGCATTTCTAACAAAACTAGGCACGTGAGCACGAAATAACAAATCACATATGTTACAGAAACAATTACCAACTATATCACGCACTTGTAACATTTTAAAATGTCGGAACATAACACGCATGCACATAATTAACTCGCGCGCGTGCTTAGCACATGTGAGAAGCAAATGGCGCGTCAAGACAGCTCAGCTCACAGGAGATGTTTGACGCAGGGAATCACCTATTACATCGGACGCATGATTTCGCAAAGTTGCTCCTTATCGGCAAGGAAGGTATGACGCATCTCGTAAGACTTCGTGCATTGAGAAAGACCCGTTGACATGCTTATTTTTTGTACTTATATACGAGAGTGACGAAGACTGGATCAGTGGCGAAAACCGGTACAGTTACCTTAAATAAACCCCTCTTATAATTTACATTACCTTAACATTTTTGAAATTTACTCATAGTCATTTGAACCTTTACTTTTTCATAATTTCCAATACAAAGCTAAAATTAACTTCACTGATTGTAACAGGGAAACTGTGAAGGAGAAATTAAAAGAAGATTAGGTATGGCTGAGAAAGCACTGTCTAGTCTAACAAGAATATTAAAAGATCATCATATTACCAAGGAAACAAAGAAGCGACTGGTTCAAGCTTTGGTATATCCTATCGTCACGTATGGCTCTGAGTCCTGGACCATAAATGCTGCATGCCATAGGAGAATAGAAGCCTTCGAGATGATGTGTTATCGAAGAATGCTACGAATATTGTGGGTAGCAAGAAGAACAAATGAATCTATTCTGAAGGAGCTAAGGATTGCTCCTAAAGCACGCTTACTTCTAAACATCGAAAGGCAAATGTTGAAATTTTTCAGCCATGTCATCTGGTGAGACAGTATTGAGAAGTGTATCATCCAGGGTAAAGTTGACGGTAAACGGCTGAGGGGACGTGCCCCGAACCGGTACCTTGACCAGGTAAAGAGTCTGACTAATCTGCCACTTCAGAAATTAATGCATAAGGCAGACGACCGCGGTCTATGGCGGGGTATTGTTACATGGTGTCCACAGAATTTTCAACGTCAATTTTCCTGACTTTTCCTGACATTTCCTGACCATTTTTCAACAAAATTCCTGACTCGTGAAGTCATCGTATTATCAGTAAAAAGGTTTATTGAGCAAACAAATATTATTATTTTTTATTTACAGCCTCCACCATCCCCATAGCTGCCCAACTCTTGCCTCTTGATTCATTTAAAATACAAAATAAAGTAAATTATAATGCAATAATACATAAATCAAACTAAGTTACTCTGCTCGGCGTGCAGGACAGTCGTTCAATACATAATACATGTCTCTTTACAGAATGCATTCCTGTTTGTAAGGCTCCATTGACAACGTGAAGGCCGCAAACACCAAGGTTAACGAGTTGTTTGCCATCTGCATTAACTTCCATTATTTGGTCACTGAACTTTTTTATGAAACTCAAATTTACATTCGGTCCATCCATAGACATACTCTTTCTAGCAAGAGGAGAGATTCCCTGGTTGAAAGCCTCTAAAATGTCACGAGCTGTTGCATATCCCATAAAGATGCTGTTGAAATATCTGGTGTTAACTTTATTGCTGTTGATGTCAAGTTAACGCACAAATAGGTCCATCTGACCTCGCTGAACAACTTTGTTCAATACCTCATCAAAACAGATAACATTACCACATGAAAGAATTTCATCTTGCAGTAAATTATGAAAGTATAGAGCTACTCCATAATTGATGACATATGAACATTTCGTCTTCCCCAATTGAAATTTTGTTGCAATTGCACTATCAGGAAACATTTCCCTGAAGGTTTTTGAAATATTTTTCATAAGAATTAAGAGAATTTCTTTTGGACGACATTAAGGGCCGATTTATTTCGGCACTTGTGACTTTATCTTTATAACAGAAAGATTCTACAGATGTCACAGTTCCCGAAGTAGAACTTAAAGGAGTTAATATGGTTAATATAAAATTCCTGACTGTCTAATACTTTTCGCCATTTTTTCCTGACTCAGGCTATTTTTTCACACTTTTTCCTGACTTTTCGTGACCAAAAACAAAATTCCTAACTTTACCTGACTATTCCTGACTTTTCCTGCCTGTGGACACCATGTGTTAAAAGAATTGCATGAAGGGTCACGACATTTGAAATTGATCTATGACCAAGAAGAAGAATTGTAACAGATCTGATTTTGTTGTTTTCTATTGTTAAGATATTTTTCCTAGTTTCCAATTTATTTTAAAACATTTTGATCAAATTGTATTACATTGCTCGCATTTCTATAGGTACACACAGCTGGTACTAATATATGAATTCATTTTCATATTACTAATAATATTATCGATGAAGGTGAAGTATCAATAAGGACACTAAAAATCAGAACTGATTAAGTCTAACAAATGATGAGAATGATCTTAAAATTTTTGAACGGAAAGTTTTAAGAAGGATATATGGTCCGGTAATAGAGGATGAAGGGTGGCGAATGAGGACAAACAAAGAAATTAAAGAGAGAATCAAAGGTTAAGATATAGTGAAATTTATTAAGTCCTGACGTCTGGATTGGCTGGGTCATGTAGAGAGGATGAATGAAGAAAGAACACCAAGGAAGATATTACATGGAACTATGGAAGGGAAGAGAAGACGTGGACAACCGCGCAGAAGATAGCTACAAGACTTAGGAGAAGACCTGAGAACTATGAGGGTTGGAAGATGGTGGGAGAAAACTCAGAGAAGGGACGAATGGCGAGGAATCGTGAGAGAGGCCAAAGCCTACCCCAGGCTGTAGCGCCGAGGAAGTACGGTAAGTAAGATCAAGTTCTTATCTCTATCTACATTTTCTTCTGTTTGTAGAAGACTGATTGGGAACCTCTCTCCATTGGTTTGGGTTTAGAATGTTTAACCTGCAAGATCAATTTGGCTGGCTGCGTGGTTCAGCGGTAACATTCTCGCCTGCTGAGACCAAGGTTGCAGGATCGAATCCTAGCGGAGCCAGTTGGCATTTGAGGGTGCGCAATTGCGAGGGCGCTGTGTCAGTAGATTTACTGGCACGTTAAAGATACCGGCACCCTGGCGTCTCCAAAAGCCGCAGTTGTTAAAAGGGACGTAAAACCAACAACATTATTATTCAATTTGCACAGCATCTTATATGATGCAACATAATCGAGATTCCAACCTTCAAAATCATGAATCATATTTCATGACAAATGATAAGGAGTCGTTTTACATTTATATTTCTTAATAATAATAATATCTGAACCGTTTACGATTAAAACAGGATTAAGGCAAGGAGATGGTTTATCGCCTCTACTTTTCAATTGTGCTTTGGAATATGTAATGAGGGAATGGTACAGGGAAAATCCTAGGAACATAAGAATTGGAACCAAGAAAGATCAAATAGACTTAAATTGCTTGGGATTCGCAGATGACTTAGCGTTACTGGCTAATAATATTCAAGAAGCCAAAAATCAAATAATAAGCCTACAAAATATAGCACAAAAAATTGGACTTCAGATATCATTTGAAAAGACAGAGATAATGGTAGCAAATCCACTTGTAATCAATCACATAACAGTAAATAACAAGAAAGTTAAAATAGTGAAGCAATTTAAATACTTAGGAGAAATTATAACTTACAACTTGGATGAGAAACCTGCATGGCAAGAAAGAACTAATAAAATGATAAAAGCCCAAAAATTAACATGGTCTACATATAAAAGAAAATGTCTATCAATCGCAACAAAATTAAAGCATTACAAGACGGTGGTTCAACCAGAGGTGACCTATGGAAGTGAAACTCTTTTTAAAGTTACTCAGAAAAACAGAATCGACAAAATTTTAAAAGTAGAAAGAAGAATAGCTAGAACATGCATAAATAAAAAATATCAGAAAGATGGACAGTGGCAGATAGTACCAAATGAAGTGGTATACAGAGAACTGGAGCCCATCACTGATACTATTCGGAAGAAACGGCTTTCTTTCTTTGGTCACATCATGAGGACACCAGAAACCAGGTTATCTAGAAAAATTGTAGTGAAACTTTGGAATATGAAACAACAAGTAGGATGGATTAAGGAAATTAGAGAAGATATGAAAGAATTGGAAATAACCTTGGATGACTTGCAAAACAAAACAACAAAATTAAAAAAACTGAGAGATATAAAAATAAGATTTCAGGCTAAAATAGACAAACGTAATACAGTAAAAAGGGTAATTACAGATGAGGAACGCCTGAGAAGATCAGAGCGAATGAAGAGCTACTGGGCGACTCGGAAAGGAAACTTACTGAAGAAGAGGACCAAGAAATGATTGACTGAAGTGGTCCAATGAGGCCGTAAAAGAAGAATAATAATAATAATAATAACACAATTTAGAATAGATTATCTACAACAACAGATTTTACCCACATCAAATCCCAATAGTGTTGAACAATTTATTATTAAAGTATTTTAAAGTATGCCTTCCTTCATAGGGGAAGTAAAGCCGGCGGTTCCATGGCATGATAAAGAACCTTCCACTAACTACACTTGTGTGAAGCCAAAATTTGTAGGTTAGATTATTTGATAACTTTATATTAGGTCCAACGTTCGCCGCCAGGTGATGGCTATGATGGCATCTAGTAACCAAGTCCGCAGCTAGGTGTCGGGGACAATAGCATTTGGTAGCAAAAGTAGGTACCGTACTACTTGAAAAATTGATTGCAGTCCTTACCTGAATCTCAGCTAACACACACTAATACAGCCATCACAATTAACACCGGTATCGGACAGATTCTACACACACCCAAAGTACACGGGGCTACATGACCACGTTGTAGCAGCCCCTAAACTGAGGAACCAACCAAAGTATTTTAAGATTCATTTGAATATCATTTCTAAACAGATCTGTTTTTATAAATTTATATTTTATTTTCGAAGTGACAGCACTAGTTTAGTTTTACATAAATGTTATTATAGCCTAGATTGGATTGATGCTCACAGTCTTTATTTTACTTTCACTTTAATGTGAAATATCAAAATCATTTAACAAATAGCTGACGAAGATAATCGAAACAAATTTAAATTCAAGCACGGGAAACACTGCCCGAAATTCCCCTTAAATTTGTCCATTTTCTATTAGTTATTGGCACATTTCCTCTGGTTTGAGCGCGAGGAGAAGCTCTGCTTCCCTTGCGCTAGAGGCGCTATAGCGTGTAGGCCTACAAGTCCTACGCCCGCAAAGCACTGCCTTGTATTCCAGCAGGCCGAACTGAAACATGCATCATCTCGTTTCTAAGACCTCATAATTCCTTTCGTCTCTAACAGATAGCAGCAGGGTGAGAACTACACTGAATAGGTGAGGAGCCCCACGAATAGGCCGCTCCGGACAGTGTAGAGCAGAAAGTAACCATCTGCGAGTGCAATGGACATGCTATCGTCTCAGTTGGAAGATTTTTATACAAAAGCTGTTAAATATATATTGACACATGAATAGCAGTTTATGTTTTAACTTGTTCACATTTTAAACACATATATCCTAAACTTGTTGCATTGCACTGCATGGACATGTCTTCAAAAATATAATTTTACGTTATATTAATTATTGTAGCCTATCGGTCTTCATCATCATTTCCCAGCTCCAGTTTCCTGGGTGTGGTATACAAGCGCTCGCCATTTCATTCTGTCAGAGTAGAGTTGCTATTCTTCTACATCTTCCCATTTCACATTTGGTTTGTTGACCTCAGACCTCACTGTGTCTATTCATCGATTTCTAGGCCTTCCTACCGGTCTCCTCCCTCTCACTTCTCTGTTGAAATAATTTTGGTGGCACTTGCAAGTAGTGGATCCTTTCTATAAAAATATTAAAGTACTAAAATTACCTGAATTAATAGTTGGGAGAATATCTGGAGAATATTTTGTATTACATGTTCACTCCTCCCCTGTCATAGACCCACCAACCCACCCAAATAGGAGCACGACTTATGTAGTTGAAATTGCAGCGCTGACAGCCATCTTTGTGAATGAGTCAATAATGCCAACCCCACGCATTCGATATTATATCGCATCCGGCAGACCAATGGTTTTGCCTAGACCAATATCTTTGTCCAGGCCAATGGTGGTTAGGTAGCGCGGCCCCCGCTTTAGCTCATAGATAACATCCCTGGATTTAGTCACGCACAGTGGGGGTAGTCACGCATCATCAATAATCGTTATCCAGGCCGATGGTTTTGCCTTTTATTTCATTATTCACGTATCATGTGGTGAATTTTGTATCGGACATGTTGGTAATGTGTCAAATGGGGTATGACGTACTGTCCGACTTCAATGTAACTTGGCGAATGAACACTATCAAAAATGCTTTATTTATGTTAAAAAAAACAATATTTCCGGTGCAGGCAGTGGCAATTGAATTGAAATGAACTCTTAACAACTCTCAGAAAGGTATGTCAATCATAAATGATATATTTTCATTAATCTACCTTGTAAAAGGTTACGAAAAAGGAGGATCCACTACTTGCAAGTTTTAATATAATTTCTCGGTGTCTATTTATGTCCATTCTCATGACATGTCCAAACCGCTGTAATCTGCGTCTTCCTAGGAGTTCAGTGACAGGTATTTTGATACCAACTTACTTCCTGTTAATTTCATTCCTAATCTTATCTTTCCCGGTTCATTGTTCTGATGAATTTCATTTCCGTTGCTTAGATTTTACTATTGGTCTTGTTGAGTAGGGTACCGTACATGTTTAAAGTCCATAGGTGAGAATTGGAATGAAGTAGGTGTGAAACATGCTTAATTTTGCTTTCTGGGTATTTTGTCATCCCATAATAGATTTCTCACTTGACAATTAAAAAAGAGGAGCTCTTTGGGCCCTGTTAAGGATATCTTACTTTATAATGTTGTCCTTTGAGACAACACTTCCAAGGTAACTTACTGGTACTTGACCCGGGAGGACTGGCGCATGGCTATTTTTCACCCGAAGCTTAAATAATGCTCTTCATTTTCGTTTTAGTTAACCCTTATTTCCTGTCGCTTACAGTACCTTCCTTCCTAGCCATGAACGTCAGCTTGCAAAAGAAACATGTCCATAGCTTTTTGAACTCCCAAGTTACAGTACCGGTATTTCTATATTATTTACGGTCGGGTCAGATTTACCCATAGCGCCAGTCCTTGCGTGACAATTTCTGGCTTACGTTAGTCGGGACAATCTGTAAAAAATAAGGCAGAAAATCCGCCTATTTTGGTGCAGTATAATCACATAGCAGAAGAATTGCATGGAAATGACACCAAAGCCCTGGTGTTTGCGGATGATGTTATGATTTGGGGTGAAAGTGCAGAAGAGATTTGGAACAAGTTGTTTGAGGAATATGGGCTTAAAATTAGTCAGAATAAGACTGTGGCTATGGCAAAAGGATCAGTGTGTACTAGTACAAGCATCTACCTGAACAACCATCAACTTCAAATGTTGACCAATTCAAATATCTTGGCAGCACTTTGAGTTTGGACAATAGCAGTAGCAGTAAGTTAAATGTGAGATAACCAACAGAACAAATACTGCAGCAATCTTCTACAACCAAGTCAGAATACTACTGTGGGATAGCAAAGTACCTATACGGTGTAAACATATATTATTTAAAACATACTACATACCCATACTGACTTACGCACTTGAAACATGTACCGGTACCCTTTCTAAAAGAGATAACCGTATACTTCAGGCATCCAAAATGAAGTTTGTGCGTACCATGCTTCCGAGGACAATAAAGGATATTTAAAGTGCATCTTAGAGCATCCTACCTTTTCTTCACTTTTAACACCTTAGCTTATTGAAAATATGTCATTTATGATATACATACCTTTCCGGGAGTTGTTGGGAGTTTCTTGGGAGTCGTTTCACAATCTCTTCATACTCAATAGCCACTGCTGCAACGCAATAATTGTTATTTCAAGGATATAAAGCATTTTCCTTCACTTACGGGACGCCATCTTGAACAGTCATGTGACACCCGAAAGTCGATCATGTGACTACGTTACCAACTTGAATAAAGAAATTCACCACACGCCTTCGCTACTAAGTTAAGCACTGTTTTGCGGAAAATTACTGCTAGTACCACAAGCAAGGGGGTCTGGGGTGTAAGCCCCAGGTTAGGTCTGTTTTTGTATGTAAAACATTACAAATACATAAATAAACACCATAAATGAGGTCACTTTTGACTGAGTATAGTGATTTCATACATCACGTGCGAAATAGTACCAAACGCATTACTGACTCAGTGAAAAAGATGGAGGCCAGAACTTCGATTTCAGCTATATAAGTCGTGTTGCTATTTGGGCGGAATGGTGGGTCTATGACAGCGGAGCAGTGAACATCTAATACTCAATCCTCTCCTGATATCCTCCCGACTACTAAATCAGGTAATTTCAGTTTTTAAAATTTTTTATACAAAGGATGGTCTAAGATGCACCACTACCGAAAGGATAAAGTAAGAAATTAAATAATTTGTGCAGAAGCAGGTATTAACACCACTGTAATGGAGACCTTACAGAGGTCTCATCAGAGGTGGTATGGACATATCCAACGGATGAAAGACGAACAAAAGGCAAAGGCATACTTCAATCTGAACATCAAAGGAAGAAGATATGTTGGAAGACCTAAAAGGAAATGGATAGACCAGATTAAGGGTGACTTGGCAGACAAAGGGCTGGAATGGGAGAGCACTCATGAAGACCAACTATTCATGGATAGAAAGAAATGGAGAGGACTCGTTCACAGCACCCGAGTGCCTGGAGCTGTTATAGAAGATGATGATGATAATCACATAGCTCATGTTCTTGTTGATCCATGTTTAGGGTCTAGGGACACCTTGGTCATCAGCTCCTTTGTAAAAAAAGATATTGAGATGACTGCTTTACCGCCACTATCAAGGCCAATTATTATACTGTTACGAAAATTGTTGTAATTTTTCTGCATGTTAAATTTGAAAAATATAAATAAATCTCATTTTATATTGGAAATAGTTCATATGAAGACACCAGGTGTAAACTTACTTCATTAAAATCCGTACGATTACGACAAAAAGGGAGTGCAACACTATGGGTCAAAATGACCCGGCGACAGTCCTCGTGTGATATTTTTTCATGCCCGTTCTTAAGGGTTAAAGTTAGAAACAGATTGCAGCTGAGTTCCCTACCGGTACCGTACTGAATTATACTGTGTGAAGATGACTTCAAAATATTTATTTTTGTATGAAGTTATTAGCCTATTATTCATACAATGCTTCACTAGTCTCGAGGATCACCGCCCGCCACGGAATTCCACATAGCCTACCGTAAGGTATCACGTAATTTGAATTTCCTTTGTGTATTGATTCGGGTGGAATAATTCTAGGTATTGCCAAGCACTAAAATATTAATTTATTGTGAGATTTGAAAATTGATCTCGGGTGATACCGCGGTCGCACGAGGGAAGGGTTATAAGGGGAAGCAGACACAATAACCCTACAGCGAGATTTAAATCCTGGAACATTTAAGGAAGTTGCGGGTAATTGACTTACCCATCGATAATCCCACCTCGAAGATGGAAATCATACCACAGAACACGGTTATATGCTACTTTTTGCATCATTCACAGACACCGATTCGTAAGACGCATAAACTCACTCAGTACTCCCCCGGAACAGGCCCCAAACATAGTGACGTAACTCATATATGAAGAAAATCACTAAGGTCACTTCAAAATCACCAAAATAAGTCAATATGTATTTATATTTGACATCAAAATGAGTTTGAAATATCATTTAAATCCTGTTTCAACTATAGAAATATTATTTATGGTTGATAAATTATACTGAAAAGTCATTAGATCTAGTGACAAAACTGACAGATTGGCGGCGCTGCAGCAGGCGTTTTATTCGTAGTATTGCCCGTTTAATTTCTCTTCTAACCGATTGGTTAATGTGTGCCTACTCCTCAAACAACAGTTTAAATTACGGCACTACTGAATATAAACTGAAGTGCCGTATTTTATCCGAACAAAAAAAGTTGTGGCCGGGACGAATAGGTGCGAGGTTGAACACAAGTATCAACTTGGGAATTCAAAAAGTCACTAGCCTTACGCCCACTGCTGATAAGGCTGCACATATCAAGGTTGGCGGTGACGTTATGCATAGCGTTAAGTAAAGGGAGCGACAAAAAATATAGGGGGAGTGACACACCAAGGCAGCACCAAGGGGCAATGCCTCCAATGATAAGGTTAACCGATAACCTTTCAACCGATAAAATATGAGACATGACTAAAACATAAAATACGGTCGCATCCTAATACCGGTATAGAACTAAAAACCAAAAAACCACTTAATTATGGTTTAATCTATCTATTCTATCTATATATATAAAGCACAAAGTTTGTCTGTCTGTCTGTCTATTTGTCTGGTATGTATACAAATCTACACCGTTTCACCGATCTGAACCAAAATTTGTATACTTACCCTTTGGAACCCTGCGGGTATCCCTGTCAACATTAAATTTCGGAAAGACCACCCCATGCCCTGCATTTAGGCCCTTTTGCACAAATCTACACCGTTTCACCGATCTGAACCAAAAGTTGTATATTTAACCTTTGGAACCCTGCGAGTAACACTGTCCACTTAAAGTTTCAGACAGACCACCCCATTCCCTGCATTTAGGCCCTTTGGTCCAAATCCACACCGTTTCACCGATCTCAACCAAAATTTGTATATTTACCCTTTGGAACCCTGCGAGTAACACTGTCCACTTAAAATTTTGGACAGACCACCCCATTCCCTGCATTTAGGCCCTTTGGTCCAAAACTACACCGTTTCACCGATCAGAACCAAAATTCGTATTCTTACCCTTTGGTAGCCTGCGAGTAACACTGTCTGCTTGAAATTGCGGACAGACCACTCCATTCCCTGCATTTAGGCCCTTTGGCCCAAATCTACACCGTTTCACCGATCTCAACCAAAATTTGTATATTTACCCTATGGAACACTGCGATTAACACTGTCTGCTTGAAATTTCGGACAGACCACGCCATTCCCTGCATTTAGGCCCTTTTTGCACAAATCTACACCGTTTCACCGATCTGAACCAAAATGTGTATACTTACTCTTTGGAACCCTGCGAGTAACACTGTCCACTTGACATTTCGGACAGACCACCCTATTCCCTGCATTTAGGCCCTTTGGTCCAAATCTACACCGTTTCACCGATCAGAACCAAATTTCGTATTCTTACCCTTTGGTACCCTGCGAGTAACACTGTCTGCTTGAAATTGCGGACAGGCCACTCCATTCCCTGCATTCAGGCCCTTTGGCACAAACCAACACCGTTTCACCGATCTGAACCAAAATTTGTACACTCACCCTTTGAAAGCCTGCGAGTAACACTGTCTGCTTGAAATTGGGGACAGACCCCTCCATTCCCTGCATTTAGGCCCTTTGGCCCAAATCTACACCGTTCCACCGATCTCAACCAAAATTTGTATATTTACCCTTTGGAACACTGCGACTAACTCTGTCTGCTTGAAATTGCAGACAGACCACTCCATTCCCTGCATTAAGACCCTTTGGCACAAATCAACACCGTTTCACCGATCTAAACCAAAATTTGTATACTCACCCTTTGAAAGCCTGCGAGTAACACTGTCTGCTTGAAATTGCGGACAGACCACTCCATTCCCTGCATTTAGGCCCTTTGGCCCAAATCTACACCGTTCCACCGATCTCAACCAAAATGTGTATATTTACCCTTTGGAACACTGCGACTAACACTGTCTGCTTGAAATTGCGGAGAGGCTACTCCATCCCCTGCATTTAGGCCCTTTGGCACAAATCTACACCGTTTTACCGATCTGAACCAAACTTTGTATACTTACCCTTTGGAACCCTGCGAGTAACACTGTCCACTTAAAATTTCGGACAGACCACCCCATTACCTGCATTTAGGCACTTTGGCACAAATCTACTCCGTTTCACCGATCAGAACCAATATTCGGAAACTTACCCTTTGGTACCCAGCGAGTAACACTGTCTGCTTGAAATTGCGGACAGACCACTCCATTCCCTGCATTTAGGCCCTTTGTCCCAAATCCACACCGTTTCACCGATCTCAACCAAAATTTGTATATTTACCCTTTGGAACACTGCGACTAACACTGTCTGCTTGAAATTGCGGCGAGGCCACTCCATCCCTTGCATTTAGGCTGTTTGGCACAAATCTACACCGTTACACCGATCTGACCCCAATTTTATATACTTACCCGTAGGAACCCGACAAGTGACACTGTTCACTTTAAATTTCGGACAGACCACACTATTCCCTGCTTTTTGGCCCTTTGGCACAAAACTACACCGTTTCACCGATCTCAACCAGATTTTACATAATTACCGTTTGGAACTCGACGAGTAACACTGTCCACTCGAAATTTCGGACAGACCACTCCATTTCCCGCATTAAGGCCCTTTGGTACAAATCTACATCGTTCACCGATCGAAAACAAAGACCCTTTGGAACCCGATGCGTAACACTGTCCACTTGAAATTTCTGACATACCACTCCATTCCCTGCATTTAGCTCAGGAATTCCTCGGGGTTGCCAGCTTCCTAACTCACCAGTCATGAGCCCTTGAGGGTGTACCAGAAGTGGTGGGTCTACACACACCCTGCCTCTTTGAGGGCCTTGAGCAGAAGACAGGAGATATTATGAAAAGGAAAAGAAGGCAGACCCCTCGAAGAATGAGGGTATCAGGAAAGATGAGACAAAGCCAATTAAGGCGGAAAATTGAAAGACTCCCTAGCCCTCGGATACCCTAATACAGTCTGGGTCGGAAGAGAACAAGAGTTGACCAAGGGAGGCCGACAGGAAAGAGAACTGAAATGAGCCCGGCACCAGGAAGTAGAAGCGATGCCAGACTCAGCTGGGGTCCCGTGGTCACCAACCCACGTCCCACAAGTTGTGAGACCCTGGGGGGGGGGTCAGTTGTGAGAATAGCTTGCTGATTCATCGCGAGGTGACTTGAGAGTACTTTCCAGAGCCCGCCGTGTTATCTCCTGCTGTCTATGCTGATGCCAGCACAGGGCCGTTGCGAAACAGTGAGTGATTCCCGGTCAATCTAAATAGGACGAGGAACCCCGAACGTGTGTCATCATATTTCGTCATCATCTGCGATCATCTCAGGTTCGTGCAGCTTGGACCTATATTCTTTGTCTTTGCCGAGCAGTACGCTCTTTCACTAGACGCATCGAGTACAGGCCTAAGCCAGAAAATAAGGTTGAGACTTTGGAAGACATCGAAGCTAGACACCTGAATTACCTATATGAGTTTTAAAATAACACCAAGTTCGTTTAGTAGTCATTTTTTCATTACCTTATTATTATCATTATAAGTGCAAATGACCTAGATGTTACGCGCATCATACCAATAATCACCGCCACATAAAGTCTTTCCCGACTGTGATTTTTAAAATATTTATTTTTGGTTGGTTGGTTCTTAAGTTTAGGGGCTGCGACAACGCGGTCATGTAGCCCCGTGTACTTTGGGTGTGTGTAGAATCTGTCAGATAACCGGTGTTAATTGAGATGACTGTATTAGTGTGTGTTATCTGTTTTTAGCCTATTTTCAATTTTGAAAAAATAGGCTTATGAGATCACCTTTTGTCCGTGTGTGTGTGCGTGTGTGTGTGTGTGTGTGTGTGAGAGAGAGAGAGGTGTGTGTGTGTCCCCCCTAATAAAATCTAAACGGCTGGAGCGATTTCAATGAAACTCGGTAAGCTCATAGCACTATTCCCGGCGACCTCGACCGTGCCCTTCAAATTTTGTTACGTCTCACCAATCCAACATGGCGGATGTGCGAAATATTTCACTAGCATTCAATATCTCTGAAGCTATTACCGATATCGCCCTGAAATTGTGTAAGGTGATAAAGGGCACTACTAGAAGTTCACCTATGAGACTTTCAAAAACCTGGTGACTACAAAACCAACATGGCGGTCAAGCGAAGTTGAGACTTTTAAATAGACTTTCCTCGCGATTTAACTACCCAAACGTAATGAAATTTGGTACAGCAAATGTTTATACACATTGTAATGCACTGGAGTCTAATTTAGTTCAATTGTTTACATAACCTCAAAATGGCGGCTGTGCGAAATATTTCACTGACATTCTATATCTCCGAAACTATTACAGATATCACCCTGCAATTTTGTACGGTGATAAAGGGTACTGATACAAGTTTACCTATGTATATTTCATAAACCTGTAAAGTACAAAACGAACATGGCGACCAAGCGAATTTTAAATGTTTTAATAGACTTTTCTCGTGATTTAACTCTCTGAGCGCAGTGAAATGAGGTACAGTAAATGATTTGGCAGATTGTAATGCACTGCCATCTAATTTAATTCAATTGTTTACATAACCTCAAGATGGCGGCTGTGCGAAATTTTAAAATTAAGTTTTTATTTCTTGTGTCGTAATCATGCGATCGAGGTGAAAGTTTGAATAATGAACCTAGGCAATAATTGTCCTTGAATGGTACATAACTCTATGGCCTATACATATAACAATCTTAAATGGCGAGCTTCCGAAATATTTAGACTGTTCTCAATATCTATGAATCTTTTACAGCAACCAAACTGAATTAGTTTATGTTCATAGAGACTATGAACATATGTTCACCTAAAGGACTTTCAGTAACCTGGTGAGCACAAATCCAACATGGCGGCGACGCGAAGTATAAATATTTAAATGGACGTTTCTCGCGAATTAACAATCCGAGTGCCGTGAAACGTTGCACGTTAAATGCTTATATAAATGTTGATCCACTGGCATCTAATTTATTTCAATTGTTTGCATAATCACAAGATGGCTGCTGTGCGTAATTTTAAAATCTCGTTTTTACTTCTTGTGTTCTAATCATGCGATTGAAGTTTGAATACCATACGTACACAATAATCTTAATGTAATAGTACAAAAATAAAAATCCAACCTGGCGACCATCTGAAATATTTAGACGGTTCTCAATATCTACGAACCTGTTACAGCAATTAAACTGAAATTTTGTATGTTGATAGAGGCAATTAACATTAGCAGGATATATGAAAATAGGCTGTATAGTTCTTCACGGAACTACTTGTTTAATTTAAGTACAAACTGCAACTTAGAATTCTTCAAATAGTTCGTACTTTCGCCGCCAAGCGCCACCGTCAACGACTACTAGGCCAAGTTCGGAACTTAGCTACTAGACGCCACTGCAGTCGCCTCTTGGCAACGGACGTAGACATCTAAGAGCATTGTTTACCTATCCAATTTAGCTTCACACAGGTGTAATTAGTGGAAGGTACTTTAACATGCCATAAATCTGACATGGGACCGCTGGCTTTACTTCCCCTCCGAAGAAAGGCATACTGACGGATTTTTAACGCTCTTAAAAATCTGACGTCTTTGGCCGGGTTTGAACCCGCTATCTTGGGAATAGAAGCTCAGCATGCTACCAAATACGCCACCGAAGCCGCCATATATTTATTTTTATTACAGTGTATTGTGTACATTATACGTTGAAGTGTCAATTCAATACCGGTAGTAGTTTCCCTTATCATTCTCATCATAAGAGCAAATGACCTACAGTAGATGTTACGCCCATTACACCATTAATCACCACACACAATAAGTCTTCCTCGCCTGTGAATTTTGAAATATGTATTTCTATTACGGTAGTTTGTAAGTTTGACGTGTCAATTCAACAGTAGTTTTTATTATCATCCTTATCAAAAGGGCAAATGACCTAGATATTACTCCCTCATTGTCTTTGGGGCAAATAACTTAGATTTTAAGTCCATTATATTTCTAAGGAGACCTTAAAACATTATCATCATTCCACCGGGCGAAGCCGGGTACTACTGCTAGTTAAACATAATCAAACAAGCGACAGAATTTATCAATGAGCAGTTTGAGAAATTAAAAATGCTCACAAGTGAGATCAAGAGAAACAACCCTAGAAATGGAAAAGTCGTTGGTGAGTATCAACAATGATAGGGTACCGTGTACGTCAAAAGACCTAAAACAATACACTCATAGGAACAATATGTTAATCAGGAATGCCGGAAATGCCCAAAGGAAATGTGTACCGGTACCTACGATCTAGTGATCCAAGCTTCCAGGGCACTGGGGTTTGAGTTGCGACTCCGTGAGAACGTTTGCCGTCAAGAGGCGGGGACGTGGGACTAATCGTTGTGAAATTAAGCAAGAAGGATGGAATAAATTCAGAAGAGAGTTCCGAAAACTGAAAACCCAGGACATTGGACTGAATTGCCCATCGCGCAATATTTTTGATGACCACCTCTCACCCGGGAACGAGTACGGTACGGTAGCCTATATTGCAAGTACAATAGATGCCGGATCTTCAAGCAGAATGGGAAGATACGGTATGGATAAGACTGAGACTGCAAGATTTATGTTCGCGAAGCTACGGATGGCGCATGTATGCTTATCTGCAGTGCAGCGAAGATCGCACACCTCGAGAAAAAGTACGGACAATAAGTGGTGCAGGCAGTGGTACAGTGTTGCACAACTACAAGATTAATTCATGAAAATCAACTAATACCGTAATAATATTTTTAGTAATAAAAGCTGTACCTTTCCTTTTATATGTACGGTATAGGAATTCATAATTTTATTCTTTAATAATTCCGAATGATGATAATTGTTGTTTTAAGGGGCCTAACATCTAGGTTATCGGTCCCTAATCGTTTGGGTAATCGTGAAGATGAGAATGAAATGTAAACTATGACTAACTACTAACTTACGGTACCATACCATAATAGAAGAAGAAATGGAAAGCAAAGGAGAATAGGCTAAGGCAAATAGGCCTAAATGACATGAGAAAAATAAATACCCTCAACCCTCGAAGAATGAGGATTGAGCGACTTGGAAGGAAGGAGAGCCATGAAAGACAGATAGGAAAGTGAAAGAGGAGAGGGACTGCCCCAAAGTCAGTGAAAAGAGGGGCTAAAACCTGACCCAGCTCAGGAATCCCTCGGGGTCGCCAACTCACCAGCCGTGAGCCCTTGAGGGTGTAGCACTATCGAGGGTGCACCAGAAGTGGTGGGGCTACATACACACAGCCTCCTGAAGGGCCTTGAGGAGAAGTCAGGAGATATGAAGAGAATAGAATAGGTCTGACCCCTCGAAGAATGAGGGATCAGAAAAGATGAGACAAGGGCCAATTAAGGCAGGAAAGTGAAAGACTCCCTAGGCCTCGGATACCCTAACACCGTCGGGGTCGGAAAATAACAAGAGTTGACCAAGGGTGGTCGATAGGAAAGATGGCAGAGAGGAGCCTGGCACAAGTAAGTGGAAGTAATGCCGAACTCATAGTAAGTTACTGTGAACTGCCTGAGAAAGCAAAGCGCGCAAACCGTCTAGGAGCGCTCGTCCGTTTGGTCGTTGGCAGGCCCGAGCACCGACCAAATCTCAATAGTGAAGGGTATCCCAACAGTTAAGTCGACTGGTCGTTGCCACAAGGGAGCCGAGGCACAGACGAAGACATCCGAGATGCTCCGTCAACTGCCGATACTGTCTTCCAATTAGGGTTACCAACCGTCCAGCTTTTGCCGGACATGTCCTGCTTTTCATTCATTTTGGTTATGTCCGGCCGGCATTTCTAATTTATGGAAAATGTCCGGCATTTTTTCTTACAAGATTGCTCATTTAGGTTTTAGGCTGAAGACTGCATTTAGCCTACATCAACTCCTTGTGATTAGAGCGCTACTTCCGAGGGTGGAAATAAGTAATCAGAAAGAAAAATAATCAGTTAAAGGAATGTTATTTGTGAAGTTCAATTTCAAAGATAGGACTATGCCGTGTGAACAATTTTATAAATATGTGCTTCAAGAAAATAATTTGCGTCTTCTTTCAAAAGTAGGTTCTGTTGAAAAATACAGCTTCAAGGAAAAGAACTGCAGCAAGGACTGATAATTAAGTAAGGTAACTTATTTCCAGTGGGTTTTTTTTTCAGAGGGAACGCGTACCCCTTAAACATTTGAAAACTGTTTAAGAAAGCATATTGGTACATTTGTATCTTGTCCGGCAAATATAACTTCCGACTTGAAAGTTCATCGATCAGCTGGCGTCAACGTGTTGTTCACAACAGCTGGAGGAGATTTCGATTAATCCTCGATTTAAATCGATCTATCGAATCAGTTTCTTTTGGTCAGCACTCCATTCCATTTTATAAGCACGCAGGCTAGTCTTTGAGGCTGCGTAGGTTGTTATTTTGTGCGTGTGGTTAGTTTTGAAGGATGAAGAACATAACAAACTATTTAACATCCACCCAGGCATCGAAAAAGCTGAAAGTTAATGATTCGAACACAAACAATAACCGGAGTTTGCAAATTGCCGAAAATTGCAAGATCGTGATCTTTTGTCGACTACAACTGAGAGCATCCCCTAAATATTTTTACAAAAAAAGCACTGTTTATTTCGTTTAGTGAAAATGAATATGCTAAGGTGTATGTGGGAGTGAAGATTCAAGGAGAAATAATTTCAACTCTGAGATTTGCTGATGACATAGTCATCTTGGCCGACAAGCCTGAGGATTTGAATGAGTTTTTGAATGGTATGGACTCCGTCTTACAGAAAGAATTCATGATGAAAATTAATAAATGTAAAACAAAAATACTGGAATGCAGCCGAAATAAATCAGAAACCTCTATGGAGATCAAATTGACAGGTGAAAAGCTGAAGGAAGTAGAAGACTTCTGTTACTTAGGAAGCAGAATAACCAGTGATGGACGAAGCAAAGAGGATATAAAAAGTAGGTTGGCTCAGGCAAAGAAAGCTTTTCTACAAAAAAGGAATCTGCTGACATCTAATATAGATTTAGGTATTAGGAAGTCATTTTTGAAAGCCTTTGTCTGGAGCGTGGCGCTCTATGGAAGTGAAACTTGGACTATTGGTGCAGCAGAAAAGAGGAGAATAGAAGCATTTGAAATGTGGTGTTACAGGAGAATGATGAAGATCAGATGGGTAGATAGGGTTACAAACATAGAGGTATTAAGACGAGTGGGAGAGGAGAGATGTTTCTGGCGACTGCTAATGAAGAGAAGAGATAGGTTGGTAGGACACATACTAAGACACCCAGGAATAGCAAGCTTAGTTATGGAAGGAAGGGTCGAGGACAAGAACTGTAGGGGTAGACCAAGGTTAGAATATGTTAAACAGATTGCCTCATATGTAGGGTGTGGTAGTTATGTAGAGATGAAACGATTAGCTCAGGACAGGGAGGCATGGAGAGCTGCATCAAACCAGTCAAAAGACTGAAGACTCAAACAACAACAAGGTGTATGTTTCACAAAACTCAAGCTCCTAACCCAGAGGAAGTTAGAAGGTGTGGTTTGTACCAAAATCTTTCAAATCGTCTCATTAGTACAGGAAAAATCTTGCATTTCTTGAAAAGTCAATGGAAATATATATTTGTTTATAAAGTGCTTTTAAACAAATAAGCAAGACGATAGCCCCTGAAAGAAGTGTGTCGCGTAAAGCCCGCTTAGCACTAGAGCCAGGCGGGTAGTCTGTACACATGGGGCGAACACTACCCATGATTATGCGATAGTTCTTGCACGGCCCGCTAGTATGAATAATTTTGTTATCGAATGAACTTGTCTTGCTTTTTGCTGAACAATGTCCTGTGTGTGGAAATGTTCAGTTGGTACCCTACTTGCACTGTAATTTGAGCGTACTTGTGACACTCGCGGTTATTTCTCGCCCTCGTATATATAACTTACGTTCTTTTGTTCTCGTGAAGGTTTTCATGTAGACTAACCTATAATTCATTTAATCCGATGACAATGTGATGTTCTCTGAACTGCGGCATTCGTGATGAATGAGGTACATTCGTTTTACGGCGCAATTGATTACAGTATTCTCTGATATCAAGCAGTCTTTTGCCCCCCGCCCTTAATGAAAATAGTGCAACACCCAGAACAATTATCCGCAAGCCGCTACTGGCTGCAGATATCACACAATATAAAGAAATATTAAGCTCTGTTGAAATGCATTGTTATTCTATAGAAGACCATAATTTACGAACTAAAAATCAGATATTAAGTTCAAAATTTAAATGCACACACCTATTCCAACCCTAAATATGTCGGCTTCCCGCATGCCAATGGTTGCCATTGCAGCACACGACATGCAGCCAGTGGAAGAAGGAATGTGCTGAGTGAGTGAAGCAAGTTGTCACTAACTTAATTTTTTTTTGGAATGTGCAATAGGGGAGGAGGGGGCAGGATGGAAAGTGCGGGCAAGATGGAAATGAATTATTTCCTTTTTCGTAGTAAAGATGGCGCCTTTGTCTTTGTAAGAGGGCAAGATTACAATTCTGAGGAAGAATGGGTACAAGAAGAACTTTTAGTGGCAACATTGGCATCACAGGAACAGCTGATTTTGGTGCCTTCTGAACTGTTTGCATTCAGTTTCACGACAGCTGTGCTCACAGCAACACCTCAAAAGCTTGCGGCTTGCGTGTGTGTGTGTGATCCGTTGGAGTGTACTTTTAGTTTTGTGTTTCGTTCGTGATTGGTGTTGGTGTTTTGTGCCATTGTATTATAGGGCTGTTAATAAGTTGTATATACTAGTTGCGTGTGGTCGCGATGGCGACTCAGAGCGATGGGACGTTAATGGGCCAACCCCCCAGACAATACAGGGAATATTATCGTGGATGGTATTATCCCTATGGAGGGTACGTCAATCGTTCATGAGCAACCGATTATTTCAACCCAGGAGACAACGAAACCGATGATGGGATCCTCAACTGACCCAGTACGAACCCCGGCCACGGACTATCGTTATCCTAGCCATCATACTGGACCATATATTGTTTTTGTTCAGGGGGAAGGGGATTGGAAATTTACATCCGATGGCCTTGGGTCGGCTTTTCTATGAAAGAAAAATCCCGGGCATACGAGAAATTCAGAAAAAGGGACGAAATAGAGTACAAATACAATTCACAAATTATCGCGATGCAAATGCTTTTTTGGAAAATACGATACTACGGGAGAGGAATTTGACAGCTTTTATCCCCTCCTCGAATGTCCAACGGGTTGGACTTGTTCGAGGGGTTGACACGTCTCTTACGAATGAGGAACTAATCAAGTATGTAGAGGCTCCCGTCCCCATTTTACGGGTACAGCGCTTCTTTCGAAACAGAACTGTGGATGGCCAAACGGAACGCATAGCTACGGGGACTGTGAAAATCTTTTTTGAGACTCAGAACTTACCGCCTTATGTCAGCATTTTTAATGTTATGCTAGAAGTTAATTTGTATATTTTCTCGCCTCTACGATGCACCAAGTGTCAACGTTACGGACATGTGCAGTTGCATTGCCGGGCTCGAGCCCCTCGCTGTGGCAATTGTGCCGCTGAACACCTCACCTCGGGATGTAAGGAAGTTTTATCTAAATGTGCCAATTGTGCAGAGAATCACCCGGCAGGTGCCATTCGTTGCGAAATACATCAACAGCAAATTGAAATTAAAAGACGGATGAGTGTGGAAAATAAATCGTATAATGAGATTATGAAAAGTCAAATGGGGCCCACAATTAAACCATTAACTTTACCACAACAATTTCCGCCCTTAAGGCCAGCTCCAAGTGTCAGGCAGAATGAGCCGGCCCGAAAGCGCAAGTTTACGGAAATCGTTCATGCGGCCCCCAAAGTGGTTCAACCTTTGGGATATGATAGGAGTGCTTATTGCCAGCTTTTTAACCAACCGAGATTGGAAAAGACCCCACCGGTCTTCTCAGCCAAGCCGTCGGAGACAAGTAATCTACACAGTTCCGGGCCTGGTTCAGGGTCGCCTGGATCGGAGCCAACAAAAACTATTTTGGCAGAATTTACTAAACTTATGGAGTTGTTAGGGCATAATGCGCAATGGGCGCATTGTGTTAAAAATTTGTTAGATAGGGTATTACCTTTGTTACCCCCGTTGGAAAAATCAACACAGCATGACAACCAGACCCTGGGTCACTAGTTTCACTGATTTTCTCTTTCTGTTTTTGAAGAGACGTGTGGATCCTCCAATGGAATTGCAGGAGTATAGTCAACAAGAGGCATGAATTACTTCAATTAATTGATGACTTCCATCCGGATGTTATTTTTTACAAGAAACTTGGCTATCGCCCCAATATCGTTTTACGATCCCACTGTATGATATTGTGAGAGAAGATGGTCCTGGTTATGGCGGTATAAGCACCCTTATTCGAAATTATATCCCTTTTTCAGTGATCCCAATTTCTTATCTTCTACCACGTAGTTTTCATCAGTGTTTTCAGATCGGCAATACTATTTTTAGTAATTTATATTGCCCTCCCCAAGTTCAGGGATCGCAACGTCAATGGTCGATGTATTTCAAATATATTGCACAATTTTCTTAACATATAGTTCTCGGAGATTTTAATGCCCATCATGGACTCTGGGGCAGTGAGCGTGTCAATCCTAAAGGTCGCCATATTGTGCATGTACTTCAAACTTATGCCTTGAATATTCTTAATGATGGGTCGCCTACGCGCATAACACCACCGGGACGTCCAAAGAGTGCGGTAGATTTGACTATTACAACAGAGGATATTGCCCATCAATTGGAATGGCGAACACTTGGGGACACTCATCAGAGCGATCATTTTCCAATTCTTATATATTATGCGAAACCGGGTGAGAAGCTTGAGCGTCCATGTCTTTTTACCATCAAAAGGAATTTACGGCATTTCGACTATGACTTTTTTCAACACTTTATAAATGATGGATTGGGGACTTCGTGAACATCGCCGTATCAACGGTATTATTCTTTATTACAACTGATACAACGATTTCTTGATTGTTATCACCCCCAGCGCGCGATAGCATCGTATTCGTCACAGCATCCGGGTACGGTCCATTGGTGGGACGCAGAGTGTGCTTTGCTTGTTCGTCGGAGAAAGGCATGTTTAAAAAGATATCGCGTACATGGGACGGTTGATAATTATCTACGTTACAAAAGTCTCACTGCTCAGCTTCAGAAGACATTTAATGAAAAACGACGGTTGGCGTGGCAAACTCATATTAGTACATTCAATTCTCATACTTCTTTGAGCACCTTATGGTCTTTGATAAAACAATTATCGAATACTCGTCCTACTCGTCCTAGTACGGGACTCACGCAGACAGGTTTTCAAATGTTTTATCATTCTCTAACGCCAGATTCAGTTTCCGGACACGCATTTGTACCACCTTATTTGACTTCGGATAAATTTCAGGTTTTACAACAACCAATCACGCGCCATGATATCTCGACTGCGTTGCGTCACACTAAATCTACGAGTCCGGGTATGGATTACATTACTTATGGGATGATTGCTCATTTCCCGGACCCAGCACTGACGGTCTTGATTGCGCTTTACAATACGGTACTGACAAATGGTACGTATCCTGTGGAATGGAATAATTTTGAAATTCTGCCGATATTAAAACCCATGAAAGATGCCAGAGACCCCCTAAGCTATCGCGGCATCAATCTTGGTTCGTGTCTCAGAAAATTATTTCAAAATTTTTTATTACGTAGATTGCAATGGTGTTTGGAGTACTATAATTTATTTTCGAGGTCACAATTTGCATTCCGTAAACGGTTAGGTACAATCATGGGCGCCCATACGGGGGGGGCAGGGGGGCCATGCCCCCCCCCCCTTGATCCTTGAAAAATAAAACGATATGAAAATCAGACTAAGAACAAACGCTATTTTTTTTTCAAAAGAGCTTACAGTATTCTAATTAATTTGTAGTAAACATAAATTCTTCAGATATTTAACATTCCGACAGGCCAAACATTAAATACTGTATAGTGCCAGTGGGCGCATTAAGCCTGTCTGGCACACCTCAGAAATCTGAATTTTTAAAACTTACAATATTTGCTGAAGAATACTTTTGCTTCTATTAGTGAATACACTCATTCATTCTCTACATAGTCTATTACGTAATGGTGCTCGATCAGGCGCAATCTGCCTCGCATATCACTTTTGCAACAACAGCAAATGTGTAGAAGGGTCATTGACAAACTGGCCGATATGGAGTTGAATGTCATGTGGAAAGACGTAACTACTGAAAGGTAGTCGACGAATATCAGATAAGAATTAACTCCTGCACCCGTCAGATCAGTAGCACCTACCGGAAGGTAAAAATCATCCTACATATTATGTCAGTTATGCAATAGTGCTGGTGTGCTTTCGCTTTAAATTAGACACTTGAGTAATATTACAAAGGAATGTTGTAATTCATGTGCGCGTAGCCTACATTCCATTCGTGTGTATTGTGTTCACTATGAACGGCCGCCTAGACTGTGTCAGTGTGCTTACAGTATTATTTATTAATTTTGTGTGCATCTTCTTAGAATGGATTTGTATTTCATTTAAAGGTAAGTAATGCAATCTTTTCTTATTATATATAATCCAAAAAGGAGGTACTCACTCGTTAATCATCGTATCTTTGTAACCACAAGGGCTATGAAAATGAAATTTTGCATGTTGATTACTCCCAGAGGCGTCAAGAACCCTAAATATGGGCCTGACTGTATTATACTCTCGCCATATTACGCCGGCTCGCCTTTCCGCGTTTGTTATATTCGTATCGCGAAATGCTGTACATTTTTATTTTAAAGGTGTGCAATAGTACTGTGGCTCATTTCATGACCACAAAGCGATTATTGCTACGAATAAACAGCAATCTAACATTGCAGTTGTAGATTCTTAACCTGCAGTGTTACATTTTCTACAATCGAAGCAATTTATAATACAGTAGTTAAATTATCCTGCAATGTTTGTGCCATAATGAAAGTGACTAAGATTCGCACTCTTAATCGAATATAGACAAAATGGTGAATTCAATAGTGATAGACTTCGTAATGTTGTGTATGATTTCAATGGAACCGCTTGCCACGGTGGGTGAGTGGTTATAGTGTCGGACTACCAACCCCAAGATTGCAGGTTCGCCCCTGGCCATGGTAAGTGATTTTTGAAGGCGACAAAAATACGATACTCATGTCATACGTTGTTGGCATGTTAAAGAACCCATTTGAATTCAGTAGGCCGTGTTCAATGGCAAAATTAATCTCGGGTTTTTCCGCCAAAACAAAGTTCCTCCATTCTCTACTTGAAAGCGCTGTAGTGTCAAGGAGTTTAGATATCTAACCTCCTTGACTTTCATAGCTTTCAAAGGAACGACGAAATTCGACATGCAAGCTACCCTCTGGGTGTCAATTAAAAAAGCTTGCACCAGGAACCCGAGGCCATACGATATTATTATTATTATTATTATTATTATTATTATTATTATTATTATTATTATTATTATTATTATTATTATTATTATCAATGGAACCCTCTTGCAAAGCAGGCAATTTTGGATGCGTAACATATGAGACATAAATAGGCCTACATAAATTTTAAAAACACTGAATAAAGATTAAGCTCGACTTGATGCTTAATCGTAACAACCAGCAATTTGAAATGGGTGCGGTACTTCAACAAATTCAAAAAGATATCTGATCATCAGTAAACATAAAGATCATAACTTTCATATCTAGGCCTAATATGTGCCTTAATTAGCCTGACAATTCTGGGAAATAGTGTTAAAAAAACTTATAAATGAAGGGTGTAAAAATGTACGTTCCAAGTTAAACGGCTGCGTGAGTAGCGCTTTTCTTTTCCAGGCTACTATCAAAAATCTGGAAGACATGAACACCATAGATCTGCTATTTTGCCAAAATGGCACCAATTCGACGTAAATCCATACGTGGCATGCATTGTAAGAAAGGACAGAATGTAGTAATTTGATCTTTAAGCCCATCTGTGTAGTTGAGTACCTCAATTTAAGCTGCACGATGACGACTGGTTACGGTACCTAAATATTCGAAATTTGATTGCCGACGCTGACAGCAGCCATCCCTAGGCCTACGATATTTTCAACACTACCTTCAGGGAAATACCACGTATGTATCATGTTTCATGTTCCGGGGCACTCATCTCAAAACTACGGTATCGGTACTCTGAAATAACATAACTTATACACACTCGCCTAATGACACGTTATTACATAAACCGGAATTTCACTCAGAGTCAAGTACAAGGGGTGAGGTTTAAACTTGTTTACAAATAATGCAACAACATTTACAACAATGCCAGTTATTGAATATAAAAGGTTAATTTTCCCCTCTTTAAGGGTAGCCTTAACACACATACATTTAAAAAACTCAAAAAGTATTTGTATTAGATTGGTTAGACAGTACCGGTATATTATTTACGTCACAGGTACAATAATACGGCGAAATATATCACTTGTTAATTTTATAAAACTCTACGGAATTATACAATATCTGTTAGTTTTATTTCATCGTCTATTATTTTCATAAACAGAGAAAAACTTGAGCATAAGGCTCAATTACACATTGAAAGAAGTGGTTTGTTTACATTCGTATCACCTTTCCTTTTGTTTCAGTCGAGAATGCGAATAATGGTAGTAAGAAGTACGTGATATAGTGGTTCTTATCCATTTTACTTAGTGGTTAGTAATAATCAGGCCGGTAGGAAGACCAAGGAAGAGATGGCTAGACCAGGTGAAGGAGGACATAGGAACAAGGGGAGTTAGCTGGGATAGAATCCTGAAAGAAGAATGGTACATGGACAGACGCAAGTGGAGGGCGCTCGTAAACTACACCCGGGCAACTGGAGTAGAAGACAGATGATGAATAATCAGGCGAAATATTTTTATTGACAAAACTAATTTTTACTAAAACCATAGGCTCGAGTTTATCAGTTCGTAGGCTACAAGTGTTTCATGATTCTAATAAGAGCAATGTGAAGTGTTTCAGATTGGTTGTTTAGAATAGGAAAGACGTGACGATCTGCTGTAATGGCCAGTACAAACTAGATACCGTAGCCTACCGTATTTGGAAACAGTGCTATTTAAATAATTGGGCTGATTCAGATGTTGGGTTATTTCCACAGTCTAACTTAGTGATTTGGAATCATGTGGAAATATGTCCAGTTATTTAGAAAGTTGGCGAACTGGACTAACAATACCATTTTAATGAACTACGGTACTTGATTTTTATTTTTGTCGATACCACTAGTTTTTTCCTGTTTTTAAGAACTGAACATTACGACGTTGAATCACGAAGAAAAGCGAACGTTAACGGACAAAACTCAAAGAAAACATTCCTTCCATACTTGCCACAAAGTAGCCAATGGTTTCAGAGCAGTAAAATAATGAATTTCACGAAGTAAGTAAGAAATGAAACCTTCTCTTTGCGCGTGTGTGTGTGTGAGAGAGAGAGAGGGAGGGGGGGGGGGGTGAGGGGGACAGGTAGGTAATGAAACGAAAATATTTACATGCCCCCCCCCCCCCTGGAAACAATCCTATGGGCGCCCATGGGTACAATCGACGCGCTTTCGATTTTTTTGACGGATATCTTATTAGCGAAAGCTCGCAAACAACACACGGTTGCCGTATGTGTGGATATTCAGGGGGCCTATGATGCGGTGGATCCAGTCATATTACAACATCGTCTAGGGGAGCTGCTTTTCCCATTACCTTTCATATGTTTAATACGGATTTTTTTACACCATCGTCGACTATTTTTACACACCCCCACTGGTGTACTTGATAACCGCCAGACTTCTCGTGGATTGCCTTAAGGTGATATTTTAAGCGGTATTCTTTTTTCAATTTATACTCAGACATTAGAATCGGTCATCCTTCCTTATGCACGAATCATTCAATACGCAGATGATTTTCTTATTTATTGTTCGCGTGATACTATTCAGCTCTGTCGTCAGGATATATATGATGCATTGACTGCTGCTCATACATGGTTCCATAATCACGGATTTGATACGTCGGCGAGGAAAAATTCTGCCATAATTATTACTCATCAAAGGCAGGTTGATCGCTCTCCAATTTTATTTAGACAGGGAGCCATAGATGTGGTTCGTAGTATCAAATATTTGGGATTTCATATTGATGACCAATTACTGTGGTCGCGACAGGTCCAAACACTCACTGTTCGAATTGAAAAAAGACTACACGTTCTCCGAGCGCTAGCACGCCGGAGTTGGGGGGGCGGATCCTCATTTATTACTTACGGTATATAAGAATATTATTCGTGCCCAGATGGATTATGGTTGCTTTTTCTACGACATGATGGCGAGTAGTAGGTTGGTGACTTTTGACAGGTTGCAGTATCGGGCTTTACGTATTATTTTGGGGGCGCTTTCGTCCAGTCCCACCTGTGCATTATTAGTTGAATCTGGGGAATTACCTTTACACTTACGACGAAAATGTTTAGCCAGTAAGTACCTGGCTTCTAAAATGTCATTGTCGGCGTCACCGATTCTCAATAAAGTACAGTTGCTTGTGAAGTATTATCAAATAGCTTATGCGCGAAATCGATTTGCACGTCCGCATAAGCCGGCTTTGGTATTGGCATATGAAATCTTGCAAGCTTTTCGGTCAGATATACTACAGACGCTCAAACCTTTACCATACACGGTTTCATATGGGGTTCTACAATCCCAGCCAAATATATTGCACACTTCCTTACCGGCGCTATTCCGGATGTATCAGCGTTGTTCGCAAGTAATTTCACGATGCTTTCGGGATATTGTCAATTACTATTCCCATTATAATTTTTTATACAGATGGTTCAAGAATGTTGTCACCAGATGGAGTGGGGGCGACTTTTTATGCTCCGGATCGACAGATTATACGAACATATAGTTTGCCAAAATATCTAACGATTTTTACAGCTGAAGTATTTACCATTCGTCAAACTTGTCAGTATATACGTACACACAGAGTTTCCCCTGCAATTATTTGCACGGATTCAATGAGTGTCATCCAGGTTTTATCGAATCCGAGTAACTCTGACAATTGGTATGTGTACCAAGTTGCGCAAATGTTGTATGATTTTCAGACCATGGCTCAGGAGGTTATGTTCACTTGGATCCCGGGGCATTCGGGTATCCAAGGAAACGAGGATGTTGACCGCATGGCAAAGTGGGCAGCACAGGGATATGGGGTCGTTAATAATATCGCTGTACCTTTTACGGACTTCCTGCCTGTTATCTATTCCCAGCTTCTCGATGAATGGCAAACTGAATGGTCTAATATCGCGCCCTTTAAGGCTCGTAATTATTTTCTGGCACAACCCACTATCAGAACAACACCATGGCTTCGGGTAGGCAAATATACGGGACGCCACATTATTACTATAATACGTTTACGTTTTCAGCATGCTCTGACACCGGTGTATATGGCACGAATGAACCTTCGCGAGAATGCTAGGTGTGTGTGTGTGGTAGAATGAGGGGTACACTTAGCCATCTGATGTTTCAGTGTGACGTTTTCAATGAACCGAGGATAGTGATGCTCAGAAAGTTAAGATCGTTAGGTTATACATTGCCCTTAAATATGTCCACTATGTTGCATAATCCTGTAATTCCATTGGTCGAGGCCATAATGGAGTATTTGGACCATCTCCCTTTTCCGTTATAATTTATGGTCCCCTCTTTCGTTTGCTGTATTTTTCTACGTTTTACGATTTGACACGAAGTATGTGTGTACTGATTTTTCCTTAACCCTTCCAAGAGTATAGTGCATACCTTTGTGCTACGGACCATTTGGATAGTTTTTATAGGCGAATGGTTAGGTTAGTAAATTTCTGTCTGTGTTTACAAACCACTGCCGGCTGGATCTCAACACTCCTGGTTGCTTTAAACTGCCTGCCCATTCGACACTCACAGGCGTACAAGATATATGCATTAATTCACCGCTAGGTGCAGCACCAAGGCACTGAGATTGCCGCGGCTTTTTAAAGGGGAAGATACCTGAAACGAAGTTTTGTTATGTTTGGAGGCTTAATATCGAGATTGACGGAGTGAAAACATTACACTAAGTTAGTTCCTTTGTTATTCTAACATCTAAAAGTATTCAGACACATACTTACGGGCAAATTTTCAATATAAAGGAAAGCAAAAATACATGTGGTGGAGCGATTGTTTTTAAGGGGCGAAATGTCTAGCTCATTTTCCCGTAATTATGCAGACGATTATAAAAATATAACTACTTCTATCTGACTTAAATCTAACTTACATACTTGGCGAGATGAAAAGAAAAGAATAAGGACAATAAAAGACAGGGAAAAGAAATGACACCGGCCCCCGAAAAATGGGATGATGATTTATTTAGGGGCTTTGCGACATTATGGTCATGTAGCCCCATGTACTTGGGTGTGAGGTGAATTTGTCTGATAACCTGTCTTATTGGGATGGCTGTATTATACATTTTTACAGATTTTTTGGACAGATTGTTTATTTTTTTACTTATTTATTTGCTTATTTATTTATTTACGTATTTATTTACTTATTTTTTATTTACTTCTTTATTTACTTACGTATTTATCTACTTAATTATTTATTAACTTATTTATTTTCTTATCTATTTATTTGCTTATTTATTTGCTTATTTATTTACTTATTTGTTTTCTTACTTATTTGTTTATTTACTTACATATTTATGTATTTAATTATGTATTTTCTTATTTATTTGTTTGCTTATTTATTTACTTATTCACGTATATATTTATTTACTCATTTACTTACATATGTATTTATTTAATTATTTATTTACTTATTTTTTATTTACGTCTTTATTTACTTACGTATTTATCTATTTAATTATTTATTAACTTATTTATTTTCTTATCTATTGATTTATTTATTTATTTACTTATTTGTTTATTTACTTACATATTTATTTACTTATTTACTTACACATTTATTTATTTAATTAATTATTTTCTTATTTATTTTTTAATTATTTATTTAATTATTTATTTTCTTATTTATTTGTTAACTTATTTATTTGCTTGTTTATTCACTTATTTATTTACATATTTATTTACTTATTTACTTACACATTTATTTATTTAATTATTTATTTTCTTATTTATTTGTTTGCTTATTTATTTAATTATTTTCTTATTTATTTGTTTACTTATTTATTCACTTATTTATTTACTTACATATTTCTTAAATTATTTATTCTAACTTGCCCTGTTCTGATTTACGAAAGGGCATGCAGCAGTACAGCATTATAAAACCATTCAGAATACATTTCAAACACAACTGCTCCATTAACATCAATACAAAACTTATATCTGCCACAGTGCCTAGGTGCTGATTCCTAGCGCCTTTATTTGGAAACGAGGTTGTACGCTCAAATCAATGCTGTAATCGTCGAATGGGCAGGCAGTTTAAAGCAACCAGGAGTGTTGCGATCCAGCCGGCAGTGTTACAAACATGACGTGTGACGGGTTTGTGCTACTGTCATGGAAGAAGAACACTTGTTCCATGCTACTGTGGTGAAATCCGTGAAATCTGTACAGAAGCTATTGGGAGAAGAGGCAACTGTGTCCATGAATCTTACCACAACAACAACAACAACTGTTTGCATTTCACGGTAAGTGTGTATTTGATTATAACTTGATTCGCTGCTCGGTTCCCGTAGCGAGCGGAAGTGTGTGCTGTCTCGTGCGACTCTGTGTGGTTGGAAGTTAGTGCGTTCACCCACGTGGGTAATATTCGTGAGTGATCTAGTCGTAGTTTTTTATTTTGTGTTAAATTATCCTTTTGGGTAAGTTTTTGTAACTAAAACAATCTTTCATCCCCATGTCCCTTCCCGGGGATGGGGTCAAGGACAAACCTCCGGAGTTTGCCTCTCCTGAATCGGTCAGTCAAATAGAACCAATCCTGGTAGAAACTGTTCCTATGGATACTACATTAATCTTAAATGAACGTGATCTCCTCCAGACTGTTGCTGGTTCGACAACCTCTCAGGAGGTTTCTCAGCCAATACCACCCCTTATTACCCCGAAATTGGTTCCTCAACACACATACGGTGCTCACCACTCTGGCCCATATAACGTCTTTATCGAATCAACTAACCCGAAACAAATCGGCAATGCTCACCCAATGGTTTTGGGCCGTCTGTTCTACCAACACAAGGTCCCGGACATTGTCTCCATAAAACGCAAGGGCCGGAATCGCGTTGAAATCCTATTTCGCACCCGTACTGCAGCAAATTCCATGCTTAAGCATCCTCTGCTCACGGAACGTTCCCTGCGGGCATTTATCCCATCCTCAAACGTTCATCGTGTGGGCGTCATTCGTGGCGTCGACACCACACTTACTCAAGACGAAATACTAGAATTCATTCAGTCACCTGTCCCTGTGGTTGCCGCGCAACGTATGAATAGGAAAAAATATACTGATGGAGTTCCGGAATATATTCCTACAGGCACCGTGAAAATTACCTTTGATTCGCAAACTCTCCCTACTAATGTATCCCTTTTCAGTGTTTATTTGGAGGTCCAAGCATTTATATTCTCCCCTATTCTATGTCGTCGCTGTCAGCGATATGGCCACGGTAACGATAATTGCCGTTCCCGCGAACCCCGCTGTGGCACCTGCTCCCTCAACCATAATACGGTTGAATGTACACAGATCATACGTAAGTGCGTTAATTGTGGTGAAAACCACGCAGCGGGGTCCCCTCGTTGCTCTGTACATCAACGACAACTCGAAATTAAGAAGCAGATGTGTCTGCAAAATAAATCCTACTTTGATATTACAAATGCGTCAAATGCGCCTCCTGTCTTCAACCCATTGTTGGTGCCCCAACAATTCCCCGCTTTACCCCCCTCTCAATCTCCTCCAATCGAACCCGCCCGTAAAAGAAAATTCACTCAGATGATCCCTAGCTCCCCCAAACTGACACCCCAATTAGGGTACGACCGTGCTGCGTACCTCAATATCTTACGACCGACCCCCTTTCCTTCCTCCTCACTTTCTACTTCTACCACCCCTCCCTTTTTTCTCAGCCTCAACCATCAACCTCCCACGACACCTCGGTGCGTGGTCCTTCCTCCGACACCACACCTGGTTTTCCCAGTGTGCATAACCCTTCTGCGGAAATTACCCACGATTTCGCCCAATTGTTGGAGTTACTAGGCTCCAATACTCAATGGGTTTATTTGCTACAACGATTGCGTGACAAGGCACTACCCTTAGTTAACCTTCCTTCTGCTGACCCGCCTTGTTAAATGCGGTTATTACAATGGAATTGTCGGAGTGTAAATAACAAACGACACGAGGTACTATCTCTTTTAAATTCTTTCCAACCTGATTTATTTTTACTTCAAGAAACGTGGTTAAAACCACATTTTAAATTCAGCATTCCAGGATATAATACCGAACGATCAGATGGCGATGGTTTCGGGGGCATTCTTATCCTTATCCGCGATACCATTCCCTACACCCGTCTTCTCTTATTTAATACCCTTCCCTCTACCTTTCTTATTGCTATTCGTATCGATGCTCTTACTATACTCAATTCCTACTACCCTCCTAGCGTACATGGCAATCGATTCCAATGGCAAACCTTCTTTCAACAGTTTTCTCATCTTACCCACTTCCTTCTAGGGGGTGATTTTAACGCCCATCACCTCTCTTGGGGCAGTGAAACAATTAATGACAAAGGCCGCCACGTTCTTTATGCCACCACTCTGTGTCATTTTTCTATTTTAAATGATGGCTCCCCGACTAGAATTTCCATCCCCAATCGTAATAAAAGTGCTGTCGATCTTTCGATTGTCACAGCTGACTTACGTCCGTCCTCTACTTGGTATACTCTATCTGATACTCACATGAGCGATCATTTTCCCATATTAATCGACGTTCTCCCCCCTCTCAGTCCCGCGTACTTAGTAATTTTGATGCTGCATTTTTTCAAACCTGGCTCACTGATCATCCTTTGGATACTCATTCTTCTCCTTCCGTTGATTACCAACGGTTGATTCATCTTATCACCACATATCTCGATACATACCACCCTATCACGACGCACTTTTCAAACAGTGGACCACGTCACTATCAAATTAAATGGTGGGATAATGAATGTACAGCCTGGGTGAAACGCCGGAAATGCTGTTTGAGAGACCTTCGTCGCCACAATACTTATGAAGCGTACGTCAAATATAAAAAATTAATAGCCAAGATCCAACGTGGATTCAATTTAAAACGTCGCACAGCCTGGAAAACCTTCACAGAAACCCTCTCCCGCCAAAGTTCCTCCTCATTCATTTGGCAGTCAATTAATTCTATTAACCGCACTCGATCTCGACAAGCCCACCCTCCTACTTCCCCCTCAGTTTACCTTCAGTTCCTATCAACGCTCACTCCCGATTTTGTTCCACCTGATATTTCAATTCTTATCGCCCCTGTCCACCCTCATTTTCAGACCGTCATTTCACCATTCCAACTTTCTGAGATTGACCGCGCCCTTCTTCCCAAAAAATCCTCCTCCCCTGGTCCCGATGCCATTACGTATCAGATGCTCCGCTTGTTGACTCCCCCTGCTCAAAGGGTGTTACTTGCATTCTTCAATTCTATTTTAAGTGGCTTTCCCATACCTACGTCCTGGAATTTCTTCCACTTAATCCCCATCCTTAAACCAGGGAAAATTCCTTCTGATCCGTTGAGTTACAGAGGAATAGTTTTAGGTTCTTGTCTTCGAAAATTATTCCAAAAACTCTTACTAAATCGTTTAACATGGTGTATGGAATATTATTTCCAACTTCCTAAATATCAGTTTGCTTTTCGGCGGGGAAAAAGTACGACGGATGCTCTTAACCTCTTTATAACTGACCTCGTTCTCGCTCGCAGTCGTAAACAATCGACGATCGCAGTGTTTTTAGACATCCAAGGTGCTTATGACAATGTTCATCTCCCACAACTCTTCTCTAAATTATCTTCTTTCCACTTCCCCAGATGTATTCGTTCCATTCTGCTCCAATTACTCACGAACCGTCAAATCATGTTGAAATACCACGACCCGACCTCTTCGATTCGATATACTTCTCACGGCTTACCCCAGGGTGATATCATGAGCGGGTTTCTATACCTTCTCTACACCGCCGATCTTGAACGTTTAATTTCTCCTCATGCTCGACTTATTCAATTTGCTGATGACATTCTGCTCTATAAAACCGCGAACACGGTAGACGAATGTATTCTATCTATTCAAGATGCCTTATTACTCCTGCATAACTGGTTTTCCGAACATGGCTTTCAAACCTCTTCACGGAAAAATGCCGCTATGCTTTTTACCTCTACTCGCCACCCTCCCCCTCCACACGTATATATTGGCCCTCATACCATACCTTTTCGCACTTCCTTTAAATATCTAGGGCTTCACATTGATACTAAATTAAACTGGAATGCCCACTTCTCCGCCTTACAAACACTGCTTCATCCGAGAATCAACATCCTTCGCTCGCTTACTCGCCGTCATTGGGGCGCTGACCCTTCTGTCCTTCTCCGTGTTTATCAAAATATCATTCGCTCTGTCTTAGAATATGGGTGCCATTTCTTCGACTTAGCCCCTCCTCGATCGTTGCAAAAACTAGATACGCTACAATTCCAAGCTCTACGCATAATTACAGGAGCTTTATCTTCCTCCCCCACCAACGCCTTATTTGTCGAGACAGGCGAATACCCACTCCATGTACGTCGAACGTTTCTCTCTAGCAAATATCTTTTAAAAAATCTATCCTTATATAACCATCCTTTACTTCCCAAACTTCAACTCATGAGTGAATACCGCCTCCAAAACCGGTTTTACTCTGCCCGTTCCCCTTCGTTGCTCCTCGCTTATCAATTTCTTCTTCCCTTTAAGCCGAATATCTTACAAACACGCACTCATTTGTCACACAGCGGCAATTATCCCGTTCAATTTTTCTCCCCCTCCGTCTTTCTGAACGTTTTTCAATCCTTACCACCTCCAGTTAGAAACCTCCCTCACCTCTGCCACCAACAGCTTCAGGCTTTCCTTCATCACTTTCCTAGTCACATCCCCTTTTATACTGACGGTTCCAAACGATCTCAAGCCCCCTTTACAGGCGCATCAGTCTACGCCCCTGCTCTTGATCAAACTTTAACATTCTCCTTACCGTGCGATATTTCGATTTTCACCGCAGAAGCCTTTGCTGTTCGGCATGCCTTACAAGTTATTAAACAATTATCCATCAAACAAGCTATAATATTATCTGACGCTCACAGTGTCTTGTCCGCTCTCCTTTCTCCCTATTCATCACAAAACTGGTATATTCATTCCGATCAAAGATTATCTTACGAATTATCCCACACCAATTTTGACATCCTTTTTGTATGGATTCCTGGCCACGCTTCGATCTCTGGTAATGAAACAGCTGATACACACGCCAAATCCGCGACCCTTGGCCACGGCACGTGCTATAATATTTCTGTCCCGTCGAGCGACTTGCTTTTAAAATCCAAACAACACTTCCAACAATCATGGCAAACCATTTGGGATAGAACCTCTCGGTTCAAGGGTACCTTTTATTACAGACTTCAGCCCCATATCCCGATCACACCTTGGTTTTCCTCCTGTACTTACACACGTCGTCATATAACTACCATAATCCGTCTCCGATTTAATCACTCCCTTACCCCGGATAGGTTGTTCAAATTCAAACTTCGCGCCACCGACCGGTGTGACTGTGGACAATCTATCGGTACCATCCAACATCTTTTATTCCAATGTACTCTATTCGAACGCCCTCGTATAAACTTCATTCGTGAATTGCTCCAACTTGGATTTGTACAGCCCTTGAATATTACATGTTTGCTACACACTCCGACAATTCCTATTGTTCGTGCGATCGTCTCTTTTTTAGACGCCTGCCACCTTCAATTATAACGTTGTAAATACAGGATTCCTTTATCTGTTGACCCGGTGTTACCCAGTTTTGTAGTATATAGTCGCCTTGGTGGGTCACTAGGCGTGAAGATTTTGCACCTTGTGTTGTATTCCTTCCTTTTCATCTATCCCTTTCTTAAATTTTTACATTAGTCTACAACTGTTCTGTATCATAAGTGAGTTTATTCTACTTCCAACCACATCGCGCGGTTCTCGCCCTCAATAAGTATTAATCCCCTCAACTGGTGACTGGGTGAAGAGCTTTCTCAGGCCCAAAAAATCTCCTGAAAGAAAGAAAAAAAAAGATTATAACTAAACCAAATTTGAACATACTGGTTTTCGAGACTTTTCAAAACGTATAAATAGCCTTCAACTTTCCTTGTATTAAAATTTCTCAGACATTACACTGACGAAGAAGAGAGATAACTGTACTTTTCAGCAGCATGTTGGTATTTTAGGTTATGAGGGCAGCATGGAAAGCATCGATGAGGGCAACATGGAAAGCTTTCCATCTTACAACTCATGATTATGAGTGGCAATAAGCCAAGTTTTTGTTACTTGTAGCTTTTAAAACAAACGAAAATAACCTAGGATACGCATGCTATTTCTATAATACAAAATGATCAGTTCACAGTTGCATGTTTAATTTTTATTTTGTTTTAGATGGTGCATAACTATAAGAAGAAAAGTAACCGTGGTGATTGGACAGAAGAGAACATGCAGCGAGGTATGGATGAGGCCAAGCGAACAAGCATTGAAGAAGCATCTAGGCGATATAGTTTTCCACTTGGCACCTTACACCGGCATCAACAGAGACAAGAAAAACCATCAATGAAACCAGGGGCGGCTCCAGGATTATATTTTTGGGTAGGCAGTTTGTGGTTACCGGGGGGCCTCACCCTGAAATTTTAAAAAAAATTGGATGCAAATTGGTGATTTTTAAGGCTTTTTGATGGTACATTTTACTCTTGCTTTTATTGGGCTATACATGTGGTATAGCCAAATAAAAGTAGTTTCGGTGTCTCAAATAAGGTTTTAGAGCACGCAGAGCCTAGATGTTTTTAGTCATGGAATTAAGCTTAAAATATTTCGTCACTTGCTTAGAATTTAGACCTTTAATTGTTTTCCAGATTGTGATAAAATAATATATTAACTGACGTTTTTGAAATTGACTGTACACACTCTCTAATTGTCAGGAAAGAAAATTTTGACAAGACTTAGAATCACTAATCACAATTCCAGTAAGTTGCTCCGATTACAGTAAGTTGTAATCACAATTACAGTAAGTTGTTGCATAAGATATGGTCTACTTGTAATAATAGTTTATTTGCAAGAGCCTACTATGCCTATTAGCTTTTATTGATTCAAAACACAAAATGACGTATTCTAACTATCTAAGGGGGATATTATTCGAAATAATGGATTAACCTTCAAAATATAAACTCATAAACACTTTTTGAATTTCAACAAAATACACTTTATTACCTATAAATTTCACAAAGCTAATTTTAACTTTAAGTAGAAAACTCAAAATACAACTCAAACCAATCCAATAATATGCACACAAACACATCTCAAATGCACAGTTCATTTAATGGAAAACTGCAATCTTCTACCCTTCTGAGAAGCAAATTCATCAACGACGGGATGAGGATGGTTTAGAAGTTCGCAGCTTGCTTCTCTTTCGATGGATATTATTCCCAAACTGTTGAGTTTCTTCCCAGGCATTGTGGCCCGCAAATTTGATTTTATTCTTCTCATTGTAGAAAAAGTCCTTTCAGCAGACACTGTGGAGACGGGCATCGTCAATATAATGGTCATAATGTGTTGTAATTCTTCAAACGATGGGAAATCGGTCAAGTCCTTCAACACATCAATGCTACTATTGTAGTTGCCAAACATTAATTTACCTAAACCACACTGTACTTTTAGGGTAGAGGTAAAGTCACTATCCTTGCCGTGAAGTTCTGCAAAATTACACAAAACTTCAGGATTCAAAAACTCTTCTAATTTTGGATCACATGCCAAGATACAAGCCATTTGAACATCATTGTCAAAAAACCTTTTTTTCATTTCACATACTTTATTGTCAAGTACATCAAAATACACCCCTCTTAGTTTTGCCTTATGCTCACTTTCATCACTCTCTACACACTTTGACCTTCCCTTTCCAGAGGTTTCTAGAACAAAATAGTCATCAAGACTTGTTGTTGTCTTTTGTTTACGGCGGCCTCGCCCAGTGTCGGTTGAACAATAAATGTCATTGTTTTCGCAAATCTGTTTTTTTTTTCTTCAAAAAATTCTTCAAACTTTTCCTCTGATCGAAACTGGCCTAAGCTATCCATTGTTGCTTTTACGAGCTTAAGACACTTTCCTATATCCAGGGTTGGAGACTGTAGTTGCTTTGATAGGATATTTACAACTTGTAAAATACCCTCAAGACTAACTAGAATGAAGACATTCTCAAAAGATCTAAATTGCATCAGAAGACCTTTTGCCTCAGCTGCTTCTCTTGGTTTTGAACTTTCAGTGCACTTCTGCAAAGCATTTATTACAGTGCCAAACTGGTTCTTAAAGAAATTTACCCCCTTAAACTTTGCCACCCATCTAGTGTCACTATGTCGAGGCACTGTGATGACTTTCCTCCCAGTTTTAGTATCATGAGTAAATATGAACATTTCATGGCGAAGCGTAGAACACGATTGAAAAGCATATATTGCTTCCAAAAGGCCCATAGTTTCCCTAACTATTTGTACATTTTTAGCGACGTCAACCAAGACTAAATTTAACCGATGTGCATGGCAATGTACGTAAGTCATCTGTCTAATAAGGGACTGCAGCCCGTTAAACCTTCCCGACATAACGGAAGCACCGTCATATGACTGACTTACACAGTTCCTTATTTCAAGTCCAATTGATTCCAAAAACTGTTTTATTTTGCTAGCTAAAGATTCAGCGGTTAGCTCTTTCAATTGAACAAAACCCAAAAATCTTTCTTTTATCTTACATTGATGAACGTAACGACAGCAGATACTCATTTGTTCTGTGTGTCCTTCATCTCGAGCTTCATCCACTATAATGCTGTATACGTTACTAGATTTTATTTCCTCAACTATACTGCGAGTAATCAAATTCGCAGCGGTGTCTAAAATGTAATTTTGTACATCTTTAGATGTATACTTTGCGTTTCCAGGCATGGTTTTTAGATTCAAATTAAACCGGTCATTTTCTAAACACAATAAGTTTATTAATTCTTGAAAGTTCCCACGATTTACATCCGAAAACTTCTCAGCCCACTCCTTTGCTTCATCTGGTTCATTACTGTCACTGCAATTTCCGTTTTCACCCTCCCTGTGTCCTCTCAGAGCAATGTCTTGGCGTGCACAAAATATCACACTTCTCACGAGGGTCTTTAATGTATCTCTATTCTTTTCTATTGTTTGCGCCATATGCTCGTTAATTTTGATAGTAACGGCACCAGTTTTTTGTGTATCCAGCCATCCTTTGTACTTTGTTAGGCAAAGTTTGTGACAGCTAGATTTCTCGTGTTTGTCTGACATTTTACTGAAATTTTTCCAGTCATTATATCCCGAAGTAGTAAGTACTTCTCTGCCTGTGACAGAGAAGTGTCGGCAAAAGAAACAAAATACAGCGTCATTTCCTACTGAGTATTCTAACCAAGAATACTTACTATACCAGTTGGTATGGAAGGACCGCTGTTTTCCTCCTATATTCCGTCTAGGAAAATTTAGCTGCGGTTGCTTCGGCCCATCACTGGCACTTGCGCTAAGATCAAGTGGTCGTTTCGGTTGAACATTCGTAGAAGGATCGTCAGTTTTTAGTTTTTTAACTGCTTGAACTTCTTCTTCATCGGAACTTCTACTAGAAGACTCACCGTCAACACATTCTTTTGAAGGTTCATTAGGTTTCTTCAAAGTCTGCTTCAACTTCACCAAAAACTTTTCCATAGCAACACTAAAAACCACCAAACAAACAGAACTAAACCAAGTGGCGTAATGGCGTTAGCGTAACACTGAAATGAGGACTATCGTCTGCCACTGCCAGTTCGATCCGCATAAACGTAAACAAAGAAAAACTCCCGCCAAGCCTCTAGCGCTAGCGTACAGCTGACGGTCCGTACAACAGGCAGTGTCGCCACTCTACTCCACGCACAATCCCTTGCAACTACAAACTATAACAAATATTCCTAAGTAAATACACTATATTCTTTAAGGGTAGGTACAATTTATTGATTTATATCTTTAACTTTGTAGTTTACAGTATCTAACTACTGTTTACTTGTTTTATATTAAATTTGAAATAAACCAAAGTAATTATTATGTAATAGGCTATTTATAAAATTTTTACAATTAATACCCGGATTTTGTTTGTTTGTTTGGAAAATGTGGGTAGGCCCAGGCCTACCCGGCCTACCCGCTGGAGCCGCCACTGAATGAAACACCTAATGCCTGAACTAAATACTTCAACATTTGACAATAAGAACAGACGTGGGCAGCTGGTTGAGGGACAGGGAAAAATATTTCTGCCGAAGCCTCCTGTAGATAATCCTGCTCCTAAGATTGCGCTCTCTGCCAGATTTGTAATGAATCCTATGTGGATAGTGCGATTAAAGAAATATGGATGCAGTGCAACTTCTGTGAGCAATGGGCCCGTGAATATTGCACCGACTACAACAATAAAAAATCATTTTACATTTGCGACTTTTGCTGTATGAAGTAAATACAAATACTTGCTCAATTAAACTGTGAAATATTGATCTCAAATTGTTTTAAAAGTGAAGGAAACATGTAAAATGGCAAGTTTCCATTTTGCCCTCTGTATCATTCCATTTTGCCCGCAATGAGAGGGCATGATGGAAAGAATACATACTTTTGTAAATAGGCAGATTGCTCTCAAGTAGAACAAACGAATTTAACCCATAGTTGATATTTATGTAGTACTGTAATTATAAACCCTTAAAATAAACTCTTTATTTCCGAAACAGCATGTCTAACGATATTTTTCTTTCATGAAATGCTAACCTTTCCATATTGCCCCCTTCTCCCCTACGCAGTGAGCGGGAAGACCTCTGCAGTTCAAACCCAACTGCCATCTCCTGGCATACGGTACATTTCAGGAGCGTAAAACACAGTGGCTGGAGGTTGCCCCCCCCGCCAGTTTTAGGTGAAAGGCAAAATTTGTAAGTAGCCTACCCTTGAAAAAATAAAATAACCAGAAAGTATTCTCTAAACGATTTAATACTACGTTAGGCTTTAAATGGGGAAAGCCATCTTGCCTTCTTAGTCATAATTTCTTTATTCTACCGAACAAATAGTCTATTTTCCCCCCTTCTGCCGTTTCCCGCCGAGGCCCTTTGAGCTTTGTCCACTTACCATGAAGATCCGAAAAGGTACATTTTCGAACTATTATTTCTGAGCAGGGCCGTGGAGAGCGGCGACGGGCCCTGGGGCTGGAATCTCCCGCCCCCCACCCCTCTAAAACCAAATTCTGTAAAATCCTTGCAAATTTGCACAAACTGATTTTGCACATATTTTATTTGCACTAAATGTTCATCACGAAATCAATTACAGGAACATAAAGAGCCAGCAAGCAAGCAAGCAATAATAATAATAATAATAGCATGCTGATCCGCAATGCCCAAGATTGTGGGTTTAAATCCGGCCGATGTCGTCGGTTTTTAAGAGCGTTAAAATTCTTCAGTATGCCTTTATTCGGAGGGGAAGTAAAGCCGGCGGGCCCATGTCATATATTTACGGCATATAAAAGAACCTACCACTACAATTGGTAGTGTGTAGCCAAAATTTGTAAGTTATTTGGTTAGAAACGCTCTATCAAGTTCCAACGTTCCCCGCTGGGTGTCAGTGACAGTGGCGTCTGGTAGCCAAAGTTGGAACTACTTGAAATTGAACTTGTTGGGGAGCCAACGGGCTTTCAATTGAATTGTCTGAAATTCATATAAAATAATAATATATCAATGATATATTCCACTAAATCCAGGCTATATTTATTATCAGAAGCAGAACGTGAATTACTATCAATATAAATAAGTTAATGCTGGTATGTAAAATTTACAACATTATACCTGACAAGCGCATACTAATGCATTATTTTCAATTAACAAAAATTAATATCAGATTAAAGCCATCGTAAACTAGGTACCGTAATAATTTTCATTAAATTCACTATACTGTTTAGTCTCGATGAGGTAAGCATGCACAGTGTTCAGAGTTAAAGTTCTGCAGATCCTCTTTGATATCAATAATTTTAGAACTTCAGTGATACTCATAAAATCAATATGCTCGTTTGTCGTACACAAATTTGAAAAAAGTTGCATTTACCGGACCAGTAATTGCATCGCTTTCACAGTATTTAACTTTGGGAAAATACTCACATTGAAAAAAGCTGTTGTCTGTGAACTCGGAAACAGGTGGGTTAGAATTCCACCGTCGGTGATTCTTTGCTTATTTTCCATGATTCATCGTTTTAACCCGTACATTCATTTCCTCTTCAATTCTATCCCAACGCCATAAGACCCAAAAATTAATCAACAGGAAGTTCATCTCACTGAACTGCATGTTAAAAGAGGTGGAAAGGGTATACTGTACAGTGTGCAGTACTACGGCCTCTGTGACACATGACGTAATCTCTTTTCATAATGGGAACATGATTTTTACACAAAATCAAGACGTATTTTAAAATACGTTTTACATATAGGGTTTTTATGTTGACATTCTTAAAATGTGTTGCCCTTGAAGAGTCACGCCCTTTGGTCGAAGCCTAAACACTGATAAGAGTTTTGGTTGAACGGCGATCACACATCTTCGTACATTAAACAAAGAAAAATATATTTACATAATTAACCACAGGTATACAGTACTCATACTAAACTCAAGTTATTATGTGATATCAGTAGATTGCAGCTGACCAGTGATTGATTTCACAAAAGAAGAAAATGTGAATTTGAACTATATTTTGTAATTGGCAGTCAGTGGATTTCTTGATATTGCTTTGCAGTAAGCAAAACTAGAGCCAGGTTTTCCTAAACATCCTCAATCCAATCTATGACTGGTGACCATCGGGGGCGGATTTAAGCCAAGATTATGGGGGAGTGGACACACCGGGGATCTTTGGGTATGGAATATCACCAAGCTCATAGTGGAGTCCGGGGGCCCTCCTCCGGAAAAGTTTGCAAAAATTAGGTCCAAATTATTGAGTTATAGGATAGGCCATTTGGGTGATTATTATTGGGATATTTTGGAGTAAAAATTTGGTGACCATTGACATTTAGTGGCTATAGAAAAGACTCTCCGATATTGAAGTAAAAACTCTCACATCTTCAAGTTAGACCCCGCGGTGTAGCTCAACAATGACCGTTGCCTACAGCAAGTCTACAGATCGGAGGTTCGAATCCGGGTGCTGACAGCGGCTATCCTGAGTGTGGTTTCACACTCCCTCCAGACCAATGCCGGGGCAGTACCTTATTTCAAGTCCAGGGACACCTACCCTACTCTTAACCCTAATAATTACAGTAATAGTCGCGACGGCCAACGCATTCCAAGTCGGCAACTAAGAATACGACAGGCGATTTATCATATCACAGAGGCCATAGCATAGCACAGCACAGTGTATACCCTGCTTTTCGTCCAGCAGTTGATGGTTTTAAGAGGGTCTATGTTTCTTCTCTCAAAGACAAATAGTTACAACAATGTTGCCAATACACCTCACTTATTATACAACAACCACTAGCCTCCCCTTCAGTGTACACAATTCGCACATTTTTTGATTTTCTATTTTGTTCGCTTCATTAATATTTGTGAAAACTACTGCTTTACAGTCAACTTCATTCAATAACGTGGAGGCCTTCAGAAACAAACCGTAAAACTAACGCGTCAGCAAATACTGAATTATATCTACAGTACTATTTGGTGCAGACCATCCCAACTGAGCGCCAATGGTTCATTGGCCGCCTGTGATACTAGACCTGCTAGCTACCAAGTACTTGGGTTGAATGTTGCAAGACATTAAAGCGTATCAGGAAAGGGCTTGATTCGCAAGAGAAAATATCTCTTCGCGTCCTGAAAAATAAGTGCTTTGCACATCCTCCTAGGACGCCGGGCCCCCCTGGGAGGGTCGGGCCCCGGGGCACCAGCCCTGCCTGTCCCCCCTCTCGTCGGGCCTGTTTCTGAGCTCTGGATTAAAACTGAGGTAAGGTACTGGGACACACAAAATCATTACTCCTGCCCAAAAACAACAACGTGCGCGTCTTTTTTTTAAATAAACAAGGTAAAATAACATGACTTTTCCCGCGCACAACTCGCTTTTTAAGCACACTCTACGCTTGCGCCGACAAGGTTTGAAAAGCAATGATGCACGTGACTTTAGAAGTTCGACATTTGGTGCTACGCTTGTGCCGTATTTATCCAAATCGGTGGAGCTCCAGCATTTCATCAGTTTCTGCCTAAACTTTGTTGATTACTTCGTTTAAATTTGTGATGACAGTGAATCTGCTCGGCGGACCTGCTTCAAGCTGTTCTGTAGAGAGAAGTTCTTCGGTGATGAGACCACCTCCGATCTACGATGTGACAAATTAGACGGAACACTGAATCATTGCTGTCTACTAGCCTCCAACTCGGAAATGATTGACAAGCTCAATGACACACGTCTTGCTCAAGAATTTGTAAACAAAGATCGACGGCAGTCCCCCCCCCAAAAAAATTTGCCACACCTAATATTTGTTTATGAATTAAAACATTAAAAACTAATATTCTTCTTCTTGTTCCTAGCGTTGTCCCGCTGGTGCATATAATGTACTATCGTTATTAAGCGACATGGTGACGGCCGCGTGAAGTACGAAACAGTGTGACAATCAGTTTGCTCTGATCTTATAACATAACCTCTTATTACTCTCCAGTGCCTTCGCTCTTAACCTACCAAGAACAGCAATAAGTGCCATTGAAGCGTGCGACAAAAGTTTTTTCCCCCTAACTTGTTTACCCTTATCAAACTTTTGGCTGCTTGGTAGGGCGATGGGGTGAGTTTAAATTGTATTAAAACTCGGGGGAGACAGGAATTGCTTGATTTGGATGGTTAGCAGGTGGGTTTGGTGTTGAATATCGGACTGGTAGCAGGTTCTCGCAGAGTAGATATTTACCCTGAGAAGTCAAATTAGGCCTATATGACTCGTAATGGAATGGCTCGGATATCGCAGAGCGAGGTGATGGTGGTTGGTAGGGTTATTGGAAATGAACTAGGGAGTAGGGAAGGATACCTGACTGATGAAGCTTGTCTGGTGTAGGCTTGGCTCGGCGAGACTGTTTGGCTGTCTAGGTGCGGCTTGGTTCGGCGTAACAGTAAACAACCCGTCCTGTTGTCAGTGAGTGTAGAAGTGAGTGGTTCAACCCGCTCCTGTTGCCTGTATTTATTTGGTATCGTCACCTTTCGGCTATTGCTATTTGCATCTTTTGGAAAGGGATGAAAACTTATGTCCGCAGCCCTCTTATATATCGATTTACAGCCGTAAACTGAGCAATATACTTTGCTTTTACTCATTTTGCACTTTATCAACGAGTAAAACTTATTACTTATGTATAAAGACTCGAAGAATTTACCACGATCTGCTTACCAATACAAGAAACCATATACAAACAGTCACCACGTGACAAATGTACCCTACTTGGTAAGTTTCTCATTTTACAGCTAGATGTCATATCAGATGGCTGGAGTTGCCAATAGCTACCGCCGAACAGAGTTAAATCTCTACAAAGAGAAGCCTACATTAAAACACGATGAATAACCACTGCCATAATATGCACCAAACCTTCTCTGCACTCATCAGAAGCAAATATCAATACATATATATTTGAATGCTATGGGGGCCCCATGTGCCTAGTGTTGCGAAAATGCAACGTTTATATTTTCACACAAGTTGCACAGTCAGAATCAGAAATATAACACCATTGGTGTATTAGAAATCTTATTTTGTATTCCTAGAATGGAATAACTCCGATAAACTATGCTTTCTATAGTACAGAAGCTCTATACAAACCTTTGATGAGACATGTTGCACAAATTTCACACAGTCAACAAGTACCGTCCAACAAAAGCGGCCACTGACAATAATGAACTGCTTCTCTGTCACAATTGTAGATGTTATCTTGAAAGTACCACTATTAGTCAACTGTTTGACACAGCAGAATGAACAAACTAACTGAATAAAACTTCCTGCATACCTAAAGGTAACCTGAAGTAAAATGCTGCGATAGCGCATCACTAGGCATAAATGGGTTAATGAAACAGTGTTTTAATTATTTGGCATCTCATTTACTATACAGTGTCAAATATTAACATATTAAAAATTATAGATGGGACATAATGTTTATCAAAAACTTGTGATTCCATTCAAGTTAGCTTGGCATCCGAAGGGTTGATTAGGAATAATGAATCAAATAAACGTATTTCTTTAATGTAGCGTTAGTCCTATAGTACCGTGTTATTTCAAGCTTTAAAGCCTAAAACGAAAAAAACGTTCTCCCTGGTAGGTGGGCAACCACAGTTTATAAATTTGACCCCCCCCAGTTTGCCAGGAGTTTTACGCCCCTGGACTGAAGAGCTACAAATGTCAGTTTGTATAGGCAACACTGAAAGAATGGCTTCAAAACTCTACATTAGAAGACATCCTGGTGGAGTGACAGAGAATTCAACTTGTAAAAGTAATAATGAGAGGGCTTACCATAAACATGGAATAGAGGAAAGGAATAGAACCAAACAATACAAAAGTTTCAGTTGAGGGCTTTGCTGCAGCAAGGGCAACGTTATTACCAAATGAGACAAACGCAGTGGCGGATAATTGTTCCGGATGTTGCAGTATTCTCATTAGAGGAGGGGTACGTGGTAGGGTAAAAGACTGCTTGATAGAGAAAACTGTATTCAATTGCGCCATAAAACAAATGTACCTCATTCATTAAAAATGTCACATTTCAGAGAACATCACATTGTCATCAGATTAAATGGATTATAAGTTAGTCTACATGAAAACCTTCACGAGAGCAAAACAACGTAAGTTACATAAGAGGGTGAGAAAGAACCACAAGTGTCACAAGTACACGCAAATTACTTTGCAAAACATAGTATCAGCAGTTGACTGAGCATCTCGGGCGTCTCCGTCCGTACCTCGGCTCCCTTGTTGCAATCAGCGGGCAACGACCAGTCGAGTTAACTGTTGGGATAGGACTTACTCTGTCATATCCTTCACTATTGAGATCTGGTCAGTGCTTGGGACTGGCAACGACCAAACGGACGAGCGCTCCTAGACAGTTGTCTCGCTTTGCTTTCTCAGACAGTTCACAGTAACTTACTAACTATTGAAGAACAAAATTATGAATTCCTATACATATAAGAAGAAATGTACAGCTTTTATTACTAAAAATATTATTACGGTGTTATTTGTTTTTCTTGAATAAATCTGGTCGTTGTGCAACACTGCAACGTTACTACCGGCCGCCACTGACCAAACGTACTGTTATCCTGTTCTTGGCTGCTGAAGGACAAACACCGGTGGACATTCATCGGAGAATGCGTATGTCTGTTGGAAACCGTTGATCTTTGATTATTGCGGCCCATTGATTTCAGGGAAGCGGTACTGCGCAACACTGGAGAAATTATGGCGTTCAATTAAGGCGAAACATCCAAGGAAACTGCGACCAAGTGTATGCTCCTTCATAACACGAAGGTCGCAACGCGACGGTACGCCAACTCAAGTGGTAGACACTCGAGCAAGCAACCACCCTATAGGCCTGATCTCTCCCCATGGGATTATCATGCCTTTTTTCCTTCATTTTTTTTGTTTCTTTGTACATGAAGACGTCACAAACACCCAGTCCCCGAGCCAGAGGAATTAACCACAGGAGATTAAATTCCCCATGGCCCAGCCGGGAATCGAACCAGGGACCTTTCGGGCCAAAGCCTAGCCCAATTAGCCAAGGAGCCAGACATGCCTTCGATCCCTTGAAGGGTCCAGTCGGACGAAAATGTACCGCAAGCAGCTACGAACCCCTTCACGCAGCAGGACACGGGGATCTTCAACCTCGTGCGTCAGTGAGAGGAGTGCCCCGATGCTCGCGGCCATTTTGCCCGATAGACATACCGATTCTGGACAGTACGGTCTTCAAACAGAAACTTTTTGATCATGCCTTATATTTATTTCTTGGGTCGGAAACATACAAATGAACAGTTGCTATACATTAGGGTAAAATTGTCCCTATAGCACGTGCCCAATACTGAGCAACATCTAAGGCGCTCGGAGTGGCTAGCAGATCTTCCTCTGCACAGGATGAAGGGCACAGAGGGCAATAAAGCATGTGTTTTGTGGTTTGTTTTTGTCCTCATTCGCAAGACGTGTCACCTGTACTGAGGTCCCATCTCCTCAGATTGTCTCGGGATCTTCCAACTTCTGATCGTAACCTGTTCAGGGACATTCACACCAACCAGCTTTCATTGTGTGCGGGTGGTAGTTCTTCAGCTTCTGGCATCCAACCGCAGGGGTTAGGGGTCGTCTTCTTCCATAAATCCCGCCTTGCCTTCTCCGGATGAAGCGGTGAGCATCTCAGTTGTCCTCAGGAAGCTCTTTCGGGACCTCAGCCTTTGTTGAGGAGGATTATATCCATGCAGTGGGTGGGCGTTGTTCTCTTCCACTCTCAGCCTCTCCCTGTTGGCAGCCACCTCTCTGCGTACACAAGGTAGTAGAGCTCATCTGTTGGGGTAGGCTTTAAGCAACCTGTTATATGCCTTATATTAAGGGCCCAAAAGGAAATCGTGAGGACAATTTGAACATATTGGAAACATTTCAGTCACGTAGCTAAGCCTCCGTGGCTTAGGTGGCAGCACGCCGGCCTCTCACCGCTGGGTCCGTGGTTCAAATCCCGGTCACTCCATGTGAGATTTGTGCTGGACAAAACGGAGGCAGACATGTTTTTCTCCGGGTACTCCGGTTTTCCCTGTCAACAATTTCATTCCAGCAACACTCTCCACTATCATTTCATTTGTCGTTCATTTAATCATTGCCCCAGGGGAGTGCGACAGGCTTCGGCAGCCGGCACAGTTCATATACTCGCCGCTAGATGGGGGCTTCATTCATTCCATTCCCTGACCCGGTCGACTGGAAGCAGGCTGTGGGTTTGTTTTTCAGTCACGTAGCCTAAGTAATTTTTTTGTCTGTATTGACGTGGTAGCTATAATAGTCCACTTTACTCTTATTTACTTGTTAGGGCATGTTTCAGTCTGACAGACCTTTATCATGCTGTTTCCAAGGTTGCAGAATCGAATCCTGGCACTGTCAGCTGGCATTTGAGGGTGCGCAAATGGGAGGGAGCCGTGGCAGTAGATTTACTGGCACGTTAAGGATTCCCTTTGGGGCAAAATTTCATCCCCACGGCGTCTCTTAAAGCCACAGTAGTTAAAAGGGATGTAAAACAAATAATATATATATATATATATATATATATATATATTTAGAATTTGGCCAATTATAGACCGCTTTGAACCTAAGACTACGGTACATTGTTTCGTTTTTTCTTTTCTTCCCAAAACTTCTTCATACGTTGGCTGATGGCTTGCCTCTGTTCCGTTGATAACACTCTCCGTGGTTGATGTGGAACTTGCAGAATCGAAAAATCTGCAGTAGTGATCAGTCGCCGGAATTCCACCCTATTAGAAATGATGTTGTTTGTGATCTTCAGTTTTTGCAGATCACACCGTATCTCTTCCAGCCATCTAGTGGTGTTTTTTAATTTGGAGATGTAGTCAAAAATTTTCTTAGTTAGCCTGCTGTTATCCATTCTATGAAGGTGACCATAAAATTGTAGTCTCCGTCTTTTAATTGAGTCTGTAATTCTTTCCACATTTCGGTAAAGGTCTTCATTTTTTCTCTTCATCCAAATATCTTTATTCTTTTGGGGACCCAAAATTTTCCTAAGTATTTTCCTTTCTTTCTTTTCCAGTTCCTCTTGTTCACCTCTTTTGTTCAACGTTAAACATTCTGATCCGTATCATACCTCTGGTTTAATTACAGTTGTGTAGTGCCTGATTTTTGCCTGGAATGAAATTGATCGTTTGTTGTATCTATGTTGGGTGAGGCATTTTCCATCTTTCTGAATCTCTCCTTGCAGGATGTGTTATCAAGTCCATTTGACTGGATCCATTCTCCCAAATATTTAAATTTATCAACTCTTTGAATCTGTCCATGTTGAGTTGTTAGATATTTTTCTCCATTGTGTCTGTGTTCAATATATTTGTTTTTTTCATACGAAATCTGAAGACCAGTTTTTATTGCTATTTCATGTAGGGTTTCAACCATTATTTGGGCTTGAAATCTGTTTTCTGAAATGATTGCTATGTCATCAGCAAAGGCAAGACATTTCACCTCAAATCTTCCTTTTCCTTGCCCCAAATGGACCCCTTCAATGTTTCTTTCGCATAATTTAAGTTCCCATTCCTTCATGATTTTGTTTAATATCAAATTAAATAGAAGTGGTGAAAGCCCATCACCTTGTCTAACTCCGGTTTTGATTTGGAAGGGTTCTGAAATGTCGTTTAGAAATTTAACTCTTGAGGTTGTATTCGTTAGTGTTTGTTCAACCAGTTGTCTGGTATTTTTATCTATCCCTAATTCTGCTAGCGTTAGGAATACAGACTGTCTGTCTATTGAATCATAAGCCTTTCTGAAATCAATGAAAGATACAACTGTGTTGAGGTTACGTATTGTTCTGATTCTAAGGATTGTTTTGAGATTGAAAATTTGCTCTGGACAAGATCTCCCTTTTCTAAATCCGGCTTGGTATTCGCCGATAGTATGTTCTGCTCGTTCTTCCAGATTGTGTAGCAATGCTTTAGAAAGAACTTTGTATGCGATTGGCTGTAAGGAAATACCTCTATAATTGTTGGGGTTTGTCTTATCTCCTTTCTTGTGCAAGGGATGGATTATTGCCTGTTTCCAATCATTTGGAATTGTTCCTTTTTCCCAACATTCCTTGATAACTTTGTGTAAAGCTTCAGCTGCAAATTTACCACCGAGTTTCAACATTTCAGTTAGTATCCCATCCTCACCAGGTGCCTTATTATTTTTAAGATTGTCAATATATTGTTCTATTTGTTGGACAGTTGGTGGTTCTGACGGAGGGTTCTCTTTTTGTGGTGATGTAAACTGTAGTCTTTCTAAAGGTTCTTCGCAATTAAGAAGTTCCTCAAAGTATTTAGCTAGTAACTCGCAGTTGTCTTTATTATTATTCATTCATTTATTTGCAAAGGGGGGAGTGTCCCCCGGTGGCAAATTGGATATACATAACAAATAAATAATTATACATAACAATTCAATAACAATTATACAACAATTAAACTGGAGTATTTACACAAATAGTCAGTCTTTTCTTAAACACACCTATATGATGGGAAAAGGCTCTAAGACTGCGGCAGGTAGAGAGTTCCAGTTATCAATGGCACGGTTTACAAAAGAATATTTACCATAATTTGTTCGCTGTGGTCGGCCCTTAACTTTGAAAGGATGATCGCTCCTACCCATGTAAGTGGGCTTTCCCAATCGTTTGCTAAGCTCACCCCATGCTGGTTGATTTGTATACGTGTTGTACATAGCGCAGAGTCTAGATTTCATCCTCCTAGCCTCCAGTGATTCCCACCCAAGTTTCTTTAACATACGGCTCACACTGCTCCTGGGATTAAAGTCACTGAGTACAAATCTAGCGGCCTTTCTTTGTACCATTTCCAACTCATTGATGAGCCCTACTTGATATGGATCCCAAACCGCCGAGGCATATTCCAGAATAGGTCTTACAAGTGACAAATAGCCTAATTCTTTAGCAGAGGTACTACTTCCTTTTAATACCCTCATTACAAAGTGCAGGGATTTGTAAGCTTTTGAAACTACACATCCTACATGACTACTCCATTTCATATCATTCCTTACGTGAACGCCCAAATATTTGCAAGAATCTTTTTCTACAAGTATTTCCGAGCCAATGTTATATTGAAAATCCTGTCTCCGCACTTTCCCTATTTTTAAGAGACTACATTTTCTTGTGTTTATTTTCATTTTATTTTCAATCGCCCACTTATAGACCAGGTTCAGGTCCTCTTGAAGCACTGCATTGTCTTGTGAGTCATGTATCTTTCGATATATTACACAATCATCCGCAAACAATCGACAGTCACTGTGAATCCCATTTGGTAAGTCATTTACAAACGCCAAAAATAACAAAGTTCCGATTACGCTGCCCTGAGGGATACCCGACGTTAGGGTAATTTCATCCGAGAATATGCCTTCGACTTTCACTTTCTGTGAACGACCCGTCAAAAAGTTTTGGATCCATAAAATTACTCTTCTATCAATCTTCGTCGAAGCTAATTTATGGAGTAGCATGTCATGCGGCACGACATCAAATGCCTTCGCAAAATCTATAACCACGGCGTCGACTGAGACTCCATGGTCTAACGATTCGCTAATGTCTTGAAAAAGTGATAGCATCTGACTCTCGCATGAGTAACCTTTCCGAAATCCATGTTGCCTATCATTAAACCATGATAATGTTTCCCACTGTTCCCTCAAGTAGTCGCAAATGAGATGCTCCATCTGTTTACAAACGATGGACGTAAGGCTAACCGGCCTGTAGTTGCCCAATTCAAGTCTGCTCCCTCCCTTAAATATTGGGACTACCGTAGCTCTTTTCCAGTCATCTGGGATTTGCGCATTGTTTATGGACACATTAAACATCACCTCCAAGTATTGTGCCACGGCCCTACCTCCTAGTTTAAGTACATCACTAACAATATTATCAAGACCCTTTGATACATTGAAACGTAGTTTTTGTATTAGCATTACAATTGCTGACTGGTTTATTTGGAACAGGGGAGCCCCTGATTCGTCGTTAAGGTCCAACACACAGTTATTGGATTTATTGAACACACTACCGTAAAAGACATTTAATTCATTAGCAATGGCCTGTTTCTCAGTAATTAATTTACCGTCACCGGACATTATCATCGACAAATTATTTGGATTTCCCCTTCTTCTCCTAACATAACTGTAATTTTTTTTTCACCCATCACCTCCCGAACCAAGTAAACCTTGCATATAACTGTCATGAGCAGCCCTCTTTTTTAAGACGAGCTCTCTTGATAAGGACTTAAATTTCAACATATACTTGTCACTATCATGTCTTTTATTGTATAATTTCCTAATTTTCCGTTTTAGACTCCTAATTTCTCGTGTGTAATACTCAGTATCTGGGTTTTGTTTCAGCAATTTAAATGGGACAAATTTATCAACAGCGCTATTTAAAATTTTCAAAAAGTTAGTCCTCAGGATATTAATGTGATTTCCTTCCGATGCCCATCCTACAAATAGCTCATTCAAATACCCCTGAAACTTGCCCTGATCCGCCCTGCGATACTGGAATATGATCTTTTTTGCTACATCAGAGTCTAATTTTGTAATGTCACCATATCTAATATTTAATTCAACCCCAGAATGGTCACTAATTCCTGGTACTTTCATACAGTTAATATACAGCTCTATAGGCCTTACGAGATAAAATGGCGGATATGTAAAAGGTTTATATTCTAAACGTAAGCAAAATTAAGAAATTACGCAGGTTTACCGAGGATTACGTGAGTGACTAAAGTGTTAAATATTGTGTGAACAGCGTAGATAAAATACGTAAGAGAAATACAATACATAACTTGTTAAAAGAGAAGACATATAACATTTAATATCATGACGGTCAACTGTGCTCCATGCGGCAAAAAGATCAAGAACAATCAGCAGGCTGTAGGATGTGATGGTGAGTGTGGACGCTGGTTTCATGTAACATGCATGAAAATGAGTAAAGACACGTACCAACAATTCCGGAAAGATGATACTTTCAAATGGTCATGCAATCGTGAAGACTGCCTCCCGCAACCTAACCTCAAAGAGGTTATGGCATCTTTCTCCCAGAAACTTGAGGAATTTCTTTCGGCGATGAGAGAAGAAAACCACGAGGTAAGAAAACTAGCAACTTTCTTATCAGAAAAGTATGATGAACTCCACCGGGAAATTGAAACTCTGAAGAAAGAGAGAAAAACCGTCAAGGACGCAGAAATGGCAGCATCTAGAGCTATCAACGAATTGGAGGAACTAAAACAGTACCAGCGCAAGAACAACTTGATAGTGTATGGAATACCCACTGAAAGAGAGGAGGATGTATTTCACAAAATCTCGGACATTGGCAAGACGTTAGGAGTTGAAATCACCAGGGCAAACATAGACGCAGCTCACCGCCTCCCGTCAACAAAGCCTGGGCCTCAACCGATAATTGTGAAATTAAATAATAGGTGGAAGAAGGAAGAGATTCTCAGTAGCAGAAGACATAAGAAGACCCTGAAGACGAGTGAAATTGGTTACAGTGATGGTGGTAATATATATATCAATGAACACCTGACCCCAAGAAATGAAACCATCGCCAAAAAGTGCCGTGAATTGAGACAACAGGGAAAAATCTTTGCAACTTGGGTCAGAGACTGCAAAATATTCGGAAAAATCAAAATGGACCCTCAAAGCTTATATCGTGCTGAAATACTGGATGAACTCGCCCTCTCAAACTAAAATCTATGTAATAGTAAGATATCTACTAAGTATTATCCCATATGGAACTAGAATTACAGAAATTAAATTTTTTAGGTAATGCAAATAATAATACACTAGAATTAACCGAGTGTAACTGTAATTCACTTAGCGATTATTATAAAATTAAGGGCAGTAAACAGATAATAACCGATACCAGTACACTAAAATGCGTACACATAAATGCACATAGCATAAAAAACAAGTTCGATGATATCCAAATAATGTTAGACAGAATCAAAGGTGTAGATGTCCTAGCAATCTCAGAAAATTGGTTAACAGAACAAACAAAAATGTTTTTCAATATTAAGAAATATGTTGCATATCACATAGTTAGAAAGCAAACTGGAGAGGGAGTATCTTTGTATATTTCAAACAAATGTAGCAGTACCCTTGTAAAGGAAATAAATTCCACCCACAGCATACTGCACATTACTGTGAGAAAAGGCCATCAAGAATACAATATAATCACTGCTTATAACCCTCATAAAAGCAACACTCCACACTTTCTAACTGATCTCGAAGTAATTATTAGTTCTTACTCAACGAATCCTGTTATAATACTAGGTGATATGAATATCGATCTATTATTTGGGGACAGATATACTAGTAGTTATATTAACCTAGTCAAATCATACGGTCTAGTCTTATGTAATACAAAATATCCAACTCGTGTAACACAAACTAGCTCTACTCTAATTGATCATGTATTGGTGAACGACTGTGACAAAATATGTAATGTCTATAATATTGATAATGATTTGAGTGATCACCATTTACTAATCTGTGAAATGAGAAACAAAAAGATAAACAGGAACTCAATATGTGATGATAGGCCAATAGAAAAGGATAAAATAAACTACAAAAAACTTAAATATTTAATAACTCAAGAATTTGTATGCAATGAAACTAACATCAATGACTACTACAATAAATTCTGTGATTTTATTAATAAAGGAATAGAAGCCTGTACTATGAAATATACGAATAAGGAGCCAAGTGCCCCACCAATAAAACCCTGGATCACACAAGATCTTTTAGCACTAATACACAGGAAAGATAAGATATATACAAAAACCAAAGTTAAAAATCCATCTGCAGAAATTATAGAAGAATATAAAATTATTAGCAACCAAGTTACAAAACTTAAGAGAAACCTACAAAGAAACTACTTTGACCAAAAAATTCAAAATGCAAATAATCAGAGGGAAGTGTGGAGTGTTGTTAATGAGATGTTAAATAGGCCAAAGAAGGGAAAAAATGAAATTGTCAAACTTATAGTCGACGGCACAAATGTCGAAAAAAAGGAAAATATATGTGATTAAATTAATAAATATTATGTCAATATTGCTAACAGTATATGGGAAAATCAAGGAAACGGTTCTACCTCGGACATTACAAGCTATAAAAATACTACTAGCACTAAGACAATCTTTATGTTACCTACTGATGCTAATGAAATACAATCAATTATAAACTCCCTAAAACACAAAAACAATATAAGTGACGACAACACTACTAATGTCATGCTACAATTGTGTCTTGAGGGCCTTACACCATATCTTGTCAAAATAATAAATCTTTCACTGATGACTGGTATATTCCCCGATGCCTGTAAAGTCTCTAGGGTGGTCCCGATCTACAAAAAAGGAGACAAAACCCACCCATCAAATTACAGACCCATTAATATTATATCTGCCATCAGCAAGGTTCTAGAAAGCGTTGTTAAACGAAGACTTATGAATTTCTTCATGAAAAATGATTACTTTGCAAACTGCCAATATGGGTTTATTCCAAATAGAGGAGCTGATAGTGCTATATTTGAAGTAGTAACTGATGTAGAAAAGGCATTAGATGAAAACAAACTAGCTGCTGGTGTACTAATTGACCTTCAAAAAGCATTCGATCTGGTTAACCATAAGATTCTCCTTAATAAACTAGAATTTGCAGGCATCAGAGGAGTGGCACATGATTGGTTCAAGAACTACCTCACTAACAGAAAACAATATGTTGCAATCGATAATGTAAAAGGATCTCAAATGAGAATTGACACAGGAGTACCTCAAGGTTCTGTCTTAGGACCAATTCTTTTCTTGGCCTATATTAATGATACCGTATAGTATTATTAGAATTGAAAGGCAAGCTTAAACTATTTGCAGATGATATTTTTATAAATATTATGTCAATATTGCTAACAGTATATGGGAAAATCAAGGAAACGGTTCTACCTCGGACATTACAAGCTATAAAAATACTACTAGCACTAAGACAATCTTTATGTTACCTAGTGATGCTAATGAAATACAATCAATTATAAACTCCCTAAAACACAAAAACAGGAACAGGAAATTATGCTAAATATTAATTATGATCTCAATAAGCTGGTGGATTGGTTGAGAGCACACAAAATGGTTATCAATATCACTAAAACAAAATATTTATTCTTCCATAAACCATCATACAAGATTGAGACCACAAACATAGTCAACATAGCCAACAAAGAAATAGAAAGGGTTAAATCGGCAACATACTTAGGTATCACACTAGATAGTACACTAACCTGGGAAAATCATGTAGAAAATGTAAAACATAAAATCAGCCCTTTAATTGGTATTATTTTCAGATTAAGATATAGCTGTCTTACTAGCCAACAATTGAAAAATATACTTTGCTCTGATACATTCACATCTAATGTACATGAATTTCATATGGGGATATTGTAAGAAGGAGCTGATAAAAGAACTTGAGATACTCCAGAAACGTGCTATAAAATCTATCTTTGGATTTCCTTGGCTCACACCCTCAAATGAATTATACTCAAGAACTAAAATTATGCCACTGCAAAAACAAATAGCTATGTCAGCAACAGTATTTGTATACAAATTAGAAAACAAATTGATACACACACACATCCATTTTACCCATGCAAATGACATTCATCATTATGCAACAAGAGGAGTAAATCAAATATTCACCAGCCATTCCCAATCCATTAAATTTGGAACTAAAGGAATTATGTCCTCTATAATAAAAGAATACAACTCGCTACCATTAGGCATAAGGGAAAGTTTCTCTATAAAAACATTTAAGAGGGAAACAAAAGACTTCCTATTAAGGAATGAATAGCCCATGTACAATAGCCTTAAGCAATGCAATGTATCATACAGAATTATCTCTGTAAAGTTAGTCACTAGCAATCTAATATAAGTTACTATTAAATTAAACAATAATGTTACAAAAATTATATATATGCCATGCTGTAACTATGTTACTTGATTGTCCCTAACACGAGCTCAGGCTCATTGGGACCTATGTAAATAAATAAATAAAATTATTGTCTCTAGTTGGGAAGTCAACTACTTGGGAAAATCCCCCCTCCCTTAAGAATTTATTTGCAGTGCTCTGAGCTTGACTACAGCTAGTTGACTCACCAGACCAGTCTACTTTGGGGAGGTTTAAATCTCCAGCAATTATGCTCTTTTTCATAGCATTACCCGTACAAGTTTTATCATACAGTGTTTCGAGGAGAGAAAAGTTATCTTTCGGTGCTCTATACGCCCCTATCACCTGAAGAGGGAATTTATTTCCTTTATCCGAAATTTGTACACATAACATTTCATGATCCATATCAGCCCACTTTAAGAAACTACCTATATTTTTGCGCACACAAATAAATAGCCCACCACCTCGCTTCCCCCGATCCCTTCTGTACATTTCGTAGGTCTCTTGAATTATTTCGCTACTATTTATGTCCTCATATAACCAAGATTCAGTTGCAATGACAATGTCCGGAGAATACGTCTCTACAAGATTCCAAAATTCAATTAATTTATTTCCTAAACTCTGACAATTAACCTGCAGTAATCTTAGAGTCTTACCTCCGCAGCAAATATCTCCTTCTGTTCCCATTGGCTGGCAACCTCTGGACCTGCTCCTCCTCACAAAAGCCGGCACGAACCGATGACCCTGTCATGTAGGCTCCCTAAGTTAAAAGCGCCCCGTCGATTTAGATGCAGCCCGTCTCGGGCGAAGTCACGGCCACCAATCCAGCAGTCAGCTTCTACGTACACTAATCCCAGTTGTGCACATAGCCAGTCCATGCGGTCATTTACAGTCTTCACTCGCCTTAACGGAACATCTCCCCGCCGAACAATGCCACTCATTATAATTTTTGCATTTCTAAACTTGCTTTTAGCTTTTCTGCCTAGTTCGTAGAGCTCCCCCATGATGTAATCAGCTGTAGCCCTCTTCTTCAAATCATTCGTCCCAACATGTAGCAACAACACTTTAACTTTGTCACAGTCCTCTACATTTGATTGTTCCACTTGTTGGGCAAGCTGGTCAATTTTAATCCCCGGATAACACCGCACTTTCGCACCTGATTTCCTCGAGATATTCGCACTCCATCGTATCATTGAATCACCCATTATGATAACGTCATCCTCAGTTTGCTCCTGCACGCCCTCTTCCACACTGATCCCAGTAGAAAGCCGTTCAGTCACATCCTTCACCGTTTCTTCTGATTCACGAAGCTTTGCTCTAAGTTCCTGTATTATTTGATCCCTTGCTTTGATTTGCACCCTCAAACAGTCCGGCGTATCACATACTTTACAAAACCAATTTCCGACATCACAATCCTCCTCCTTGACCTTAATACAGCCGAAGTGAAACCATTTCCCACATAGTCCACACTCAACACCATTCTTCAATGTTTTACTGCACGTCGAACACTTTAAAGCTGCCACTGGATCATTTGCCTGATTCACATTTGGAGTAACAGGCCCTGGATTCACTTCCACTCCACCAATAACTAGCAATGCAGCTATCACTAGGGCTATGAACCACAAGTTGCTAGGTCCCGTACGCTCACACAAACACCGGAAATCCCGACTACCCTTCGCATACCACAGTCCGATCCTCGCCCGATAACACTCCAGAGAACAACCCATTTCAGCACACCTGAGAGCTCGGGAAAAACACGACCTTTCACTTTGACTGCCAACAGTCTACCAGTTGAATCCTTGAAATGGAGGTTCATTGGTTTGTATCCTTGGATCTCCTCTCGAAATACTTTGTAGAATTGTCTAGTGTTGTTCTTTTTAAAATCTATATCTATCTCTTCCAATCGCTTCTTATCATAATTACGTTTCTCTATCCTGATGATTTTGGATGTTAGCTTTCTGATCTCTACAAAATTAATCCAGTCATCTTCTCGTTTCCTGGAATTCCATAACTGCCAAGCCGCTAATCTACGTTTGATCGCTGCATCACATGTTGTATTCCACCATCGGTGTTTCCTTTTCCTTGGAGGCTGTCCCAATTCTTTGGCTGATTCTATCATTACATCTCTGATCTCTTCCCAGTTACTCTGATCTTTAGTATGCAGTTTATTGATAAATTCAGCCTTATTTTCTGATAAAACTTTTGTGTCTATTTTAGGAATTTTTGGCTTGGATTTATTTGGTTGGAATTTAGTTTTGATCTCAGACAAAAAATGGTCAGAGTCAATATTTAATCCTCTCCTTACTCTAACATTCATGATTTCTCTAAAGTTCTGTTTTGTAATTGCTACATGATCCAATTTATATGAACCTAAATGTGGATTTGGAGAGCACCATGTTTTCTTTCTCCTCGGTAATTTCCTAAAAAAAGTTGACATTAATTTAAGATCAAATAGTCTGCAGGAACTTATGAGTCTCTCTCCATTTCTGTTAGTGCGGTTGTGAGCTGGGAAGTCACCCACTATGTTTCTAAATTTTCTCTCTCTTCCAATCTGTGCATTAAAGTCACCAACTAAGATTTTAACGTGATAAGGTATCTTTGATGATTCGTGTTCCAACATTTCCCAAAACTCTTCAACATTTTCTGGATTTTTCTTATTGTCCTCATTGGTGGGAGCATGAGCATTGATTATAGTATAGCCTTTGTTTCCTGATCGAAATGAGAGAAGTGAAATTCGTTCTGATGAAGATGTAAAATTTGTTATTGATTCTGTTAAGTTTTGTTTAATCATAAAAGCTGTTCCAAGTATAGTACTGTTTTGTTTGGTTTTGATGCCAGCTTTCCCTTTGTAAATTCTATATCCCTCAGACTCAAACAACAAACCTTTATCAGCTCATAACCTCATACAAACATGTGTAGCCCATGTACAAATTGGTGCATATTATAAAATTGGGCAGTGGCGGTGGTAATACGATTGCAGTATTGCGCAACGACCAGATTAATTCAAGAGAATCAATTAATACGTGTCGTAATAATATTTTTAGTACCGTATTAAAAACTGTAAGTTTCCTTTTATATGTATAGGAATTCATAATTTTGTTCTTTAATATTTCAGGAAATCTTATAGTAAGTTACTGTGAACTGTCTGAGAAAGCGAAGCGCGCCAACTGTCTAGGAGCACTCGTCCGTTTGGTCACTGCCACCGACCAGATCTCAATAGTGAGAGGTTTGGTACAGATCTAGACCGAGTAAGCCCTATCTCAACAGTTAACTCGGCTGGTCGTTGCCTGCTGATTGCAACAAGGGAGCCGAGGTACGGACGGAGATATCCGTGATGCTCAGTCAGCTGCCGATACTATGTCGTGCATGCTTGTGACTATCGCGGTTCTTTCTCGCCCTCAAATATAACTTACGTTGTTTTGTTCTCGTGAAGGTTTTCATGTAGACCAACTTATAATCCATTTAAACTGATGACAATGTGATATTCTATGAACTTCGGCATTCGTGATGAATGAGGTACATTTGTTTTACAGCACAATTGAATACAGTTTTCCGTGATATCAAGCGGTCTTTTACCCTACCACCTACCTCCCCCTTAATGAAAATAGTGCAACACCCAGAACAATTACCTGCTAACCGCCATTGAAATTGGGAACTTTGTAGGTATTCTACCGTGTCTGTCGCTAGTTGGAATGTTATCATGACTGACTACAACAAAGCATTCTTTGGTATTTTAGCAAATGAGCCAGCGAGTCCGGGAATGTTCTCCGCAGCGCCTACATGCGTCTGCGAGTGCTAGCTACAGCAGTTACGTTGGTACCACGGCTGCCGCTTGCATCATAACAAATAAACAGTAAACTTTGTACTCGCCACAGCCATTCATAACAGATGCTGGAACCATTCACAGTACATAACTCATTTTCCGTAATCAGTTTGTTTGAATTCATGAACCACGGTAACTTTATAAGGGAACAACTGAATCTTGTCTCTTACAACTTTCGAGCTGAAGGACATGAGAGAGAAGCTGGTATTCAGAAAGGTGTACGGCATGGCTGCAACTTATCACCCATACTTTTCAATCTTTACATTGAACAAGCAATGAAGGAAATTGGAGAAAAATTTAAAGTGGGAGTGAAGATTCAAGGAGAAATAATTTCAACTCAGAGATTTGCTGATGACATCGTCATCTTGGCCGACAAGCCTGAGTTTTTGAATGGTATGGATTCCGTCTTACGGAAGGAATTCATGATGAAAATTAATAAATGTAAAACAAAAATATTGGAATGCAGCCGAAATAAATCAGAAACCTCTATGGAGATCAAATTGGCAGGTGAAAAGCTGAAGGAAGTAGGAGACTTCTGTTATTTAGGAAGCAGAATAACCAGTGATGGACGAAGCAAAGAGGATATAAAAAGTAGGTTGGCTCAGGCAAGGAAAGCCTTTCTACAAAAAAGGAATCTGTTGACATCGAATATAGATTTAGGTACTAGGAAGTCATTTTTGAAAGCCTTTGTCTGGAGCGTGGTGCTCTATGGAAGTGAAACTTGGACTATTGGTGCAGCAGAAAAGAGGAGAATTGAAGCATTTGAAATGTGGGGTTACAGGAGAATGATGAAGATCAGATGGGTAGATAGGGTTACAAACGAAGAGGTATTAAGGCGAGTGGGAGAGGAGAGATGTTTCTGGCGACTGCTAAGGAAGAGATAGGTTGGTAGGACACATACTAAGACACCCAGGAATAGCAAGCTTAGTTATGGAAGGAAGGGTCGAGGACAAGAACTGTAAGGGTAGACCAAGGTTAGAATATGTTAAACAGATTGCCTCGGATGTAGGGTGTGGTAGCTATATAGAGATGAAACTATTAGCTGAGGACAGGGAGGCATGGAGGGCTGCATCAAACCAGTCAAAAGACTGAAGACACAAACAACAACAACAACAACTTTATATGCTGTCGACTTAGAGATTCCTGTTTGTTGAGCTAATTTTCGTGTTGATTTACTTGGACTACGCAACATTATATCGGAGGTTTCATCAAGTTTTTCATCTGTTAAAAGCGTAGGCCTGCCTGTTCCCGGTACATTGGGAACTGAGCCAGTCACACGAAATTTACTTACCAAATCCCGAATGGTATCACGGTTTGGACACTTTAAATTAGGAAACCGCGCCTGAAATCTTAATTTTCCATTTTCTGTAAACCGATCGCCTTCGCGAGAAACTTATTCCACAAAAAAAAAACTCTCTCTTCAGTAGTAAACATTACCGCCTGTATACTGTTGCACTCTTCCAATAATCTATCTGAACGCTCGCTTACTGTAATACACACTGAAGACATGCAGGCTCGCTCGCCTATCGCAATTCACACTGACAACCCACACGGGGGAAGGACACAGTGCAGTGCAGCCAACTAAACTCGTGACTCAACCACTCACAGCTGCACGTACCCACTGTGGAGAACATTCCCGGGCATCCTGTATAAAGATTGCAGTAAATATACAGTAGGTGTAACCAACACTCAACGTTTTAGTTATGACCATTTTATAATGATGTGCACCAATTTGTACAATATGTGTTTGTTTGTATTTGCTTAAGAGAGCTGATGAAGGCTCATCAGACCGAAACCAGTGGACCATTAGGTCAGGTGGTCTTGTTGTCTACAGTGGCTGCTAATTATCTCAAAATATGTATAAGACATAGGCCTATTACTTACCAATAATGAAGTAACTTGGTCGAAAATAATAATACCGTATGGCCTCGGGTACAGGGTGCAAGCTTCGTTATTTTGACACTTAGAGGGTAGCTTGCATGTCGAATTTCGTTGTTCCTTGAAGCACTATGAAAGTCAAGGAGGTTAGATATCTAACATGGTGTCCACAGAATTTTCAATGTCAATTTTCCTGACTTTTCCTGACCATTTTCCAACAAAATTCCTGACTCGTGAAGTCATCGTAACATCGGAAAAAAGGTTTATTGAGCAAATAATTTTTTTTTCTTTCTTTTTATTCGCAGCCGCCACCATCCCCATAGCTGCCCAACGCTCGCCTCTTTATTCATTAAAATACAAAATAAAGTAAATTATAATGCAATAAACTTAATACATGATAAATCAAAGTGCTTGATAACCTAAAATATAGTGAATTCACACAACATAATATAAAATTATTACGACCAACTATTAAAATTGCATGATGGAAATAGGAAATATCAAGTGATTGGCATTTAAATTTTCTTGTTTATGAATGTAAGTCACTATATTTTAGAGGTTGATAGCAGACACGTAGTGTAATTTGCTGGGCGATGAGGTCGCCACATCCCTAGGCGAACGCCAAAATAAGCGTACAAAAAATAGGTAAAAGAGGTTTTTACTATGATGTACTGTAAAAATGGAAACTTAACCATAATGTCCAGTGAGTTATTGCTTTTTATCTTCAGAGATTAGTTGAACTAGTCTAGTAACATCAAAATATGGTAGTAAAACACAAAATACTGTATGGTTAATATAAAATTCCTGACTTTCTAATACATTTCACCATTTTTTCCTGACTCATGCCATTTTTTCACACTTTTTCCTGACCAAAAATAAAATTTCTGACTTTTCCTGCCCGTGGACACCATGTCTAAGCTCCTTGAACACTAGCGCTTTCTAGTAAAGAAATGAGGAACTCCCCGAGATTAATTTTGCCATTATGAACATGGCCTACTGAATGCAAATGGGTTCTTTGACATGCCGGCATTGTATGACACGGGTGTCGTAATTTTTGCCGCCTTTCAAAAATCACTTACCACGGCCAGGAGCGAACCTGTAAGCTTGGGGTTAGTAGAACGACACGTTAACCACTCGCCCACCGTGGCAAGCACTTGGTTGATGACCAGGAGAGAAGAAAGCCAAATGAAATTCCTGAGGAGTATGGTACAGAAGACTTGAAGAGATAAGAGTAAGAAATGAAGACATCCGAAAGGAAGTGAAAGTACAGAAGCTGAATGATAAGCTGGAGCACAAAAGATGCAGATGGTATGGACATGTGAAAAGGATGAATGATGAAAGAATGTCGAAACAAGTGATGGAGAGACAGATGACTGGAAAGAGAGGAAGAGGAAGATGGACAGTGTGAGAGAACGGAACTTGGAGTGGAGTTCAGCGGTTGCTCGGACCCGGCTTAGGCTGCAAAATGGAAGATAATGTTGATTTTACACAACCTTCCTTGTGAAATAATAATAATAATAATTTTTAAAAGCAAAATTCAGTATTCTTGGAACAAAAATTCACAGTTTAGTCAGAAATTCATGGTTGGCAACACTGTCCAAGGGAAATAAGAGGGAAAAAAAAAACACAAGAATTTTTGAGGTAAAGAGTGGGAAAAGAATCATCACGCATTGTAATTAAATGTATATTGAACAAAGTCAATGAATACAATACCCAAGAAGGTACAAAACATAGAAATACTATCTATATATATATCTACTTTATCAATTCCTCACATTGTACAGACTGTGGAGTCTTATAGTCACCTTGATCTTAGTCCTTTACAACCCATCACAACATTAAAAACAGTGAGATTACAAGACAATAACATATTAGGACTTTAGTTTTGACAATTTTACTGAATATATTTTTTTTAAATTTACAATAACAATGGTGTCCTTTATTTGGTTTGAAACTGGAGAAAGCAAAACCTCACACTACAATGATTAAGGGTTCAGGAATCAAACTATGGGTTTGTTTTCTACGTTAGGTAGAAATCTACCTATTGCAATGGGTATCATGTTGCAGCTTCCGGAAAATGTTGACTTATCTTCGAGTTTCACATCCTCCATACCCCAAAACCACCGTCAGTTCAAAGGTTTATATATAATTTACGTATCTCACTTTGTTGTGGACACGGTAACTACCATAATTTTGCACGAATCACTTTCAAACTTATGCATAAAATGTAACCAATTAAAATCTCAGTCGAGTTCGTTGAATCGGACCAAGGGGTGGAAATGGGGGGTGCCTTTTCGAAATTTTGCTGTAACATTCTTAATATGAGAAAAATTGAATCCACTCCAAGTTCATACAATTCTTTGGATAAGGGCCAAAAACTTATCTCAGTCAAGTGTGTGATAGCACTAACCGTTGACCAAAGAGAAAAATGTTGAAAAATGGAGATTTGGAGAAAAATAAAATTACACCAACCTTAACAGGCACAAAATCAAAACTGTTTAAAAAGGTCAATAGTCCTCTAAACATTACCTAAAACTTTTGTCTGAAAGAATTTTTGATATGACCCACCCTTACGCCAAGGGATGGCAAAACATTTTCGGAATTATAAGGAGATGGGGCTTCTCGTATGCTTGACATTGGAACTTTTTTGGCAAATTTAGTGAAATCTAAATAGTTTTCTTTATCCTACTTCCAGCGTGCCAAGAGGGATCTGTTTTAATGTTTAATCAATAATGCAGTCTAACCTGACACTCGAACTTTACACAGCCTCAATATTATACAAAATAGAAAACCTGGAAGACTTTGTATCATCTTCACCACACAGGTATCTAGTCAGGCACATACAACTACTAGGACACCAGATGTGGGTGTCTTGCATCTGAGCACCCCCAAATGTCAACTGAGGATTCAGAAAACTTACAACTGAAACACACTAATTCAGAGAACAGGTTCATGAGGATACGAGCTGTGGATATGAATACTCAACTTCCTGAAATGACTTAAGTGTATCCGGCTTTTAAGCCGGCAATCCACTTTCGGATCAAACTCTGACAGTGTGGGTGCATTCACAGGTTTGTCTTTTCCCCACAGCGTTTGCAACAAATCAGTAAGAGCTGAACCATGTAGAATTGCAATCACAAAACAAAATTTGTGATATCATTTATGAACAAATTTCTGTATCACTTTGCATATAGATAACTTCCAAATATTTATGATCGCTTCAGCATCAATACAAAGAATCTCGATGGCAATATCTACAACTAAATGGGGATTAAAATAATACATCTTTATTACATGTCTCAGAATTTTGGCGACCAGGAATTCCATAAACAATTAATTATTGAGGTTTTAAGGGGCGGAAATACAAGGTCCCTTGTGGATAAACAGTATGATGACAAGCTTATTGGGAAAGATAGCCTAGGGTTGCCAACATTTGGAGTCAGAACTTTCACACAGCCATCGCTGCATATTTAGCTTAAATTTTTGAAGTTGGTCTTTCGCCCACCGGACTTGACGGAACAAATCTGACTGTTTGAAGTAAAGTGGCGGCAATATATCACTTAAAAACTCAGCATTAATCTAGCAACACACTGCACTCTTCAACAATCTTCTGAATATATTCAAAGTTCATGAAATAAGGGGCTAAGTCAAATGGGGCAGAAGCAAAGCCTCGACCGTGGAGGATTAAATAAGGTCATAAATCTTCTTCATAATAATAATAATAATAATTAAGGGCCTTATTTTTTGGTGAAATAAAACCGTTGATTTCGGTGTTAAAACTGACGCTATTTTGGTGGATATTTCGCGAAATAAATCGTCATAATGATCAATGTTTCTTTTGAAATCATCATTATAGTATGGGATAAATCTAACAGATTATGTGATAAGGGGGATTTTAAGCTTCTTTGCGATGTGTCGAGTATCGCCGAATGTTATTTGCCGCTTAGAATTATGTTCATTTCCTTCTTTCTTCCTATTTTTATGCGTTGCTGAATCTCTGCAGTGTTTATCGCACGTGTCTTTTCGTTCCCTCTGAATACAAACATTGCAGTATTTCACATTAGAATCTTTCCTGCAGCGTCAAATACAAAGAACCCCTCACTGTTGTATACGTCAGCCCTCGAGAAAACTGTTGTGACTTTAATTTTCGGCATTTTTATACTTAAATGCTGGATGTTTGACGATAGTTTTATCAGTCGCAAACTCGCTCTGATGTATCTACGACCACAACGCCATTTGATGTAATCGATAGCGGATGTCGATTTTCATCGATAGCCTTAGAGATCGCGAACTGAATACACATACTACCGGCGTTGTGGGCATTTGTGTAGAGAATATGCTGCACTACCAATCAAATGAGAAGGAAACCACGACGATCAATGCCTCAGAGCATTTAAACGTGTATTGGAGAGCTTTTTCGATAATATTTAGCATTTTCGTACCAAGTGGAGTATATTTCGTGATTATTTGTGCAATTCGTGTAATAAATCAGATTTCGTGATATTTCGCGAGTTCATTTTGCTAAAATACGCTACTTTAAGTACCTACATATATAGGCAAGAAAAGAGGTATGAAAAAATTTAGCGCGTATCGCTATTACCAAAAAATACGGCCCCTAATAATAATAATCGTGTAGTGGACAATGTTCCGCATACACTTTCACCTGGCAGTAAAAATGGAAATCTATCAAGCGAAACAGGGTTAACATTTTGCTTAGTTCTTGCCGAATGTGATACGAGCTCAGCCAGAATAAATGCGTGATCTTGGGATAAGGAAGCAGACTTTGTACCACTGGAAACTTGGGTATCATAAATATAAATAGTTACAAGTTACCTGTCCAAATAACAGAAAATTCCTGAACCATCTGAAACAATTTACACTTTTTGTGAAGTTTCCAAGAGGAAAAGTTTTGCTTTCTCTGGAAAAATTACACTCAAACAGCTTAGATCAATGGAATAAGATAACGATTCAACGGTAAAGAGATCCTTTTACTCTCGCCCAGTCTCTGCGAGTGGATCACCTTTTCCCGTCAGTTTGAATATTCATTCACTAGAAGAAACTACTGTACTGTACTGTACTAGCAAACAAGAAATAGTTTTGACTAAACCTTCCAACCAAACACAGCAACGCTCCCTGATATTATTGAGGTTGAAATGATGAACAATTAAGTAAACCCATTTAAAAAAGGAAGACACTGGTCCTTCCCATCTCGGGAGGTACTGGCATTCCGTGTCTGGTCGGCAACACACATGAGATTCTTGACTCCACAACACCTACAAACTGCAACGTTTACATCACAGAAAAGGAAACAGGGATTTCATCCCTTCTCATAGTTGCTAAGAACATGTACATCTTGGACGGACAACAAATAAAGCTACAATCATCACTGCGTATGATAGAACTGGTATCCGCAGAGGGAATACAAAGGAGATTCAGAAAGTAATTTTCACAGAGTGAAACTTGCTGTTAATACTGATTCATCAGGTCTGTTGCAATCTCTTGACTGTTGGCACAGGCTAGAGCAAAATATGACTTTGTCTCAGGCTGGAAGCTACTGAGGTATAGTGTTTGTGGATGCTACTCACCTTGTAGGAAAGCATTCCCTTGGGCTCCTCATCCACGACACTTCAAAATGCCACACAACACAACTCATCCACGGAATCTGTGAAGTAGGTTTAAGCATGACGTCACACAGAGGAAGTGAAAAGAGAATGCTATGGGTGGAGCTTGGCAGCCCAGCCATTGCGAGAGTTGGTTGAAGCCTAAGTCGCGCATCCCTCCTGCGCTTATTATTCAGTGGCATCGCGCCTCATTGGCCAGTCAGCCGAGTCAATCTTGTGCGCAGACTACGTATTTTCACACTGGCACTTCGCAGATTGCTTGGACGGACTTTAGTATGTGAAACTTATTTTCTGAATTTCCCTTGTAAGTTAATGCTAACTCTTCAATAAACAAAAATTAATCAAACAAAGAAAACAGCAAAATAAACAAATAAAAATGTACAACAGAAACTCAAACATTACAGGAACAAAAGCTTTCAGAACAGGTACAATCATATTAAGCCTAGAAATAGAGTGTCCTTCTTATTGGTCTAAACAGTAAGTTATATCCCTCGTCAATGTCACTAGACCAATAAGAAGGACCCTGTACATATCAACCCTGGAAGTGTACATCGACCGAGCGTGACTTGGGACCTTGCATGCATCAAACCTTTGAGCAGCGAGGACCACCCTGTAGTGAGGTTTATTACATGAAATTTAAAAAATGGATACAAGCAATTTCTTTTGTTTTGGATATCATTTTCATGAATAATAAAATTAAAAACTTACTAACATTATATTTCAAATATCTTTAACATGGAGACTCCTTGCACGACTGGATGACAAATGACTGTCGTTATCAGGAATAACATTGTTAAAAAAAGAAAAAACGCAAGAAAACTTGATAACTAACTATATCTGCTGTGCGGAACATGCCAGTACAGAGCGCTGCAAGGTGGCACAGCAAGCTTAGATAAAAGTAAGAACACCGATAAAAGTAAGAACACCAAAGTTAATTGGAGAACAAAGTTCTATCATGTGGCACAGTTGGAAGTAAAATCCACGCTGAACGTCACTTTTGGTTCAAGTATATATCGGGATACGCACGTGCCTAGGGGAATTATTTTGAGTATTCGATGACGTCACGGATGACGTTGATGTTCGTTTGTTTGATGTTGTGGCTTGTACTGTACTCAGCTGTATGAGGTATCAAACAGTGCGTCGTTACATGCCGAGGCAGTCACACGTGTTCAAGTGTGAGGTGTGGCGACGAGCCACGAATGTTTATAAATTACTTTTGGTTGTTCAATTTAATTGAAAAGGTGTACTGTACTCTTATTTAAAACCATTGGTCACTACTTGGTTAAGGTACGGTTTGGCTACAGCGATGATCGCCGGCGCACATCGCTGGCGATGATCGCTCGGCGCACAAAGTCAGAAAAGCGGTTTCCCTAGCCAGCGATCATCATCCTTCATCCACTGCCTCCTACAACAGGATCACTTTCACTTCTCAACAGCTCAGTAGCCTACTCTTTGCTTATACAGGTTCGAGGGGTAAATACTAATCAGCTGAACATAGTCTGAAATAATATAACGTTGCCTGAATGACCTTAAGCAGAATTACATCAGCGTTAATATTGCTTCTTTTAAAAGAGGAAGAAGAGATGCTGATCTAATTAGGTGTATGTACATGGAGCGAAAAAGACTCCAAACTAATAGTTGTGAGCAATGTTGGTAACGGGTAGTCCCCCCTTAAGCTACATTCAGTACCCTATAAATAATATGTACAAAACTAGGCGTACAGAAGCATGTTTTAATGCCCTGATTCATAGACTCCTGCTTAATGACCAAATAAAATTTAAGGAATACTCAAGACCAGTGGCGTAATTTCGGGGGGGTGATCAGAACCAATTAATGAAAAAAATATTAAATATTAAACTTTTGAAGTTTTTAAGTTTGAATAGAACCAATCAACCAACATCTTTTAGTAAGGGCTATGAAATCATCATACCATGTGTTACATGATAACTTATGTTACCATGTGTCTGTCCTAAATAATATGTATTAAAATACAGGTGAACAAATAAGCCCACTTACTACCACGGAACGGGGAATGAAGATGATGACTACCACGTTTCTGTGACAAGCAACATAATTTATTAAAGGATTAAAAATCACCAGCTTATTTTGAGAAATTACAAAATACTGTCTGTATGGAAGCCATGATACTGTTTCCCAAAGAGATGAGAGCTTTATCGTTATTCTTTTGTTCACGAAATGGCCAGCGATCATCGCTGCCGAAATGCAATGAATTGACGCCAGCACAGATCGCTGTAGGGAAACCAGTCCCATTTGTTTACATGCGTTCATAAAACAACGAAGATCGCCAGCGACGTGCGCCCGGCGATCATCGCCGCAGCCAAACCGTACCTTTGGACGACTGTCTGGACGAAAATTACTGCTTGTAATACAAGCAACAGAGCCTGGGGCCCAAGGTATATTAAGCCTTATTAACACACAGAAGTGTTGTACATGACCAATTCGACCAGCTACAACATTTAGTTATTCATAACCTATATTTTAATTATTATTAGTAGTAACGGCACCAAATATGCCACTTATATATCTAATTCCCCATATATTAATATTATTATACCGACAGTGGTGGCTACGCTCGCTAACGTGCAGCACGAGGCCATGGAGCCAAGCTCCCTGCGGACTCGGTAGACGTGGGTATGAGCCTCACCGCCGGCCGTCCTTGAAAGGGTCTTCCGTAGTTTCCCATTTTCAACTCCCGGCAAATGCTGGGACGGTACCTTCTGACGGGCCACGGCCGCTTCCTTCAACATCCTTGTCCACTTTCATCCATTCATCTCATCTGTCATTCCGAAGCACAGGTCGCCAACAGGCGTCGACTAGAAAGACCTTCATTCGACCTCTCAGGAGGCCACATGACAAAAAAAACATTTATAGAGGAAAGTGACCAGTCGGACCCCCATTTTGTTTTTTACCTGTATTGTTATTAATTTCATCTTTTTTAAATTTGAATTTTAGCTAGATGAGTACTTTGAAATGTTTTATAACATTGTATCTGGTTCAGATTAACTTATAACAGCCCAGTTTTTCCTATGAAATGTTTTCATTAAAAGTAACAAAAATGACGTCTTGGAAAAAGTATGCCAATGTCGGACCCCTCTTAAGAATGAACGTAAAATCACATAAAACCACTAGAAAAGTAATGAAGAACGTGAAAATACTTTATTTTTACATTATATAATGTCTTGTTAGGAACATAACTTATTGTTATGACCACAAAATCCAGAAACGGATTATTGGCTTTCACTGAACCAAAGAAGACAACTCCTAAGAGGAATGCAAACTTATAAGTAACAAGAGACGAGGGAAGAACTTCTCTGTCAGTAAAGATGTCAGGCTGGGGATGTACTGGCCTGTCTTCACAGATGTACGGGGTGGATGTGAATTTTGCAGTCTTCGTCCCTACAGTAAATGTAGTCTCTGTAATGTAAATTTATGTGGCAATGAACGAGATAACTGCTTCACTGCCTAGCAGGATGTAAATGCTTAGCGGCATGAAACAGTGTTAGTCCCAGTAGCTTTCAGGGCAGCAAAGTTCTGTGAGTTTTGGAGTGTCTGTGGTGACAGTATGGAATGCAGTAGGTTATATCCTGCTCTATTTCTGAATGTATTAATGCATTATGTTTTACATGCTTCCTATTATAATATTATATTTTTGAAGAGGGAAATCAGTTCCTAAACAGAGCAATATTTTATGACATGCTTCACCATACATTACAGTTTGTTATAGTAAATAAATTACAAGCATAATTAATTATATTTGAGTTACTATTCATCAGTATTATTTCTCAGGTAAGTCAGATGCAGTTTGGCTATTTTTACTGAAAACGTGTTCTACAAAATGCAAAATGTTATTTGATAATTTTCTGGGAGGAAGTTTCTCATTATGTAATAGAGTTAAGTCCAAATGTTGAATAGGCCTACGTAGGGACCAACGGTACTCTGAAGTACCATGTCTCAAAAACACTGATTTTCAAAACTTAATTTTAAAAAAGCGTGGGAGGATATTCTATGGCAGGAATACACTCAACAAATACCATACGAGCTCAATGCTGATCCTGTGACATGGCGAGTAAGCACCGCCAGTAAATAAGTGCTGCCCCTGCTGCCTTGCAGGTAGGGTCGCACCCCAAAGGCTAAGGGAAGGCAAACCCTAACAGAAAACCATGGGTAGAGGGAGCTCTGTAAAGCGAAGTGAAGCCAGTCTCTCTATGGGAGTAAACCCTACACAAATCCTGGCCCTCCAGGTTGGGGGTTGGGCGTCGGGCGGACAACCCACCCTGTTAAAAAACGACTGTTATGAAACACTCAAAACAAGCCTCGGAGATGGATTCATATGTTGACGGACATGGCAAAGGACAAGGACTACGATACAAACATTAACGGATGGGGACGTGGAATATCAGAACGCTGAATGCATCAGGAGCAGTGAAGGCATTGGATGAGGAGTTGTGCAATTATAATATGGATGTGGTTGCCTTACAGGAGATCAGATGGAAAGAGGAAGGCATACAGAAGGGAGAGAACTACACTATATTTCACAGTGGGACTGGAGGAACAAAAGGGCAACTTGGAACAGGAATAGCAGTCAACAATAAAATAGTGCACGCTGTGGTTAAATATGAAGCAATCAGCGGAAGGCTATGCTACGTGAGAATGAAGGGAAGGTTTCAGAGCATGTCCATCCTCGCAGTACATGCCCCTACAGAAGAAAAGGACGACGAGGAAAAGGACTGCTTTTATGAAATGGTTGAACAAGTATACGGCGGGATGCCGCAATACGACATGAAAATGGTGATAGGGGACGCAAACGCAAAAGTTGGTGTTGAATCTGCAAATAGAGGTGTGAGCGGGCCGCACACCCTTCACAAAGAGTCTAATGATAATGGATTAAGGCTGGTAACATTTGCAACTGCAAAGGACATGAAGATCGCCAGCACAATGTTCCCACACAAGAAGATTCACCTAGGAACGTGGAACACTCCAGGAGGGCGATATACCAACCAGATTGACCACGTTTTGGTGGATTCAAGACATGCAAGTGGAATCGAGGATGTCAGAGCAGTACGAGGAGCAGAAGTGGGAAGTGATCACAATCTGGTATTAATTAAAGTGAAACAAAGAATATCACGAGAGAAGATGACGAAAGCAGGCACACTAAAAGGCAAAATAGATGTAAGCCTACTGGAAAATGAGGAAATACGAAGTGAGTACCGGCTAAAGCTACAAAATAGTTTTCAAGTTCTGGAGGAGCTAGAAGAAGGAGAAAGGAAAGAGGAAGGGGAAGATAACAGCTGGGAAATATTCAAATCCATTGTGACTGAGACTGCAAAGGAACACCTAAAGAGTAAAGAAAATAAAGGACAGGACAAGATATGGTTCAGTGAGGAGTGCAAAGAGGCAATTAAAAAGAGAAAGAAGTACAAACAGAGGATGCTAGATAACGACACCCCACAATCCAGAGAAGAATACGTGGAGGCAGAGAGGGAAACGAGGAAAGTAATACGTAAAGAAAAGAGGCAGTTCATCAACAAGCAACTGGAAAAAGCTGAAGAAGACAGAAACAAGAACAATGTAAGGGAATTCTATAGGTATGCAAGGTATTTCAAGACGGGGTACAGACCAAGAATCGTAGCAATGGAAAACAATGAAGGTGATTTGGTGGCTGGTCAAGAAGAGGGCTTGAAGTTGTGGAAGGACTATTTTGAAGAATTGTTGAATGTCCCTGAGGGAAAAGAAGTGACTGAGGAAACAAAGGTATATGAAGGTCCCCAACCAAATGTGGAGGAGCCTACAATGAAGGAAATGGATGAAGCTCTAATGCAAATGAAGAACAGCAAAGCTCCAGGAACCGACGGCATGGCAATAGAACTGCTAAAACAAGGTGGAGAAGCATGCAGAAAAGCACTGTATCGATTGATACTGCAAGTATGGAGAAATGAATAGATGCCCAATGAATGGCAACAAGCAGTAATATGCCCAATATATAAGAAAGGAAAAAGAACCAAGTATGAGAATTACAGGGGCATATCATTATTATGTAGTGCATACAAGATTCTTGCGCGCATTCTCTTACATAGGCTACTACCATACATAGAGGAAAATCTTGAAAAACACCAGGCCGGTTTCCGGAAAGGCATGTCAACAACAGACCAAATATTCATACTCAGACAGATAATTGAAAAGACGTGGGAATTTGATAAGAAGGTATACTGCCTATTTATTGACTTCAAAAAGGCCTATGATAGTGTCAACAGAGAAAGCATCTGGAGGATAATGAAAGAATCGGGAATACCTTCGAAACTGATCGAGCTGACAAGAATGTGCATTGAGAAAACTGAATGTAAAGTGAGAGTTGAAGGCAGGGAATCTGAATGTTTTACTGTGGAGACGGGTGTCAAACAGGGAGATTACATATCGCCCAGCCTGTTTAACTTGGTTTTGGAAAAAGCACTAAAAAGAGCATCTTCGATTGGAAGAGGTACGATTGTAGGTGGTGAAGTGAAACACTTAGCGTTTGCCGATGACATTGTGGTTTTAGCGGAGGAGGAAGACGAACTAAAAATAACAGCTAAAGTTCTAATAGAAGAAGCACAAAGAGTGGGTCTGAGGATCAATCAAGATAAGACGGAGTATATGATTGTAACCAGAAACAATGAAGAGGAAACAGAGGGAGTACTGGCAATAGAAGATATGGAATTTAGGAAGACTAGGTCTTTCAAATACCTAGGGAGTACAGTCAATGCCAACAACAACATGGAGGAGGAAGTAATGAACCGGCTAAAATCTGCAGAGAGGTGTCTCTTTTCAATGAATAAACTATTCACCAGCAGGCTATTAACGAAAACAACGAAACTCCGCATTTACAAGACAATCGTGCGACTAGTATTAATGTATGGGGCGGAAACATGGACACTGAGCAAGAAAATGGAGAGAAAAATTATAACTTTTGAAAACAAGGTATTAAGAAAAGTTTTTGGGCCAGTATCTGAAAATGGAATCTTTAGAAGAAGAAAATATATTGAAATACACACTCTGTTTAATGAACCCGATGTGACAGCTGTAATAAAGAGCAGAAGAATTGAATGGCTGGGACATGTCCTGAGAAGAGAAGGGAAAATGGTAAAGACAGTGCTAGAAGGGAAGCCACAAGGTGCGAGACCCCTGGGTAGACCAAAACTGAGGTGGATGGATGGAGTCAAGAAAGACCTGGAGACACTGGGAGCCAACGAGAACATGGCTAGCAACAGAGACCAATGGAAGAGGCTAAAAAGTGAGGCAATGAACCGACTTCTGTTCGTGTGGCCAACGAAGTAAGTAAGTTATATTCTCTTTAGGTACCTCCTTTCTTACCAATTTTCATTAGCCAACTATGGAAGAAACCGTTTAGCACATCCTTGGTCAGCTAAGGGTTAAGGTGTATCGCCCTTAGGGGGCTGCAGTTTGGTAGCAGAGCGTGGTTTATTTCTTGCATGTGGTCGTAAGACAGGTATCGTAATGGTTCATTTCTGCATTTCAGGCATCATTTAATGTGGTGCAAACTCTATTCAGTTCAAATTTTGAGAAAATTGGCAGTTGACATGTCTGAATTGTATTTGAAAGATTTATCAACAAAAGAAGAACAAATAACGGATCTTTTTAGCAAAATACAGACCCTACAGAGTCAAATCTCCAAATTGGAGAAGGAAGGAAGTGTGAGTATGGAAAAATGGAATGATTTGGAAAAAGAAAATGAATCATTAACTCATGCTTGTGATACTTTCAAAGCCGAAATTAGCACAAGAGAACGTGAAATACAATCCCTTCAGGAAGGAATGCAGAAGTTGCATGATGAAAGCAGAGCTTTTCGAGAGGAACAAGTAACATTGCTGAAGGTTAAGGATGAAGCAGAAAAGTTACACTTAAGAAAAATAGAAAGAATGGAACAGCAGTCTCTTTCAAATATCAAGGATGTGTGTGCAAAAGATCAACAAATAGCAAATATTTCAGAAGAAATAAGCACTTTGCGTGATTTAAAATCTGATTTGGAGGAAGAAAAGAACTTGCTCAAGAGCAAACTAAAAACTGCTGAAGAACAAATTGACAATTTATCACAGACTTGCAAATCTATCAAAGCAGACAATGAACTAAGAGTGATACAAATTAGATCATGTGAGGAAGAAATTCTGTTAGAAGTTGAGAACAAGACTTTGTTAGAGGACCAATCAGTGCTAAGAAAATCTCTGGAAGAAAGAAGTAACTTGCATTTGAAAGACGTTTCAGAATTGGAACAGAAGTCCGAATTTTATATGAATGATATATTGACAAAAGAACAAACAATTCATGACCAATCTCAAGAACTTGACACCTTGCACAATCAGATCTCTGCAATGACGGAGAAAAAGGAAGGAAGATTTTAGTTTTACGTGACCGTGAATCTTGTGATTATGAGCCACGGGACCTCCTTTTGACGTGGAATCCGAACCACAGGACATGGCATTTCACTTCGAAAATCTCACATGCATTGACCGGGAATCGAACCCGGACCACCTTGGTGAGAGGCATACAGCTAGACCGCTGAGCCACCACGCCCCACGGAGAAAAGGAGATCATTGACCAACAAATTAAGAATTTATGAAGAACGAATTATACATTTTGAAAATGAAAATGCAGCTTTGACACAGAATTGTGAGATTGTTAAAACAGAGAATGAAAGGCATATGTTATCGATGAAATCCTTGTATGAAGGATTAATTCAGAAATTGGAAGTGGAAAAGGAAGCTTTATTAATGAAACATCTAACACTGCAAACGGTTCAGAAAGAAACAAATTGTATTCGGAAGAAATCTCTGAAAAGGAATCTAAACTAACCAATCATTCAGAGGCATTGAAAGAGGAGAATAAATCTTTGGGTGATGAACTGCATACATTGAAAGAAACTAATAAGGAAATGGAAAGTTGTATTAATTATTTGAATCAAGTCTTTGATGGTTTCAAAGTTGAAAGTGAAGCAGCAGCGATGCAAGTTAAATCTTCATTTGAAAGAGAGATCATAGAATTACAAGCTAAAGGAACGGTCTTATTGGAGGAACTTAATGTTTTGAAGACCCAAGAAACAGTATTAGCTAATATGTATAAGGAAGACAGTCTGATAAAAGAATGCTCCATTAAAACTCTAAAAGACAAATGCAAAGTTTTGGAGAAAGAACGTGTAAATCTTGCGTTCGAGAAGGAAGTTTTAGAAGTCTTTTGAGAAGGAAGTTTTAGAAGTCAAACTCAAAAGCAAAGACCTAGAGTTATCGCAAATTCTTCAAAGTAGAAACTGTCTTTTAGAGGACCATAAGAGAACTGTCGAAAACTGTGAAGAGCTCAAGGCAGCTTTGAAGGAAGTTGTGGAAGTGAAGGAAAATCTCTTGCAAAGAATAAAGGAATGTAATGAAGATAACAAAGCTCATCTTAGTGCGTTGGATAATGAAAGAGAGTCTCTGAGAATAATGAAAGATAAAATCTCAGAATTGTCTTTTGAGAAGGAAGATGTACAGAGAATGATATTTTGCTTGGAAAATGAAGTTGCTCTACTAAACAAGGAAATTTTTTCAAGAAATAAAAGTCCACCCATGGAGGACTGTTTGCTCTACCAACCAGATAATTTTGTAACATTACAAAGATGCACTCCAGTAGTTAAAAATGAGTTAACTATTCCAATTCAGGGTGAAATAGAGTATGATCGACAGGGAATTAATCCTCTTAAGAATTCTCCAGAGAACTCCACGGAAAATTCTGGAGATTCAGCTAAAGATAGCTTGAGCATTGTGGAGCCAACTTCTGAAAAGCAGTTGGGATCTGATGCATATATTTCTCCGACCAAGAAAAGTACCGTATTTCCTCGCATAATCGTCGCCACCGCGCGTAATCGTCGCATCCTACTTTTCAAACACTAAAATAGGTTTAAAAAATTTCCTTGCATAATCGTCGCATAGCATATTTGTATTTGTGCGTCAGTCAGTTGGACATGCTGCCGCGACTTTATAATCTGGCACGACTTTGTCAGAAGAAAAATATCTAGTCTTTATGCTTGCAGGCTATGAACTGTGACGCGAGCGGCAAGCTTCGTCACTTAGCACATTCCGCGAGCGTATAATCTGGCGTGATCTTGTCAGGAGAAAGTAATCTTGTCTTTATGCCTGCGGGCTATGAACCGCGACGCGAACGGCCAGCGCACATTCCGCGAGCTTATAGGCCTAACCTGGCGTGATCTTATCGGCAGAAAGTAGGCCTAATCTCGTCTTTATGCCTGCGGGCTATGAACTGTGACGCGAACGGCCAGCGCACATTCCACGAGCTTATAGGCCTAATCTGGCGTGATCTTGTCAGCAAAAGGTAATCTCATCTTTATGCCTGCGGGCTATAAACTGTGACGCGAGCGGCCAGCGCACATTCCGCGAGCTTATAGGCCTAATCTGACGTGATCTTGTCAGGAGAAAAAAATCTAGACTTTATGCCTGCGGGCTATGAACCGCGACGCGAACGGCCAGCTTCGTCAGCACATTCCGCGAGCTTGAACCTGTCGTGACCTTGTTAGAAGAAAGAAGCCTGTCTCTGACTGCAGGCTATGGCTCACGCCAGACTCGCGCTACGCGAATGACTGGCCCGTGCAGCAAATAATGATACAGTATATTCTTTGAACTTAAATATTCTTCGCATAATCGTCGCACCCTGCTTTTTTCCACGAATTTTAGGCTCAAAAAGTGCAACGATTATGCGAGGAAATACGGTATGTCTCAAATGTTGTCAGACATCAGTAAGCATATACCCCAGTTGTTTCTCCAACCCATAGTCTCAAGCTCCAGGAAACTACCCTCAGTGGCGGTAGAGGTGGGATCCCTCGCTTAGTCCGTGGGAAAAGCCGATCCTGGAGGGTAAAATGATAGCGAAAAATAAAATAAAAAATAAGCGGTCTTCAACAGTGAGTTGCAACCATGGCGCCCACCAAACTTCATTATTATTCATATTATCTTGGTAAGTGATCATTCATAAATGGTATTGGTGAGTGACCAACTTAAGGAGGGTGGGAGCTGGCTGCTAAGGTTACCCAAGGGTGGACCACCAGTTAGGACCTTTAAAAACAATTACATTACGCCAAGGATGCCATAATTTTGTAGTGTAATGTATCACGATCTATACTGATCCTTCACTTTACATGCATGTCCATACTACAGTTGGTGACTGTACTGCAATAACACAGTGTACGCTTCCAGGGTTAATACGAAATACAGATAAGTATCAAAGAGAGCTGCAAAAATTAGTCCAAAATATAATTACTAATTAGCAGATAAACAAGATATTTGGCAAGAGACGGGGTTGAGCACCATGACTGGGGATAGACTAGCAACTACAACAATCCTGGTCTCAGAAACCTTTAGCCAGACTCCTGTACCAGTCAAAATAAAAATACACTAATGAGAAGAAAGCAGGTACATAATTTCCCAGGAATATAACTCCAAGTTCAGAAGTGCAGTAAAACCCCTACAATACCAAGCACAAATCCCTTGAGCCCAATGGAAAGTTCCTCGTTAGTAAAAGCAACAGGGTATCTGAATCCCATACCTTCGTGGAGAGCACAAAATACGAAGGTCATTTCAGATGTCATGGCAACTGTTTTATATATTCCGAATAACCGGATATGCGGTTATTGCACTACATACATTTGAAAATATTATGTACACAGTACGGGATGCAACCACCAGGTGACGTGTGAGAGCATTGGTGTCGAGTAAACAACACATGCAAACGTTAGTATCCTAGAGACTGTGTTCCGAGATGGATGTCACAAAATTCCTGCTGCACACTCTGCGTCGTACACTGTGGAGGAAACATCTAGGACTTCTCAACAATGCAATACTCCTCTATGATAATGCAACAAGCCACACTGCAGCCTGTGTCCAGAACCTTGTGCGGTGGTGGGGGTGGGAGATCTTAGAATACCCTCCATACTCCCCTGATCTCAGTCCGTGCAACTTTGTTCTCATTCCCAAATTGAAGACGCCACTGCATGGGCAGCGGTTTTCAAACGGGGAGGACTTTGTAACAGCGCATCGATGAGAGGTGGCGCGCATAGACGCATCACACACCTCGGATGGTATTCAGCGCCTTCCTCACCGTTGGCAACGATGTGTGGTCGCCTTGGGGGATTATTTTGAAGGTTGTTCGCAAATAAAACAATGATCTCTATTTACTCATCTTTCAATGTCTCAAACCCATAGCCCCTAGTATCCGGATCCCAATGTAGGACCGGCATTGTGATGAACATTCCAGCGACTTTACAACGTATATCCTGATTTTCGTTTCATGCAGCTTTATTGCCGGTTAAGAAATAGTTGCCTTGACTTCCAAAATGACCCTTGTATATTGTAAGAAACACTTTTCAAAACTTTTCTAGAGTCAACTTCAACAGGAAACCAAACATAACCTTACTCATACAGTAAAAAGAACATAACTAAATAATTTCCCCAAAATCATTGTTTTACTGCCATTTAAAAATAGAACATAACTAAATTTATTGTTTCAGGGAATAACTAAATTGTTTCATACCTTGCAAATATTGATATTTCCATCCATCGCTAGGAAGTTGTGCATTTGAAAACAAGCAAAATAACGTGCAGCGCAATGAATGTCTTAAGAAGAATAGTTGTTCTTAAGAGAAAATATTTGCAAATTTCAGACACGAGTTCAGAAACGGTCTTTGAATTACGATTCACCAATTTTTAAAACTACGGTAATTAAATAACATGAGTTTCAGAGAACAATGAACTGCTCTTGAGTCATTGAGGTTTAACTATTTCACCTTAGAATTTAAAACATAGAAAATGGACTTGGTGCAGTCTGTCCCCTAATCATGTGCATCAGTCCGCACATGGAAGCCCTGTTAGGTCAGGGGAAGGACAATAACTGTGGTACAATGTAGTTGTGAGAGCGAATCTTATGCAGGATTTAATTGGTAGGTATCTTCACTCATGCAGGGGAGGGGAAAAACTATGGAGCAAACTATTCATTCAAAATAACTCACTTTGGATGTGGAGATTTCCAGAAAGAAAATTCTCATTTTTCTTTGACCCCATTCTTATTTCCACAGTTATTGTCTCTTCCTATGCTGAAACTAGTATTTACAAGATCTGTCTTTGGTCATGAATTCATCCACTGCTTATCAATTCCTCCAGATAGAATAAAATATCTTACCATGATCAAACACAATACTTCTCAAGACTGATCAACATTCCTCGCACCCAACTTTTCAGTCTAACACACGGAATTACATAATAAACAAATACTCTTAAGAAAGTGCACAAGCGTGCAGCAAATAGTGATACGGTATATATTTAAAAACTGCGGTTTTCTTCTTTGAACTTAAATATTCTTTGTATAATCGTCGCACCCTACTTTTTTACCACGGATTTTAGGCTAAAAATATGCAACGATTATGCAAGGAAATATGGTATGCCTGAAAATATGGCACCATTCCATGTACTTATAAACTTAAAAATTAGGTTAAAAAATGCCAAAATATTGGTTTGTATAATTTCAGAGAATTCAAAGGCTGAGCCGTTAATTCAATTCACGCACTCAACTTCTTTGTGCAATAACCTCACATTGCACGCATCCATTTGATTCAGGAGCCATCTACGTGAGGCGACATTGGAGTAGGAGGTTGACAAGTCTTGAGAAGTGTGTAAGAGTGGCTACACGATCTGGGTGTTGCCAAAGAGCCCCATGCCATTGGCCCTGTTTTCGGCATCGCCGGCCTCGATCTGTTCTTTGAGCAGCTCCAGTTCGCGGATCCCCGACACGGTCACCTCGTACTTATGCGTCACGAGGGAGCGGTAGAAGTGGACGGCGAACGCCAGGAAGATGATGAGTACGGGAATGAGGACTATACATGCGGACCAAGCTGCCAGCTTGGAGAAGTCGTAGAACTTGACCCAGCAGAGGATAGCTATCTCGCAGAGAAACAGCAGCAGTCCCAGCAGGGTGGAGAAGGCCCACGCCGTCTCGATGTACCAGTGCAGGCGCTCGTGTGGAGACTCGTGGACCAGGCTGATGGAGTGCAGGTTGCACACGGCGTCAATGTTAGGGAGTATACACGTGCTGATCATCAGGGCCAGCATGTGGACAGCAACAAGAAGTGTGGTGCAGATGGCGAAAGCTATCAGCATCTCCTGAGGAACTTTGGAGCGGTCATTCAGTTGTACTTCCACCATCGCCACCTGTCAACACAATCAATGGTCTCTACACTGCTATCATCAGCAACAAGTGGACGGCAACATTGCAAGTGTATTTATTAATCTATGTAAATACAGGGTTATCGAAAAAGGTTGCAACAATTTCATAAAATCATATCTCCCGTTGTAAGTGAGATAAATTAATAATTATACCTGAAAACTAATCAAACAATCATCGAGTTTTCGTTTTAGATGTGACTGTACTCTGCCCGTGACCTTCAGCCGATCCACAGAATGAGTGCGTGACAGGAAGCTGCCACGCTGGTCCTATTCAATGGCCTCCTAGAAGCCCCCGAATTGACACCCCTACACTTTGTTTTTTATGGGGATACGTAAAAAGCATTGTATTCAGTGAACCGGTCAGAGATCTGTGACATTTAAGACAACGCATCACCGCTGCTGTCGCTGAAATCACGCCTGAAATGATCCAGCACATTTGGGCCAAAATCGACTATCGACTGGATGTTTGCAGAGCAACCATGGGAGCGCACATAGAAATATTATCAGGTATGAGGAAAAGAAAAAAAAACTGAGGAAGTACAAAAGAGACTGGACATTTGGAATGAAAATCTGAAGGAGTTTAGAATGGTAATTAACTCTTAGAGTGCCGGGGAGCGCAATAGCGCTCCTCTATATGCTAGGTAAAAGTGCCAGGAGCGCGATCGCGCTCCGTGTTGCAACTGTCCAAATAAGTTGTAATAGTTAGCAAATAATATGACAGATGGCAGCTCCAGTCGGTACCGCACTGTGGAAGAAACTACGTAGTTTCTAAATCTACCACTAGAATCTCTGTGCGGCGTGTTGTGTTTATGTTACGAATTTTTCAATTTCAGTTGTTTGACGCCTAATTGCAGTCCATGTGTTTGTAATAATGGCGACTAGTTCTCGTGTTGTGGTTGAAAATGATGATGATTTGGTAGAGTATGTTAATTCACTGAGTGATGATTCTGATTATGTCGAATCAGGCGATGATTCAGATTATGCTGAGAGTGATAATGATGCCGGTAATAATTCAAATAATGACGACAGTGATGATGTAAACAAACCTACTCTTGCGTCAGTGGTTCATGAAATTTCTGATTCAGACAGTAATGATAGTGGCGGGAATAATGCCAGAGTTGACGGAGATAGTAACGATAATGACCAGGTTCCCGATTTCCGTGAAATTAAATCAGATCACGACGTCCAATTTCAACCCTCTCTTGTATTTCTCGAGGCGCCTGGCCCTAACGTACATATAACAGGTGTGAGTGGTGATCAGGAAAAGTTGTTTTTTGGAAGAACTATGTATCTCAAGATAGTGATATTTTGTAAAGTGGTAAACAATAAGTCAATGTGCACAGAAATATAAGAATTTAGGTGAGTACAATCAAATTACTAGGTTGTATAGAGATCCAAATTTGATTTGTTTATTTTTTTTAAAATTGCATGAGATAAATTTATTTTTTTACTTGGCACTGTGAATTATTTTTATGATATTATTACAATGAGTAAAGAGAGGCATCACTTAGCTACAAGGAGGTGTAAACTACAGTGAAATAGCTTGAAAAGTGAGTGTAGTATATGTTATTTTCTTCAGTGCTGCATAATACGAATTTTCTCTCTGGCAATCTTAGCACACATGAAGATAAGGAGGCCGGCACTAAGAGGGTTAATAAAAAGAAAACTGTAGTCATGTACTGTGGAAAAGAGAAAAAGAAAAGTCAAGTTAACATAGATGGGGTACGGTTAGAGAATGTAGAACAATTTACATATCTAGGTAGCACTATAAATGGAAGTAATGACATCAACATTGAAATTAATAACAGACTAAGTAACGGTACCACATGTTATCATCAAGTCAGAGAACTTTTATGGGATGACAAAGTACCCAAAAGAACGAAATTAACATTATATAAACAGTTTTTCATACCAATTGTAACATATGGACTGGAAACACTGGTAACGAATAAAAGGCAAAATAGCAAGATACAAGCAGTAGAAATGCAATTTTTAAGAACTTCGGTTAAAAAGACAAGAAGAGATAGAATTCAAAATATTAAAATCAGAGAAGAGTTAAATATGGAACCGTTAAATCAGAAGATACAGAAAGCAAGGTTACGTTGGTTCGGACTTGTAAAAAGAATGGGTAAGGAAAGAGTCGCAAGAAGGGAATTAGAAAGAGAAGTCAAGGGAAAGAGACCAGTTGGAAGACCGAGAAGAAGGTGGTTGGACCAAATTTTGAAGGACATTGGAGAAGATGGATTGGATGTGGCAGACGTGATGGAACAGGAAAAATGGAAGGACTGAAAGGAGTGGTGGAGGCTACAAGAAGTATAACTTTAAATTTCCCGCCAAATCAATACTTTACTTACAGAAAAATTCTACGGGTACATGTTTTGGAAACCTATTTTGTTTCCTTCTTCAGCCCACTTTTGGCACAAAACATCATACAACAACATTGAAATCCTCATCAAACAACACAAAACACAATTTATCAGTTAAAATATTAGAACACATTAAAAATTGCAAGTTAAGAAACACACAAATTAAACATCAACAAAACTCTTAAATATAGCATGCAATGCTCCACGCATATTCTGTCACTTTTTCCTTTGTTAGACTTATGTCATTAGACACATTAAAATGTTGCTTACGGACAAACACTTATTTGTTGAAGTATCTTCAATGTCTTAAAATACATATAACCATTCTATGGCAATTCCTGTGTTAGGTAATGGACCTCACTGCTTAAAGTGTGAGCTTGTAAAAATCACATATTTGGTCCAGTATTTACCTTGTTTCATTAGACACAAACTACTTATTGTTAAGATCAGACAAAAAATTATTAATGAAGTGTTTCCTATCTGACACTTGAAACATGCTGTTGCGAAACATTTGTTGCTTCATGAAAACAGAACATTGTGACGGCTGGTAAAGGATTGAAGGCAGTCAAATTCAAAGTTTCTAAGGTGATTATAAGCTGACGGTCAGCGGCATCAATTCCAAATTATCATTACGGTTGTATATGGTACGAGGAACATTGACAAATTTACTCCTTGTCAGTTTCAATGTGGGTTGTTGAATTGCTCCAAGTTTCGGAATCGTACAACCTTGTCAAAAGCGCGACCCACATTGAGGTCAACTTTCACTGAGCCTGCCTGACACACTACACACTACAACCGTAACGGTAATTTGGAATTGATGCCGCTGACCGTCAGCTTATAATCCCCTTAGGAACTGAGCCATTTTTATGAGATATATAAGTTACTCCTTTGTGCCATTTTTATCTGACGTGATCAATGCACGCCTTTGTGAAACCTTGGCTGTGAAGCTATTAATAGCCCTCTGATGTCTTAATACCATATATGGACATATCTGCATCTTGTCCCCTTATTGGCCAGTGATTTATATTTTGGAAGGGGTCGTGACCAATCAAATTTTAGCACGCAGTTACCTTTGTTTTGCGTCGTCATTTGCTTTGTTTCGAGGCATTTCTTCCTTGCAGCCAAGTAGGCTAGACGTATTCCGATATTCTAGGGAAAGTGCCCGCGTTCAAGGTGAAACCATGGCGAGGTGTCTGTATGTCGTAATCAGTAATTGCTTTACTATAGTTCAGTTTCATATTTCGGTAATTTAAAACTCTTTTTCTGTGTTATTTTTCTTTTGGTCGTGTGTACTTGCCCCCTCCCGATATTTTCCCTCCGCCCTTTGTGTGCGTGTAATTGCTGGTGAGTTTTGTTTTGTATGGTAGTGTTATTTTCATTTATTTTGATAACGTAGTTTTTGTACTTTAAGGGTTGAAAGTTGTGTATGTGGACTGGGCTGTCTTCGCTTTACTCTGGTGTGCTTGACGGTGGGTTTGCCTACCTTGTAGGGGGCATCTTTGGGTCTGTCATCCAGAGTGTATCTTATCGTAGAACAACATAACGGGATTGGAGATTATTTTTCTTGCTTCCCGTAATGCTTTGTTCTTTATCTTAAAGAGTTCACAGAAGGAGGTCTCGCCATTGCATTTTGCTGGTGACCTAACCTGTGATATTCTTGTGTCTGTGAATGCCCATATTTTGCGCATCACATATTTTCGTCGTCTTTGTGTGCCCTTATCTCCTACGCATACTTTCAATTTTTAAAGTATATTTTTGGCTTTGCCGATAATTTAATGTAATTTTTCCTTTTGTCTAAATTTCCTATTTTTCTCGTAACTCACTCGTTCTTGCATGTGCCTCCGCGTCTTTCTTCCTTACTCCTCCCCTCCCTCTCACCCCTCTCCACCCCGTTCTGAACCATTGTACCCCCTCCTATTTTGTTCATCCCTTTTGACACGCTTTGTCTAAATTTTGGAGAACGTATCTTGACTTCGTAGAGTGTAGTCGTTTCTGAGTTTTGTCTTTTTATTTAATTGCGACATACTTACATTTAGTCATCGTTTCATCTTGCCTTGAACACGTTACCTTAACTTATCTTATTTTATTTCATTTTAATATAATTTAATTTAGTATATTTTCGATTTTCTTCCTAATTTGTATTTTTCTTGCGGTAAATTAATTTTGTGTTTAATTTGTTGGTCATTTCTCTTCTTGCTTTTAATATCTCTGGGATCGTTGTACATTGTGGTTCTTATTTAAATACATTTTATCTTTGCCTAAGTATCTCTGCTTTTGCGTCACGTCTTATTTTAATTTTAGTAACCTTCTTCGAGTTTTGTCTGGTTTTTGCTATATTTCGGTTTGTCGGTCTTATTAGCGTACTTGTGACGTTAATACGACCTACACGGCCTCTGATTTAAATTTGTTCATCTTTGGATTTTACCGTAGTTTAATTTTAATTAGCTTTCCCCCTTCCTTTTGGGATTGCTTTCTGGTTTGCCTTTTAAAATTTGGGCCCAGCGAAAGCCAAGCAAGACTACGATCTCCCCGTTTTTCTTTCTTCTATTTTATTTTTATTTTATATTTCTTCGGGGATAGGGGAAGAGCTTCAGCTACGTTTCCACTGACGTCTGCTGCGTACGTAAGTATATGTTTATTTCTATTACTTCATCTTAAGTTGCGTACAAATGGATTTCAGAGCGTGGTTTTGAGACAAAATCACCTTTCTAATTTAACAATTTCTTTCCAGCTGATCGTTCCTGAGACTTCGAGCTGAATTGCATTGTGAAACGTTTCCATCCTTTTCGTACCTATAGTATAATGTTGTCTTTCTGAGTTTTAAGGTGCTGAGAATTCCATGAAAGAAGAGAAAGGTCTGGTATGGTCTATCAACATTTGAAAAACACACAGCCGCAAACAGTATGTTTCGTGTGAGGATGACGACTTGGTGCCCGTGAGTAAATTACCACGTGGGAAAGCAACATCTTACGGTAATGTGATGTGCACTTATTTATTTCTTCTCGTAATACTGTTTAGATACCTTTTATATTTTTGAAGTAGTTTAAAATTAGTAGTCTTTGTAGTCCTTTTTCTTATCTCGTCGGTGTGTACCGTGCTGTGTTTTTATATTTTCGTCATGGATAAATCTATTAAGCAGGAAGTTCGTTTACCGTCCTTTAATTTTGAGTCGTTGACTGCACCTATTTCTTCAAGTAAGGCTATTCCAGAACCCCAGTTTTTTAGTGTACCGAAAGACTTACTTATGTTTGACCCGTTATCTAGTGGCTACTTTTCTAATCCTACCAGTGTTGGTCATTCTGACAACGTCGCTTCCGTTGTGAGCAAGTGGAATCTTACTTTTTCCGGGGAAAATAACACATCTTCAGTTTTTTGGTTCATTCAGAGGATTGAGGAACTGTGTCAGTGCCATGATATAAGTCCCGATAAGATAGTTCGTTGCCTACCGATTTTACTTTCTGGTAAAGCGTTGCAGTGGTACAGGGTGTCACCATTCCATTACACTTCATGGAACGAATTTGTGTGCAACATAAAAGCCCGTTTCACTCCCCAAGATTTCGCTTATGCTTTGAAACAGGAAATCTACGCTCGAACTCAAGGCCCCTCCGAGAAGATTGACGATTATGTCACGGCTGTACGCCTCCTCACAGCCAATTTGCCTCAGCCATTCCACCCACAGGAACTTTTCGAAATTATTTATAGGAATTTAAATCCTATATATAAGTACTTCATACGTCGCATTTCGGTACGCTGTATTGAGGACATAATTCTACATGGACGCGAATATGAGAACAATTCTCGGTCGAGTTTGAGTTATGTTCCACCCCCTATTTCCCACGAAGTCATGTTTCCTGAACTAGCTTGTGCGACTAGCACACAACATGCGTTTACTTCTGTGGCCCATCCCGTTATCTCAAACAAGACTGTCTCTTTTAATCTCCCCTCTCGTCCTCCCATAAATCACGTCCAAAGTGATAGTCACGCTGCCAGCCAAACGCATTCTACCTCCTGTGTCCACAATAATCCTCCAGATACCAAACGAGTCTCCGCAAATATCTTATGTTGGAATTGCAACAATCACGGTCATAACTTCCGTGAATGTGCCGCTAGATCCCGTAAGTTCTGCTACGGTTGTGGGATGTCTGATGTGACTAAATTGACCTGTCCAAATTGTAATTTCAACCAGGAAAACTGTTGAAGTGCTGTCCTGAGTTCGACCCGTCGGGCAGCCCTAAAAGCAGGTATCGCGATCCTTATCTTTGTTTTGCTTCTGTATCGCAACCTTGGGTCACATTATCTTTTCATCATATCACAACTCAAGCCATTTTGGATTCTGGAGCCACGGAGAGCTTTATCCTTCGCTCTGTGGCGGAACAAATTCCAGCGCTGCGCATCTGTCCTCACGAGGATGGACGTGAGAGAAAGTTCGTGTCAGCTGGTTCATCTACTATCAACGTTACCGGTACTGTTTTATGTCATCTCAAGATCCATGGTTTTTCATGGGATCACCAGTTCCACGTAGTTGATAATTTATCCACCCAAGTCCTTTTAGGGACAGATTTCATGCGCAAAACAGGTTTACAATTAGATTTTGCGAGTAATTCCTTTAGCTTTCTGTTTCATTCCAACAAACAATTCCCGTTCGAAGAATGCACCTCTCGTGTTAGTGAAGTGTCCACAGTGCATTCTGTCCAGCTGCCTCTGTCCTTATTTTCGGAAGAGCGTGATGTGCTGGGTGATTTGGTGAACGAATTCTCGGATGTCCTCACAGATAAATTAGGTTCAGCGGTAGGTCACAAATGTCATATCGATCTCACAGACAATGTCCCGGTTCGATCCCCGCCATTTGCATGTTCACCTCCAAAGCTGTTGGCTATGAGAAAATATGTCAAAGAGCTACAAGATAAAGGAGTAGTCATTCCTTCCAAGTCGGCGTATGGTTCTCCAGCTTTTCTGATTCCCAAGAAAGACGGCGAATATAGATTAGTTGTCGACTACAGGAAGCTGAATAAGAAGGTTGTTTTTGACAATTTTCCGTTACCTACACTCGACAGCGCTTTTCAGCATTTTCATGGAGCTAACTATTATTCTATTATTGATCTCAATTCCTCATATCATCAAATTCCGTTGGACGCCGAGAGCCGTGATTTTACCGCCTTTTCCACACCTTTTGGGTTATTCAACTTCAATAGATTACCTATGGGTATCGCTGTCGGAGCACAAATTCTTAGTCGTGTGTTAGATGATCTATTAGGTGACTTGAAATTTAAGTTTGTCTTCAATTATTTAGATGACCTTGTTGTTTATAGCAAATCTTTCGAGGAGCACGTAACTCATCTCCGTGAAGTTTTATCTCGCCTCAGAAAAGCGGGACTCACTATCAATCCCGAAAAGACCTCTTTGGCCTGCACGCAGATCAAGTTTTTAGGACATGTTCTGTCGACTAACGGTGTTAGCGTCATGCCTGATAGAGTTGAATGTATTAAGAATCTACCGGTGCCTACCTCTGTGAAAGCTCTACGCCGTGCCATGGGCATGTTTGGGTTTTATTCCAGGTTTATCAGACATTTCGGCTCCATTGAAAGCCCTCAAAAAGAAGAACGCTAAATTTATATGGGGTCCAGAGCAAGATAAAGCTTTTAACACTTTAAAAGAGAGCCTTATATCTGCTCCTGTGTTGCAAGCTCCAGATTTCGAGTCTAGGTTCTTCCTCCATTGCGACGCTAGTGATCTAGCTGTGTCAAGCGTTTTAAGTCAACGCGTGGACGGGAAGTTTGCGCCTGTAGCTTTTGCTAGTCGCATGCTTAATGAACATGAACGTCGCTATTCCATCTTTGAAAAAGAGTCCCTTGCTGTTGTCTTTGGCTGCGAGAAATTCAGGAGTTTCCTAGAACATCGCCATTTCACTGTCTACACCGATAATGAAGCTCTGAAATGGAGCATGTCACATGTAAAGAAACTTGGTCGTATCAATCGGTGGATTTTGAGACTATCGTCGTTCAAGTTCGACATTGTACACGTGAAAGGCAGTGAAAACTCTGTGGCTGATTGTCTCTCGCGCATGTTCGAGGATTCCACTATTTCCGCTCCTAGTCAGATTGTTCCTCCTTCTGTCGAAACTTCACCTCAGGAAATGCCTGAAAATGTGTTTTTATTACAGTTTAGTCCATGGTCCTTCGTAGATATACGCAAGTTTCAGGCAGATGATCTTTATTGTCGTGAACTCAGTGAGAAAATTACCAACAAGGACCCCACTGTGAGTGAATTTTGTGTCCGTAATGATGTAATTGGCCGTCTCCTCCCTGGTTCAAACTCCTTCAGAATTTTCGCCCCTGAGAATGTTCGTAATATGCTCTTAACATACTATCATTCTTCGGCTATAGGCTTACACGTTGGAATGTACCGTACTTTACGCAAAATTGACTCTGAATTCTATTGGCCTACGATCAAACCAGACGTGTTTGATTTTGTAAAAAAATGTCACACCTGTCAACGCTCTAAACCAGCGCAAAATACGCAGATAGGTTTGCATAGTGCTCATGTTGTTACTCGTCCTGGAGAACGGTTATTTATTGACATATTCGGTCCTATGACACGTTCTAGGTCTGGTCATCAGGCGATTTTGACAGTGATCGACGGTTTTTCTAAGTTTGTCTGGCTCTTTCCTGTTAAGGACATTTCTGCAAAAGGGACGGTCCCATTTATTAATGTAAGCATATTTTTGCTATATTTGGCCCGCCCAAGTTCCTTGTTACCGATAATGCTACCATCTTCAGTCCAAAACTTTCAAATCTATGACCTTCAGTTGGGGCATTAATCACGTGTTATTAGCACCGTTCAGACCACAAGGCAATCAGGTAGAGAGATTTCATCGTAATCTGAAAGCTTGTCTAACCGCCTTCCATAATGTGGAACAATCCAATTGGGATGTCAACTTGCATTATTTTACCTTAGGTTTTAATACCTCGTTTCATTCGTCTATTCAAACCACACCAGCGGAATTGTTTATAGGCCGTAAACTCGTTGATCCCCTGATGCTCCGTTGGAATATCGAGTATTTGTCTATCCCGTCTCGAACCATCTCTACTCGAGAGAAATGGGATTCCGCCGTCGCTAGCCTTAAGCGGGCTAGACAGAAGGTCTCGGCACGGTACAACCAACGTAGAAAACCTGTTCATTTTCAGATAGGAAATAGGGTTTTGGTGCGACTACACCCTATTAGTAATGCAGCTTCCGGCATCTCCAGTAAACTGTGTTTGCGGTGGTCCGAACCAAGGACCATAACCAGATTCCTGAACAACGTGACTGTGGAAATGATTTCTAATGACGATCCTCAACTAATTTCTGTTTCTCATGTAGCAAATCTTAAGAAATACCATGAATGATGTGGTGTCTGTGTAATTATTTGTTTATCTAGAGTATGTATTTCTTTCAGTGTTTTGACGCGGCGATCCCAGTGTTGATGTTCTTACAGGATCCCTGCCTGTTTATTTTAGTTTAGTGTGTCCATGATTGTTTTCAGTATCTCTTAACCGTCCGCCTGTGTTATCGCGCGCTGTTTTCTTTCTCTCTCCCTTACCCCACACCGCATCCAAGTAGTGTAATATCATTTTATCAATGGTTGTGACGACAGAACATTCCATTGGAAATACAGGGTGCTCCACAGATTAAGTTTTATTAACCATTTATACCACAATGTAACTCTTTTTTTTTTTTTCTATATTAGGAATATTGGGAGGAAGGAAAATCTCTGCAGCCTTGACGTTATCTGCAATGGTCCTGGGTTCCCCCTTGTTCATCTTCAGGCCTTTGGATTACAACTTCTCGTTATTCTTCGGAAATTTCAAAAACAGAAAAATGTTATTCCTTGTGAGATAACTCATAACTTATATGTTAATTTTTTTTTCTCCCTAGTCAAAATTTGCTGCCAACGTGTTTAGTGAATTGAGTGTTTTGTGTGATAAGTTCGGTACCACCTTCTCTCATGGGACGCTGCTTCGCTGGCATTTTTGGGCAGCGGATTTTGTATTCGTTGCGTTTTTGCACCTAAATTTCATTTTTCTAGGTTTACTTAGCCAAAATTCCCCTCACTCACTTAACTGCTTGTGCGTTTGATGTATACTTCAAAGAGATGGACTTGTGCTATACCAAGCCTCTGTGAAAGGCAAAGAGTTTGGAACTCTAATGTGAGCTACTCCGTGTGTTTGTGTGATATGAGACTCTCTCCTTGCGAGCCATTTTATGAATGAAACAAGAGTGCATCTTATACCATATATACAAAAAAAAAATGTTTTGTGTATGTATTTTTGTAAACATTTTTTTTTTCAAGGAAGTGGGGGAATTTTGAGCCATTTTTATGAGATATATAAGTTACTCCTTTGTGCCATTTTTATCTGACGTGATCAATGCACGCCTTTGTGAAACCTTGGCTGTGAAGCTATTAATAGCCCTCTGATGTCTTAATACCATATATGGACATATCTGCATCTTGTCCCCTTATTGGCCAGTGATTTATATTTTGGAAGGGGTCGTGACCAATCAAATTTTAGCACGCAGTTACCTTTGTTTTGCGTCGTCATTTGCTTTGTTTCGAGGCATTTCTTCCTTGCAGCCAAGTAGGCTAGACGTATTCCGATATTCTAGGGAAAGTGCCCGCGTTCAAGGTGAAACCATGGCGAGGTGTCTGTATGTCGTAATCAGTAATTGCTTTACTATAGTTCAGTTTCATATTTCGGTAATTTAAAACTCTTTTTCTGTGTTATTTTTCTTTTGGTCGTGTGTACTTGCCCCCTCCCGATATTTTCCCTCCGCCCTTTGTGTGCGTGTAATTGCTGGTGAGTTTTGTTTTGTATGGTAGTGTTATTTTCATTTATTTTGATAACGTAGTTTTTGTACTTTAAGGGTTGAAAGTTGTGTATGTGGACTGGGCTGTCTTCGCTTTACTCTGGTGTGCTTGACGGTGGGTTTGCCTACCTTGTAGGGGGCATCTTTGGGTCTGTCATCCAGAGTGTATCTTATCGTAGAACAACATAACGGGATTGGAGATTATTTTTCTTGCTTCCCGTAATGCTTTGTTCTTTATCTTAAAGAGTTCACAAAAGGAGGTCTCGCCATTGCATTTTGCTGGTGACCTAACCTGTGATATTCTTGTGTCTGTGAATGCCCATATTTTGCACATCACATATTTTCGTCGTCTTTGTGTGCCCTTATCTCCTACGCATACTTTCAATTTTTAAAGTATATTTTTGGCTTTGCCGATAATTTAATGTAATTTTTCCTTTTGTCTAAATTTCCTATTTTTCTCGTAACTCACTCGTTCTTGCATGTGCCTCCGCGTCTTTCTTCCTTACTCCTCCCCTCCCTCTCACCCCTCTCCACCCCGTTCTGAACCATTGTACCCCCTCCTATTTTGTTCATCCCTTTTGACACGCTTTGTCTAAATTTTGGAGAACGTATCTTGACTTCGTAGAGTGTAGTCGTTTCTGAGTTTTGTCTTTTTATTTAATTGCGACATACTTACATTTAGTCATCGTTTCATCTTGCCTTGAACACGTTACCTTAACTTATCTTATTTTATTTCATTTTAATATAATTTAATTTAGTATATTTTCGATTTTCTTCCTAATTTGTATTTTTCTTGCGGTAAATTAATTTTGTGTTTAATTTGTTGGTCATTTCTCTTCTTGCTTTTAATATCTCTGGGATCGTTGTACATTGTGGTTCTTATTTAAATACATTTTATCTTTGCCTAAGTATCTCTGCTTTTGCGTCACGTCTTATTTTAATTTTAGTAACCTTCTTCGAGTTTTGTCTGGTTTTTGCTATATTTCGGTTTGTCGGTCTTATTATCGTACTTGTGACGTTAATACGACCTACACGGCCTCTGATTTAAATTTGTTCATCTTTGGATTTTACCGTAGTTTAATTTTAATTAGCTTTCCCCCTTCCTTTTGGGATTGCTTTCTGGTTTGCCTTTTAAAATTTGGGCCCAGCGAAAGCCAAGCAAGACTGCGATCTCCCCGTTTTTCTTTCTTCTATTTTATTTTTATTTTATATTTCTTCGGGGATAGGGGAAGAGCTTCAGCTACGTTTCCACTGACGTCTGCTGCGTACGTAAGTACGAGGGCAATTCAGAAACTAACCTCCGATTGGTCACAGTGCGGGTAGTGGGGGGAGTAGCGCGCCATCTGTGCATTCACGCGCTCAGCAGGTCAGTCGGCAGCAAGCCGTAGTCGAGTGAACATCGTACCTGCGCTAGTTTAGTTTTTGTGGCAGTTTGAAATGTGTGCTGCAATAGAAAATCCCGCCAAATGTGAAGTGCGTGCTGTTATACGGTTTTTTACAGCCAAAGGATACTCTGCAGCAGCTATTCATCGTGAGCTTTGTGCCGTGTACGGACCAAAAGTTATGAGTGAAGGAGTTGTCCGTGAATGGGTACGTTTATTTAAAAGTGGACGAGAAAACGTTCATGATGAAGAGAGGAGTGGTAGGCCATCCTTGGTGACTGACGAACTCGTTCAGACAGTTGATGCAAAAGTTCGTGAATATCGACGTTTTACAATGGCGGAGTTGTCTACTAATTTTCCACAGATTTCTAAGACTCTTTTGTACGAGATAGTGACAGCAAGATTGGGTTACCGTAAGTTCTGTGCACGATGGGTGCCCAAAATTCTTACCGACCACCACAAAACTCAAAGAATGGCCTCTGCATTAGACTTTCTGTCACGTTATGCGGACGAAGGAGAACCATTGTTAAACAGAATCGTGACCGGTGACGAAACCTGGATTAAGTACTCGTACGTGAACCCTGAGACAAAAGAACAATCAAAGATGTGGGCACATTCAGATTCGCCTACCAAACCAAAAAAAGCCCGGCAAGATTTTTCTGCCAGAAAACTGATGGCAACGGTGTTTTGGGACGCCAAAGGGGTGTTGTTGGTTGAATTCATGGAACGTGGGACGACCATTAATCAAGACGTGTACTGTGAAACACTAAAACATTACGACGGGCTATACAGAACAAACGCCGTGGTATGCTGACTTCCGGTATCGTTTTTTTTGCACGATAACGCCCGTCCGCACTCTGCTCGCAGAACAACAGCCCTTCTTGAGTCCTTCAAGTGGGACGTTTTCAACCATCCACCTTACAGCCCAGATCTGGCGCCAAGCGATTATCACCTCTTCATGCATATGAAGAAATGGCTCGGGTCCCAGCGGTTTGATGACGACGAAGAGCTCAAAGATGCGGTCACAGGCTGGCTCAAGGCACAAGCGGGTGATTTTTATGCAGAAGGAATTTCAAAGCTTGTGAAGAGATACGATAAGTGCCTCAATCGTTATGGAGACTATGTCGAAAAATAGTGCAAAGATGTAGTTGTAAGATGTATATATTAAAATATTTTTACTTAACTTGGTGTATTTTTTTCAATCAACCGGAGGTTAGTTTCTGAATTGCCCTCGTATATGTTTATTTCTATTACTTCATCTTAAGTTGCGTACAGAACTTTGAATTTGACTGCCTTCAATCCTTTACCAGCCGTCACAATGTTCTGTTTTCATGAAGCAACAAATGTTTCGCAACAGTATGTTTCAAGTGTCAGACAGGAAACACTTAATTAATAAATTTTATTCTTATCTTAACAATACGTAGTTTGTGTCTAATGAAACAAGGTAAATACTGGACAAAATATTTGATTTTTACAAGCCCACACTTTAAGCAGTGAGGTCCATTACCTAACACAGGAATTGCCATAGAATGGTTATATGTATTTTAAGACATTGAAGATACTTCAACAAATAAGTGTTTGTCCGTAAGCAACATTTTAATGTGTCTAATGACATAAGTCTAACAAAGGAAAAAGTGACAGAATATGCGTGGAGCATTGCATGCTATATTTAAGAGTTTTGTTGATGTTTAATTTGTGTGTTTCTTAACTTGCAATTTTTAATGTGTTCTAATATTTTAACTGATAAATTGTGTTTTGTGTCGTTTGATGAGGATTTCGGTGTTGTTGTATGATGTTTTGTGCCAAAAGTGGGCTGAAGAAGGAAACAAAATAGGTTTCCAAAACATGTACCCGTAGAATTTTTCTGTAAGTAAAGTATTGATTTGGCGGGAAATTTAAAGTTATACTTCTTGTAAACATGGTCAATACGGAACCTGGAATGAGTGCTGCTCCTAATAAGTGGAGGTGGCTTGTAAACCACACCCGGGTGACTGGAGTGGGACTTCGATGATGATGATGATGATGTAACCACCCACTGCAATTGGGTACAATGGTGTTGACCAACTGAAAAACATTAAATTTCGATTACTAAGGCAACACTGGCTTCCAACACGATCGGTAACTCACCATAGCAAATCCAGAGAGCAGGGCAGAGGTCTTGCTGGAGGCCTTCAGCTTGGCTCGGCTGAGCTGCAGTTTCCGCCACGACAGATAGCCAGGACTGTGGAGTCCATCTCCTGACTGAGACATCTTCTCCTGCAACACACATTTCATATTCTGGGAGTCTTACCAAATATCACTGTGCTAAATTACGTGTTTTTGTTTCTAGCTCATTCAACGACGGCAGCACATTGACATCACATTACTGTTACCAACAAGAGAGAAACAAAATACACCTTGTAATTATGTGAAAAAACATTAACTGGCAAAACGATTGGTCTGGATAGATTATTGATGAGTAGGGTTGGCAATATTCTAGTTGTCCCGTAAATTCGCCCGAACAAGGCGGCCACAACTGGAATTTTAATATATAATTCATGATCTAAAAAGAGGATGGTGGGTTACAGGTAAAGGCCTGCGCGGTGCGGATATCCGCATAAGTTATTGCCATGCGGATATAGTTTGCATGGCTGTGCGGATAGCGGATAAGCTGAGGATATTGTTTGGAGAAAATTTGCAGATAGTTTTGGAATACAATCCGAACTTGTTTAATATCATTACTAGGACCCGGATGTTTATGGCATACCGGTATCATTTATTTTCGTTATGTTTATTTCATGACAAATGTAAAATGATGATTTAAGCTAATCTCATTCAAATTATGTCATTAAGCATAATTAACACTCCGAACAGGAAAGGGCTGCAATTCTGGCTGTATAACATTCATTTTAAACATAGCACATGACATACAAAGCCTAATGCCCGTTGCTCACGGTAAAATGTTTCTTAAAATTATATTTTACAACGAATTTTATAAAAATTTTATGAAAGCAAGCTGTGTTGTTCATGGTAAAATTATTTTATAAAATCCGTGGAAGTATCAGGATCGCCATCTACCGAAACTTCTGAACCAAGAATTAGCTGTTCAACACACATTGGTTTGAGAGTACGGCTCCAACAAACAAAGCAAAAATTGCAAAAAATTCTGCTATAGCTACAATTATTATGTCGTACAGTGGTAGAAAGGAAGAAAAGAAATGCTAGGAAGTCCTGGACTCGGGAATGGATAAAAAGAAGAGTAGAGGAATGCTGTTCTTGGTCGAAAATGAGTTGAGGTTAGAAGATCAGAATTCATATAGGAAGAATGAAGGAAAGCACTTTTAAAAACCTCCTAGATCTTGTTGGTCCCAAAATTATTCGACAGGACACTAACATGAGGCAAGTCATTTCTCCTGAAATGAGACTGCAAGCGAGTTCGAAGCCCGTTTATCTTCGCTTCACATCAGCCTGGCTTGTGTTCGATCGAATTTGTGAAACATATTCGGCAATTGAGATTTCTGCCTCCCTTCTTGCATTTCTATTGTGGTATATGGGCGTTTTAACCTCATACAAACTCTGATATTTCTGGTACTCGTCCAGTAAAACACTAACAGCTTCCTTAGTCCAGCCGGAGCCTGCCATTTTCGAAGTGTTTGTTTACAAGCGAGCTTCACAATCTTCTCACCACGTGGCGCCAGCATCATTGTCATGTAAGCTTCCCTGATTGGTTCGTTTCGCAAAATTAATTTTACGGAATAGAACATGTCCTATTTTATGGAAAGTTTTATCAAAGGTTTTATAAAACTTGAATTTGACCGTGAGCAACAGAAATTTTATAATAGTACATTCTGCAAAGAGCCTATAATGGCTATAATTAAGACACGAGTATTTTTATAAAACGAGCGTACATTATAGGCGAGTTGCATACGACTGTTTATGTTCGACGATAATTATAACTTTATTATATGTTTTAACATAAATATTCATAAATATCTGTTGAGAGTCAGCCACTTGAATTTTGTGATCGGAGAGCGAGCGCTGTCTTTCAAGATCTCTGAACGACCGACGCATGCGCTCTGTGTGCTTGCAATGCCTATTATGCAGGCCATATGTTTACATCTGCCGTCCCTCAGTAATATTGTCACCGGAGTCGTTTGAAGGCAATGCCCTGTGTAGAAATTAGGGTTGGTGATATTAAGGTACAGTGCTATTTCTTGTCTCATATTCGCCAGTTTATTTACGCGAACATATGGACGGTGTGTATTCCATGTCGGTAATTTTGTGTTTATGTCCGACATGCTGGATTTTGAGCGCATGCGTGAAGGTATCGTTACCTAATTGGTCAATGAACGAGCTCTGATTGGCTGGAGAAACTGTATCGTAATGAAAAACAGTGTTATAATGACCATCATTATGATACAGTTTTCTGACACATAATAGTGAGGGTCGAACATAAAATTAAATTATTGTACAATAAATTTGAAGGAAAATTTTACCGTGAGCAACGGGCATAAGGTACCGACGTTCTCCTCAAATGTCTAAATATGTTGCTTTAATAATTTATGCTTTATCTAACTAAAAATATTAATGTAATGCCAGGAGATTCGGATAACAAACGTGGGAATGGGGAAAAAGTCATGCGGATGCGGGGCCGATGCGGATGCGAATAAGAGTCGTGCGGATCCGGATAACGTTTTGTTTATCCGCACAGGGTTCTAGTTATAGGCAGCAGAGGAGGAAACATTTATTACTACAACCATTTCCACAATTATTATTCTTCATTGGAAAAGTTGAATCGGCTAATATCAGTAGTGTTCTCCTCTCCTTTAGTATTAGTGGAATAAGGGGGAAAAGAAAAGCCCTCAAGGGACTTAGAAAGGAAGTCAGTCACTGGTCGAGTTGATCCATGGGTTGAGGCCAGGTTGGAACAATCCTCGTCGCTACTCACTGTTCATCCTGACAATGATGAACCATTTAATATGGCCACTGACCTGACAAAACGTTGTTTTTGTTGTTGATTCATTTCGTCATTTATCCCTGTGTACTTGGGTGTATGAGTTAAATGATAACCTGTCTTATTCTGATGTATGTATGATTATTTCTAAATGGGGCTAGGATTGGGAAGAAGGGAGCCGTGGCCCCAAGTTAGGAAACCACACAAAGCCAATCGTAGGATGACTGAGGTGAGATTTGAACCCACCTCATCTCAATTCTCTCTATCGAGGCCATGTGTACCCCATTCCAGTCCTCTGTGCTGCATTAAATTTCTTGGTGGATCCCGAAATCCAACCCGGAGAAAATGATGTACATACAGTAGTCCTCCTATTTTTGGGGCATTACCGTACCGTACTAGTGTTTGCCCAGATACCATTTGAATTGAACGACTAAAAGTAATTTATGAACATTCGTAACTCATCACCACGCCTTGCACTTGAACATGACTGTGTCACTACATCGGCATGTAACGATGCACTGTTTGAAACCTCTTACAGCTGACTAAATGGTGGCAATCCGTACCAAAGCATCAAAGAAACTAGCATCAACGTCATTTATGAAGTCTCATACGTGTCGCATTATATACGCGAATAACATAAGTTGTTCGAAACACAGTATTTGTACCAATTCTAACATACAGACTTGAAGCAGCAACACTGACCGGACCAGCAAACAGCCGTCTACAGTATAACTCTCTTAGGGGGTGGTGAGGTTATTGGGGTTGTTTCTGGTGTTATGAACACAAGTAAAGTCCTAACAGACAATCCTACTCCTTTTATTTTCTGCAGTGCTGCAGAATAATCTTTCACTACCAGTCCGCTTTTTATCTCCTTGTAGTTTGAACTGTCCACTATAATATGCTATTCTTCAAACATAAGATCAAACTTATTTCTTCTCATTTCAAAAACATCATTTTATTTTAACCAAATCTCTCTCAAACATAAACACATCAAAACTTCAATGGGCAAAGCCCCCTGCCACCTATTGTTAGGTCACCACAAAGAATCTAGTAGGCACATAGTAGTAGACTCCTTGTAGTGCCCCAGCAATAGGCAGCCATTTTCAACCCATATACTTAAAAAAGGAACCATTACAATAGGCTGTTGAAATGAAGTTCCTGCTTACAAAAGTCAAGGAAGGATAAAATAAGGATGGTTGGTTCCTCAGTTTAGGGGCTGCGACAACGCGGTCATGTAGCCCCATGTACTTTAGTTGTGTGTAGAATCTGTCTGATAACCGATGTTAATTGTGATGGCTGTATTAATATGTGTTATCTGTTTTTAATTCAAGTAAGGACTGCATACATTCGATTTTCAAGTAGTTCCAACTTTTGCTACCAAACGCCACCGTCAAAAAACCAACTACTTCTGAACTTTGTTACTAGATGCCACCGCAGTCTGCTCCTGGCGATGAACGTTGGAACCTAAGAGCGTTAGTCAAAGATAACCTATTTATTTATTGTATGGCTTTTAGTGCCGGGAGTGTCCGAGGACATGTTCGGCTCGCCTGAGTCAGTAGCTACTTCCAGCGGACACCCTTAGGGAACTACAAGTTCCGTTCAATTTCAAGTAGTACCAACTTTTTGCTACCAGATATCAATGATACCTAGTGGTGAACGTTGGAACTTTGATAGCTTCACACAAGTGTAATATAGTGGATGGTTCTTTATCATGTCATAAATCTATGACATGGGACCGCCGGCTGTACTTCCCCTCCGAAGGAAGGCATACTGAGGGATTTTTAACGCTCTTAAAAAATCTGACTTCGGCCGGTTTAAACCCGCGACCTTGGCCATAGAAGCTCAGCATGCTTGGGAAGGGTGAAGGGAATGTGCAGTCGTGCTCAGGTAAGCCCGTGGGTCAAAAATAAAAAATATAATTTATGATAATGGAAACCAGGCAAGCAGTTGGAAAGAATCCCAATAGAAAGTACTATTGCGGCATTTGGATCTAGTTGAAAATGGAAAAGCACGGGAAAGTCTGGTGATAGTCTTGCACAGCTACCCTAGTTGTTGGCTACAATATGATTACGAGTCAACATAAGTCAAATTATCATCATCAGGTATTCGCTCCAGCAAGCCAGGTGCGGTAGTATAAAAGCCTCTTCCAATTTGTTTTATCCAACCATAGCTGTTCTTCGGATATAGTACACCTCTCTTCTCTACATCCTTTGAACCCATGTCTCGAGGTCGTCCTCGGGGTCTTTTGCCAGGAACTACGCTTTCAAAATAACCTCTAAGATTTCTTTCTGGAACCATTCTTTTCATATGGCCATACCACTGTAATCTGTCGAGTTCCAAGACTGTAACAAGACTGTACAGATGGTTTCTAGAAAGGGAGGAAGATTAGCCAAATCAGATAACATACTTATTGAAAAAGAAAAATTGGAAATTGTCAACCACTTCAAATATTTAGGAATAAGTCTACAATCCACCAGGACGTCATTTAGATTACATATAAAGGAAAGAGAAATAGCAGCTATTCGTAGTATTCAAGATATCACCAAACCAGAACTACTGGATAATAAAACAGCTATGTTCTTATTTCACGCAAAAATTGCACCGATCGCAACATATGGACTACATTTAATATGGACACATCTTAAAGTGACCTTGGAGTATTAGATCGTGTAAAAGCAAGTTTTTTGAAAAGGACATTTCCTGTTTCAAAAAACACTCCCACACGATTAGTATATGAACTTACAAAGGAAACTTTCTTCATTGACGAACTTAAAGTAAAATGGCAACTACCAACAACACCAGCCTCAGAAAAACAGCTAATTGATAGGAAGGAGAAACAGGAAAATATCTGGGAAGAATTCTACAGCACTGACGCAATGATAAATAAGGAATGGACTCAAACCAACTACACTCTCAGGCACACGGTGACTCGTTTCGCTGTACATGGGTTCCATCATTTGATATGCAAATGTAAAGTCTTTTCATTCACCGGATGAACACTGCTTTTGTGAACTCTGTGATAGGCAATGCGGAAGATATCATCTACGGGACTGTTTGAAAAGATCAAGATCTATCACGAGTTATAGTGAAGGAAATTAAAATGTATTTATATACTGTATATATTGGCCATTGGCTGTAATAAATCTATTAATTAATTAATTAGAAAAGCCTTCTTTCCATTCTAAGCTCTTCTCGGATGTTAAAATTCCTTATTTTATCCTTCCTTGTCTTTTGTAAGCGTGGACTACTACAAAAAGAGAGGAGAGTAGAATACAAGCCGCAGAGATGAAATTCCTAAGAGGTATAGAGGGCAAGACCAGAAGAGATAGAGTTAGAAATGAAGAGATTAGAGAAAGAACAGGAATATTGAAGCTGCAGGACAGGATAGAAACAACAAAGTTAAAGTGGTATGGACATATGATGAGAATGGGAGAGGAGAGAGTACCAAAGAAAACTTTCTGTGAAAAGATGACAGGGAAGAGACCACGAGGAAGGCCCCGGAAGAGATGGGCAGATACAGTGTGGGAGTGTGTAGAAAAGAAGGGAGGAAAACCCGAAGATGTACTAAAATCAGGAGAGGAGTGGTGGAGAGACAGGCAACGATGGAGGTCCTTAATTCACAACCCGACCCAGGAAGCTGGAAACGGGAAATGAAGATGATGATGATGATGATGTCTTTTGTAAGCAGGAACTTCATTTCAGCAGCCTATTGTAATGGTTATTTTTTTAAGTATATGGGTTAAACATGGCTGCCTATTGCTGGGGCACTACAAGGAGTCCAGTACTATGTGCCTACTAGATTCTTTGTAGTGACCTAACAATAGGTGGCAGGGGTCTTTGCCCATTGAAGTTTTGATATACGAATTCTTTTTATGATGTGTTTATGTTTGAGAGAGATTTGGTTAAAATCACTGCCAGCTGGATCACATCCCTCCTGGCTGCTTTAGACTGCCTGCCCATTCAACGCTCAGAGCCGTACAAGATAGTTTGCAGCACCAACCCACTGTGATCACCGCGGCTTTTTCACTGCCAGCTTCATCGCGTCCCTCCTGGCTGCTTTAAACTGCCTGCCCATTCAACACTTGGAGGCATACAAGATATATATTAATTGCAGATTTCATTTCTGATTTATAAAAGAGCACGCAGCAGTACGGCATTCTAAAATCCAAAACACAACTTCGCGGAAAACTAACAACAAACGGTTGAACATCGTAATTCAGCGAGGCTCCAAAGCCTTTCACACTCAAAGCAATAGCTTCTTACCAAGGAAGTCAGACCGTACCTAACCTTACCGACAGTTCTACCCACAATGTACCCAAGAAATCCCAGAAAAGTTATGCTTCTGCAATACAGTTGACACCGAATAAAAAACAGGCTATTATTATTGACGCCATTAACATCAATACAAAACAAATGTCTGCAACAGTGACTTGAAAAAGTGGTGATCACTGAGGGTTGATGCTGCTCTTAGCATCTATATTTGGAAACGAGCTTGTACGCATAAACCAATGCTGTAATCGTTGAATGGGCAGACAGTCTAAGGCAGCCAGGAGGGATGCGATCCAGCTGGCAGTCGTTAAAATAAAATGATGATATGTTTGAAATGGGAAGAATTAAGTTTGATCTCATGTTGGAGGAATAGCATATTGTAGTGGACAGTTCAAACTACAAGGAGATAAAAAGAGGAGTGGTAGTGAAAGATTATTCTGCATTACTGCAGAAAATAAAAGGATGGGTAGATAAGGTCACAAACGAAGAGGTATTAAGACGAGTGGGGAGGAGAGATGTTTCTGGCAACTGCTAATGAAGAGAAGAGATAGGTTAGTAGGATTGTCTGTTAGGACTTTTCGTGTGTTCATAACACCAGAAACAACCACAATAACCTCACCACCCCCTAAGAGAGTTACACTGTAGACGGCTGTTTGCTGGTCTTGTCAGTGTTGCAGCTTCAAGTCTGTATGCTAGAATTGGTACATATAATGTCTTTCGAACAACTTATGTTATTCACGTAAGTTATACACCGCGACACGTATGAGACTTCATAAATGACTTTGATGCTAGTTTCTTTGATGTTTTGGTATACAATTTTCAAAAGAAAATTATGTATTTCCCGTTGAGCCATTATATATTTTAACACAAATAGTGCTAAATGTTTCGGCATAACTCAACAAAATGACAGTGTTTCGCCCTGGATACACATGTATCAAATACGTCTTGCAATGGCCTTCCCAGTGTGTACTTGGGCAGGCAGAAGCATTTCGGAGGAGTGTGAGAAGCATGTTATGGAGCAAAGATGTCCCTCAGAACAGCAAAAAGATCATATATAGGACGTACTATGTCCCTATCCTGACGTATGCCTCGGAGACCTGGGTTATGAAAGGAAGGGAGAAGAGCAAAATACAGGCCAGTGAGATGAGGTTCTTGAGAAGCAGTATTGGAGCTACAAAGATGGACAGAATAAGAAATGAGAGGACCAGAGAATTAATGAAGGAGGAACCATTACAGGATGGTATAGAGAAATCTAGACTTAGATGGTATGGACATGTATAACGAATGGAGGAGAAGAGGATACCCAGGAGAGTACACGAGACGAAGTGGGAAGGAAAGAGACCGAGAGGAAGATCGAGAGACAGGTGGCTGAAGGGGGTGGAAGACAGCGTGAAGAAGAGAGGAGAAGACTGGACAAGGGTGGAGGCTGAGAGATGGTGGGAAGACAGGAGACGTTGGAGAGGCTTGTGTTCCAAACAGACCCGGCCAGTGGCTGGAAACTGTGCAAGATGATTGATTGTGTTTAAATATATAATGGCTCAACGGGCAATACATAATTTTCTTTTGAAAATTGTATATTCAATGCCAAGGTAAGGTTATAATTGCTTTGGAGTGGAATTTCGACTCCCATACTGCACTGGCTTTGCTCGTGATGCGGATACACATGTATCAAATGCGTCTTACAATGGCCTTCCCAGTGTGTACTAGACAGTGTCTTGGGGAGGTGTGCTTTAACCAACTGAAGAGCCCAATAGCACACCGGGGCGAAACGCTGTCATTTTGTTGAGTTATGCCGGAACATTTAGCACTATTTGTGTTTAAATATATAATGGCTCAACGGGCAATACATAATTTTCTTTTGAAAATTGTATATTCAATGCCAAGGTAAGGTAATAATTGCTTTGGAGTGGAGTTTCGACTCCCATAGTGCACTGGCTTTGCTCGTGACGCGGATACACATGTATCAAATGCGTCTTGCAATGGCCTTCCCTGTGTGTACTTGACAGTGTCTTGGTGAGGTGTGCTTTAACCAACTGAAGAGCCCAATAGCACACCGGGGCGAAACGCTGTCATTTTGTTGAGTTATGCCGGAACATTTAGCACTATTTGTGTTTAAATATATAATGGCTCAACGGGCAATACATAATTTTCTTTTGAAAATTGTATATTCAATGCCAAGGTAAGGTTATAATTGCTTTGGAGTGGAGTTTCGACTCCCATACTGCACTGGCTTTGCTCGTGATGCGGATACACATGTATCAAATGCGTCTTGCAATGGCCTTCCCAATGTTTACTAGACAGTGTCTTGGTGAGGTGTGCTTTAACCAACTGAAGAGCCCAATAGCACACCGGGGCGAAACGCTGTCATTTTGTTGAGTTATGCCGGAACATTTAGCACTATTTGTGTTTAAATATATAATGGCTCAACGGGCAATACATAATTTTCTTTTGAAAATTGTATATTCAATGCCAAGGTAAGGTTATAATTGCTTTGGAGTGGAGTTTCAACTCCCATAGTGCACTGGCTTTGCTCGTGACGCGGATACACATGTATCAAATGCGTCTTGCAATGGCCTTCCCAGTGTGTACTTGACAGTGTCTTGGTGAGGTGTGCTTTAACCAACTGAAGAGCCCAATAGCACACCGGGGCGAAACGCTGTCATTTTGTTGAGTTATGCTGGAACATTTAGCACCATTTGTGTTTAAATATATAATGGCTCAACGGGCAATACATAATTTTCTTTGAAAATTGTATATTCAATGCCAAGGTAAGGTTATAATTGCTTTGGAGTGGAATTTCGACTCCCATAGTGCACTGGCTTTGCTAGTGACGCGGATACACAGGTATCAAATGCGTCTTGCAATGGCCTTCCCAATGTTTACTAGACAGTGTCTTGGTGAGGTGTGCTTTAACCAACTGAAGAGCCCAATAGCACACCGGGGCGAAACGCTGTCATTTTGTTGAGTTATGCCGGAACATTTAGCACTATTTGTGTTTAAATATATAATGGCTCAACGGGCAATACATAATTTTCTTTTGAAAATTGTATATTCAATGCCAAGGTAAGGTTATAATTGCTTTGGAGTGGAGTTTCGACTCCCATACTGCACTGGCTTTGCTCGTGATGCGGATACACATGTATCAAATGCGTCTTGCAATGGCCTTCCCTGTGTGTACTTGACAGTGTCTTGGGGAGGTGTGCTTTAACCAACTGAAGAGCCCAATAGCACACCGGGGCGAAACGCTGTCATTTTGTTGAGTTATGCCGGAACATTTAGCACTATTTGTGTTTAAATATATAATGGCTCAACGGGCAATACATAATTTTCTTTTGAAAATTGTATATTCAATGCCAAGGTAAGGTTATAATTGCTTTGGAGTGGAGTTTCGACTCCCATAGTGCACTGACTTTGCTCGTGACGCGGATACACATGTATCAAATGCGTCTTGCAATGGCCTTCCCTGTGTGTACTTGACAGTGTCTTGGTGAGGTGTGCTTTAACCAACTGAAGAGCCCAATAGCACAACGGGGCGAAACGCTGTCATTTTGTTGAGTTATGCCGGAACATTTAGCACTATTTGTTTAAATATATAATGCCTCAACGGGCAATACATAATTTTCTTTTGAAAATTGTATATTCAATACCAAGGTAAGGTTATAATTGCTTTGGAGTGGAGTTTCGACTCCCACAGTGCACTGGCTTTGCTCGTGACGCAAATACACATGTATCAAATGCGTCTTGCAATGGCCTTCCCAGTGTGTACTTGACAGTGTCTTGGTGAGGTGTGCTTTAACCAACTGAAGAGCCCAATAGCACACCGGGGCGAAACGCTGTCATTTTGTTGAGTTATGCCGGAACATTTAGCACTATTTGTGTTTAAATATATAATGGCTCAACGGGCAATACATAATTTTCTTTTGAAAATTGTATATTCAATGCCAAGGTAAGGTTATAATTGCTTTGGAGGGGAGTTTCGACTCCCATAGTGCACTGGCTTTGCTCGTGACGCGGATACACATGTATCAAATGCGTCTTGCAATGGCCTTCCCAGTGTGTACTTGACAGTGTCTTGGTGAGGTGTGCTTTAACCAACTGAAGAGCCCAATAGCACACCGGGGCGAAACGCTGTCATTTTGTTGAGTTATGCTGGAACATTTAGCACTATTTGTGTTTAAATATATAATGGCTCAACGGGCAATACATAATTTTCTTTTGAAAATTGTATATTCAATGCCAAGGTAAGGTTATAATTGCTTTGGAGTGGAGTTTCGACTCCCATAGTGCACTGGCTTTGCTAGTGACGCGGATACACAGGTATCAAATGCGTCTTGCAATGGCCTTCCCAGTGTGTACTTGACAGTGTCTTGGTGAGGTGTGCTTTAACCAACTGAAGAGCCCAATAGCACACCGGGGCGAAACGCTCAAAGTCAGTACGCCCCTGTTCCAACGGTTTCCCTGTTCTTAGTCTCTCATGAACCCAAGTGCTTGTGACAATGCGTTCTTCAATGCTCTAGTCACTAGTATCAGCCATTGATTATATATGAAACAGAAAATGTTAAAAAAATCAATGTATTTCCTGAAATGTATAGGAGTAATGGGATTTTGTGCCCAGGGTGTAGTTTTAAGTTTCTAGGATATCTGGAAGTGTTGCATTAATTCATGTCTATTTTCATTTTTGTCTTTATTATATATAGTTACCGGCACACCACGAAATTACCTCCTTAATATCTCAGAAATTTTCCTCAACACTTCCTCTCGTTTGTGTTAAAAGGTAGTTTGGAAATTCAGGAATCGTTCGAGCCAGTGGCGACTCCCGATTTTTATAACGTGTAGGACGTAATGGGATAGGCTACTTATTAACTTTAGATAATTGATATAGCTGGGCTGAATTGCGATATTAGACTCAGTCTAATATTTATTATTCAGTCACACAGCGCTATTATGAATACATTACACAATAGCCTACTGTACAATCGAATACCACTCCAAAGATGTGCACACGCTGAAAACAGACTATCCATTCTGACCGCGTGAAATCGTAACCAATAGGCTAAGCCCGTAGCGTTGGTTTAAATTCAACCAATAGCGAGATTTGAGGATCTCCGTAGACGTCCTCAGAGCGCCATTTAACAGACCAAACCTGCTCCTTCCCCCTCAAAGGGCTCCCATACATTTCTAAAGCTATAAACACGTGTTTTGAGGAATAATGTTTCCTTCCTCAGCTTTCTACTCCGGGCGGTGAAAGTCCCACTTCACCCATCTAGGAGTGAAATGTAAAACTAGTTACAAGTACTGACAGTGACAGCACTTATCGAGAGGGCGCGCAAGGTAGCCCCAAAGACTATTTTACAAAACAATTAATTTGTTTTTTTAAAACAGTTACAGATGAGAGCTGACTGTAGAATGATCCTCACGTCCTACAAGGAGGAATCGCCACTGGTTCGAGTCCGCAAAATCAATCGGTCATCGCTTTGGAAAGAGAGCTAATCGACTGTTGAAAAAATTCTTGCTTACACCGTTCTTCGCCATTTCAAATGCCTCCAACTCGGTCCCCTCAAAATATTTTGAATATTTTAGACTCTTACAGCGATCTTGTGAGTATCAGCTTCACTGGTACTAAGTTTCATGTTTGTAGGATGTCTGGAAATCCCTCATTGATTCATGTTTATTTTCAGAATTTACCTACACTTCACTCCACTTCGTCCAGGGTAACATTTACGAGCTTATAAGTTTGGCCAATCATAGCGCGGCGGTGCATTTCTCACCCCAATGCACGGAGCCTATATAAGTCGTGATCTGAAAAGGGGATGAGGTCTCTTAATGTAGCTACCACAGTTAGGCTGCTGTCAACAAAGAATTCCAAGGTCATTCCTAAATTGTAAACCAAGCAGAAACTGCATAATCAGTTCTTACCTTGTAATTCTGACCTCTATTCCAGTTGCAGTGCTTGTTGTGGGTTATAGACAGCGGAGGAGTCAATATCTATTACTACATCATTTCCAGATTTTTTCTTCATTTACCAAAGGTATTTTGGCTAATTTCAGTAGCTTAAGAATTTCTTTCCCCCAGGAATTGGTCTCATCCAGTGTTACTGAAGAGTTCTGCCTCAGTTTCAGACCTCACAGCAAAATTAGACTTCTTGCCAGAGGAAGGATTCACACCCCCTCCACTGCGTCACAAGGTGGATAGATGCCAACCTCATCCCAAAAGGGTTAATGCGAGATGAAATGAATGAAACTGGGAAGTGGAAAACTATTTCAAGTGCTGGCCAAACAGCGGGGTTTGAAACCACTAATTTGTGCTTAGCGTCGGGCCTCAGCGCTTGTAGCTACCCCGGTTAGTCTGCTGTCAAGAGAAAATCCCAAGGTCATTCCTAAATTGTAAATCAAGCAGAAACTGCATAATCAGTTGATTAATTCTCCAGAGTAGGAGAACATCCCTCTTTGTAACTTCAAACAAGGTAGATTATTGAAAATATATTATTTGTGATTTCTTGGAGTTGTTGAGCATCGTTTCACAATTTCAATTGCCACTGCTGCAACGGAAATAATTACTTTTAACGTAAACAAAGCATTACTGGTCATGTTCATTTGAACAAGGTCAGCCATTTTACATTCACACCGGACGTGACACGTTGCCAACATGAATAATGAAATAAAAGGCAAAACCATTGGCCTGGATAAAGATTATTGATGCGTGACTTCCCCACTGTGCGTGACAAAAACCAGGGGTGTTATCTATTAGATAACGCGGCCCGCTCAATCCATCATTGGTCTGGATGAAAATATTGATCTAGGCAAAGCCATTGGTCTGCCGGATGCGATATAGTACCAAATGGGTGGGGTTGGCATTATGGACTCCTTCACAAACATTCACAAAGATAGCCGTCAGAGCAGTAATTTCACCTATATAAGTCATGCTCTTATTAGGGTGGGTTGGTGGGTCTCCGGCAGCGGACGAGTGAACATCTAATGGTAGCGGTTCACTTTAGACCATCCTTTGTATAAATATTTTTAAAAACTGAAATTACCTGATTTAATAGTCAGGAGGATATCAGGAGAGGATTGAGTATTAGATGTTCACTGCTCCACTGTCATAGATCCACCATCCCGCCCAAATAGCGGCACGACTTATATAGTTGAAATCGAAGTTCTCAACCCCATCTTTCTCACTGAGTCAGTATTGCGTTTGGTACTATTTCGCACGTGATGTATGAAATCACTACGTGAACTCAATTACAGTGTTTATTTATGTATTTATAATGTTTTACATACAAAAACAGACCTAACCTGGGGCTTACGCCCCAGAGCCCCTTGCTTGTAGTACTAGCAGTAATTTTCCACAAGACAGTGCCTAACTAGTAGCGAAGGCGTGTGGTGAATTTCTTTATTCAAGTTGGTAACGTAGTCACATGATCGACTTTCGGGTGTCACATGACTGTCAAAGATGGCATCCGTAAGTGAAGAAAGTGAAAAAAAAATTGCATTCTTTCCGTGAAATAACAATTATTGAGGTGCAGCAGTGGCTATTGAGTATGAAGAGATTGTGAAACGACTCCCAACAACTCCCCGAAAGATATGCATATCATAAATGATATATTTTCAATAAGCTAAGGTGTTAAAAGTGATGAAATTTATTACTATATCATCTCCAGACACCATTACTACAGGTATTTTGGCCAATTTCATTACTTACAATTTTTGATACACATGTTCTCCTACTCTGGAGCGCCACCATCAGTTGTTCTTACCTCGTAACTCTGACCCCTATTCCAGTTGCAGTCGTTATTGCAATGCTTGTTGTAGCCAGGGGATACAATCGTTCGTCTACCTGTGCTACTCGACCACTCAGACATGGAAACTGCGTTCAGATGATCACACTAATGAGCTGTTGTCAAAACAGAAAGAACACAACATTCAAATAGCAGCCAAATTTATAGGTTAAAAATATTTTATTTTTAAGAAAACTTCCAACTCCATAATTATACAAAAACAAATTATATAAACACTGAACAATGAAATGTGAATAACTGATACGTACAGTAGGCTACGTCAAACTTACCCTGGTTCAGATAAATATTCTAAAATTATGAAGTCAACAGTTCATAGGCCTATACCTATTTTCAAACGGCATTCTGTGCACAGGTCAATAAATGACACGTAAACTCACGGCACGTCCAACGAAATTCTAGATTACCCCACAATAGCACGTACTGTACAAGAATTTGACACAGGTAATTAATGAAGGCATGACCGTTGCCAGTTGACAGCACCTGCCATTACACCAAGGCAGGCAGTGCGACAATAATAATTCATTTATCAATGCGGGTTACGAAGTAATCAACGCAGAGAAGAACCACATCCAAGTCAACACTGAAATTACGAAGGTAAGATATAAAACAGATTCGGTCCGCTCGTGTGGTGTCATGTGATTAAGCAGCAATTAAAATATGATTTCGAGACTTTACAATTTGTTGGCAAAGTTGCCGTAGGCTACATATTAGGGCCGAAGGCACAGTATTCTAAGCTAATGCCATTCATTTACAAGAGAGTACTAGTTATTATTTACTTACGAGTCATAATTAACAACAAAACTTCATCACAAAAACATCAACCACCTGCCCCACTCACTCCCTTCATCAATACCAACCTGCCAATCACCAATTCACACGCCTAGGTGCGAAATCAACTCATAACTTCGTAATGAAATTGAGATGAGCATTACGTCGTTTCTCCACCACTCTTAAGCATATTCATATCGATAGTAATTATATGTATAAGACTGAATATAACATCGTAACCCTTTGTTAATGGTTGCATCGCATGACATTAAATTCATACAATTACTTGCAAAATAGGCGCAATTGCAAATTTATTTGATAACAATAATAAAAACGTAAGGTATTTCAACGAGCACATTGGCTGAAATACTACTTTTCTCAAGAATAGGACTGTTCAAATCGCATGTTATTAATATAATATACTGATGGTAGTGTATTATTAATGTTGGTAGACCTGGTCTTCATTGCAGCGGCAGCAATTAAATCGTATCATTTAAAATCGTCTAAAATAAAGATTCCATATTATTACTACGGTAGGTATTACAAAAGATCGTGAAGGGAATTTACTCTGAAATAAGGAATAATTTTCACTGACCTCTCTTAGTGTATAACCAGGCACACCTACAGCGCAAAACCTTTACGTCGTTTCTTGGGAATGCTACCAAGGATACTTTTTTTTTTAAGAAGATGAACGAAGATGTGTTTATGAAGGTTATCTAAATCCTGCTTGGTATGCCCGAGGCTGACTTCATGGTAAGCACAATGACAAAGCCAGTCCGTAAATTAAAGACTGTATGGATATTTGTCACCCCATTCCCATTGATGTAATTGTATTTTTCTTTAACAACAGGTTCTCTTCTGTAACTACCGTACTCAAGGGCGCCCGCAAAGGTGGGCAAGGAGGGGCCTTGCCCCAGTCCCCCACGCTGGAATCCCGAAAATATTTCGATTGTTCATTGTCACACCAGTTTATTTCATAAATTGAAGTTACTGATAGTTAACTGATTTAGATGTAGGGGATAATTACACAGTTTACTTTAACTTAGTAATTTGGGATTATTTGAAAATATCTCCAGTTATTTAGAAAATCGGTGAACTGGATTAACATTACCATTTTTATGAACTGCTTGATTTTTATATTTGCCGATACATGGTGATACAACTACGTTGTACCTGTTTTTAAGAAATGAACATTATTGTTGAAATATTTGACCATGTATTGTGGTGGTCACTCTGTTACTCATAAACCTGTTCAGTATAGATATGTTTATCTTCTGTTTTTCTTTGGTATGTACAAATAATGTTGTATCACTTGTATTTCAGCGTAGTAAATGTCAAGTTCAGTAAACGTATGTTCTCCATTTCATTATCTGTTGTTTGAGTCTTCAGTCTTTTGACTGGTTTGATGCAGCCCTCCATGCCTCCCTGTCCTGAGCTAATCGTTTCATCTCTACATAGCTACCACACCCTACATCCGAGGCAATCTGTTTAACATATTCTAACCTTGGTCTACCCTTACAGTTCTTGTCCTCGACTCTTCCTTCCATAACTAAACTTGCTATTCCTGGGTGTCTTAGTATGTGTCCTACTAACCGATCTCTTCTCTTCATTAGCAGTTGCCAGAAACATCTATCCTCTCCCACTCGTCTTAATACCTCTTCGTTTGTAACCCTATCTACCCATCTGATCTTCATCATTCTCCTGTAACACCACATTTCAAATGCTTCAATTCTCCTCTTTTCTGCTGCACCAATAGTCCAAGTTTCACTTCCATAGAGCGCCACGCTCCAGACAAAGGCTTTCAAAAATGACTTCCTAATACCTAAATCCATATTCGATGTCAACAGATTCCTTTTTTTGTAGAAATGCTTTCTTTGCCTGTGCCAACCTACTTTTTATATCCTCTTTGCTTCGTCCATCACTGGTTATTCTGCTTCCTAAGTAACAGAAGTCTCCTACTTCCTTCAGCTTTTCACCTGCCAATTTGATCTCCATAGAGGTTTCTGATTTATTTCGGCTGCATTCCAGTATTTTTGTTTTACATTTATTAATTTTCATCATGAATTCTTTCCGTAAGACGGAGCCCATACCATTCAAAAACTCATTCAAATCCTCAGACTTGTCGGCCAAGATGACTATGTCATCAGCAAATCTCAGAGTTGAAATTATTTCTCCTTGAATCTTCACTCCCACTTTAAATTTTTCTCTGATTTCCTTCATTGCGTGTTCAATGTAAAGATTGAAAAGTATGGGTGATAAGTTGCAGCCTTGCCTTACACCTTTCTGAATATCAGCTTCTCTCTCATGTCCTTCAGCTCGAATGACTGCTGTCTGGTTTCTGTATAGATTGTAGAACACCCTCCTATCCTTGTACTTTATTCCAATAGATTTCAAAATGTCAAACAATTTAGTCCAATCAACGTTATCAAAAGCCTTTTCTAAGTCTACAAATGCCATGAACGTTCTCTTATCTTTCCTTATTCTACCTTCCAAAATCAGCCTAAGACTTAGTACAGCTTCCCTTGTTCCTACATTTCTCCTGAAACCAAACTGGTCTTCACCCAACTCCGTTTCTATCTGGCTTTCAATCCTCTTGTAAATTATTCTAGACAGGATCTTTGAAGCATGAGTAATCAAGCTGATTGTACGGTTATCTTCACATCTGTCAGCTCCCACTTTCTTTGGTATAGGGATGGTGTCATTCTTCTTGAAATCAGGGGGTACCTCACCTGTCTCATAAATCCTACACACCAAGTGAAATAACCTGATCAGACCCAGTTTCGGCTGGCGGATAATTGTTTTGGGTGTTGCACTGTTTTCATAAATGTGGTACATGGGCACACGCAGGATTTTTTCTAGGATGAGGGGGGCATGTATTATTTTTTATTTCATTACCTACATGTCACTAGGTGGTATTGAGACGTAATTTTCGTTTCATTTCTTACTTGCTTCGTGACATTCATTGTTTTGGCTGCTCTTAAACCGTTGGATACATGGTCTTTATGGCATGAAAGGGTGGAATATTTTTTTAGTCCAGAATTTTTGTCCATAGGAGTTCGCTTTCCTTTGTGAATCATGTTCATATTTAAAAGACAGGCTAAAAGTAGTCCACCGATTTTTTAGCCTATTTTCAATTTTGAAAAAATAGGCTTATGAGATCACCTTTTGTCCGTGTGTCTGTGTGTGCGTGCGTGTGTGTGTGTGTGAGGTGTGTGTGTGTGTCCCTAATAACTTCTATACGGCTGGAGCGATTTCAACGAAACTCTGTATGTTCATAGCACAACTCCGGGCGACCCCGACCGTGCCCTTCAAATTTTGTTACGTCTCACCAATCCAATATGGCGTCTGTGCGAAATATTTCACCAGCATTCAATATCTCCGAAATTATTTCCGATATCACCCTGGAATTTTTTACGGTGATAAAGAGAACTACTAGAAGTTCACCTATGTGACCATTGAAAAACTGGTAACTACAAAACCAACATGGCGGCCACGCGAATTTGCGACTTTTAAATAGACGTTTCTCGAGACTTAACCAACCAAACGCAATGAACCTTGGTACAGTATATGTCTATACACATTGTAATGCACCGACATCCAACTTCGTTCAATTTTTTACATAACCACAAGATGGCGGATATGCGAAATATTTCACCGGCATTCTATATCTCTGAAACTATTAGCGGTATCACCCTGAAATTTTGTACGTAGATAAAGGGCACTACTGGAAGTTCATCTATAAGACTTTCAAAAACCGGTTAACTACAATACGAACATGGCGGCCAAGCGAATTAAAAATTTTAATAGACCTTTCTCGCGATTTAATGTTCCAACCGCTATGAAATCTGGTACAGGAAATGTTTATACACATTGTAATTCCACTGGTATCTAATTTAGTTCAATTGTTTACATAACCTCAGAATGGCGGCTGTGCGAATTTTAAATTAAGTTTTTATTTCTTGTGTCGTAATTATGCGATCGAAGTGAAAGTTTGAATAATGAACCTACGCAATAATCTTCCTTTAATGGTACATGACTCAATGGCTTATACATATTACAATCCAACATGGCGACCATCCGAAATATTTAAATGGGTATCAATAGCTATCTACGAATCTATTACAGCAATCAAAATGACTTTTTAAATGTTCATAGGAGCTATGAACATAAGTTCACGTAAAGGACTTTCAATAACCTGGTGATCACAAATCCAACATGGCGGCGACGCGAAGTTTAAATATTGACATGGACGTTTCTCGCAATTTAGCCATCCGAGTGCAGTGAAAATTGGTACAGTAAATACTTATACAAATGTTAATCCACAGGCATCTAATTTATTTCAATTGTTTCCAAAATCAGAAGATGGCAGCTGTGCGAAATGTTAAGATCTCCTTGTTACTTCTTGTGTCCTAATCATGCGATTGAAATTTTAATGCTACACGTACACAATAATCTTCATGTAACAGTACATAACTGTAGGACCTACATATATAAAATCCAACATGGCGACCATCCGAAATATTTAGTCTTTTCTCAATATCTACGAATCTATTACAGCAAACAAACTGAAATTTTGTATTGATAGTGGCAGTTAACATAAGTAGGATATATGAAAATAGGCTGTATAGTTCTTCACGGAACTACTTATTAATAACTGAAGATATTCTCAAATAATCCCAAATTACGAAGTTAAATAAAACTGTGGAATTATCCCTACATCTAAATCAGTTAATCAGCAGTAACTTCAATGTGTGGGTACGGCCCCTCCTTGCCCCCCACCCCACATCCTGCGCCCCATGAGGTGATAGGGTAAATGACTACTTAATATCGGAGAAAACTGTATTCAATTGCGCGGTGGCCGAGAGCGCCAAAGCGCTACCTCGTGTCTCGCTGGCAACGGGAGAGCGTGGGTTCGAATCCCACCTCAGCCGCCCTGTACAAGGTTTTCGTGGTTTCCCATTTTCACTACCAGGCAAATGTCGGGACGGTTCCTTTCAATAGGTCTACGGTCAATTTCTTTTCATAGCCCCTTCCCTGACCCATCCTGAAAAGAAAAATACATGGCCATTGGCTGCATTAAAAAAAAGCGCGGTAAAACGGATGTACCTCATTCACAACGAATGCCGCATTTCAGAGACATCACATTTTCATCGGATGAAATGGAATAAAAGTTCAGTCTACATGAAAACCTTCACGAGAACAAAACAACGTAGGTTATATGCTGTACGAGGGCGAGAACTGCGAGTGTCACAAGTAGGCTACGCGCAACATTGCAAGACATGGTCTCGGCAGTTGACGAAGCATCTCTGATGTCTCCGTCCGCGCCTGCACCTCGGCTGCCTGGTTGCAGTCAGCGGGCAACGACCAGCCGAGTTAACTGTTGGGATAAGGCTTACCCGGTCTAGCATCTCTGCCATACCTTTCGCTATTGAGATCTGGTCGGTGCTTGGGCCTGGCATCGAACAAACAAACGAGCGCCTCTAGACGGCTGGCACGCCTCGCTTTCTCAGTCATTTCACAGTTACTCACTATAATATTTCCTGAATTATTAAAGAACAGAATTATGAATTCCTGTACATATAAGAGGAAACATACAACTTTTATTACTAAAAATATTATTACGGTATTAATTGTTTTTCATGAATTAATCTGGTCGTTGTGCAACACTGTGCAACCTTATTACCGGTCGCCACTGATCAGACCTTCATCTTCTATGCACAGTAGCAACTCAATCGGTATATCATCTATACCTGGTGCTTTGTTCCTGCCTAAGTCTTCCAATGCTCTGTCAAATTCTGATCTCAATATTAAATCTCCTTTCGCATCCTCATCAATTTCCTCCTCCCTTTCCATTACATGATTCTCAATCTCCTTTCCCTTAAACAAACTCTCTATGTAAGCTTTCCATCTCTCAACCTTTTCTTCCCTATCTGTTAGAGGCTTTCCATTTGTGTCCTTAATATTACAGCACTTAGTCTTCTTTTCCCCAAAAGTATTCTTAATCCTTCGATAAGCTGTGTCTACTTTTCCTAATTTCAGACAATTTTCTATACCTGCACATTTCTCTTTTAACCATTCTTCTTTCGCTTCCTTGCACTTCTTGTTAACCTCAATTCTCAGACGTCTGTATTCTGCTTTCCCCTTTTCATCTCTTGCATTCTTGTGTTTCCGCCTTTCATCCATCAATTCTAGTATATCCTGAGTGATCCACGGTTTTCTACCTATTCTTTCTTTCCTACCAATGTTTTCTTGTGCGGATTTTGTTATTTCATTCTTCAAAAGTGCCCATTCGTCTGCAATTGAAGTTTGTTTAGGGTTTTTCATTAGTCCTTCCTTTATACTCTTCTTGAATCTTTCGTTTACATCCTTTTCTTTCAGTCTGTCTATTGCCCACCTTTTTAGCTTTTGATTTTCCTTTAGTTTCTTCAACTTTAATCTGCATTTCATTACAACCAGATTGTGGTCAGAGTTTATGTCAGCACCAGGATATGTTTTACAATTCAAAATCTGGTTTCGAAACCTCTGCTTGACCGCCCTGTATCTCCTGGTCTCATCCATCTGTATGTTCTTCTATTGTGGTTATTGAATAAGGTGTTAGCTATGACCAACTCATTCTCGGTGCAGAATTCCGTCAGCCTGCTTCCTCGATCATTCCTTTCACCTAATCCGAAATCTCCTACTATCTTCCCTTCTCTCCCTTTTCCTACCACAGCATTCCAATCTCCCATTACTATAACATTTTCATCACCCTTGATATACCTCAGAGTTTCGTCTATTTCTTCGTAGACCTTTTCAACATCCTCATCATCAGCTTGACTGGTAGGCATATAGACTTGTACCACTGTGGTGCAGGTAGGTTTAGTATTGATTTTTGCTACAATAATCCGTTCACTATATTGCTCATAATATTCCACCCGCTGTCCAAGTTTCCTACTCAATATGAGACCAACCCCTGCTTGGCCATTGTTTGATTTAGTGCTAATGACCCTATAGTCTCCTGACCAAAGGTCCTGTTCTTCCTGCCAGCGCATTTCACTAATCCCAACCTCAACCTATCCATTTCCCTTTCTAAGTTTTCTAACCTTCCACTTCCTAGCTCCAATCCGTAGAATGTCAGATTTCCTCTTTGTCACTTCTGTGATGTTAACCCCCTCTCGAGTAGTCCCCACCCGGAGATCCGAACGGGGGACTAGTTTACCTCCGGATTGAAATTTTACAAGGGAGAAGGCCATCATCACATGTAATTATGCATAGAGAGGTGCATATCCTCGGGAATAGCATTACGGCTGTAGTTTCCCGTTGCTTTCAGCCGTGCAGCAGGACGCAGTGTAGCCATTATTTGGCTTATATTATCAATATCTTAACCGTCTATAAGACTAGTAAAGAATTAATTTATTCTGAAAGGCTGCTACTCCCTTTCAGAATAAGTAAAGAGCATTTCTACTAACAAAAATACTAACCTTCTACTAACAATTACATACCAAAATTCTACTAACGATAAAAATATTTAAATTCCACCAACAACAAATACTACCACTAAAACAGTCTGTCACCAGGCACACTCACATGCACCCTCACACATCACAGTCTTCTGAAACAATGAACTACAACTAATAAACAACAGGTTATGGGCCCAGGCTCGAATCCGCTGTGCGAATAAAACTGCTCGTTATGTGAGGTATGAATTTCGTGTAGATGTTACAGGGAAAGTCGATTCTTAGTAAGAGTTGACTCTCCCTAGGCAGAGTCAAGTTGATTGAAAACAAACAGATCAACTTTTCCTAGGGAGAGTTAACTATGGCTGCTGTGGTTCAGTAAAAGCTGATTCACAGATGCTGCTCTGAAAATGTAACCGCGCGCGCCAAACGTTTGTTATGATTATTAAAATACGATATTGCCATTGTTTGGACTCGTACTTCCATTATTGGACCGATCGTTATCGATCTGAACATGTCTTTGTTTTATTACCCCACCACACACCAGGCAGTTTCCATTCGTCATTACTCGGCTCTATTGTTGTGCAATAGTGACAAAAGATTAATTTACGTTTAAATAATTAGTTTAAGCGTGTAATAATTATGTCAGACACCACGGCAGAACTGTTTCGTGAAAAACTGCAGCAGAAACGCTCGACTTCCATGGTAAATTCACTGACATCGACCAAATTGAAATATGATAGCTGCATTCAAAAAGTGAAAAATCTAAAAACTATAATTAAAAAGAAAGTAACGATATCAGGTTTTTAAGACGATATGACATTATTGAAGTAAATGGTATTACAAAACTAATACACCCTGTCACAAACCAAGACAGCATAAGGTATTATGTTTTTGATGAAGAGTTGTTTGGAGTTCTTATTAATGAAGCGAACATATCCACTGGACACGGAGGAAGAGATCGTATGATTCAGCAATTGAAAGGGAAATTTCAAAATGTTATTACAAAGGACATTTTACTATTTTTAAGCTTGTGCGAACCTTGAGATGAAAAATTGAAACATAAGAAGAAAGGACTCGTTGTAAAGCCTTTGTTATTCAAGAAAATGAATTCACGATGTCAAGTGGACTTGATTGACTTTCAGTCGCAATCTGATGAAGACTTCAAATTTATAATGGCGTACCAGGACCATTTAAGTTAACAAAAGTTGTTGTGCTAAGACCACTGAAATCAAAGACTGTAGACGAAGTGTGTAATAATGTCGTTGATATTTTTATTAGCCTACTTTTCACATTTTGCAAAAATGAGGAAAAAGTAGACTGATGAGTTCGATCCGGGCAAATGTATGTCTGTCGGTCTGTCCGTCCTTCTGTCTGTCTGTCTGGCTGTGTGTGTGTGTGTGTGTGTGTGTGTGTGTCCCCTATCAACTCCTAAACGGCTGCAGCAATCGAATCCAAATTTGGTATGAGTAAAGATCTATACCTGAATATCTCAAGCCCATATTTGAAAATTATGTCAGTGCTACCAACTGCTGAAAAACCGCATTTGAAATTTGAGCTCTATGTTGGATATCTTGGAAGGTATGCACGGGAGCTATTCCAAAATTGCACACATATAGATAATAATATTTCAGTTCTATTTCCAGGAGGCCATGCATGGCAGTGTTGCCAAAATGATTCTAAGCTTGCTGATAGGTCCAATTTTTAAAAGCATATAACTTCTACACTATCAATAGGATTTCAACCAAATATTGTATGTGCTATGTGTACCATAACAGATATAACTAGACTTATTCTTAAGAGCAACCAGGGCTGCCAACTGTTAATAAATGCTGTCTCTATTTTTAACCCTAATAGTAATATATCAGAAAGTATGTAAGCCAACAGCTTTAAAATTTGCACACTTATAGTACATGACAATCTAGATTAATTTGGAGAAACTAATATACGTCTGTGCTGCCAACATGACTCTAAGCCTGCTGATAGGTCCAATTTTAAAATACATGTAACTTCTATACTAACAAATGGATTTCATCCAAAATTGGCATAACAAGAGATCATAATATTTCAGATTATTTCTGACCAACACATTCATGACATTGTTGCCAACATGATTTTACGTGCGCTGATATATCCAATGTCTAACTGAATTTAACGTCCATGCTATCCATTGGACTTCAACCAAATTTTGTATTCTGTGCCTTAAGAGATGGAACTAACAATATATTCAGTCACCAGGGCTGCCAACTGTAGTACTCTATTAGGCTACATTATAACAGGTATATTTCGAACTAATTAGATATTTCGATATAACCAACTTAATTTCGTCATTATTCTAGATAGGTCTATATAGATTGGCATGAATCTTACATTTTAAGAAAAGTAGGCTCTTTAGTTCCTCACGGAACTTCTCGTTAATTTGTATTTTACAATCAGACAATGGGAGAGAATTTGATAATAACAATATTGACAGTCTGGTTAATACATGGCCGAACTTCAAAATGGTGCATGGCAAACCACGACATAATCAGAGTCAAGGTAGCGTCGAAATAGTCAACCAGAACATAGATAATATGATAACCACCGGGATGCAAGACCACAAAACATCAAAATGGAGTGAAGGCTTAAAGTTCATTCAACTTATGAAAAACAGTGCATTGCATAGTGGGATAAAACGATCCCCGTATGAGGCAATGTTCGGTTGCACCCCCCCCCCCCCCCCCATCCCCCGAGACACGGCTTATCTAGTTCAACACTACCAACTGAGGTACTGGCAAATTTAGAAACAGAAGAGGATCATCAATGCGGAATTGATCAAATTCAGATAATGAAACAAACCAAAATGTATCAAGTGGTGAAAAGCTCCTAGATGATAGTGATTATCTCCTCACTGAACTGGACAAGTCTACTGAGGACATCAAGAGACAGAGAAATGAAGCTTTCTACTGTCTAGGACAACAAGTTAAACGCATGAAAAAAATATCAGATCACATTCATCCGCCAGTAGAAAAAGGAACATCAGTACGAATTCCTATCCCCGATGTTGACCGCGGTGGAGGAGATGCTCGGTCTATCCTTGGCGTCGTACTGGAGGTTTTCGATGATGGATTTTATCGAATTGGAACGAGAAATGGAATTCTAAAGCAGCTTTTCTGAAAGTAAATTTTCAAAGGTAAAACAAAAGATATCTCTCTCTCTCCTCTCTCTCTCTCTCTCTCGCTGTCCATAGTGTTAAATTGTTCAGATTTCGATGATTACATTTTTTCAGGTCTCAATTCAGTAAATGTTCTACGAACATTATCCAAGGAAATGAAGTTCCTATGGATAAAACAATAGCTGTGAGGACTGTTATAACTTCACAATCACTTGGAAGTGGACAAGGTTTTTTCGAATGTTATTGCAACACTAAATGCGAATCCATGAAGTGCATGTGCAAGAAGAAAAGTGTACTTTGCAACTCAAAGTGTCACAAATCTTTACATTGCTGTAATAAATGATAAATATTTCTATCTCTTTATGTATTATAAAGATTTTTCATTTTTATTAGTTTCTTTTAAACATTTCTCTCTCTCTCTCTCATTTCTCTCCCATTTTGCATTCCTATTTGTTTTGTATTAGCTAGTACCGTTTTCTTGCAAATAGTCAACTGTTACTCCCTCAAGACAGTGAGAGTATACTAGGTATAGCCAACTCTGACTAAGTGACTAGAACACTTACCGGTACCGCTTTTAATCAACTTTTACTGAAAAGATCAGTAAGAGTCGACTTTACCTAGGGAGAGTCAACTCTTACTGGAGAATCGACTTTCCCTGTAACATATACATCGAGAGTAACATGTCTGCAAGTAGCAACTCGTTACCGGCTATACATAAGCTGCGAGGTACCGGTAGTCTAAAATGTGTGGATTGGCGATTTGAGATCGAAAACGTCCCGAGACTCGAAGATCTGTGGAGCTGTATAGTTGGCTACCCGGATGGAAATACAACAGCTGCGAAGAAAGTGAAAGACGAGAGTCGGGATAGGGCCAGACTTAACCTCATGTTGGAGAAATCCATTTTCCCAATTGTCATGCCTTGTAAGACCGCAAAGGAAGTCTTGGAAGCTCTTGAAAAGGCTTACTCAGATAAAGGAGTGAATCGGCGGATCAGCATCTTGAAGACATTGTGCAAAGTTAAATTAAAGCACTACAAGACGATGGAAGAGTATGTTAGTGAGGTTATGGGACTTGCTCAGCAACTTGCCTCTATGAATAAGGCACTGGACGACGAGTTTGTGACAGCTCTTATGCTGAAAGGTCCACCAGATGGGTTTTAGCCCATGGGTATGGCTCTGGAAAGCTCCGGTACAGACCTTACCGCAGACAGAGTCCGAACTAAGTCGCTACACAATACCGTACCGGTACTACTAGGAGTGGGAAAAGTACTTCCAAGACATCCAAGGATTCCGTTTTGTTTTCACGAGAAGACAAGACGAAGAAGAAGCTCTTCTGCTGGAAATGCAAGACGGTAGGACGCTGGAAGCGGGATTGAAGGAAAGAGGAGATGCAGCGCTCAACTCAACAGAAGTCGAAGAAAGACAAGATGATGCTGGCGACCGATGGACAGGCATTAAATGCAAGAGCCTCTACAGGAGCCTTGTTCGTTGACTCTGGTGCTACCAAGCATATGAGTTCAAGCAAGACTGCGATGGCGAACTTCACTGCTGGTCCTAATCTGGAGAACAGTACAGGAAACAATCAAAGTTGTATGGCCAAGGATCTGGTAATGTAACTGATCAATTAAGAAACTTGTAATTCGAACACCTTGTCCAATGTATATAGAATATGTTCCAGGTCTCACTGCTAATCTGTTAGTTGTGTCTGCTGCTACTCAAAAGGGTTATATTGTGGTATTCACTGACAATACTTGTGAAGTTTATAATAGTGAAAACTTTGCTGCTATAGGTAATGTAGCACTGACTGCGAGTAATGTGGGGGATGTTTACCAAGCAAATGCTCTGAGTGCTCAAGCTAATATTTGTACAGAGGACTCAGAACATTTATGGCATAAACGACTGGGCCATCTTAACAACTACAGCATGAAGTTGTTAAGAGATGGTCTCACTCATGGAATTAATTTCTCAGATAATGGCTTTAAAAACTGTTTTTCATGTGCTGAAGGTAAACAAGCTAGGAAACCATTTAAGTCAAATAAGAGTAACACTGTATGTAAAAATAAGCTAGATCTTATTCATTCAGACTTATGTGGACCAATGCCAGTTTCATCCTGGAGCAATGGTTGCTATTTCTTGACCTTCATTGATGATCTTTCTAGAAAGGTTTCTGTGTATTTCTTTTCAAAGAAAAGTGTTTTGGATTGCTGTGTTGATTTCAAGGCACAGGTCGAGAATCAGTGTGAAAGATATATCAAGGTCCTATGCACTGATAATGGTGGTGAATTTTGTGGCAAAGCTATTGAGAGCCTACTGAAATCAGAAGGCATCAGCATCAAACTACAACTAGCTATTCTCTACAGCAGAATGGTGTAGTTGAACGCATGAATAGAACGCTACTTGATAAATGTAAAGCCACGATGAGCAAATCTAAAGTAGATAAATGCATGTGGGCTGAAGGAATAAATACAGCAGCCTATCTTGCAAACAGGTGCCCGACCAGAAAAATTAAACGTCAAGTTCCAGAGGAGATCTGGACTGGTAAATAGGTCAATATGGAGCATCTAAGAATTTTTGGTTGTGTAGCACAAGTTCATGACCCAGATTATTGCTCACGTCCGCAGGTTAAACCTTCTAATTGCCCTGCACATGTCCCCTGGGTGGTGCTAAACGAGCAACAAGAATACTGGCAACCAGACAATCCTCGAGATCTCCTGGTAAAGATTACATCACATAACAGAACATGAACGAGTCGAAAAAAGGTCCTTCTGAGGACTATCCCTCCAGAAAGCTAGGACAGTGTGTAAGAATTTGTCAGTTGAATATTGAAGGCATCAGTAGAGCGAAATATCAAGTGCTACATAAGATCTTAGAGGACAACAAAATTGACTTAGTTGCAATCCAGGAAACCCACGTTGCAAATGAAATTCAACTTAATTCAAGAGGAAAAATACCTGTATATGCCTTACTCGGTGCCACTTTCGATATTGTCTATGGTGTGGCAACATATGTCAGACAAGATAGAAAATTGACATCTAATTTTTGTAAGCTATACCGATGGTATCCAAGAAGTTGCCACAAGGATTGGTGAAATGACGATTGCTAATGATTACAAGCCTCCCGGCATCAATTGGCCTTCTAAAGTGCTTAATACTCACACTCATCCTACAACATATCTGGGCGACTTCAACAGCCATCATGAGATGCGGAAATACAGGCACAGCAATGAAAATGGAAAAGCTTTGGTGGATTGGGCCGAAGACCATGACATACATATCATCTTTGATGCTAAGGATCGGAGCACTTTTAGATCCGGTGCCTGGAAAGCACACCATAATCCCGATCTTTGCTTTGTCTCGTCTGATTGTAAAAGTCAACCAATTTCAGTATGAATAAAAGTCCTCGGGGGCTTTCTACAGTCAACACTGTCCAATTTATCTTGAATTTGGTATTAGTATTCCTTTAATAAAAGCACTTCCTAGGCCCAGGTGGAATTTTCAAAAGGCTGATTGGGTCACATTCTCAGAACATCTGAATAAATGTGTAGGATGGATCCCACCAACAAGCTCAAACTATCAGCGGTTCGTTAAAGCTATAATTGGTACAGCAAAGAAGTGTATTCCAAGAGGTTTCCGTAAGGAATATATTCCTGGCTGGACAGAAGAATGCGAAAAGCTATACAAAGAATTCTGTGAAAGTAACGATCGTGAAATAGCAGATGAGTTGCTGACTAACACCGACACAGCTAGACGTTTAAAATGGATTGAGACCGTTGAATCCCTGGACTTCTATACGTCAAGTAGGAAAGCTTTGTCGTTGCTCAGAAAACTAAGTGGTGCTACCGCACGAGATCGTACATATGACGCTTTTACCCCAAATCAAGTTGCAGCCAACGTCGTGTTCTCTTCCAGAACTGCTCAAGTCTGAGCACACACTATTGCGGCTAAGAAGAAACTTAAGTCACTCAAATCAGCTTGCAAAGCAGAAACTGAATATTCCCTACCATTCAGCATTGAAGAAGTAACGACTGCCATAAAGGAAATGAAATCAGGGAAAGGCCCGGGATTTGATGGTATTCATGCAGAATTCCTTTTGCACTGTGGCAAGTATGTGAAAAAGTGGCTTTCTAAGTTCTACACATACATTCTGCAAAAGGGGCAACATACCACATGAAATGAAAAGAGCCAAAGTAATGGCCTTGCTGAAAGCAAGTAGGCCAAATGACAGCCAGCAAGTTACCGACCCATAGCATTACTTAGTATGCTATATAAGCTCCTCGAAAGAATGGTGTACAATAGAATATTGTTGCATCCGTAGGATACACCGTCATCCCCTACTATCTATGACCCACACATCTATCCCCAAATAAACGCCTTCTGAATACATCATAAAAATCTACTACACATCTAAGCCCAATACTTCTTCAACAACCTCCAATAACCTCACAATTTAAACTTCATCGACCCCGGCCAGCACCTCACACCCTGAGGAATGTGCAATTATGCGCACTCAACACACGGGAGGCTATAAGACAGTAGAGGTGAGGTAACTCGGGGTCAGTCTTCCTTAGTGCTACCTAGTGCCAGACCGCAGTTGATCGCCGTTCCGACGACTGCCGAAGGGTAAGTGTCTAGCGACCACAACTCCTCACACAGACATTCACACTTTCAACCCCTGGTGCTTGGATTGTAATAAGCATCTGATTTATTAACTGCTCTGCCAAATCTAGGAGTACTTCAAGTCAGAAGTACTCATTAAACTCAGGCATATTAGAAGCAACTGGTCTTTTAGTTTATTTCTCTAGCTGTTAAGATCCTGCCCTTCATCCCTCGTCCCGGTAGGATCCAGGTAACACTTAGTTAATTGTTCCGTGGCTTCCGCCTTCAGCCACTCGTCTACGTCACAGTGCTTGTCTCGCTTATAGCGCGAGCTGCCATTCGCCCACGTTAGCAGTAATCATAGTAGCAGCTCAGCTGTTTAGAGCCTTCTGCACCAAACCGCCCTTAATCCCAATATCACACCCTCGAGCTACCCAACCAGACAGCACAATTGGGAGTTCTCCTTTCGAGCTCCGGCCACGCCCTTGGACTGCTCAAACGCCCACACTTCCTACACACGAACATCCAGCATCTCCTCCGGTTCCCATTTCTCATCCCCCAAATATTACATTGTAGAGGGCACACACTCAGGTCCCCTACAATTGGAGAGGCGCGGGGTACGTTGTTTTAGGACAACGCCCCAGGGATTGCATACAACGTAATTCCGCGGAAATGATCCCAAACCACCTTTTACAGCCAAGCAAACGCCACTCAAAATTGAGAAAAATTTTTCAGAGTAAGGGTCAGGTATTATTAATTACCCAACCAAGCCCGCCCGATCAGATATAAGATTTCCACAACCACCCCTATATAGAAGTTAGCAATTTACAACCCCATAGGAAGTTACGCCCATCGCATACGATAGAAAGGGGCAACAATATTTAATTACACGCCCACCTGAAGCCCCAGTATCCCAGAAGGGATAGCAAGGGTACTATTAGCTCCACCAACCCCGTAAAGCAAGGGGAGAGTACGTAAAAACAGGGACACACATTCGCGGCTTGCACAGCCCGACTACACCCATATATTCCATTCTTACAGGAAAATAGGAAATAGGACATAAGGACACACGTAATTACTGACGTACCCCCCACACAGAATACGCCCCGCATCAGGAGATCATACACATTCACACGTTTCCGCTTCCCTGGAATCTCTCCTCATTCAACATGGCACCTCATGCCGAAATACCGGATGTGCCACGCACACAAGGGAGGAGGCACTTCCTGCACACTGATAGGGAATCAGAATTATTTTTACCCTCCTCCGGAGCCGCCAGCGCCGAATGTACAAAGTGCAATTACATACACAGGCATTACAGGCGAGGGTACGCGCGGCACAATAGAAATACACCCGTTCCCCCACTGTTACGCGCAAAGCCCTCCTCACACGGTCACATCGGAATGTAAACGACATCCATAGGGCATTACATGTCAAACATATCAGAACCCAGAGGATCCATAACCGGATTGATGTGGTTTATGGTCACCTCCCTTCTAACGCGACCCTCCAACGTATAAGAGCGAAATATGCGATATTGCTTCGCCATTTCGAAAAGCTCGTTGCCGAACATAGGCGACTGAGTGCCCAGTTAATCGAATTATACACAGCCCACTCCAATTAGGAAGGAGATCACCGTGGCCATGCCACATACTAGACCCACCCTTGGGAACAAGGCACACTTGCATACACTTCACCTGCCACGTGAACGCATCCCCATCCCCACACTTACACTGCACCCTAGGACTTTATCGCCTACACCGGCGAACAACAGTCCTACATCCCGCCGAACACGCGTACCCATATACCGGCCAATCCCAGTTACGCCAGCAGAGACGCGAAGAAGCAATAAACCCAAAATCACCCTTCTCCAGACGCCCCCACACAGAATGCACCCCCTGAGTGGATTCCGGGAACCAAGACTGCATTAGCCATCCGAGGGTAAAAGAGATACACATTGCGTTAGCAAACCGCTCAGGAATAGTATTATACCCCACACACCTAGAATCCAGGACCATTCTCCTTTTAGACAAATAACATAGGATTAGAGAAAGGGGACACCAAACCCAGGACTATGCGAGGAAATACAGCGCCAAACGCGCTATGGCATCTAGTAGCTCATATTCACAAACAAGTGTCGGTGCCAATCCCACACAATGCCTATACACGACCTAATTATAAGTTGCATGTTTAAATGTTAAGAGTGTATCACCATATATTGTATCATTTTATTCTGTACTTGTATCATACTTGGTTCAGATAGCAATCGCCAGAGTAAGGATTCTATGTACAGTGAAACACATGTTTCCTCATCAGCCATCAGCCAAGGTCATTCCCACCCAACCGGATACTGTCACCCAACCCACAGCGCTGAAGCAGCGACTACCACACTTTCATAGCAACAGATGTGCACTGCAAGTCACGTGCCCGGGCACACGCATACACAGCCGTGCGTACTTCCGACCATTTTCCCGGAGTACAGGCGTAAGATCACGGAAAGGTTCACTTATAGTAACCGACCACACATACAGTATAGGTCACATATTAGTATGACGGGAGACATATCCACCTCACATCTTCACACTAACAAGCACACCCAGGCGCAGGTCCATTAGTTGACCGACGGAAGATTCACTTACCTTAAAACAGGGTCCGTAGGACATACATGCCTTCATAGAATAACTGTATACCCATTCTACACTAATAACGACCTACATACGGCGTATTTTTATATACATTCGGTACCGACCGACAGCAGATGACAATACAATAATACAACAATTAGTTGCAATGCGTCACATAGCAATAGCCATTTTATACAGACACACACATACTAGAGTTACCACGAAAGATAATGACACACGTAGCCATATTTCCCACACAGACTCGAGGTGCACGGATTACGGAAGCGACCTCACACCGAGGTGAGGTTACAGCCTCGTTCCACTCCATTATCACCGAGTCAGATAGTACTTTAGCAGGATTTATTCCCTATACCGTGTCCACATACGATAACAAACGTAGCTTACGGTTAACCCAATGGACACCACAATAACACAGGTTACCAGCCTTCAATACAGGCAAATACTCATTACCACAACAGCACGGGTTAGTTGCCATCGACACATCCGACAACGAGATACAACAATTACACAGGTTACCATATAATCAGGGTATAAGACACAACAGGTCATCAGGACCACACACTTGTCGGGAAAGGGATCAGCACATATTTACAGAGGACAAACAATATCATACGCCATAAAGTAATGTTACATTCTCTAATACATTTCACTCAGTCCCGACACACGGAAGTGCACACTGATTATAAGCAGTGACGTGCGGTCCATACACGCACTGTCGGAAGCAGTAATGCCACCGCAGCATCTCAGCCTGTGAATCGCAGGGCTTCCAACACGTACACGCCACACATGGCGCAGAAACTCACACACACTCCCTTCTATATTTTTTTCCTAACATGGGATCTTTAATTTTTGTTTTTGTTAGATGGTCGCATTGATACAGTAACGACATAGGGACATGCTTTACAAACAGGTCACCAACAAGACGTCACCATTCTTAGCCAACGATTAGGGAAATTCATTCAAAATTTAATTGTTTCATTCATACTTTAGTCAACGAGGCCAGGACTTGCGGCAAAAACCGCTTGATTGGGGCTATTCCTCTAACTGGCCGCACAGGGACCCATCTTTCATCTCCACGCCAAGTTATGAACTGTTTGTCGTAGTCTGCCATATGCCGATATAACATTCAATAATGAAGTAACTTCATACCTTAACCCTTAGCTGACCGACGGTACTTACAAGTACCACCTATTTCTTTGTCCCATAGCCCCTGAAGTTTAACGACTAGCGCCTCTGTAGACCTTTAGTACATTAGAGGAATGCTAATTTCATAAAGAAAAGTGATTTTTTTTGCCGTTGGCTAACCTGCCGTTGACAAGGCAGGCGATAGAAACTTCCGTTTCCATGGTTACAACATGCTTTGAAAATGTGATATTTTTATTGATGTTTATGTGACTTATAACTGCACGAGACTTTGTGAATGAGTGATTCGCCTTGAAGTGGGCCTTTCTACTTGTGTTTTACATACGTTATAACTGAATTGAGAGGTTAATTTTTCTGAGGATGGACTTTGACTGAACTGGACTCCTGAGTACCGACGGTCTACGAGAAGGCCTACTGTGTATATCAACATAACCTTCCTATCAGCTGTGTTGTCCTGCTAACTCTAGACAATTTATTGGATTTTTTAGTGTTTTATTTCGGTATGGCAAATGTTTTTACGATGATGATGATGATAATTGTTGTTTTAAGGGGCCTAACATCTAGGTTATCGGTCCCTAATGATTTGGGTGATCGTGAAGATGATGATAAAATGTAAACTATAACTAAAACTAACTACTTACTTATATACTAGAAGAAGAAATGGAAAACAAAAGGAGAATAAGGCAAATAAAGGACAGGAGTAAAATAAAAGCCCTCAACCCTTGAAGAATGCGGATTGAGGGACATGGAAGGAAGGAGAGCCATGAAAGTCAGATAGGAAAGTGAAAGAGGAGAGGGTCCGCCCCAGAGGTAATGGATAAAAGGGGAAATTCGGACCCAGCTCTGGAATCCCTCAGGGTCCCCAACTCCCGAACTCATCAGCCGTGAGCCCCTGAGGGTGTAGATATATCTAGGGTGCACCAGAAGTGGTGGGGCTACATACACCCTGCCTCCTTCAGGGCCTTGAGCAGAAGGCAGGAGATAACATGAAAAGAAAAAGAGTGCTGACCCCTCGTAGAAGGAGGGTATCAGAAAAGATGAGACAAGGGTCAATTAAGGCGGGAGAGGAAGAGACTCCCTGGGCCTCGGATACCCTAATACCGTTGGGGTCGGAAGAGAACAAGAGTTGACCAAGTGAGGTCAACAAGAAATAAGACGGAGAGGAGCAAGTAAGTGGAAGCAATGCCGGATTCAGCTGGGGCCCCGTGGTCGCCAACCCACGACCCACTAGATGTGAGCCCCTGGGGGTGGCAGATGTTTTGAGTGATCACCAACTTTTAGAACTTCTAGACACAGAAATTGAAGTGGATAATCACAGTGACACTGATATTCAGGAAGGTGATGACGAATTTGACCAGAATCTGTTGCCACTTGCTAATAAACCGGCACCTGACATTTTCAATTTGGTTTCTAATGCTGACATCACTAAAATTAGACTGACAGTAGGAGAAAATGAGGCAGGAATGTGGTAAGGGAAGAATAATATGTTTTGACAATTATTTTACTTCTCTTGACCTGTTAGAGAAGCTGAAGGCTGAAAACACTCTAGCATATGGTACAATAAAACAGGAAAGGTATTCCACAGAATATGACAAATGACAAAAAATAATAATGTCTCGTGGAGAGAGTGATTTTGGGATTTCAAATACTGGCCTAGGATTCTCCAAATGAAAAGACACGAAGACTTCTCATCCAACTACCATGGCACGGAACAAGCCTTCCATTCTAGGACACTAAAGGATGGCACAAAGATAGATGTGACGTGTCCAGTTATTGCTGTTGACTACAACTCGCACATGGGAGGTGTTGATATGGCAGACAGACTTAGAACAGTGTATGGACTTGATCGAAGGTGTAAGAATTGGTGGCAGAGGCTCTTTTGGGGGCTATTGGAAATATCATTCATCAATTCATATGTGGTTTTCTGTGAAATGAATGGGAAACTTTCACTGAAACAGTTTCACAGGATTATTGGCTTCCCCAGAACCAAAGAAGACAACTCCTAAGAGGAATGCAAACTTATAAGTAACAAGAGACGAGGGAAGAACTTCTCTGTCCCTAAAGATGTCAGGCTGGGGAACAAGAGCATCCACTGGCCTGTCTTCACAGATATACGGGGTAGATGTGAATTTTGCAGTCTTCGTCCCTACAGTAAATGTTGTCACTGTAATGTACATTTATGCGGTAATGAACGAAATAACTGCTTCACTGCCTAGCATGATGTAAATGCTTAGCGGCATGAAACAGTGTTAGTCCCAGTAGCTTTCAGGGCAGCAAAGTTCTGTGAGTTTTGGAGTGTTTGTGGTGACAGTATGGAATGTAGTAGGCTATATCCGGTTCTATTTCTGAATGTATTAATGCATTATGTTTTACATGCATTCTATTATAATATTATATTTTTGAAGAGGGAAATCAGTTCCTAAACAGAGCAATATTTTATGACATGCTTCACCATACATTACAGTTTGTTATAGTAAATAAATTACAAGCATAATTAATTATATTTGAGTTACTATTCATGAGTATTATTTCTCAGGTAAGTCAGATGCAGTCTGGCTCTTTTTAGTGAAAACGTGTTCTACAAAATGCAAAAAGTAATTTGATAATTTTCTGGGAGGAAGTTTCTCATTATGTAATAGAGTTAAGTCCAAATGTTGAATCGGCCTACGTAGGGACCAACGGTACTCTGAAGTACCATGTCTCAAAAACACTGATTTTGAAAACTTAATTTTAGAAAAGTATGATATTCTCTTTAGGTACCTCCTTTCTTGCCGATTTTCATTAGCCAACTATGGAGAAAATCGTTTAGCACATCCTTGGTCAGCTAAGGGTTAACAAGAGCCACAAGGCTACAACAGGACCCAAAAGTCCTTATATCGATCCCATTATATATATACCCATTAGTTACACACTTAGCACCACAATCATTAGTTGGCCAAAATAGACATCTGCATTTTCACTCAGGCGCCGACTCATACCAATGTACATATCCCCATATGTATATACGGGTATCATTACCGACAAGGCTCATAATTATTTTATGTTTTGCGGGGTTAAGCACTGTACGGTGTACATTAAAACAATCTTGCCCCCCAAAAACAATATAAGATAAATATCCAGCCTTAAGATATATATAGGCCTATACAGGCAGCCACAACGTCCATGGTCCATAAGTATTTTATGTTTTCCTAGGGGAGTACTGTACAGTGTACATTAAAACAACCCCCCCCCCCCCTAGAACCACAATATAAGGTAAATATCAGCCATGGGCGAAGGAACGCGAAGGTTTGTAGAGTATGGTAAACGAAGGCCCAATGATTCTCTTCCTTAAAAACACTAAATATGCACTTGTGCACACAAACCCTACGATACACGTTAGGGAAACATACTCCCCCTATTAACGCATTACATTACAGAGCTACAGTACACAGCTGTCACTTCCAGACAGCAGGTTGTCCGGTAGACATATCCTACTACGCTACCATACTCAGGCATTTGCGGAATACAGCAGGCATAGTACAGATTACACATATATATCCCTAGTTTATACACCCCGAGGGAACTATCATGGACCCCCATAGCATTTCTACATTTTCCCGGAGTACGCGGGACTAGACCACGGAAAGGATTTTTCTACGGGAAAACACACATTGCCATACACGCGGATAGGGTCGCAACAGGCCTCCATACATTGCCCATACGTTATATACAGAGGGCGCATTAGCCCAGTTTTTTTCTTTTTTAACTATCATTTGCTCCGTTGTATCACGCTTTTATGACAGCGAATTCCCACAAACATTCTACACTTTAGGGAGGAATCCTTAGTTTTCCCATTGCATATACAATGACCTCCTGCAGTCACAATCACACTCTCTCATACACAAGCTATTTTGCATACCAACTCTACATAAACAACATACACTCGTGTCTCCAGCCGACACATGCGCTTTTCATTCAGTTCGCCAAACGTCAACACAGACCGCCATTTTATTCAGTAGCTCACAGAGCTCATGTCAAATCAGCGTAGCGCACAAGTAGACACTACCCCCACAGAGCGCCGTAGCCAATTAGCGCAGCTTACTCAGCCCAGCGATAACCGCTACATGACACTAGACATATACACCTTTTATCTTAGGTTCTGACGTCACTCTTCTTCCCCTACACGTGATCCACAGGGAGCAGCCATTACTTCGCACAGCGACTAATCCCGCACGCGCGCGCCATTCAAATGCCATTGCGACCGGATTATCTACTTCCCTAAGTATACACTGCCTCTCAGGGTAGATCCATATTAGGTAGATTTCATTAGAAAGCTAACTATTGCAATGGGTACCATGTTTCGACTTCCAGAAAATTTCGACATATCTTCGCGTTTCACATCACCGAGACCCCAAAACCATCGTCAGTTCAAAAGTTTATATATAATGTATGTATATATATACATATATATATATATATATATATATATATATATATATATATGTATATCACTTTCTTGTGGACACGATAACTACCGCAATTTTGCACCAATCACTTTCAGTTTTTTACATTCTATGTATGCCTATAAAATGTCGGTCAAGTTCGTTAATGGGCACAATCGGTCGAAGGGGGTGAAAATGGGTGGCTTTTTTCGAAAAAGTGAAATATCGCTATAACTCTCTTAATATATGAAATATCGAATCCATTCAAAGTTCATACTATGTGTCGGATAAGGCCCAAACAATTATGTTTGATGAGTTTTTTGATAGCACCAACCATTGACCAAAGGGGTGGGAAAAAGTGGGTTTTTCGGGAATCATTAATCACATCTCTCTTAATAGGTACAATATCAAAACCGTACAAAATGGACAATATTCCACTAATGATTAACTAAAACTTTTGTCTGAAAGAATTTTTGATATAACCCACCATTACGCCAAAGGATGAGAAAAATGATTTCGGAATTAGAAGAAAATGCCAAGTGTCATCAGAGGTTACCATGACAACGCTTCTAAATATATGAGTGATGTGCTAAGAGCAGTCAAGTACTGGCAAACGGAAATGTTCAATTGACGAAAAATAAAAGCCGTCGTCAGAATTAAAGCACACCGCGGAAAATATTATATATTATACCTTCTTAAAAAGGCCTACAAAGACACTAACTCACATTATACGGACGGCACAAAGAGTATAAAATTAGACTCAAAATCACGTATTGTTTCCGACACCACAAAACCCCTCTATAAATATTACAATACATAATCAGAAACCAATGAACAAAGGTATATAGATAAGCATGGGTCCTAGTAGAAAATAATTCTATCACCTAAAACCAAAAATGCATGTGACGAAAAAATCCATCCAAATATCATGTTGGTTTCCGACCATACAAGACGTAAACAAGTAGTTCCGTGAAGAACTATACAGCCTATTTTCATATATCCTGCTCATGTTAATTGCCTCTATCAACATACAAAATTTCAGTTCAATTGCTGTAACAGATTCGTAGATATTGAGAACCGTCTAAATATTTCAGATGGTCGCCAGGTTGGATTTTAATTTTTATACTATTACATTAAGATTATTGTGTACGGGTGGTATTCAAACTTCAATCGCATGATTAGAACACAAGAAGTAAAAACGAGATTTTAAAATTACGCACAGCAGCCATCTTGTGATTATGCAAACAATTGAAATAAATTACATGCCAGTGGATCAACATTTGTATAAGCATTTAATGTGCAACGTTTCACGGCACTCGGATAATTAATTCGCGAGAAACGTCCATTTAAATATTTATACTTCGCGTCGCCGCCATGTTGGATTTGTGCTCACCAGGTTACTGAAAGTCCTATAGGTGAACATATGTTCATAGTCTCTATGAACATAAAAAAAAAACAGTTTGGTTGCTGTAAAAGATTCATAGATATTGAGAACCGTCTAAATATTTCGGAAGCTCGCCATTTAGGATTATTATATGTATAGGCCATAGAGTTATGTACCATTCAAGGACAATTATTGCCTAGGATCATTATTCAAACTTTCACTTCGATCGCATGATTACGACACAAGAAATAAAAACTTAATTTTAAAATTTCGCACAGCCGCCATCTTGAGGTTATGTAAACAATTGAATTAAATTAGATGGCAGTGCATTATAATCTGCAAAATCATTTACTGTACCACATTTCACTGCGCTCAGAGAGTAAAATCACGAGAAAAGTATATTAAAATATTTCAAATTCGTTTGGTCGCCATGTTCGTTTTGTACTTTACAGGTTTATGAAATATACATAAGTAAACTTGTATCAGTACCCTTTATCACCGTACAAAATTGCAGGGTGATATCTGTAATAGTTTCGGAGATATAGAATGTCAGTGAAATATTTCGCACAGCCGCCATTTTGAGGTTATGTACACAATTGAACTAAAGTAGACTCCAGTGCATTACAATGTGTATAAACATTTGCTGTACCAAGTTTCATTACGTTTGGATAGTTAAATCGCGAGAAAAGACTATTTAAAAGTCTCAAATTCGCTTGACCGCCATGTTGGTTTTGTAGTCACCAGGATTTTGAAAGTCTCATAGGTGAACTTCTAGTAGTGCCCTTTATCACCGTACACAACTTCAGGGCGATATCGGTAATAGTTTCGGAGATATTGAATGCTAGTGAAATATTTCGCACAGCCGCCATGTTGGATTGGTGAGAAGTACCAAAATTTGAAGGGCACGGTCGAGGTCGCCGGGAATAGTGCTATGAACTTACCGAGTTTCATTGAAATCGCTCCAGCCGTTTAGATTTTATTAGGGGGACACACACACACACACACCACACACACACACACACACGCACACACGCACGCACGCACACACACACGGACAAAAGGTGATCTCATAAGCCTATTTTTTCAAAATTGAAAATAGGCTAAAAATATAATAAAAGTATTAAAAAAATCAATTTTTTGAAATTTCATTCGAATCAACTTTTAAGTTATTCCTGGGACTTGGAAAATTTCGGCCAAAAAGTACAAAATCATTAATAACTCCCTTATTGTTGGTCGTATGATGAAATAGCAAGAGACAAAAAAGATGTAATGTGTTATTGTTTACAACATAGGCCATGTAGAATATTACACTCAGACCTATTACCGGAGATTCGTTGCTTTTTCCCTATTTTAGGTAGATTTCATTAGAAAGCTAACTATTGCAATGGGTACCATGTTTCGAATTCCGGAAAATTACGACATATCTTCGCGTTTCACATCCCCGAGACCCCAAAACCATCGTCAGTTCAAATGTTTATTTATAATTTATGTATATATATCACTTTCTTGTTGACATGTTAACTACCGCAAGTTTGCACCAATCACTTTTATTTTTTTACTTAATATGTATCCCTATAAAATGTCGGTCAAGTTCGTTAATGGGCACAATCGGTCGAAGGGGGTGAAAATGGGGGGCTTTTTTTTTTCTTCGAAAAAGTGAAATATCGCTGTAACTCTCTTAATATTTGAAATATCGAATCCATTCAAAGTTCATACTATGTGTCGGATAAGGCCCAAAAATGTATGTTTGAAGATTTTTTATAGCACCAACCATTGACCAAAGGGGTGGGAAAAAGTGGGTTTTCGGGAAACATTAATCACATCTCTCTTAATAGGTAAATATCAAAACCGTACAAAAGGACAATATTCCCCTAATAATTACCTAAAACTTTCGTCTGAAATAATTTTTGATATGACACACCATTACGCCAAGGGATGAGCAAAATTATTTTTGAATTAGAAGGAAATGCCAAGAGCCATCAGAGGTTGCCATGACAACGCTACTAAATTGATGAGGGATGAGCCATCAGACGTTGCTATGACAACGCCATTGCACGAGATCCCATTCAGTTTTCCATCTGACCCTATGGGAAGCGGCTTCGGTGACGTAACTGGTAGCATGCTCAACCTCTATGCCCAAGGTCATGGGTTCAAAGCCAGCCGAAGTCGTCGGATTTTCTAAGACCGCTAAAAATCCCTCAGTGCCCTTCCTTTGGAGGGGAAGATCCAACGTTCGTTGCGAGTAGCTGGTTGCGGTGGCATCTAGTAGGCATGTTCACAGCTAGGTGTCGTTGACGGTATTATTTGGTAGCAAAATTAGGAACTACTACTTGAAATTGACCGTTTGCAGTCCTTACCTTCATTACAAACTAATACAGCCATCAGACACCGTTTGTCAGACAGATTCTACACACATCCAAAGTACTCTGGGTTACATGACCGCGTTGTCGCAGCCCCTAAACTGAGGAACCAACCAACATCTGTGCGGGAGATAATATTTTGCGTGAAGAAGTAACATACCGTTAGATAGTTACACATTAGTGTCGAAACCTTGCATAAGGACAGTGTGACCACAAGTATAAAAATGGAACCCAAATGATGAAAATGGTTACCGTTCCCATAACGCAATATAATGTCAAAAATATGCATAAAAAGACGAAAAACAAATTTAATTAAACTCCAATTGTAAACTACTTTCTCGCAATAAATGTGGTCTGAGCCTTCTACGAAAACCTGCATATTCTGCCTATTTTCGCTTATCCTCTAGTTTGTCCGGTGAAATCTACCTCCGCCTCCCGGCGTGCCGAGAGGATTTTTTTTTAATAGTATTCACCCCCTCACACACTACCTACCTAACACAGAGAGCGCATATTTCACGGCAACATGCCATTATTATCAGCGCTACACACGGATCGCATATGCACATACACACCGTTCTATCTTTTGTCCTTTTTCACACAACATTTGCCCTTTAATACACCCTCGTACGGTCACCGCCCTCCGCTATAGGCAGGCACGGGCATTCCCCCACGGACATATGTAGATAAATGTCCATTCCATTCAGAAATGTTTATTCCAGGCATAACAAATTTTGGTGATAACACTATATTCCAGTCTCGGACGAGTAAAAATCATTCACAGCGGTGGCACACCAATATCCCCGCCACACGCTTCTTACCCCATCTCGGTTTCTTCCCTTACACGCATACATCCCTTGGGATTTATACATACAAATGATACATGATTGTCAATTATATTTCAACCCCCAATGTTAGGGTGGCAAGACACACTTTTGCTCCCACACACTTCCGCGTAGCGGATGATATATTTTTGAACAATATCCCCCACCCCCCACCCCTACAAGGTGGATTTCGTCCACAGAAGATGATACAAAATAGAGCACGCAGAGGCGGCATTCTAGTTTACATATTGATAGATGACACTATTTGTCAAGGGCAAGGCGGCGCACAGAGGTGCAGCTTACTATCTAAGATAAAAATATTCACCCACACAGCGACAGTCGGCAGTGCCGATACCGATAGACCACTTGCGGACGCGAATTTTCATACAGCGCCCATTATACTTTTGTATCGGGATCCCACACATATATATGGCAAGCTTTTACATAATAATTGATATATTTTGAGGGCATACTAGAGACAATATGCCACAGGAGGGAAATATCGATCACAGGGTACCCTGACAAATCCTCGTGACCCTTCCAGGAATGTATAGTACAGTGTTACTATGTTCAGAGGTTCTATTAAACTGACCAGTATTAGTATATAAGATATCTAGAGAATAAGTACAGGTTATGTATTGTACATTGCAGACAGCAGTATACTACATTACACGGCCGCAGATGCCAAATATTACAGGAAGTTGATCCAAGCTCAACAGTATTCCCCCTCCCATCACACAGCATCTACACTTCTACATCTTACACATTATCCCCCCCCCCCCCGTCTCCTATTAATGCGAGGCACTTGATGGTCCTGCAACCGCCAGGGTGCACCCATGCTTTTTCGCTCTTGGCTAAATGTTATTCAACAATTCGGAGCTACAAAGCTAACCGCTTAGCGTCAAAGGAATTACCTGCTAACATAATTGTATCAGATATTATATTTTTCTCCCGCATGCCATTTTTTTACCCTGATAGGGATCTTTAACGTTGCATGCGACATGATGTCATCTCTAGCACATACGTACCCCTACCTACTTCAGTACGGACTCTAACAACCGCACTGAAAACCCAGCTCCTGGCCAATGACGATCCTAACCCTCACCAGTAGAGCAATCCTTACACTTAACGTTTTCCCTACATCCCCTTAGGACCACAATTCTTTGGCCCTACTTCACCGTCCGATCACCCAACTACTAAAAACTTTAACATGCATAAATTCTCCCACTAACAGGGGAACACCCTTCCACGTCCTCCACTTTACCCACTGACATGTGAGAGGATAAACGCAGCTGAAATTAGCTAGCCATCCGAAAGCCAGGCGCAAAGAGGTGCACTGTGCCAAAACAGTCCCCCCCCCCCCAGAATAAATACCACACCCCACACAAACAAACTCGCTTGACACTATAATCATATGGTATGTGCACATAGGTGCACTTTGGAAGATGTGACCCTATTTTCCTTTGGAAAATGGGACGTTGGTATGTGTTGACCTGGACAGAGGGCCATCATAGCCCATGACGTGGACTCTGACGAACGACGGAAGGTCGACGCGGCGATGACGTAGTGCGGGCAAGCGTCAAAGTTGGTGGGTGTACCTAGCCTGTCCCCGTCGCGACGAAAAGCTACACCTTCAGCAAAGCCCGATCTGCAGGTGGAATCTTGAAGGTCCGGCGGGAGAAATGACCAACTCAGCGTCGGACGAGATAGACCATCCACCTAGGGACGACCACAGGGTGGACTAGACTTTTAGTTAGTTTGTAAATTCAGTAGCGTCTCTAAGGCGGGGGACAAGTCTTCCGTTCGTAGGGAGTGAAGCAACAAAGACCTCACCCGGATGTGCGGCGAAGAGGACACATACACATGTGATGGATACCTATATTATGTTGAATCCCACGCCCGCGGAACTTGAATAAATAAGGAATGTTGGGCAGTGCATTCAACGCCCGCATACATGTTGGTCAGCGGACCTCGAGTTTTTTCATGTCGACGTTGCGTGTCGTGAGGGTTTGGGCAGCCAATATATCCATCACAAGGGCGAAATGCCCACGGTTCTCTCCCTGGCCGAAGTATAGATCACAGGTGGTCTCTCTGATCATACCCCACGGGGGGGGGGAACACATTTGTCTTGCCTTTCGCTTGCGCCATAGGCATCCTATGGTCCCTAGCCTATTTCAGGCGTTGATTTGCGATGATATGCGATATGCGAGATGCGATATGCGATATGCAATTTGTGATGATATGCGATGTGCGATTTGTGATTTGCGATGAGATGCGATATGCAATAACACGACACGTTGCTCATGCACCTACACTCACAAGAAGTGACAATTACACAGGAGAGATCGATCATCGATCGGCCTCGGCCTGCGATTTTACGCAGCCGTGTAAGCCCGATAACACAATACTTCGGTATCATACAAGATGATCATTTACCATTGCGAGATGCACCGACACGGGGTCGCGACAGGCGACGGCATGACGATGTAATGTGCCATACGACGAAGACAGTGCGATCCGTCTACAGGACCGATCGAGGGATTATCGATCAGCGTCCTCTTATTATTTAATGGCGATTAATAATATGTCCATGCTTTGTTTTCAGACGGAGCTCCACCGTGAGACGCTAGCTGAAAGCACAGAGTGCCTAGAGATACTATCTCTACTCGTGGCGATGAGTAGCGCCACTATAAGTATGATTTGTTTTAATCCCAGCTCAAAATTTACACTTGTGCTTTTTTTCTCTTCACAGCTTACTCTACACATTGTTACTTGTGTATATACCAATTGAAACAGGTCACTAGAGTGACGAATCCTGGTGATTGTATGTTTTCCAGGACCATACAGCAGCTAACCAGCGGGATAACTTTACACCCCTATTCTCATTTCTCTCTTTCCCCACTGTTGGCGATTTTGTATATAGTCCCTTGTATATATCTTGCCTACGCCCTGACACGCGCTCGTCGCACTCTCTCCCACATCCACAGAGCTAACACACCCCCAGCTCTCACACTTTTTCCTCACACATGTTTTCACGATGATTCACAGCATTTCTGTCCCACGGTTAGAGATAACTGTGGGATATCCACTCCCGCTGGACGGATTCACACGCACCTGAAATGAGAGGTGAGCTACGGCGGCGAGAGTCGTACCCACAGCCTGTAAGGGACGACTTTCCCCGTTATGATGGAACGTCCACCCACAGGGGACGATCCATAGAGGTATCAATAGTTTGCCATGGTCATAGATCAGTTCTTGCATAAGGTAGTTTTTAACATCTAGCGCGTTTAAGTTCATGTTGTAAGGTATCCACGTGAGTGGGAATGATTATGCGAAATTTGTAAGCCCACATACTGGTGCTAAGGCACAGAGGGTTTATCTGCACTTACGGTACATAGTACCAGGCCGACACCATTCCATATTGTATGTATTTACACTGTATACTTGCTACACACGCCACAATTGTCACTACACTGTTTTATTTTTTCCTTTCGCTCCTTCTAAAATCACATTTGTAAAAATGCCTCCTTTCTCCCCCACACAATAAACATATTTTTCTTAGCCCCTTAAATTACACACCGAGGCATTTCTTTTCCTTTTTCTCTTCTATCTACTCTTTTACATTGCTAATTTTTGTATACTATATATTTTTTAGCCACCCGAGGGCACTTTTTTCATCCCGTCCATTATTGAGAGGACGGAGGGTACGCTATACCCTGCGGATGTTTTTTCCCCTTGGGGTAGTTCACACTGCTAGTATTAATGATTATATGGGGCCAGATTACCCTCCATGTATGTTTTACCAATGATAATGTCACCCTGTTGTATCTTTTATTGTTTGTGTTTATTGTTGTACCATGTTTTAAATTTTTATGTGCCAAGGGCACCGACCCTGTAATGCAAAAAGTAATATCTGAATGAATTATTGTTCCCCCCACCAACACACCTACACATGCTCGCTAGACACGAACCGAAGGCAAACACATTCTACGAGGCACTTTCCACACGACTCACTCCACTCTTCGGTCTCCGCTACACCCCACCTTTCCATCTACGAGATTTTCACTTCTTCAACTCACATCACACGGGGCTAACCACACACCCCCACCGACATCACCACCTTCTTTCCTAAGGGACATAAAAGAAGAGAAGATACTTGGAGAAAGAAGCAGATGTCCCTTCACACACACTCACACACACACACAAGAAAAACTACCCCTACGGCCTAGTCTTCATCCCGTCATCGAGGACGATGACTAGCTCCGTCAGAGGAGTTGTTGCATCCGTAGGATGCACCCTCATCCCCTACTATCTACGACCCACACATATATCCCCAAATAAACGCCTTCTGAATACATCATAAAAATCTACTACACATCTAAGCCCAATACTTCTTCAACAACCTCCAATAACCTCACAATTTTAACTTCATCGACCCCGGCCAGCACCTCACATCCTGAGGAATGTGCAATTATGCGCACTCAACACACGGGAGGCTATAAGACAGTAGAGGTGAGGTAACTCGGGGTCAGTCTTCCTTAGTGCTACCTAGTGCCAGACCGCAGCTGAACGCCGTTCCGACGACTGCCGAAGGGTAAGTGTCTAGCGACCACAACTCCTCACACAGACATTCACACTTTCACCCCCTGGTGCTTGGATTGTAATAATCATCTGATTTATTAACTGCTCTTCCAAATCTAGGAGTACTTCAAGTCGGAAGTACTCATTAAACTCAGGCATATTAGAAGCAACTGGTCTTTTAGTTTATTTCTCTAGCTGTTAAGATCCTGCCCTTCATCCCTCGTCCCAGTAGGATCCAGGTAAGACTTAGTTAATTGTTCCGTGGCTTCCGCCTTCAGCCACTCGTCTACGTCACAGTGCTCGTCTCGCTTATAGCGCGAGCTGCCATTCGCCCACGTTAGCAGTAATCATAGTATCAGCTCAGCTGTTTAGAGCCTTCTGCACCAAACCGCCCTTAATCCCAATATCACACCCTCGAGCTACCCAACCAGACAGCACAATTGGGAGTTCTCCTTTCGAGCTCCGGCCACGCCCTTGGACTGCTCAAACGCCCACACTTCCTACACACGAACATCCAGCATCTCCTCCGGTTCCCATTTCTCACCCCCCAAATATTACATTGTAGAGGGCACACACTCAGGTCCCCTAAAGGTCTTTGAACATGTACCGGTTGAACAGGCCGGTTTCAAATCTAACCGCAACTGCACAGACCAAGTCCTATCCCTAACAAGCTTCATGGAAGCTGGTTTCCAGGATCAAGAAAAGTCATCAATTGCATTCATTGACCTCACAGCTGCATATGATACTGTCTGGAGACAGGGTGTCATATTGAAACTTCTATCAATCATCCAATGCTTAAAAATCGGCAATCTCATCAATGAAATGCTCAGTAACGGATGTTTCCAAGTGCTAATGGGTAACAAGATGAGTTCACAAATGAAGCTAAATAATGGGCTGCCCCAAGGATCTGTTCTCGCACCTCTGCTGTTCAGCTTATACATATCAGATATGCCTGAAACCACATCAAGAAAGTTTGGATATGCTGACGACTGGGCACTCGCAGTCAGGCATAGAGATTTTGAAGTTACAGAGTCCTTATTGACCCATGATTTGTCAATTATTGGTGTATATTTCCACAAATGGAGGTTGCTGCCAAGTGTCGCTAAGACAGAAGTCTCATCGTTTCACCTAAACAAGTTGGCCTTTGAAGGAAGGCTACTCAGACATAACAGAATCCCAGAAATATCTAGAGGTAACGCTTGATAGAACGCTCAGCTATAAACAGCACCTAACTAAATTTGTTGGCAGAATTAAAGGAGACAAACAGGGTGGAGCAGACTATAACTAAAATAATAGCAGATTCCATTGTATGCTCTAAACCACGAAATGCCCAGGTTTGGTTTGATCAGGAATGTTATGAAGAAAGGAGCGCACTTCACCCAGCACGGATTACAAGAACTTCAAAAAAAGCTCGGTTAGTGAAAGAGAAACAAATATAAACAGCTGTAAAAGAGAAAAAAGCTACTTACACTGAACAGCAGGCTATGTGGACAGCGGAAGATGCGTAAAGAGACAAATTCCTGGCCTTAAAGCCAAAGAAATCAAGCGTTACCAATCAAATACCACTCCATGCATGGGAATGTCATTTCTAAAGCACCCTGCAGGAACAGAGTAGCTTACAGCTGATGAAACGCACTTGAACATACAGAGCATAGACGTCGACAAGATGAAGTCTGGAGAAGATTCCACCACAGATGAGATCTGAGATCCAATTACGGGAGAGGAAATAAAAGACGCTATAAATTCATTAAAGCCAAGAAAGGCAGATGATAAGTACGGGACTTTCAAGAATCATACGAAGAACTTAGTGTTAATGGAAGGAACTATTAGACAAGTGTATGCAGGAAGGACATATACCGGAAGGCTGGAGAACAGCAATTTTGAAAATTATTTACAAAGGAAAGGGCGATCAAGGAAATACAAACAGTTACAGACGAATAGCCATAGAAGATATAGCCATGAAAATACTGACGAAGATTGTGACAAATTCATGTATACTAGCTGATTCATATATCCCAAAGGAACAATGTGGTTTTAGGAAAGGAACATCCACTCTAGAAGCTATAGGAGCGTTAATAGACGGCATTAAGACAGCACTGATAGCATCTGGAGGAAAGTTCTATGCAGTGTTCGTGGATTTTCAAAAAAGCTTTTGACTGGTCATCAAACGAATCCTTTTACAGGAAAGGAAAAAATAATCAGCTGACGATACTTATCAAAGACATTCCGAAGCCAAATAGCTTAATTATTACAGACAATATTGGCGAGTCGAGATCAATTTCGCAAACCAGAGGGGTTCTACAAGGGGACTCACTCAGCCCTATCACCTTCAATATCTTCACTGCAGATATAATAGAAGTCATCAGAAACGAGGGTATAGATGTATAGGCCTACATGTATGTGGACGAGATAGCAATGGGATCAACAATGAAGGAACACCTGCAGGAGGCAATCCACAATATAGAAAATTGGGCAAGGGAGAATCAATTAGACATAAACAAAACAAAAACAGTACAAATGGTATTTCGGAAAGGAGGAAGGTTATCACCAACTGATGTCTTATACCTTGACAACGAGAAAAAAAAAGTTAATTCGGCCAAATATCTCTGACTAACACTGCAAACAACAATCAAATCATATAGACACAGAAAGGACTAGCACAGCAATTAAGAGTCATGTATAACATCAAAGAACCTACAAAATTATCCACAAAGACAGCTTTGCGCTTATTCCACGCCAAAGTGGTACCTATGGAATATACCTCATATGGGATCAGCTCACAATAACAGATTTGAAAGCTGTAGAAGGAGTAAAGGGAAGATATCTTAAAAGAATGTTGGGCAAATCAAAATCGTCCCGCTCGAGACCTGGCCTATGAGCTTGTACAGGTACCTTTCTAATAGAGGAATTAAGAATAACAGCACAACTACCATCCACTAGACAAGAGAAAGAGCATCTATGAATAAGGAAGGAAAAAGCTGAGGAAATAGAAAGTGACTTCTTCGCTACAGATGCCATGTGTGACAGACACTGGATGGGTCCAAACTGTTAGGTGAGAAGTGCAATAACTAGACAAGCGGTGCATGGTTTTCACCATAAATTGAGTTCGCGAACCGGATTTCATGAACCTAATGACCAGTGCATGTGCACTCTGTCCAATACATCATGTGATCGATATCACTTCATGAGGTGCTCAAAAAGAGGGGAAACTTTGCATGAGTACAGTGAAGAATAAATAAGCTGTAGTAGTAAGTTTTTGCTACGATAAATGGACAGGCTTAATATTGTGAAAATTTGTATTTTGTAATGGCCATCCGGCCGAAGTACATTCTTGATTTCCTTCCAATATCCCTTCCCTGACCCGTCCTGAAAAGAAAAGTACATGGCCATTGGCTGCAATAATAAAAGTATTATTATAATAGTTTTAAGACTCAAACTATGCAATTTTACTCGTTAAGAAAAAGTGCTGTCATTCTCAAATATTGTTGAGTACAGCCGTCTCGATCACTCGACAGCCATTTCGATTGCTCGCTCTGCAGCGCTCGACGGGAGACGAGAGAACTTTTGCGTGCTTGGCTACCAGTTTTTTGTTGTTGTTGTATGTGTGTGTACAGTCCGTAATGGCAGTAAATGTTCTAGTACAAGACATGTCTTAATCTTATTTACAGTCCACTTATTGGTGCTCTCCTGTTTTTCTGGGGACCCTAATGCACAACTTTATTCATGGTCCTCGCGTACCGGATATTCGCGTTGGAAAGACATGTTCTCTGTACGATATAACAGAACGCGGACAAAGCACATGGTCACCTCGTGGCGAAATGGATTCTTCCAAGTATGAGACGACATCGTGCATACTTCGGACGTGTAAAACACTAATCGTTGGAACACAACTCTTAACGAACGTCTAGAAATGCAACTCGTGTGTTTTACATGTTACATACGTAACATAACCTACAACACATACCACGGCACGTGTTCAGCTGCCGGTCTTATAGCTCCAGTTTGTGTGGTCATGCAGAACATAGACAGTGTATTATTCAGCTCATCCTGGATGACAGTGGCGGATCCAAGATTTATCTCTGCATAACAAGTAAGTTGAAACATTCTTAGACTGGCACCTTAGATTATGCTCCCAACCTTGATCCTATTGGTTTATTCTGTCTCCTTGCGCCCGTTATGCTCAAGTACTAAGGATCACATTCTTAGTTAATTATTCTATAAGCTAGCCTTCCTTGTTTTCACCCTTTTCGAACCTTTTGTACTCGTAACGCGTCTGCAGCAATGGAAGAACAAACCAGGAAGCAACTCGTACAGCAACGAGCCGTTGCCAAATCAAGTTTAACACGAATGTCAAAGTATATTACTGAATTCCAGCGTGAGTCAGAAATTCAATTAGTAATTGTTAGACTGAAAGAATTGCCTAACATTAGAGATAAATTTGAAGGTGCTCAAACGCAGTTAGAACTATTTGAGGGTATTGAAAAGCATGCAGCTGAAAGAGAAACCTTTGAATCAGCATACTTTGATCTCGAAGCTGCAATGAATATCGAGATCAATCGTGATAATGATCACAAGGCTGATGGTAGTATTACTCCACCTCACTCACATTCTAGTACACGGAATGCTATTAGATTACCGACACTACAACTTCCCAGCTATGATGGTAATGTGACCGGTTTCAAGCATTATATGGACACCTTTGATAGCCTAGTTGTCAATAATGACCAGTTGGACAATATTCAAAAATTTCACTACTTGCTGTCTACACTCAAAGGTGAAGCTCATAAGTTAATAGCTAATATCCCAGTTTCTAGCAGTAATTTTGAAGTTGCTCTGCAAACTATTCGCAGTCGTTATGATAACATAAGACTGATTACTACGGCACACTTAGGTTACTTATTAAACTTGCCGGTTGCTCACAAAGATTCTGTTAATGAGCTTCGGGCACTAGTTAACCAAACTCTGAGTAACCTAAATGCTATTAAGGCCCTAAATCTAGCAGTGCCATTGGAAGACCTACTGGTTTCGCAGTTGATTTTGGAGAAAGTGCACGTGTCCATTAGGAAAGAATTTGAAGATACTGTAGACTCTGAAATTCTTCCTACTCTTGAAGATCTTATCAAGTTCTTAGAAGGTAAATGCAAGGCTTTAGACATAGTGAACTCAAGCAACCTCCTCAAGCCTTCAAGCAGCTCAGACACTAAAGGTAAAGAACCCTCCAATCGTAAGACAACACCACATGCTCATCAGACGTATGTTACTACAACTGTAAACTGTGTGTACTGCAACGCTCCACATGCTTTGGCTAGATGTAGAGATTTTAAGCAAGTTCCTACTCTAGAACGTAGAGATTTTGTCAAGCGTAATAATCTCTGTTTCAACTGTCTACATGCTCAACACAGAGTCGCCCAGTGCAAGGCTGGTAACTGCCAAACATGCAGGAAGAAGCATCACACGTTACTGCATATTGATGTGTCCCAGCATTTGTCAAACGTAGATAAGTCGGAAAACGTCCCTAATCAGAACGTGACTCAGGTGCAGCATGGTGCGAGTAGTTACTGTACTCTCAAGATAGAACCACGTCAGTCCATATTGTTGTCCACAGCCTTGGTGAAGGTCAAGGATGCTCAAGGGATCTGGCAGACTTGTAGAGCCCTTTTAGACAGTGGCTCGCAATCTTGCTTTATTTCAGAATCCTGTGTTCAGCGATTAAGGCTGCGCAGATCTCATGATCGTAAACCGATCCAGGGTATTGGGAATACGACGTCAGAAACCAAGCATAGTGTTTTGGTGCAAATAGGCTCGCGTATAAATGATTTCGTGACCTCAGTCGAGTGCTTAGTTCTACCTAAGCTTACTGAAGATCTTCCTGGCGAATACATTGATAGCAAGGAGTGGAACTTACCCAAAAATCTGCCATTTGCTGATCCGAAGTTCAACGAACCGGGTCACATAGACTTGTTAATTGGGTCAGAGGTATGCCCATACATTCAGCTCGCAGGAAATCTAGCTAGGACTAAAGATTATCCTATTCTGCAAGAAACAGAGTTAGGTTGGGTACTTGCAGGTAAATATACAGATTCCAGTAAGCCCCTACATGGACCACGGCGGCCGGTAGTATCTTACTTTGTACAATCTGCAGGCTGCATCCAACAGCAGCTACAGAGGTTCTGGGAAATCGAAGAGCTACACCATACTCCAAGAACTAAGGAAGAAAGGGACTGTGAAGCTCACTTCAAACGGCACGTCTCGCGCAACTCTTCTGGCAGATTTGTAGTGCGTCTTCCCTTCAAAGAAACCCCAGAAAATCTAGGAGACTCCAAGCAGATGGCAACAAAGAGGTTTCATCAGTTGGAAAGGAAGTTGACCAAACATCAAGGACTGAAGGAAGAATATAGTCGATTTCTTCAAGAGTACGAAGATTTGGGTCATATGGATATTGCTGAAGATACCACAGCACGTTGCTACTATATGCCACATCATGCAGTGGTTGAGGCAAGCAGCTCGACCACTAAGACTAGAGTAGTATTTGATTGTTCTGCAGCATCCAGCAACGGAGTATCATTGAATGACCTTCTACTCGTCGGCCCAACCATCCAGCAAGATCTCTACTCTATTATCTTAAGATTCAGAAGTCATGCCATTGCTTTCACTGCGGACATAGCAAAAATGTACCGTCAGATTCTGGTACATCCCCAAGACTGTAGATATCAAAGGATAATATGGAGAGAGAAATTGACAGATCCTGCCAAGGAGTATCAATTGAAGACTGTTACGTATGGCATGTCATGTGCACCATTCTTAGCTATTAGATGCATTCAACAACTGGCCAGTGAGGAAGCTCATGCCTTTCCGAAAGCTCAGAAATCATTGATGGAAGATTTCTATGTTGACGATTGTATCTCGGGATGTGCGACCGTCGAAGAGGCTCTTCAAGTGCAACAAGAGTTGATAAACATACTACAGAAGGGTGGATTCTCACTACGTAAGTGGTGCAGCAATCACCCAGGTATTCTAGAGAATGTCTCACCGGAGCTAAGGGAGGCTCAGTTACCACTACAGCTGGACAAGGGTGAAGTTAAAACGTTAGGATTGGTATGGCACCCAGCTGCTGACCAGTTTCAAGTTATTAGCAGTTTCAAGCCAAAACCCTATCCACATGGTTTCACAAAACGCCTAGTTCTATCCATTGTTTCCAGCATTTTTGACCCTCTAGGCCTCATCAGTCCTATAGTAATTTTATGCAAGATATTTCTTCAGAAGTTATGGCAAGAACGGCTATCTTGGGACCAGCCTTTATCAGAAGAATTGGCTGCAACTTGGACATCACTCTATAATCAGCTCCCATGGATTGATGAAATCTACATTGATCGCAGAATTCTAGGTGACCGCTCAGTAACTGTACAGCTTCATGGGTTCTGTGATTCATCGGAAGCTGCGTTTGGAGGGTGCTTGTATGTACATTCCACAAACAAGGATGGAACCACTTCTGTAAGACTTCTTTGCTCCAAGTCCAGGGTAGCACCATTGAAGAAATTATCTCTTCCACGACTGGAATTATGTGGAGCATTGCTATTATCTCAATTATTGCAAAGGGTAGTCAAGTCCTTGAATCTTACATTTGCGAACATATTCTTGTGGACAGACTCTACTATTGTATTGGCATGGCTTTCGGCACCATCATCAAGATGGAAGACCTTTGTAGCCAACCGAGTAGCTGAAATACAGGAAATTACAGAAGGTGCTACTTGGCGACACGTTTCTTCACAGTTTAACCCCGCTGATCTGATATCACGAGGTGTACATCCTAAGGATCTTAAGGATAATAAGTTATGGTGGAATGGACCAGCTTGGTTGGGTGAAGATTCTAAACACTGGCCTACATTAAACAATCTCCCAGAGCAGCAGGAACCACCAGAGCAGAAGATTAAGCCTGTATGTTACTTAATGACTACTCCCGAGGATGGACTCGTCACAAGATTCTCTAGCTTATCGAGATTGCAACGAGTTGTAGCATACATCTTTAGATTTGTACATAATTGTTCAAAATTGAAGACAGAGCGAGCTACTGGACCTCTTTCTTTAAAGGAATTGCAGAATGCTCTGACAACATGCATTAGGCAGGCTCAGGAGTTAGCATACCACATGGAAATCAAACAGCTGGAATCAGACCAAGAAGTTCATTGTAAGAGTCACTTGAGAAGTCTACATCCTGGTTTAGACCTCAACGGGCTGCTACGAGTTGGTGGACGGTTAGAACGGTCTAATCTGCCATATGAGCAAAAACATCCTGTGATCTTGCCACCTCATCATCACATCACCAGATTGATAATTGAACATGAACACAGTCGTCTCTTGCATGCTGGCTGTCAACTTCTTCTGGCCTCCCTTAGGCAGAAATACTGGATTGTGAATGGTAGAACGACAGTCAGACGGATAATTCATAATTGCTTGACATGTTTCCGACTAAGAGCAAAATCTTCAACTCAATTAATGGGCCAACTACCACGTGTTCGCGTTGAATTAGTTCGACCCTTTTTAAACTGTGGGATAGACTATGCAGGGCCATTTCTTGTAAAAACTGGTTCTCTCAGGTCAAAGACAAGAGATAAATGTTACGTAGCACTATTTGTATGCCTAGCTACCAAAGCTGTACATCTCGAAGTTGTTAGCAGCCTTACGACACGAGCTTTCATGGCAGCATTGAGTAGATTTGTATCACGTCGTGGACGTTGCCAAACTATCTACAGTGATCATGGCACTAACTTCGTGGGAGCCAAGAAGGAACTTCAAGAACTTCTCGACTCAGAAGAAACGAGAACTGAGGTACAGAATTTCACCAGCAGAGAAGGCATCGAGTGGAGCTTCATACCTCCAAGAGCACCTCACTTTGGAGGCCTGTGGGAAGCAGGTGTTAAATCTTTCAAGCATCACCTCAGACGTGTTATGGGTACGTTATGTCCTACCTTTGAGGAATTAACTACTTTAACCTGTCAAATAGAAGCTTGTCTGAACTCCAGACCACTCCTTCCTCTCTCCTCCGATCCTAATGATATTGAAGTTCTCACTCCTGGCCATTTCCTTATCGGCACTGCCTTATCAAGTTTACCTCAGCCAGATCTAAGTAATGTGAAGCTTAGCTTGTTGTCCAGATGGGAGATTCTGCAGCAACAACTTCAGATATTCTGGTCCAGGTGGTCCAATGAGTATCTACACCACCTGCAGCAGAGGGCTAAATGGTCCAGTTCTTCCCCAAGTGTGAAGCCTGGGACGCTTGTCATTGTGAAGGAAGACAACCTACCTCCTCTGCACTGGAAGATTGCAGTGATCGATCAAGTTCATCCTGGAGATGACGGACTGGTTCGTGTGGCAACCATACGCACTACCAAGGGATTGTTCAAACGACCTATTGTGAAATTGTGTCCTCTGCCTGAAGCAAGTGCAGTGTAATTAATGTACCATAGCACTTCAGTTTTGTTTCTTTTGTTTCAGTGTAACATTGTATTGTATATAGACTTCTTGTTCAAACAGACATGTTGGACTATAGTGCAGTGATTGATTCGATGCAATTCGTTTGTTATGTTATTTGTAGTGTTAAGAAAGTAAGTTTTCTTGGCGGCCGGTATGTTGAGTACAGCCGTCTCGATCACTCGACAGCCATTTCGATTGCTCGCTCTGCAGCGCTCGACGGGAGACGAGAGAACTTTTGCGTGCTTGGCTACCAGTTTTTTGTTGTTGTATGTGTGTGTACAGTCCGTAATGGCAGTAAATGTTCTAGTACAAGACATGTCTTAATCTTATTTACAGTCCACTTATTGGTGCTCTCCTGTTTTTCTGGGGACCCTAATGCACAACTTTATTCAAATATGTTCATTGATATTGTTCCTTTTGTGCATCACAAGGCATAATACAGGGGCGTATCCAGGGGGAGGAGGGAGGGGGGGGGGAGGAAGGCGTGATTTTCCTTAGAAAAAGAGACTTAATAAACAACTGTAAATTTTGGCGTTATTGAACCATGCCGTACTTTTGTGATTGCTGATGTATCATATAAAGCTGAATGTTTTGTCTGTCTGATATTTATACAAATCTACACCGTTTAACCGAACTAAACCACAATTTTAAGTAGCCTACTTAGCTTCTGGAAAGGAAACTTGATTTGATTTCTTATTTATCCATTTGATCAATATTACATGTATACAATACATTTTTGATATTGACACGTCAGAAATTACATCTATAAAATAAAAGAACTTACAGGTATATACACTGTATAACAACAACAAAAAACGACGCGCCGGTAAGGCGTTGTCCGATTGTAAGGAAATTACGTATGCAAAGGCATTCGGACCGAACATGCAACTGATTAAAGCTTCGTGTCCAATGAATGAATAGCGGGAGTCCCGCGCATCCGAACTGCGCATGCTTCAGGTGTGTATAAGGCGCGATTCTGAAGCGTATGCTCAAAGTAGCTGTTGCATTTGACTGCGATATCTGAACGTCGGCTGTAAGAATGCTACGCCGAAGGATTCGTGCTCATTACGAGCAGATGTCAGAGTTTGAAAGAGGTCGTGCGATCGGATTGAAAGAAGCTGGTTGGTCGAATCGAGCTGTCGCTGATGCGACGATCAGACGATGCTTGCAAACGTGGGTCAGCAACGGCAGGCATCAGCGTCAGGACGGCAGTGGTCGACCGAGGGCCACAGCAGCACGGGAAGGCAGAGCGATTGTCAGAACAGCTGTCACAGCACCGGAGTTGTCGTTGTCAACAATCCAGCGTGTGACCCGCACACATGTGTCCACCATGACCATCAACAGACGCCTGAGCGACAGGAATTTGCGCTCGCACTGCCCGTTACGCCACTTACCACTCACGCCTGTTCACCGTCAAGTCAGATTACAGTGGTGCCGCGCTCGAGGAACGTGGAACTGCGCTGACTGGAGACGTATAGTCTTTAGTGACAAGTCCCGTTTCCCACGGTGCCCTGACGACAACCACCGACGTGTTTGGAGACGTCCAGGCCAGCGTGGGGATCCTGCCTTGACTATCGCACGCCACACAGCCCCAAAACAGGGGGTGATGGTCTGGGGTGCCATCTCCTTTGATAGCCGGACCCCTCTGGAAGGCATTCCTGGCACACTGACAGTACAGCGGTATGTTGATGACATTCTACGGCTGGTTGTGTTACCGTTCCTTCAGCGACATCCAGTTGCTATGGACTGTCTTCAAGCTTGCCCTATCCTTCCTTGGCCAGCTCGGTCGGCTGATCTCCCTCCCATAGAGCACGTTTGGGACGTCACCGGAAGGCGATTGCGAACATCCCGGAATGTCGCCGATTTAGCCCAACAGTTGGAGACCATTTGGCACGGAATTCCGCAGGACACCATCCGGGAACTTTATCAATCCATGCCACGTCGAGTGACAGCTTGCATCCAGGCGAGGGGTAGACCAACACCTTATTGACGTCCTCGCGTTGTAACGCTCTAACTCTGCAATAAATCATTCGATTGTTCTGCAATTGTGACAGTTTGTTGTTCTATATCTGTTCCTCACATCCCCCGATTTTCATCGCCACTGGTCAATTCCTTCCTGGTGGGTCGTTTTTGTGTTATACAGTGTATTACAAATACAATAACTATTTATAACATACTATAATAATAGATCTTAAGAGATACAATCTTATGGGACAACTATTTACACCTTAATCTATTATCACAATATGAAAACTTAATTCTATAAATAAAACAACTTACAGCTAGGTATTACAATTAAAATAGAAAAGTAAAATATAATTATAGATTTCATCGCTCCTATATGCTAAGATATTCAACTATAGGGTAAAAACAATGGCATTGCAGATAAGCTTTCAACATTCTATTTATTTTTTGGAGCAAATTTTATATACTAGGGTAGTTTATTGTATAATTAAACTCCTGTGTGAAAATTTCCTTTTTGATATATGCTTGTGTGTGTGTGAAATATGAATGTTTTGATTTTGTCTTGTGTTATGCCTATGAACTTCATTGTTTGATTTAAGAAAAACGTCTTTATTCATTAAATTATAAAAAAATACTTTCAAAGATATGAATGCAGGGCAGTGGGAGGATGTTTAAATATTTAAACAGAGGTCTACCTGATTTTCTAGTGTTTACATTTGCCATAATTCTAATCGCCCTCTTTTGTATCCTAAACGTGCTTAGTACATCTGGTAACATACCCCAAAATATGATCCCATATCTTAAGTATGAATGGAAATAAGCAAAATATGTATTTCTTAATGTGTGCAAGCTTGTGGGAGTTTTCAAAATACGTAACACAAAGCACATCGAGTTCAGTTTAGTATTCAGATATTGTATATGCTTATTCCATTTCAAGTCATGTTGTGTCCATAATCCTAAAAACTTTGTTTCTGATTTATTTTCTATTTAATGACCATTTAATGGTATATTCTGTATAGTGTGGAAATTTAGAGATACGGTACTGTTTGTTTTTTTACAGTTTATTACTTTGTGACCATTTGGTTAACTCTTCTGGAACAGAGTCAGCAGACTGTTGTAAGACCTGTTTAGATCCACCTCTTATTACGAGTGTTGTATCCTCCGCAAACAAAATTTCCTTATGAGAATCAACGTTCTGTGTTATATCAATGTATATAGAAGAAAGAGTAGTGGGCCCAAAACCGAACCCTGGGGTACTCCAAATTTAATAATACCCTCATTCGACAATGTTTCATTAAGTAATTTGGTTCCATCATCCTTGTGTCTCAAGCTTACTATTTGTTTACGCCTTGTTCAGACTCGATCCATGTATTAGCTAGGCCTCTAATATCATATTGATTTAGTTTTTTTTTAAGGAGGATTATATGGTCAACAACATCAAACGCTTTCAATAAATCCAAGAATAGGCCAGTTACATGTTCCTTACTGTAAATTAATTTCAGTATACTGTTAATACATTCATAAATTGCTGTCTGTGTAGACTTTTCCGTTCTGAATCCATGTTGTGAGTTTGATAGAAGGCTATTTTATTTTTTACTATAAAACTTATCAGTCTCTTAAACCGGTACATGATTTTTTCCACATTTTTTGCAATACCAGTTGGTATGGTAATAGGACGATAGTTATCTAATTCATCTTTTGAACCTTATTTGTGCACTGGAATTACTTTTGATAACTTCAAAATATCCGGGTACGTTCCTGAGAGAAATGAACTGTTTATTAATTGCGTTTAAGTAGTTTAACGTGACGTTAATCTCGCGATCATGAGTCACGGGACACTCTTTTTACTTGAAATCTGAAGTATAGGACATTGCATTTCACTTCGAAAACTTACCTTTTGGAACCCGGCGGGTAACACTGTCTACTTGAAATTTGGACAGCCCTCTCCATTCTCTAGATTTAAGACCTTTGGCACAAATCTACACCGTTTCACCAAACTGAACTTAGGCCTTTTTGCACCTCTGTATACCGTATTTGGCTTCACTCTACTTACGCTATGTTCTAGTTTGGTGTGGAGATTTGTAGTCTCATTCTTAAATGTGGCCCCTGTGCTGCTGTGTATAATTTGATGCGAACGCCCACCTTGCAGTGATTTGCCAGCGAAGGTAAAAACATGTTTATTCGCTTGTGCGAAATAATAAGATGACACTTTGTTTATTGCTGCCGTAATGACGTGTCGTGATTGAGATTTAAGTTTTATTTTTATGTTGAGAACATTTATGGCAAAGTAGGCCTAGGGGTCCCCATCTTAGCAAAAACGTAAAATTAAATAATTTCCTCAATTGTGCCAAAAGTTGAAGGGCTAAAGGGCCCGGAAAGATTTCAAATTGTGAGTCTTGAAGAGCTCTATCAAACGAAAAAAACAAATTTCGAAAATCACTTCCAGCCTAAATGCAGTTCCGGAGAAACAGCCTAAAATCGCTTTGTTTCTTAACTAATTTTCTTTTTGATTCAAATCCTAGCCAAATTACCTTATTTACATAACCGAGTTGTCGCAGTCCCTAAACTTAAGAACCAACCAATGTGTTCCTTAGTTCAATATCCTCAGGCGTATTTGGTTTTTGAAAAATCTTCACACCGGAAGTAGTCATAATGGCTTTAGTGAAACTTTGCATTGACTCACACTAGCGTTCGTAGTTGTAGAAAAGGCAAACTGCTAATCTAATCGACCGGATATGGTTGAGTTTGGTTTTATGAACCAAAAATTGTATTAGCCTACGTAGAGTGGTTTCATTTTATCATGTTACCCTTTGTCTCTCTCCCCTCCCCTTTGTCGTGCTGGGTATTGGAGTACCAGTATCCCTCGCTCGCTACCATAATTACGATGTGTATCGGAATCTGTAATTGACCTACATAGGTTAATTACAGTTTCGATACGGAAATTAAAAAATATCGGCTAAAATTGCGAAATTGTTATATGCATCGGAAACTTTAATTGAGCTATGTAGGTCAATTTCAGATTTCGATGCAATTTTTTTAAAATTATGAAATTAAAATAATTACGATGTGTATCGTCATCTATAATTGAGCTATATAGGCCAATTATAGATTTAGATACGATTTTCTTAAAATCTAACCTGAAATTTGGACATTTGTATATGCATCGGAATCTTTAATTGAGCTATTTAGGTTAATTACAGATTTCGATGCAATGTTTCTTAATGATTAAATTACCATAAATACGATGTGTATCGGAATCTGTAATTGATCTACATAGGTTACCGGTAATTACAGATTTCGATATGGAAATTTAACAAGATGTTCAGTAAAGAACATATAGCCTACTTTCTCCTAAATGCATGGGTATTGTTATAACTCTCTATCCTTTTCAAGGAGTATTGACGTCCGAAACGGGGGAGGAGCTTACGGTCAGCTGTTTGCAATATGGCGGCGAGATAGTGACGAGAAGTAAGCAAGACAGTGATAGGGTGTGCGTTTGTTATGGCTTCTAATTTATGATGGTAAAATACTACATATTTTCTTTCATTGATAGAAATAGTTTTATAATCAATTTAAATGCAGTGCTTAATTACTACCAGTTAAAAATATTACCCACCTGTAGATAGTTAATTTACTGTCTGCTGTTACATATATGAGGGGGTTGCGTGGCGCAGTCGGTAGAGGCGCTGAGCTTCTAACTGAAAGGGAGTGGGTTCGATCCCCACCCAGGTAGTGGATTTTAGAAACAAAACTACAACTTTCGGAAACGCAAATACAACAGAAATGAGTACCAGGGTAATTCCTGGGAGCAAAGACGGCCGGGCGTGGAGCTGACAACTCCATCCCAACTGTTGCCGATGTCACAGAGAGTGGAAGCCTCTACCTTCCATTACTCCCAGGGCCTTCATGGCCTGTACGGAGTTGGCTTTGCTTCCTTTGCTTTGTTACAAATATGAAGCCTGTACTTGGGAGCCTAGCGGTATCGATGTTTTTTATTAATTTCACAATATATATCTCTCACATAACACAAAGGACGACTCCCTGATAATAAATTGAATCCAGCAACCTTGAATTTGCATGAATGTTTTGGGTTCAAAGAAGCGTTACTTGGGATGCTCAAATCATACTTCAATATTGCTAATATTGACCTACATACTTGCTGTTCAAAGGCAAGAATATAAATTTATTAATCTTTTGCCACAGGCAAGTTAAAATGGAGGCATCCTCTTTATCAATATATTTAATTAAATATTTAAAATACAGATATTTAACAAAGCTGGAATCTCCATTTGAACTTGTCATAAGCAAACGGAACAGATCAAAAACTACACTTTAAGCCAAATCAAATTCACTCCTCAGCTCGACATAAACCATAATACAAATTAAAACCTATACAAAACATACTCTCCTTACTGTTGTACAACTTTCAAACCAACTATTCGCACTCAAAACTGAAAAACCATGAAATGGGAACTAATTAAAGTTAGAATAGCCTAGGCCGATCAGGTCTCCTGCTACATTACCGCATATGTATACTTAACATCACTATAACTTCTAAATTACGACTAAGTGACCTATCTGCCTGAGTAGTATAGGTGTTACCGGCCTGCCTGGGATGATGGGTCACCAAACCGGTACTTAAAACTAAGATTTTACACATTAATTAACTAAATTCAACAGTAAGGAGATCATAGACAAAAACACAATTTAAGCCAAATCATACTTCATATTGCAAATATTGAGCTACATACTTGCTGTTCAAAGGCAAGAATATAAATTCTCTGGCAAATTAAGGCTAGGAACAGCATTTTTCTTAAGTTTTCTAACCATTCGACTATTGTCAATCGGAAGAACCCCTAAAATAAGTTTACGAAGAGTGGATTACATTCGGTTCTATGTACGGCACGGAAGTATTAGGCTACAAGTTTATCCGTATTTTTGATGTAGCTAAATCCTTGTGAATACGAATTAGAGACAATAACTATCAATAATCAACAGTACCGGTGCTTACGCTGTGGAAAGAAGTCGTCTTCACAAAAATGCAGACAGCACACTGTCATGTAACGTGTAACACGCTTTCCAATTGACAGCGCCGAAGCCCACCTTTCTCTCTGAACTTTTTGTACAGGAAAGTAGTGAAGAGATTTCGTGCCCATTTTATACGATTTGCAACCGTATACAGAGCAGTACCTCCTCGAATTTAACAAATTCCTTTCTGTTTCCAACACGACATCAATGCTTCACCATGAAAAGAAACCTCACCAGTCACAATGTTACAGCTTCAACATTCTACCGCGTGGCTGCGCCATCCAACTTTTCTGACGTCAATAATTGAATGTTGGTTGTAGTAGCTTGTTGAAATACAACGTGCTATAGAGATATTAAACATGAATATGAGGTGCCCTTTGCTAGTGCTACCTCTGTAAAATATTTCATTCAATTCGGTTTCGCCGTGTTTGAATTGATGTGGGGAATTGATTTGCACACATACATGGCCGCTATTTGCAAACTATTGGGCTGATGACCTTGTAATCAGTCATAAGATGCTTTGCACAAAAAGGCATGTTGTTGCAAAATCTGGTAGAGATCAAATTATTAGGATGGACGTAATTTGATTTAAGCTTTTAACATTTGGGTGGCCGTCATTCCGTTTCCGTCAAGATGGCGGCGATATAAAACATGACACTGAGGTGCCCTTTGCTAGTGCTACCTCTGTACCAAACTTCGTTCAATTCAGTTTCACCGTGTTTGAATTGATAGGGGGAATCGATTTGCACACATACTTGGCCACCATCTGCAAACTATTGGGCTGATGATCTTGCAGTTTGGTCAGAATATGCTTCCCACATAACGATATGTTGTTGCAAAATTTGGTGGAGACTAGATTATTAGGTTGGTTGTAATTACATTTTAGCTTTTAACATTTGGGTGGCCGCGATTACGTTTCCGTCAAGATGGCGGTGATATAAACCATTACACTGAGGCGCCCTTTGCTAGTGCTACCTCTGTACCAAATTTCGTTCCATTCGGTTTCACCGTGTTCGAATTGATAGGGGGAATCGATTTGGACACAAAGATGGCCGCCATCCGCAAACTATTAGGCTAATGACCTATTAATTTCGTCAAAGGATGCTTCCTCCATAAAGGTATGTTGTTGCAAAATTTGGTAGAGATCGAATGATTAGGTTAGTCGTAATTTGATTTAAGCTTTGAACATTTGTGTGGACGCCATTACGTTTCCGTCAAGATGGCGGCAATATAAAACATGACACTGAGGTGCCGTTTGCTAGTACTACCTCTGTACCAAATTTTGTTCCATTCGGTTTTACCGTGTTCGAATTAATAGGGGGAATCGATTTTCACACAAAGATGGCCGCCATCCGCAAACTATTAGGCTGATGACCTATTAGTTTGGTCAAAGGATGCTCCCCCCACAAAGGTATGTTGTTGAAAAATTTGGTAGAGGTTGGATGATTAGGTTAGTCGTAATTTGATTTAAGCTTTGCACATTCGTGTGGCCGCCATTACGTTTCCGTCAAGATGGCGGCGATATAAAACATGACACTGAGGTGCCCTTTGCTAGTGTTACCTCTGTACCAAATTTCGTTCCATTCGGTGTCACCGTGTTTGAATTAATAGGGGGAATGGATTTTGACACAAAGATGGCCGCCATCCGAAAACAATTAGGCTAATGACCTATTGATTTGGTCAAAGAATGCTTCCTCCTTAAAGGTATGTTGTTGCAAAATTTGGTAGAGATCGGATGATTAGGTTAGTCGTAATTTGATTTAAGCTTTGAACATTTGTGTGGCCGCCATTACGTTTCCGTCAAGATGGCGGCAATATAAAACATGACACTGAGGTGCCGTTTGCTAGTACTACCTCTGTACCAAATTTCGTTCCATTCGGTTTCACAGTGTTCGAATTAATAGGGGTAATCGATTTTCACACAAAGATGGCCGCCATCCGCAAACTATTAGGCTGATGACCTATTAGTTTGGTCAAAGGATGCTCCCCCCATATAGGTATGTTGTTGCAAAATTTGGTAGAGATCGAATGATTAGGTTAGTCGTAATTTGATTTAAGCTTTGAACATTTGTGTGGACGCCATTACGTTTCCGTCAAGATGGCGGCGATATAAAACATGACACTGAGGTGTCCTTTGCTAGTGCTACCTTTGTACCAAATTTCGTTGAATTTGCGTTCACCGTGTTCGAATTGATAGGGGGGGGGGGGGACAGACATTCAGAGTACACACACTCACACACACAGACTCTCTCTCTCTCTCTCACACACACACACACATACATACACACAGACAGACACACGTTTTTCGCCCTGTGTTGATCTCATAAGTCTACTTTCATTTTTTGCAAAAATCGAAAGTAGGCTAAAAATATCGGCTAAAATTGCGAAATTGTTAGATGCATCGTTATCTTGAATTGAGCTATGTAGGTCAATTACAGATTTCGATGCATTGTTTTTTAATTATGAAATTAAAATAATAACGATGTGTATCGGAATCTGTAATTGACCTACATAGTCCAATTACAGATTTCGATACGGAAATTTAAAAGTATCACCTAAAATTGCGAAATTTGTTTATGCATCGGAATCTTATTTGAGCTATGCAGGTCAATTACAGATTTCTATGCAATGTTTATCATTATGAAATTAAAATAATTTCGATACGGAAATTTAAAAATATAAGCTCAAATTGCGAAATTTTTATATGCATCGGATTCTTTAATTGAGCTATGTAGGTCAATTACAGATTTCGATGCACACTTAGTATCGAAGGTTTTTGTTTATTGCAGCTTTGTTTTTAGGTGTTTCCCCACCCAAAACCCCCTATTACCCAGGCTTTTCCCGTAAACTTGCTAGAGGAGTATTTCGTGACGTCGTTGATGACGTCACGGAAGTCGCCATTTTGTTTTAGGGGAATTTTATACGCGGATGCATCGCAATGTATAATAGTCCCGTGTTGTATTTTACAACTTTTTTTGTATTGCCACTAATTGTAGGCTATATAAACTTAGAATTTTACAATTAACACTTATCTAAAATAATTACACAAAGTTATATGCTCTAAGATATTGGTTGATATTTCTGGGTATTTTGCAGTGACAATCCCCTGAGTATACTCACAATTTTCCAGGATAGTCAGCCCCACCCCCGAAAACGATTGTACATACGCTCCTATCTACTGCTCGTAGTGGTAGAAAATGCAAACTGCTAATCTAATCGACCGGATATGGTTGAGTTTCCGGTAAATCATTAGTCTACGCATGGCAACATGCCGGCACCTCGTAAGAAACGTTTATTATTGTGTCCTTTACGTTTGAAAAAGTGGAGAAAACAACAAATATTAATTACAAAAGCACCAACAATAGGATTCAGTGATGAAGCGGGTTCGAGTATCAGCAATCGGACGAAAATGTAATAGTGATGGACAGACGAGAAGATAGCGTCACGAACTATAACATTAAAGGATGTTTTCAATATTGAGTTGCTAGCCTGGTGCTCTATGGAAGTGAAACTTGGATTATTGGTGCAGCAGAAAAGAGGAGAATAGAAGTGTTTGAAATGTGGTGTTACAGGAGAATGATGAAGATCAGATGGGTAGATAGAGTTACAAATCAAGAGGTATTAAGACGAGTGGGAAAGGAGAGATGTTTCTGGCGACTGCTATTGAAGAGAAGAAATAGGTTGGTAGGACACAAACTAAGACATCCAGGCATAGCAAGCTTAGTTATGGAAGGAAGGGTCGAGGACAAGAACTGTAGGGGTAGACCAAGGTTAGAATATGTTAAACAGATTGCTTCAGATGTAGGTTGTAGCTATGTAGAGATTAAACGATTAGCTCAGGACAGGGAGGCATGTAGGGCTGCATCAAACCAGTCAAAAGACTGACGACTCAAACAACAACAGCCTGAAGGGCTAGAACTGTAGATTTTATAATCCTAAGTAAAGTAAAATTTTTACCTCCGATCCTGTTTATTTTAGGCAACTGACAAGTTACCTTGGGTTTTGTTGTTATATTAATTTCACACTTTGGACAGGTTTAAACCTAGACTTACTTAACTTAGTTCCTCCAATGCTAGGTAGCATATCGGACAACAAGTTTCCTCCAGCGAACTCTATCAGCTGCCAGGTTTTCAGCTTCCTCCCAGTTCATATCCATGCATTCAACATCCTTTGCAAAAGTTAGTTTCCAGGTGTTATGAGGTCGTCCTCTACTTCGGTATCCTTCCATTGGTTTCCACAACAGTGCTGATTTGGGTATCCTTCTATCATTCATACGTAGAACATGTCCCCCGAACTTCATTCTTCTTTGAGCAACGATTTTGTGATGGCTGCATAGACCAGTTCTTCTCAGTATTTCATAATTTGTTATGTGGTCACGATACCGATTTTCAAAATTCGCCTCAAGCATCCTTGGTGAAAAACGTTGAGCATGTGTGCTTGTTATTTAATTGGCCTCCAGCTAGTCTATTATTGTCGATGGTCTGTTTTCATTTTTTTTATTTTCCATTATCTTCATTTTTCATCCTTGTTAAATATGTGTTCCGATAGAAAACTTTTGTTTCTCATTTCCTATGTGTTGATTTGCCATCTTTTGCTTTCACAGCGCAGTACCGTCGTCGTGCTGTAAACCACCATATCCCGTCGAGGATGGTGTTCCTACACAGTGCAAGTTTCTTGGCAAAAGCTCTCTTCCACCAGTCAGGTTAGAAAGGGCTGATGTCACACATGTTAAATTTGAGATTGCATTGTAATATCTTGGGAATAACAGGGATATGTGTTACATTGTGTTTTTGATGTTCATAATTTAGTTACTATTTGATCAAAAAAAAAAAAAAAAAAAGGAAAATGTTGATGTCTTGAATTTTTTGTTCTTTCGATTGTAAAGACTAATCCTTGCATGGCCTAAAGACACAAAATAATGTAATTCAATATCTATATTTTGCAGTTGCAGTTTACAGAGCTTTACCAATCTTGCAGAGGGCTCGGGAAAGTAGACAGATCATCCTGAAGGTAAATGGCCCAGAGCTCAGTCTTTTACTTGAAGAAAGGAAATTGAACTTTCCTGCTGATTCGAATTAGTCTGTCACACAAATACACTTTGGGGGTCTTCTTAATAAAGGACCACATTTCTGCTACTGTATTTAGCATGTAATATTCAGGGCCATTTGAATGGTAGCAGATTAGTTTTTCCCCAGTATTTTTGAAAGGTTTGAAGCATGGTAGGGACATGGCTACCCAGAACAGATCATAACACAGCAGCGCCAGTGCTGTGCTAAGTCATACTGTGATATCATCATTTGATCGAGGAAGCACTTCATACTTATTCCATTGTCAAACCAAGGAGATGAATCACACTGTTTACATCCACACACCCTAGGAAACAGATGCCACATGTAAAGATTTACAAATAACCTAGATTACACGACCTTTTATCTTAATTTTAAATTTAAAAAAGTATACTATCAAAATATATGGTTGTAATTTGCTTACAATGGTCAAATCTATCATTAGTTTCATGCACTTCATGTTGCACCCTGCAGGATGAAGTATTATTAATAGCGGGATTTGGGTGTTCTGTGCCCCCCATTACGGGGATTGAATTACCTGTACTTCGTTGGCTTTTGAGGGTGCATCAGTAGACCTACTGGCACGTTACAAATCCCCTTTAAGACAAAATTCTGGCAACCCAGTTTCTCCAAAAAGCTGCAGTATTGAAGAGGGACATAAAACTCATAACACTGTCATATTGTTACTACCGTATCATAGTTTTAACATTTGATTTCATGAAGAAAACCGTGCATAAGTTGTGTTCTGTCTATATAACTATATTTAGTTAGTTATTGCTTTAAAGGGCAGAACAGTGAGGTCATCCACCCCTGTACATTTAAAAATCTGTAAGTGCCAAATGTATGCATATTTTATTTTTTCATTAGAGAATATCAATCGTTAGTGGAAATTATGATGCACTTGTTCGTTCTCTAGTCTTTGTGACATTTGTATTGGTTATTGAAGTCTTGCTTTGATTTGTTATTCTCGGTTGGTTGGTTCCTCAGCTTAGGGGCTGCGACAATGCGGTCATATAGCTTCGTGTACTTTGGCTGTGTGTAGAATCTATCTGATAACCGGTGTTAATTGTGTGTGTTATCTGTGATTCAGGTAAGGACTGCAGTCAATCAATTTCAAGTAGTTCCTACTATTGCTACCAAATTCTATCAGCAACAACACCTAGCTGCAAACTTGGCTACTAGCCACGGCACCTGGCGGCGAACGTTGGAACTTAAGAGCGTTAATGAAATCTAACCAACAAATTTAGCTTCACACAATTGTGGTTAGTGGAAAGTTCTTTTACCTGCTATAAATCCATGACAAGGGCCCGTCGGCTTTACTTCCCCTCCAAAAGAAGGTTAACTGAGGGATTTTTAACGCTCTTAAAAAATCCGACGACTTCGGCTGGATTCATTTGTTATTGTATTTTCCTTTTCGAAACAAAGAAATGTTTGCATAACATCAGGAGAGATGCATGTTTATGATAACAAATATTTGAAGATTCATTGAAGCAAGACCAACTACAATCCTCAGACCTTAATGTAGAAAAAACATGGCGGCGATGGTTGCCCTACCAATAGCTAAGATCTTGTCATCAGGGTTGTCACAGTTCGTGTAAATTTTTTTTTTTACTCACCTAAGAGCATAAAAGATATCACAAGACGAGACTAGGTTCCGAAGAAATATGCATCAATAATTTAGACTAACCGTACCTGAATTAATTTATCTATATAGTACTGGCCTCGAATTATAGGTTTCTTCGTCTTCACCCAAGGGGCAGCTACAATAGTCTCACTGTTTCTGTGGTTGAATAAGAAGATTCTTGGCGAGTTATCACGATTTGCATTTAAGTTCAGTAATTATAGATTGATATTATTAGCATAAAATCGAACAGATTCTGAAGTAGGAGAGAACAAAGTACCCGGTTACTGATGTGCTGTCCCAGCACAAGCAGAGTATTTGTGTACACAATTGGAATGAGAATAGTTGCCTGAAATAATCGAACCAACGCTATAGAGATACAATTCAATTAAGACCTCTCGTAGAATTGCCTAAAATCTCGGCTAAAACATCACACCGAATTAGTTGATTGAAATATGCAAAGGAGTCGTCGTGTGGATATCAGAACATAATTATGGAGATTACCACACACAAAGGACACGATAATATGTTACCATCTAACCTATTAAACATTCGCTGTTACCGTTTGGAATAGTTGTACGCTGGAAATAGTAGCTTTAGTAAAGTAATGTAGGTCTCTCTGGAGCACAACGGAAGAAACTAATGAGGGAAAGGAAGATGAAAGAAGGGACCTGGACGGAGAACAAACCGTTCAGGAGCAAAGAGACCTCAACCTCAACTCAAAAAAGACCACGCTCTGAATCAAGCACCCCAAAGCAGCGAGAACCTAAGCATCGAAGGAATGAACTATCTCAACCTTTGAGCTACAGGGACGCTGCTAAAGGTATCAAGGTAGCCGTAATGGCAAAAAACCAACAACTTAACCAGGAGAAAGCAGAACTGGTGAAAAGGAAAATTCTGGAAATGTTGGATGACAACCCTGAACAGGTGTCACCACAATTTCTAGATAACAAATTCTCACAGGGTATCCTTTGGATGACCTGTGAGAATGAACAAACAAAACACTGGTTATCCGGAGCTATAGGCAGACTTGGCAGCCCTTGGGAGGGATTGGAGTTACAAGTTGTAGACTCCAAAGACCTTCCAAGGAGGCCAAGGGTCCTAGTCTGGGTACCAGTAACAAATGATGTGGAAACCATTAAAAAGAGACTGAAGGCACAGAATTCAGGACTTGAGGTGGGTGAATGGCATCTTATGAGCCGAAAGGTGACCGAGAAAGGCCAAACTTTGGCATTCTCGGTGGACCTCGACTCGTATGAAAAGCTAGAAGCCAAACAATTTAAGGTCTTCTGCGGCCTAAGTCAGGTAACCTTTAAACCACTAAAAGGTAAACCCAGACCCAAGGGCGCGAATGAGAGTGGTCCAGATAAATCTTCAGCATAGCAGGGCTGCCTCGGCAGCACTGTGTGTGATGATGAGAGACTGTGACCTGGCTCTCATTCAGGAACCCTGGGCTGTAAAAGGCAAAATAAAGGGACTGGGAGGAGTTGGAGGCGAACTGATATTCAGTCGGACAAACCAGACTCCCAGAACCTGTATACTTGCCAAAAAAGGAATCAAGATACTGCCGCTGATGGATTTCTGTTCCAGAGACCTCACGACAGTAGCTATCCAGACATCTTCAAAGGAAGGGTCAAGGAAAATTATCCTTGGATCCGCATACCTTCCCTATGACGATGAGCAGTTACCACCTACCAAGGAAGTAATGGACTTGGTAGCAAGGTGTGAAAAAGAAGGTGAACACCTAATCTTAGGATGCGACGCCAACTCATACAACCTGGCCTGGGGTAGCACCAACAACAACCCCAAAGGTGAGTCCTTGTTAGAATTCATTCTGGAACATAATTTGAACTTAATGAATAAAGGAAATAAACCAACCTTTGTTATTAAAAACAGAAAGGAGGTTATCAACATAACTTTCTGTACCCCCTATATAGGGAGTAGAGTAAGTGAATGGCATGTATCTGAGGAAGTAAGTTGTTCAGACCACAGATATATAATATTCGACATGGCGGGATTAGAACGACAAACAGAATATTACAGAAATCCCCGGAGAACTGACTGGGGCAGCTTCAAAAGAGAACTAGCTCAGAATCTCAGGGGAATAAATAAAAACTTCAAAAGTACAGAAGAAGTCGAAATTGTTGCAGAACAATTACAGGAAGCAATAATTTCAGCCTACAAAGAAACCTGCCCTCTGGTAGCCAGGCAGTCCAACAGGAATATCCCCTGGTGGAGTAAAAAGACCTAGCAGACCAGAGAAAACAGGTAAGAAGACTGTTCAACGCAGCAAAAAAATCAGGAAAATGGGAGGAATATAGGAGATCCCTTACTGATTACAACAAAGCCTTAAGATTGGCAAAGAGAGAGTCTTGGAGAAGGTACTGCATGGAGATAGATGAGACTCCGGAATGTGCCAGACTTCAAAGAATTCTCTCTAAAGAAAGCCGAAGCAGCATAAACTCACTCCAAAGAGATAATGGAGAATACACCCGAACTGCGGAAGAGACCATGAAAGAACTATTTCATGTACACTTCCCAGGGTCGGAAATCATAGAAGAACCTCCCGGAGGCTGGGGCAGCCTGGAACTGGAGTTTTCATCTTGGAAAACTGACAGGAGAGACTGGGAAACAGCTAGGAAGGTGGTTAACTATGAAACTCTAAAATGGGCAATCTTCTCATTTAAACCGTATAAATCCCCAGGAAGTGATGGAATAATGCCCATCATGCTCCAAGAAGGCTTCCAAATGCTTGCAAGGATTATGATTAAAATACTTAGAGCTAGTTTAGCCCTAGGTTATATACCAATGGGGTGGAGACACTGTAGGGCGGTATTCATACCTAAACCTGGGAAAGTTATAGACCGGGCTAAGTCCTACAGACCTCTCACACTCATGTCTTTTATTCTAAAAACTCTAGAAAAAATGCTTGACCGACACATCAGGGAAGATGCATTGGCTGAGAGACCTCTGCACCGGAACCAGTATGCTTATCAAGCCGGTATGTCAACAGAGACAGCTCTTTTCCAAGTAGTACAAAGACTGGAAAAAACTCTGGAACAAAAGGAGGTAGCGTTGGGAGCTTTTCTGGACATAGAAGGAGCCTTCGACAATACCTCCTTTAAATCAATGATCACTGCTGCCCGAGAGCGAGGACTAGATGAAACCTCTTGCAGGTGGATCGAAGCCATGCTTAAAAGCAGAGTGATACACACAACATGTATGGAAAGCAGTCTGTCTGCAAAGGTTACGGGGGGATGTCCTCAGGGAGGGGTCTTATCCCCTCTGCTGTGGAACCTCGTTGTGGATGGACTGCTTAGAAAGGTAAGTCAGCTAGACTTTAATATCTTTGGCTATGCTGACGACATCGTCATTATAGTTCAAGGAAAATTTCCTAACACCGTTAAGGAACGAATGCAAATGGCACTTAACGTTGTATATAATTGGACAGAAAATGAGGGACTTAAAATAAGCCCTCACAAAACAGCCATTGTCCCATTCACCAGAAGAAGAAATCTGAAGGAAACCAACTCCCTGCTTCTAAAAGGTGAAGAAATTAAAATGAAGGGAGAGGTTAAATACTTAGGAGTAATTCTTGACTCCAAGTTGACCTGGAACCAGCATTTGAACAAAATATACAATAAATTTGTAACCTCCTTCATGACTGTGAGGAGGATGTATGGAAATACGTGGGGACTAAAACCTAAGATGATACACTGGTTGTATACTAGGGTACTGAGACCCTCGATAACATATGGTGCACTGGTATGGTGGACCAAGGTGCAAAATAAAACAACTCTGGTACAGCTGGGAAGAATTCAAAGACAAGTCTGCCTAGCAATTACCGGAGCATTTAAAACTACCCCCACAGCGGCTATGGAGGCCTTACTAGACCTGGCCCCTCTTGACATTCTGATCAAAGGGGAAGCTAGGATGGCATTACATAGGCTGAAACAGGGTAAAGCTGGAAATATTCCTGATTCACAATCAGGAATATCATCAATAACAAAAATTGTAGAAGATTCCATACTTGAAATGCGATCAGACTACACTCCTACACAATACAACTTCAATAAAACATTTGAAGTAATAATTGAAACAGACTCTTGGAAAACAAAACCCGAGCATCCTGAGGAAACTTTGATCTGGTTCACAGACGGGTCAAGAGACGTCTCAGGGGCAGGCTCGGGAGTATATGGAATGAGACCAGGAAAAAGCATTAGCTTTCCCCTGGGAAAATATCCCACGGTATTCCAGGCAGAAGTTTATGCAATACTACAATGCATATATGAAAATATGAAAAGATCTTATATAAATAAGAAGATTATTATATACTCAGACAGCCAGGCAGCACTGAAGGCTTTAAAAAGCCCTAAAGTGAACTCAAGACTGGTGGAAGAATGTCTTAATGCCCTAACTAAACTGGGGGAACATAACAGCGTCAAACTGATATGGGTCCCAGGACACAAGGGCATTGAAGGAAACGAAAAAGCCGATGAACTCGCCCGGAAGGGAGCGGCAACAATCTTTTATGGACCAGAGCCGGCTCTAGGAGTACCTAAATGCTCCATAAGAGAAGCTATTAAAGACTGGATCAAAAAAGAACATGGGGATAGATGGAAAACTAACCCTGGTATGAAACATGGGAAAATGTTCATCAATGAACCATGTAAGAAAACAGCTGGAAAATTACTCAAATGTAAAAAAATTCAAGTAAGATACATAGTGGCTCTTCTCACGGGCCATGCTCCCGTGAAAAAGCACCTAAACAAAATGGGCATAATCAAAGGAAACCTAGACTGCAGACTTTGCGGGAAGGAAACGGAGACAGCCCATCACATAATCTGCTCTTGCGAAGCTCTAGATCGCAGAAGATTCAATCTTTTTGGGAGACCGACAATTGAACCAAAAGAAATCAAAACAGAGTCCATCATGGGACTGTACCATCTTATCAAAGACACAGGGATAATGGACTGGTGCTGAGTACACAGGGCAGTACAATAAGCCTTTAGGCTGCAGTACATCCGGAGCTTAGCTGACGGGCCCTTGGTATATTAAAAAAAAAAAAAAAAAAAGTAATGTAGGTAGGAAAGCACCATCTCCCTCTTACGGAATTATTACGGCACACCATCTCGCAATATAAGTTCATAATTGGCAAGTTACTCACAACACTTTATTACACAAATCATAATAAAAAAGAACTTGCAAGCTGTAAGAATCACAAAAGTATGAATAATGACGGAACACAATGAGTTCACTGTGTGGCACAGGGGAAACATCTTCCATAACAAATAAAACAGAAGTTCACTGCAATATTTGGTGTGTATACAAGGCAGTGTAGAACATCTGCTAGACTGGTAAGGATTTACGGAGGCACATGGAGCTGAACGTTCAATATAACGTCAACGGTTTGATCTTGCCGTAGATGCTCATTGCGTTTTTCCTTTACGTACTTAAGTTCGACACTACCGGTACTGAAGTGTACTAAGCTATTATTATATTGTCACCAACTAGCAAATCATTGCGATGTATATTCTAGAGACACTTCTATTAATGCTTTAGTCTTAGGTACTTTAAACATCTGCAGTAAATGACACAATGCCATCGATCGACTGAAAAATCATCACACAATCGAACCAGTCCATAATAAGCGTATTACCACATATTTACACACGATTGCAGTACATTAACGCGAACTGGATTTAACAGACATACTGAAGACACTAAAAATTACAGATGAGCAATAGTTTATCCCAACTTTCATCAAACGAAGCTAATCAAAGCTAATATTGTATCCAAGCAACGAATGTAAACAAACAATATCTCGGGCTTCCGCATACGCCATTTTCACACTTTCGATACCTGCATTAAGGTCTGAGTATTGTAGTTGGTCTTGATTGAAGTGTCCTCAAGGAATAGTCATAATGCTGAGTAAGAGATTACAGCCAGGTTTCGAACCCAAAGCTCCTGATAGGCCAAAAATGTTTAACGTCTTAACATCATAACACCTGTCAGTTGAAGATGATGGACTCACAGGCGTTGTGTGTTGTTCCTTATTTTAATGAAATGCATTATTTTAACAGCCATTTCCAAAGCTTCTCAGTTGATAATTGTCATTGCATATCTGAAGACTTACTTCTTAGATTTAAATTCAGAAAGCAACTGTTAGATAACAAAACCCACAACCTCAACAATATAAAACAAGACTTTTTGCATCTTGCATAAAGTTTAACAGATATTTGGGTTTGAAACCTGATACACTCGACATCTTGAATAATATTGTTCCTTTCAACATATTTTGAATAGAATTCAGACTGTAGACCATCAGAGTTTTGTTAAGATTATACTGATTTGGAACAGCGGGAGTAGTATACCGGTACATTGTGATTCACAAACAAGATGACTGCATTGATGACATCATGAAAGACACCTAAGGTTTGCCTATGAGAATAATATGGTAAGCTAATGGGAAACTTTGGGAATAGGGGGTTTTGGGTGTGGAAAAAAAACCTGGCAATTATAACAACGTTTTGGGGAAGAATGCGAATCGTTTTCTTTACTTGACCTATATAGGTCAAGTAAAAATCGCGATTCGTATTATCCCAAACAATCGATAGTTTGGAAAATCATCATCATCTTAAACAGTTTCCAGCCACTGGCCGGGTCTGTTTGGAACATAAGCCTCTCCATCGTCTTCTTTCTTCCCACCATCTCTCCGTCACCACCTTGGTCCAGTCTTCTCCTTTCTTTCGCATGCAGTCCTCCACACCCTTCAGCCACTTAACTCTTGGCCTTTTTCCTTCTATTTTCATCTTGTGTATCTTCCTGAGTATCCTCCTCCCATCCATTCTCCTAACATGCGCATACCATTTAAGCCTTGATTCCTCTATCCTATCCTTTAATGCTCCCTCCTTGACTAATTCTCTGATCTTCTCATTTCTTAACCTGTCAACCTTTGTCACTCCAATAAGGCTTCTCAGGAACCTCATCTCACTAGCCTGTGTTCTGCTTCGCTCCCTTCCTTTCATAAACCAGGTCTCTGAGGCATACGTCATGTTGGAAAATAAGTATTCCTATCTTTACTTCACCTATGTAGTTCAAATACCGCGATTCATATTTTGTCGAAACAAGAATTATTTTGGCAAAACACGTATCACCATCATTACTCCAACTGGAACAGCTCTCTGCTTTTCATGCTCAAAGGGTCAATGGTGTCCATAAATAAAAATTCATAGTAAAAATTATCTTTATTACTATATCATTACATAAGATGAGCACATAATGCACCACGGGTGCTTACCAGTCTTATAGTATGACATACTATTTCAATATATACAGAGACTAGAGAAAAGTTAATTTATACAAGGTAACGCTTATACTTTAAGGCAACTGATGATGGAAGACCACAACAGCCAGGCTTCAGTCAAAAGTGGCACATCATATATACAGTACATACATCGACTGTCGACCAAAGTATTATGTGCACTTGAGTTTGAAGGTTGTTTGTGAAGTAACCTATATACCTACATAAAATCCAATGACATCATCATTTCCGTCGTTCTATTTTACGTTAGGTCATATAGGTTTGGATTTTTAATTTAAATTTTAATATTTTTTATCGGAGTTGGAACACAAAAAGTGCACGTTTTTAAGCGTGTTTCAACCATGCGTCACATTTATGAATTATTATCTCAAAAACCCGTCATCAGATCGAATCCAAATTTTAACACAATATACATTGGAATGTTGTATAACTTGTTTATAAATTTCAAAATTTTGTGTGTCCAAGAAACAAAGTTGTTATCATTTTTGTAAGGTAACTTTTTCTCGGCTCGGGGTGGTTGGAAAATGTAGTTCTTGGTTGCATTGTAATCCTTATACATCGAAAAGTTATGCTGTATGACTGTGAAATACGTAAATTAATTCACTTATTTTATATTGGTTTGTATTTGTACAGGGAATTTAGTCATGGTTCACCAGTTAGCCGCTCCGGGAATAGCTGTACAGCGTTGCCGAAATGGTGCCCACACGCATCATGGCGCGTCTTGCTTGGAAGTGATGGGCTCCATCTCAGCAACGCTGTACAGCTCTTCCAGGAGCGGCTAGGTTGTGAACCATGTGTTATTTCCTCGTACAAATACAAATCGATATAAAATAAGTGAATTAATTTACGTATTTCACAGTCATACAGCATAAATTTTTGATGTATAACGATTAAAACGCAACCAAGAACTACATTTTCCTACCACCCCGAGCCGAGAAAAAGTTACCTTACAATAATGATAACAACTTTGTTTCTTGGACACACAAAATTGTAAAATTAATAAACCAGTTATACAACATTCCAATGTATATTGTGTTAAAATTTGGATTTGATCAGATGACGGGTTTTTGAGATAATAATTCTTAAATGTGACGCATGGTTGAAACACGCTTAAAAACGTGCACTTTTTGTGTTCCAACTGCGATAAAAAATATTAAAATATAAATTAAAAAATCCAAACCTACATGAACTAACATAAAATAGAACGATGAAAATGTTGATTGTATTGGATTTTATGTAGGTCTATTGGTTACTTAACAAACAACCTTCAAACTCGAGTACACATAATACTTTGGTCAACAGTAGTGTGTTTACAAGTCTAACTGCTGTAGAATGTGTTGACTAGTCATGTAAACATGACTCAGGTCATGTTCAGTTGGGAATGCATTGAAAGTTCCGTAACATTTTGAGTAGAGAGTAACAACTCCTTGGAAGTTTCTGATTTCATCCACAAGTTTGAACCAATAAAAACTGGACAACATAACTTTCCCAATCTCCATTCCTCCTAATTTCTTTACAAGAGACAATTACTTGTCTTGGTTGGCTTTCTGTTCAATACATCTCAACTGCATGTTGGCCAACAACATTGAAAATGATTCCAATATGAACTGAAAGTAAACAAGATAATATACTCAAATGAAATCATCTTCGAGTTCGACATGTAAACTTACACACACATGCACACACATTACAGCTTTGAATAACAGATTTTGGAGACTAACTCTCTGTTAGTGATATGTGCATACCTTTATTAAGGTAGTTTTATTATTTTTTTATTTTAAGGTTGTTTATCAACAATATAAACCTGAACAATAGAAATAGCTATGTTTAGTTTGGAACTCAAAGGATGCAAATGTGTTGCCTATGATTAATAGATTTAAAGATTTGTCAGCTGAGCAATATGACACAATATACTAGGGCAGGATGCAGATCTCCAACCAAACCTTCCAATGTGGTGAACAACTCAAAGCAGTGCATTAATGATTAAGTAGGATGCCATTCTTAACACTAGTCTGCACGATATCAGATGACTGAAATCTTAAGTTCTATTACCAGTACCTCAATTCCCCATGCTGATTCCAGAACTGTTCTTACTTCTTTTTCTATCATGTACCGTTTTATCACAATTTAACTTCACAGATATATTGCTGTGCCACTAGTTGATGAGTAAGGTTGGAGGGAAATTTCTCAAGATACACATGGAATCTTTTAGGGTGACACAACTGTTTCTTCTAGTTGTTATTTTGTGATCTTGGAAGTGTTGTTTATATCAAACGCTTGCTTTACCTGTGCTGTTCTAATTTTATTTCTCTATTGTGATTGCTGTACCTGATCTGTTATTGAAAACTTGCTAGGGAATAACAAAGATCCTAATAACAGGGCCATTGTTGAAACAATGTTGGAAAATTTAAAGAACTTGGGTTGTAGAATTCGCGCAAGAAGAGCTTGCCACAGAATCCTGCGCAGATCTTCGGCAATGTTCGGGTGGGCTCGGTAGTGGCAGAACACGCCCCTCCCACTTCACTTCAGTAGCTCGCAGGCACCGGTTCAGGACGGACCGTCTGCCCAGCCGGGGGCTTGGCACACTAAACTGTGACTGAGGTCTCAGCGCGTGTATGTAATACCTTACACAGTAGTTATTACCTGAGTCAGGACACAGTAACCTATACCCTAATTAGCCTATATTGTTTGCTGCCTCCTTGCATTCTACGCTTGAATTACAGTTGTAGACCGTGTCTCGCAGCGAGCCCGCAGGTTTGAAGAATGCAGTGAGCCCAGTAATTAGCATTCGGGGGACACACAGGAGCCCCGCAATGAGCATTAAACTAAGCCGATTGATATTGGTCTCTTCGCATTGTTGAGTTTCGGCAAGCTCTTCTTGTGGGTACTCTAACATGAATGTAAAAGTCTGCTTTGCACTCCCATACATTCCGAAAACTCTGGGGCATTGTAGAGAAGAGTTAAGAGGAACGTTTTCACCAAGACATTAGAGAGGTACCAGTGGTCCTGTAATGAAACTATGAGGCTCAACTACTGTTGTATGTTGAGGAGGGTCAGTGAAAGACAAGGATCTGCAAGGAAGTCAAAGAAGAGAAAGTTAAAAGTTAATGGAATACTATTTGCTTTTTGTTTTGTTTCAGGGTATTAACCAAATTAATTAAGGTGTAGTTTTCAAATGTGTTTGCAATAAAAGTTGATTGAGTGTGAAATGTTGTTTGAATACATTTGTGCTTACAAACATGAAAACATAACTTTGTGTAAAAACTTGATGTGATGGGAAAAATTGAAAGTCATTTCTAGAATCAGCATAAAAAATTGATTCAAAAACACCTATTTCTAAGAAATCGTCTCGGAAAAGGTTTGAAAATTCAAAAAGAGAACATATTACTATTTAGTTTTAACTATGAGTAGGTCATCAGAGTCAAATGTCAAAATTCTGACAAATCTAACGAAGAAAGAGGATATGTTATGGAACAATGCAGTAAATGATGACAACATACCCAGAGCCATGAGCCAGGTGAAGAATTAAATTCAACCTAGTGCAATCACAGGAAAGATAACGTGTTGCTTATTATTAAGTAGAGATGCCCTTGTTGAAAACTAAGAAATTAGGGGCAGATGACCTCGTAGTTCCGCCCCTTAAAACAACAATAACTAACTAACTAAACTAAGAAATTAAGTTATTCGTGTAACAGGTGTATTGTATGCATCAATAAGTGATCTGACATTGCAAAAATTGAGACATAGCAAATGTAAGTTGGATTTACCTCATTTTCCCTGTGTCCAGAATGGCACAAAAATACTTTGTATGAAAATATAGTTTATAAAATAGGTTAGTTATTCGCTTTAAAACTGCTCTCCTGTTGCCTCCCTCTTCCTGTGTAGCCTTGATTGATTGTATCATGGATATTATTGTCAATTCTCTTAATTTTCCTGGTTCCATTATTCCTAAACAATCACTGTTCCTGGTGGGAATGAACATTCACTCCATTGAAGATGGTGAACTCAACGGACACCCGATTTAAGGTTGGCCCGGGCCTGAGTGTGGATTGGACTCTCTCCAGGATCCTTGGGAAGTGTCAGGAAGAAATGATATCGCCTGCGGCTCTCAGATGGGGAGGAGCGGTCCCTGGAGGATGTGCTCATCGCAGCAAGAGATGAGAGATGAGAGACTTCCCTTTCTTTCGCATTATCTCAGTAAGATCAAATTGTTACGTTCATAATTTAATTCACTATGGTTTTTGGTCTATGCATGTACAAAATCAAAGCACTCATTATGAAGAAAACCCTCTCATCCTTGCTCCAAGCCACAACAAACAGACAACATTTGGGATGTGTAGACATTGAGGAGTTTGATCAACAAAACAGCTTTGTCACCCGATACTTCTACCTGTTTCCGCAAAAGTTAAGGAATTTGGCCTAGTGTAATTTTGTTTTTGGAAGAAAAAAAAAAAGTTTTAGTTCAATTTGGTCGTGAAATGTTCATAAATAATTTTCATGGGCAACAGAGTAAGAAAAAGCAAAACAAAATTAAGATGTGAAAAATACTGCGAAACATTTTAGACAAATATAAATAAAAAGGGAATGGGGCTGGAGGAAGTCGAGGCGCGCCAGTTGTTTCAAAGCCATGCGCGAGAGTCAATTTAATTACGGCTTTTCACCGATTAGACACCCAAATTTTGGCGAATCTACTGTAACATCGCTACATAAGTGGGCATGTTAATAAAATGTGGGGGGATTGAAGCGAGAATATGTGTGCTTTCCGAAAGCAGAAGTGATCAGGCAAACGTCTGTTTCGCTTCCGTCTTACCAAGTATCATTAAATTATGCTGTGTTCCCATCCATTGTTGAATGTTTACATATCTTACATGCTTATTAAATTACTTAGACATTATATTTACTGTTATTTCACAGAATGACACCGAGAGAAATGTTGTCGCCGCTCTCTGCCCTTGTCCAATTGGTCTTGGAGCATATTGCTGCGGTGATTTATTATATTATTACTATGTTTATAAAACTGATGTTCCCCAAGCCTGGGGAAAAACCCAGTTCACTAAGTGCTACGAAAGAAAAATATTCCAAGGAGGAAGTGCATTAAAGAATTACATCCTTGAAAAAAAATTCACAAAACTCCATTTCAATTTTCAATCCGACTGATGCTGATCTTTTAAAAATACCTCGTCATTTACGGAGAATATTCCAGACAGAAAACAATGCGCTTGTAGGAGAACTGTAATTTTTCATTTTAAAAGAGAAGTGTGTTAGAGTTACTTTAGATCAGTGCGAGATACGTGGAGAAATTCGTTTAAGACCTTTGAATGAGAGGGAACAATGGATATTTGGAAACAGACAGTGACAAAGGGCTTCACAATTCCGTGACAACCCAGGAACAGGGGGAGTCCTCAGAATGGTACCGGTATCAAGAAAGAAAATGTAGAATATCGGCGAGTAGCATAGCTCATCGCATCAAACTAGGAGGGAAAACTTTGAAAATTTAGCTTCTTTTATGATAACTGACTCGAACCTCAGGTGCGTTCACTACACAATGTTGCATATGAGAAAGAAATGGAACCACAGGCTATTTCGTTCTATCAAGTAATGATTAATGTGAAAGTAGTTTGTTGTGGTTTAATTGTCCATAAATTGCAACCATGGCTTTGTGGAAGCCCAGATAGATTCGTTGTGAATGACGGTAGGACACAGAGACAGTTGGAAGTGAAATGTCCAACCTATTGCAAGGATAGGGGAATAGTGGAAGACACGAGAGAAGTAAAATTTACGTTAGACAAAACGAATAACAAATAGATTTAAAAAACTCATACTGGTATGTACAGTACTTAACTACTAATGCACTTAACAGGACTCAGTTTATGGGACCTGTTTATATCGCTGAGAATCATCAACTGGGAGTAACCTTAGAGCAGGACTCCAGATATACTTGTAACTACGTCATAAAATTGAACAGTCTTATTTCATGTATTATCTACCCAAACTTGTTACAGGCTAGCTTATGAACATTCTATTAAAATTAGGGCCCCTCACATCTGACAAATGTTTAATGTATCCCTTTGCGTTTGTTGTTGTTTCATTTGAGGGGCTTAGACACTCATCGTAGTCATTGAGCCTCGTATACTTAGGTGTATATATATATATATATATAATTTTTCTGATAACCTATGTTATTGTGGTGCCTACAGTAGTGTGTATTTGTACATCGGGTGAGGATTGGGAAGGAGGCAGCCGTGGCCCTAAGTTATGTATCATCCCAGCATTTGCCAGGGGTAGAAGTGGGAAACTAAGAAAAACTACTTCCAGGATGGCTGAGGTGGGAATCAAACCCACTTTTACTCAGTTTTGCCTCACAAAGCTGAGAGTACCCCATTCCAGCCCTAAGACCAGAATTAAACTTTTTGGCAGAGCCGGGAATTGAACCCAGACCTCTGGAACGACAGCCAAGAATTCTCGCTGCTACATGCATTTGTATTAAAGTTAAATATTTGTGGTATTGTCAATCAACATATTTAGTTATTGCCAAGGTATTCTTCTTCTTCTTTCTTTTTGCGTTTTGCCCATTATAGAGCGCGCTTGAACTTGTTTTTCGGCTTGATGATATTCGCCTTCCTATCTTCCCAAAATCTCTTCATGAAGTCACTGTGCTGCTTCTTCCGTTCTTCTGTCCACTTGGTTCCAGTCCTGCCACTAGTTTTCACCCTAAACTTGTGCTTTGTTACTGCGGTCCTGAAGACTTTGCGGTTTCTCAGAATATTTTCTCCGATGTTCAACTCTTGCAGGTCCTCTCTTGATTCATCCAGCCAGGCTATCCTTGATTTCTGAGAATTTATTACATTGAATAACCTTTTTGTAAGTCTATAATCGTCCATCCTGAAGAGGTGTCCATAAAATGTTAAACGTCTTTTTCGTACCGTGTTGCTGAAACTATCTGTGTGACGGTATAGGTCTGAATTTCGTCTTTTAATCCAAATTCCGTTTTCTTGTGTGGGGCCGAATATTTTTCTAAGAATTTTACGTTCTTGCTTTTCTATATTTGCAATTTTAGAATGACCTCCTAAAGCTATGGTTTCTGAAGCATATAGAGCTTCCGGTAGTACAACTGTTTTGTACAAGGTATTATATTTACCTTCATTTTTTAAATTTTGGATAACAGGGGACTGCAAATTTGTCAGAGCGCAACACGAACAATGTCGTCAATATGAGGTAGAGGTTCATTCGGAAGTATCTGCAAAATATTGTATATTTTAATTCGCTGAATTCATCTTTCAAAATGCTTGCCACGGTAGGCGAGTGGTTATCGTGTCGGATTACTAACCACAAACTTGCAGGTTCGCTCCTGGCCGTAGTAAGTGTTGTTTTTTTTGAAAGGCGGCAAAAGTCACGACACGCATGTCATACGATGTTGGCATGTTAAAGAATCCATTTGAATTCAGTAGGCCGTGTTCATAATGGCAAAATTAAACTCGGGATTTTCCGCCAACACAAAGTTCCTCATTTCTCTCCTAGAAAGCTTAGATATCTAACCTCCTTGACTTTTATAGTGATTCAAGGAACAACAAAATTCGACATGCAAGCTACCCTGTGGGTGTAAAATAACAAAGCTTGCACCCGGTACCCGAGGCCACACGATATTATTATTATTATATTTCGAAATGAATGCGGACAGTTGAAACACTGTGTGTCTTCCTGACCTTGTCAGCTATCATCTTGCCACCGTGAAAAAAAGGAGGGGTTATACCAATCATTCCTCGGTCGGAAAGGCTTTTTGTTATTCCAGGAAAGCCTCTGTCAGTAATGATCTCATCACCAGGTTCTAACAATGTCAACAATCCTCTGTCGTTTATGATTAACGCGTCGTTCCATCACCCGGCGTATTATTTGGAGGTAAAACAAATCATACCACTGGGTGTGATATTAACTAAACATTTCACAGTGTACAGTTCACGCCACGGTTTTTGGCCGGTCAGTCCTTTTTTCACTGTTGTACAGATGGCAGTCAGCGAACCTCACGCATGTGCAATTGATACGCGAGTGTTGAGATACGCGGAAATCAACTCGTCTACCAATTGCACATGCCTGAGGTTCACCACCTGTCCTCTGTACAACTGCGCGATTGGAGCTCACCGGCTAAAAACCGTGGCGTGAACGGTATGGTCCCTTGCAATGGGATTAGAGAAATACTCTACGATCTACCGTAGGAGGTTGTTCAACTTTAATTTTCGTACAATCAATAATCAACCTGCATTTCAGGTCTTTATTTTTGAACACTGCCTAGTTTCATCTATTATTTCATTACTGGGTCTGAACACGAAATGTGACATTGCAAAAGCTAGAAGCATTGCAGTGGTGGTAAAAATACGTGACACAGTTGTTGTACGATGGACTCCGAACAAAGTTTTGATAGCAAAACGAGACAGTCCTGTCTTCATCTTCATTCAAAATATCAACAGGCGATTTTCATGACATACTTCACCCGTACGTTTTTCGCGAGATATTATTTTAAATAACAAGTAAAAGCTTGAAATAACACAATTGTTAAAACTCACATTTGTACTTAGTCCCGAATAGAAGAATATCCTCTCCTGCGTTTATGCACTGCTATATGCCGTACTCCCGCATCGTCTCACCGCTTTAGTGCCGCTGCGCTCCGCTAGAGTAGCGCGCACGGTGCCTATAATGCTCCAAGTCTTGTGAGAGTTTTGTGTCGGTGGAGAAAACTAGCCACGTTATTAACGCGCATCCTCAAGATGAAATAAAACCTCCTGAGTTTGTCAGTGTTGAGTTTTTGAGTGGAGTTTACTTAAAGTGGGTTTAGAGAGACTCAGAAACTATGAAATAGTTATACGATGAAAGGACGCAATGTGAAAGGCTCCTCGGCGATCGACATGTGTGGAAGTTTCAGCGAGATGTTGATTTGGAGACTCAAGTCTGCTCAGGGCTGTGTAGGCTCAACTTTCCTTCAAACGAAAGTAATCAGGAAATAAACAATTCAAAGAACCAACTAGTTTTATAATGTTTAAGGAATTCATTGGGATTCTATAAATACATTGACACCAACTGGAAGCAGCATAATAACATTTGGAGACTAAGATATTTGGTCAGGCTCAAAATTGAGAACAAGGTATCAAAATGCTTTGGCAACAATGAACTGATCTACAATTTTTTTCCATGGAGAATGTCTTCTCATTTTTAAACAGCCAATGACTACACGAGTCCGTTATCACGTTTTCCTGTCGAATAGAAGAATATCCTCTCCTGCGTTTATGCACTCCCGCCTCGTCTCACCACTTTAGTGCCGCTGCGCTCCGCTAGAGCAGCGCGCACGGTGCCTATACTGCTCCAAGTCTTGTGAGAGTTTTGTGTCGGTGGGGAAAACTAGCCGCGTTATTAACGCGCATCCTCAAGATGAAATAAAACCTCCTGAGTTTGTCAGTGTTGAGTTTTTGACTGGAGTTTACTTAAAGTGGGTTTAGAGAGACTTAGAAACTATGAAATAGTTAAACTTATACGATGAAAGGACGCAATGTGAAAGGCTCCTCGGCGATCGACATGTGTGGAAGTTTCAGCGAGATGTTGAGTTGGAGACTCAAGTCTGCTTAGGGCTGTGTAGGCTCAACTTTCCGTTAATTCAAACAAAAGTAATCAGGAAATAAACAATTCAAAGAACCAACTAGTTTTATAATGTTTAAGGGATTCATTGGAATGCTATAAACTACACTGACACCAACTGGAAGCAGCATAATAACATTTGGAGACTAAGATATTTCATTTGGTCAGGCTCAACATTGAGAACAAGGTATCAAAATGCTTTGGCAACAATGAACTGATCTACATTTTTTTTCATGGAGAGTTTGTTCTCATTTTTAAACAGCCAATAACTAAACGAGTCTCTCTCCCTGTTTTATCATGTGTTCCTGTCGACATCCTCCCAAGGCAGCTTTACATGGCTACCTTCAAACACTTCCAATTTGGGGAAAAAATTACTCTGTGTTAAAAAATGACCCATGTTCAAACTGATGGCACTGAGTTTCGTGATTTACCACAACTTAAGGAAGATGTGCTGATCAAGCAACGCTCCTTACTTTTCCCACTTTTCTCTGTGAAATATGCAGGACTTGACAGCAGAAGAAGATTCATTTCTCCAGCAACAAAACAAAGTAGATAAGTGGACAACGTCATCTTTTCACTGCATTAACAACACTCGTCATTTGACTGGGGTAGGAAAATACACACAGTAAATATATGGGACTTATGACCACGATGTCCGTAGCCCCTAAAATAAAACTGCAAACAAAGAAATAATCTAACTCTCACAAGCTCCGAAGAAAGAGCAAAATACGCTGGCACCCTACTGTCAGACTGAAATCCTCGGTGGGTGCGCCGGCGACTGATCAGCTCGAGAGGCAGGCAACTGGGACGAAACGAACCTCCTTGTTCTTCTAAGGCATTCCTTGCCCCAGCAAGTTTCTCGGCGATGTTCACGGCACTCCTTTGGTTGCCGCTAGATAACAGGGGAAGGCGAGGCCAAACCCCAACTTGTAAGATATTCAACCTGTGAAATAAGATTGTTTCCATCTACACAATTTGAATGTTGCTGTAAGGCGCGATACCATTCGTCCTCCCTTCAGCGTCGCCAGCCTCGATCTTCTCCTGAAGCAGCTCCAGCTCTCGTATGCCCGAGATGGTCACCTCGTACTTATGCGCCACCAGCGCTCGGTAGAAGTGCACGGCGAAGGCCACAAAGATGACGAGCACGGGGACGAGGATGACGCTCGCCGTCCACGCAGCCGCCTTCGAGTAGTCATAGAACTTGACCCAGCAGAGGATGGCGATCTCGAACAGGAAGAGCAGAAGGCCCAGCAGGGTGGAGAAAGCCCATGCTGTTTCGATGTACCAATGCAGACGCTCGTGAGGAGATTCGTGGACCAGGCTGATGGAGTGCAGGTTGCACACCGTGTCGATGTTGGGTAAGATGCATGTGCTGATCATCAGGGCCAGCATGTGCACAGCCACAAGAAGAGTCGTGCAGATAGCGAACGCTATCAGCATCTCGTCAGGTACTTTGGTGTCAGAGTTCAGTTGTACCTCCACCATGGCCACCTGCAACAGACATTGACCTTTAAAATTCCATTAGACCTTTGTTCCACCCCTTAAAACAAAAATTAACTAACATCGCATGGCCATCTGCAACTAACAGTGGCCTTTAACTTCCCATGGCCGTCGCAACAAACAGTGGCCTTTAACATTCCATGGACAACAACGGCTATAAAAAAAACATATTGTTATGCCCCGAGCCCCCGTGGGGCATAATCACCCGTTGTATCCCCTTCAACCCCTATTCACGCCACAATCCCCAAAACGAAGCAAAATCAACAGTTACACCGGCCTGGCAAGCCAACTCCTACACATGAGGAAACCATTGCCTCACAAGAGTAAACACTCCTCCTCAGTTTAGGGGCTGCGACAACGCGGCCATGTAGCAGAGTAAACACTAAGCCAGCAGTTTTGTAGGGCACATCAACACATGGATACTGCTGATGTAGCTTTCGAAACATCGGCATTTACTTTAAATAGAAGCCACCGCAAGGACTAAGGATCTTTCGCCCAGGGAGGTGCTGTCCGTCAACATCGCCATCGTACTGCAGCTTAGGTGAGTGTCGCTCAAGGTTAATCATTTAAACATTTCCTTCAAACTCCACCCCTAACTACTTGTAATCATCCTTCATTACACTGCTCTCTAATTAATTCATTTTGTGTGCAACTGGAAGCCCTCCAGTGTTTCTATCTCATTGTGGAATTAAACCATTTAAGCCCATCTACACTGAATCCCTCACATTCTTTAAACGCCATTGCTCAAACCCTGGACTTTTTAGTTCGCTCTAAGCGAGTTCCATTCCCGCTGCACCATGCACATTTCATCGGCTCGCCTGTCGGCCAGCCGGCTGTAAACATTGGCTCAGCGATTCCTTACACACACGCACGGCCAAGGACACTAGTCAACCTTCAGATCTCAATCACGTGTCAGTTCCCCTCACAGCTACACTCATGTAATAGCCCTCCAAACAATTCGCTACCCCTTTGCTCCAAGTACTACCCTCACTTGAGCCACGCCCCGAGGGCTATAGGCACCGTGCAGGCAGCTCGAAATGCTACTACTAGCGCTACGTAGTGGCCCGTTCTGAAACAAGAGGTGAGGCGTATTGCGAGAGCCTCAGTACAGCATGTGTGACGTTCGAACAAGTTGCGGGTTTAGAGAGATTCAATTCGGGGATCTAAGTGAATTATCATGGAAGAAAGGAAAAAACCTAGTTGTCAGTGGCCACGTGAACGACGTGGAAGGGTTAATTTCGAATGCTTTCGGATATATCACAGGAAAAGTCACCCGGCAAACGTCTGTGACTTTGCCGCCTTATATCGTGAAACTTGAGGTAGGCATGGTGTAGTTAGGTCACAATTTATAAAGTTTATTTAGGAAGAATTACTTAATGTATCTCAATACGTAGCCTTTCACGACCACTAACAGACATTGTAATATTTAATTTGGGGATATTAGGTCGCCTATAATATATATATACAGCTGACGCGTTTGCATGTTTGCTATGTGTTAATAACTTGTAACCATTTTTATTTTGTGTTTAGGTTGACCGGAATCGTAATATCTCGAGCAGTGAATGTTCCTGTCCTGCAGGCGCCAGAGGAACTTGCAAACACGTAGCTGCGGTAGTGTATTTTGTAAATAATGAAAGTGTTGTCTCGAAAACAGACCATCCGCAACAATGGGGAAAACCGAGTCTGAAAACAGTGTCAAAAGAAAAATATAGGAAAGGCAAACTCGTAGAAGCACTGTTCGGCAGAAAGACTTTAGAGACATCTCTTCCTCCCTTTTAATGAAGTGAGGATATTTTAAAACACATCCCTTGCAGTCTTCGTGCAATACTTCGAGCAGAAGCAAGAACTGAAATCGAACAATCGTGCAGGGCCGTAGTCAGCTCGTTGATGGACAGGGTAGTGAATGATGTAGAGAGAGAAGAATGTGAGGAAATTGTGACACAGCTAGTACATTTACAAGTCTCTAACGCTGTGCGCTCACCGGTTAAATACACCTTTCACACTGTGAGAGACGAAATGTGTTTTACCAGCAAAGTTCAGGTTGATATAGATCAGATAATTAAAATCTCCCTGGAAACTGTACCTCAATCACGAAGCCCTCGATGGTTTCAAGAAAGAAAGATACGAATATCTGCTAGTACGAAAGCACATCGGATCAAAACTAGGAGACATAACTTTGATACTTTAGTTCTCGCATTTGTAACTGATTCACCAATTGGGGGAGCTGCTTTGAACAATCTTTCTTACGGAAGTGAAATGGAAAATGAGGCAATAGAATGTTATGCAAGTTCATTCAGTGTTCGTGTTATTCGGTGTGGGTTAATAATCCACCAAAAACAACCTTGGATGGCATGGTTCTCAAGGTGAATGTAGCTGACAGAGTGTTAGAAGTTAAGTGTCCTTCTTCCTGTAAAGATAAATCAATAGTTGATGAGGCAGGGAATGTGAGAGTACGTTATCTTTACGCTGACGGGCAAAAAAACATACATTTAAAGACAAGCCATATGTATTACACACAAATACAAATACTAATGTACATAACTGGCTTAGAAAAATGTGATCTATATGTATATAGCAGAGCACAACAGTTGACAATACCTGTTTATAAGGACAATAAGTATGTCGAGGAATGTCTCACCAAAATTTCAAAGTTCTATTTCAGTAATTACTTGCCAAAAATTAGGGGTATTCCTAATGATAATTAAGTAATCATGTGTGCTTGGTAAACACTGAACAGTTCAATAGAAAATGAAAACAAAGAATATATAAAACAAACTGATGGTAGAAAAAATCTCGAACTATTCTTTAATTATTGGAGTTTGCAAATTTACTAAAACGCAACACATATGCACAATGTCATCTATGTACGGAAACAGTTCTGTTGGCAATTTCTGTAATATATTGTATATTTTGATTCTTTGAATACACCTTTCTACATGAATTCTAACACTCGCAATATTGTAAGTACTCTCAACCTCCTCAGCTGTTAATCTCCCTTCATGTAAGAACGGTGGCGTCACTATTACGACACCGCGGCCAGATAAGTTAGTTCTGATGCCAGGAAATCTTTTATCAGCCATGACCTCATCGCCAGGTTGAAGTAAAGTTAATAAACCACTGTCAGTTGTTATGAATGAGTCACTAGCTCTTCCACCATAACATTTCGATTTAAAGGCGATCATACCACTAGGCGTGATAGCAATTAAAAGTTTTGCAGTGTAGCAACCCTTGTATTGAGAATAGAAATACACTCTCTGATCTACTTGGGGAGGCTGTTCAAACCTAAATTCCGTGCAGTCAATAATGACTCGACAATTATTGTAATTTCTCTTAAATGCTGGAGGCATTGTATCTCTAACACTTTCCTTACTAGGCCAGAATATGAAATTTTTCGTACGCTGCACAAGTTGCATAAGAACGGTCGTAAAAATACGTAAAATTGTAGTCCTGTGAACACCGAAAAGCACTCTCAAAGCAGAATAGGACAGTCCAGTTTTCATTTTCATTAGGAAAATTAATAATCTGGTTTCTTTACAAACTTTGGAAACGTTACAGTTTGGTAATAACGCAATCAGTAAGGCGAAGACGTGGAAGTTTACACCTGTTAAATAACGCATTTGTGTATTGTTCCTTATGGAACTGTAACCTTGGAAACCTGGGCTCGTGACGTCTGCATGATCGTCTCCCGTTCCACATATTTGATCATGTTTCGAAATGTTCCTTACCAGACCGAAATTAAGTGGAATACATGCTTGTGTATTAACGTCGTTTACATTTACAGAACAAGTAAACGTGAAGTCTGAACAATGAAAATCAGATGCGTCTGTTCCCACCAAAAAATGAAATTAAATCGGGTCAGTTGAACTTATTGCAAATGTGTGCAGTATGTACGTGTACTTACTTCCTTCGGTTAACTACTTGTATCCATCGCTTCCTTCGGTCCACTTCTATCGCTCGTTTTGGAAAACAATAAAATTGTATTTCACTTCCCGTATTTGCATAAGTATTGGAACAACCGACAACACAACAATTGCGTTTACTTGATCTTCGTTTCTCAGCCATTATCGTCGGAGTGACTACACGCTCGTACCAGAACAGAGACTGCGAGCGTGAGGTAATGTGTGCTGCGAGCCTGGAGTCGGCCTCACCTATAGTTCTCCACCCGGCCGCTAGAGCGACACGCACGGTGCCTATACAATAAGTACACTCAAGAACCTTCACCGCTTATCACTGAATACAGCTATGAAGCTTTTTGAAGACACAATATCACCAATAATAGCATATAGATTAGAACTAATATGGGGAAATCTAACGTACAAGAACATCGAAAGAATTGAAAAGGTAAAAGCAAGGTACATAAAACACTATCTGCAAATAGGGAAGTATGCACCATCGAGACTTGCCTATGAATTAGCAAGAGAGACCTTCTTCATAGAGGACATCCGATATAAGCTCTAACTGCCAATTACTGACGCTTACAGGCAGTGGCGGTTCTAGAAGCTTAAATCTGGGGGGGGGGGGGGCAGACATTTTCCCGGATCGATCTCATTAGTCTTCTTTTTCCTCATTTTTGCAAAATGAGAAAAGTAGGCTAAAAACTATCATTGGTAAAAAAATAGCATATTTCACTGTCACATAAATTTATTCTTCTGTTTCCACTCTGGGCAAACTGGTTCACGATATCAGAAGGGTCGTGAAGTAATTTTCCACTTCATTCTCTTTCAATTGAAAGAATTGCGAGATTGGAAAGCCTCTTTTTTGCCATTGTTGCTCTTAAATAGGATTTTATTCGTTTCACGACTGAGAAACTGCACTCAGCAGAAGCAGATGACACAGGAAGAGTCAGCATCAACTTGAAAAATAATAGTAGCTGTGGAAAAGCAACTTCCATTTTCAGAAGTTTAGAAAAAAAGAATGAGGAAGTGTTTGCTTATTTGCCTCTAAATACATTCTTAGCTTAACTGATTTCAGTCTGTAGCACCTTACGGTCTGTGAAGATTAGATTATATTTTTCACAGAACGTGAGAATATATATATTCAAAATTTTAAAAGTCTTCACTTCTTGGGTTACAGGCATCCATTGCATTGCACACAAAATCATTTTCAGTAAATCTACGCAGTAACTCTTCTACCATGTTGTCTAATATTTCAAAAAGATTTCTTTTACATGTCTCTGATAATGTGACATTTTCCTCTTCTTTCTCCGCAGAGACTGGCATTAATAAAACGTAGTCTGAAAAGTTCTTTGGAATACTTGAGACTCATTGCTTATAAACTTTCAAGCCTAACGACTGAGCAGTGTCACATGTAACCGCCCATAGTTCCTTAAAATAATCATTTCGTTTTTCTTGCAACGACTTTACAAGACCATAGATCAATCTATGTGCCCCTCCGAAGTTCACATGTTTTTGTTGTAAGAACATAGAGGCTCTATTGGCAAGCTCGAGAATATCAGAAAAGATTTGTAACACAAACATTACCTTCACTTTACAAAGCTGTTTCAACAAACCTTTTGCTTCTGCTGCCACTTTCTTGTTAGCTGACTTGGAAAAATACTCTAGAGCTGCTTTAACTGAAGCAAAAGGTTTCTGAAAATACATTACTCCTCTATATTTACATACCCATCACGTGTCACTTTGAAGAGGTATCTCTAAAACACGTTCTCCTGGATGTATCTCAACAAACTTTTGGTGTCTTACAGTAGATACAGACTGAAAAGCATAAATTGCTTCCGGTAAAACAAAAGTGTCCCCTACCACGTCTACAAACTGGCTTTGAAACGTCCACCAAAACTAAATTTAAGCGATGTCTATAACAATGCACGTAAAAACGGGTTATTGACCTTTTGTCGCAATAAACGTTGCACACCGTTTATCTTCCCTGACATAACCGCGGCTCCATCATATGCTTGCCCAATGCACTTACATGGATCGAAACCCACTGAAACAAGGTACTCTAAAGCTGAATTAGCTATACTTTCGGCATTCAGTTGAGACAAATGTATAAAACCAATGAAACGCTCCTCTATACACATACGGACATCTGTTCCACTTTACTAACAACTCTAACTTCATCCAGGATTAAGGAAACTTAACCGTTGTTATATTTTTTCGTCTCTCCTCCAATATGTTCAACTATTATATTAGCTGAGATATCAAGAAATTCATTTTGAGAATCTTTAGATGAGTAAGTTGAAGCCTCCGTGGCTTAGGCGGCAGCACGTCGGCCTCTCACCGCTGGGTCCGTGGTTCAAATCCCGGTCACTCCATGCGAGATCTGTGCTGGACAAAACGGAGGCAGACAGGTTTTTCTCCGGGTACTCCGGTTTTCCCTGTCAAAATTTCATTCCAGCAACACTCTCCACTATCATTTCATTTCATCTGTCATTCATTTAATCATTGCCCCAGAGGAGTGCGTCAGGCCTCGGCAGCCGGCACAGTTCATATCCTCGCCACTGGATGGGGGCTTCATTCATTCCATTCCTGACCCGGTCGGAGACTGGAAGCAGGCTGTGGATTTTCATTTCAGATGAGTAAGTTGCATTCTTTGGTAGACTGTTTACTTGTGCTTTCACTTTCTAGTTTAATTACATTTAAAATTTCAACAAAATTCCCTTTATTATTAACACTATCATCATCCGAAACTGTTTGGCGATGACCTCTAAGCCCAATGTCTTGCCGAGCACAAAGTAATGCGACTTGGGCCATTGTTGCCACAGCTGAGCGGTTACGCACTATAACCAGAGGTTTCTCGCTTAGCTTCGAAATCACTGTGCGGCTAAGTTCACTTACCAGAAAACTCTTTCACTTTACTATTGAAGATTTATAACATTCACTATCAGCATGCTTTGCACGTTTTTCTCATATTCTTTTCCAATTGCAAAATCCAGATTTACTGAAAACATGTTCAGCATGCTTGAATCAGATTGAACGAAATAACGACACAGAAAACAGCATCTTTGTTCTCAGAGTATTCAATAAATGTATACCTATCAAACCATTTACTGTTAAAACTTCTGTTCTTATTATATAGTAACGTTTGTTTATAAACTGATTTACGTGGTTGGCATAGACCATCATAGATCGATGCACTGATATAAAATGGTACAGGTTCGTCTATATTAGAAACAGTTGCACTCACATTTTTGTCACAGAGTTGGGGAGATATCGATGCACTTGTATCGCATGGAGGTTTGTCTACATTGGAAACTTGTGAACTTGCATGTCATAAAGTTTGGAAAAGAGTTTAATACTCTTGGTGTATGCACTACGCATTTTAAAAATATTATATTTATACACGATTTCAATTGTGTGTTTAAATTACATATAATAAAATAAATAATTATTGATATTGAAAGAAAAAATAACTTAATTAAATGCATTAGTTTGTTTTATATCAGATAAATTGTATCTGTAAATTATCAATTTATTTAGTAACCATGGAATCTTAAAATAATTATTTCACTAAAACTGCCCCCCCCCCCCCCCCCCCCCGGCCCAGGGCTAGAACCACCTCTGCTTACAGGCACTTCTAGCTGCTAGACAAAGGAAACGAATGGACATTGACCTGGAATTTTACAGTACTAATGCAATGCATGACAGATCAATGACAAACTCTAACAAAGAACAAAGACATACAATCACTAGACTAGCAACCCATGGCTTCCACCACAAGTTATGTAACAACAAGAAATTCCATTTGCCGAACGAGAATTGCATATGTTCACTTTGTGGAAAGTACTGCGAAAAATACCATATTGTGTTGTGTTCAAAACATGGTCTTTAACATTCCATGGCCATCTGCAACAAACAGTGGCCTTTAACATTTCATGGCCATCTGCAACAAACTGTGGCCTAACATTCCATGGCCATCTGCAACAAACAGTGGCCTTTAACATCCCATGGTCGTCGCAACAAACAGTGGCCTTTAACATTCCATGGCCGTCGCAACAAACAGTGGCCTTGAACATTCCATGGCCGTCGCAACAAACAGTGGCGTTTTCTTCAATACCAGGGGGTAAGCTCTGCTAGCACATTCTCTTTAAAATAATGTTTATATTATTACACGTACTTTCTAACGCGCGAGCAACAGTAAAATCACCGCTTTGAATGGCGTTTCTCGTCCTCTATCCCAGCTCTTCTTCTCGTTCGGCTACCACTACTTTGTAGAGAAGAGGAAAGTGCGCAGCCGGTTGCTATGGCAACGGCTTGGGTACCTTCAGGAGTCTTCTGGCGCGGACACTGCTATGGCCAATGGTGCAGTACACCAAGAACATCAGGCCGCCCTTGATTGGCCAAGGCAGGGGGTGTGGAGTTCCATAGTCACACGGCTGTCGTCAAGACTACGTAAAATTAGTAGCACGGTCTGCTTCGATTCGGACGGCTTACCCTGGTGAGATTAGAGCACCAGCAGGGCTTAATATCATTTGGCGCGTTTCTTTAGTCCCCACCTTCTATCGCGGTTGTTTACCCTAAGAGAGAGTTCTGACCTGACCACCAGATCCGACATTTGCTGAGTGCGTTAGTTACAATTCTGCTGCGTCCGGTTAACTGACAACGAATGTTTCTACTGCACATTTTTTAGTGCAATGAGCACATTTTAGTATACCTAAATATATTATTATCGTGTTTATCATCTTGGCTTACAGGATTGAGCCGCGTCGAAAAATCGGTTATTATTTCCCGACGTTTCGGCTGACATTGCAGCAGCCTTAATCATGGGTAGGTACAAGTTGGTGTCCGTACTCAAACTAACGGTTATTGCCAGTCAGATGTGCTTGCTTGCCTTGCATTGTAGTCACGCTGCTCCCTGATTGGTCCCCGCCCCTGGCAGTCGCGCGCTAGGAGAACTTTCCAAATGTTGCTAAGTCTGAAACCATCTTCGCGATTGAAATTATTGGGATGCTTCACGATCTCTATTACCTCTCTAATTAACCTGTTTTGATATCCGGGAATTTTAGCAACAGTTTCGGCCTTATCGAATTCGATGGCGTGTCTCGTGACGTCAGCATGTTCAGCTATTGCAGATCTGTAGTTTATCTTTTTCGTGTCTCGAATGTGCTCTGAAATCGTAATGGAAACGCGTCTTTTTGTTTGCCTTATGTAAACCTGTCCACAGGAGCAAGGCACTTTGTAAACTCCTGCGTCCTGGTTAGACAGCTTTATCTCGGTTCATTTACGCACCACTTGCGTCAGCTGGTTTATAGGAAGCATCACAGTTGTCACATCGTGTTTCTTAAGCAGCCTGGCGATTCGATCTGTCAACCCCTGTACGTACGACAGAAAGGCTTTATGGTAGGGCCTATCTTCGTTCTTTTTGCCAGTTTTTCGGTTTTGTTCTACCTTCCGTGTGGCCCTATTTATCTGTCCTTTGCTGTAGCCATTAGCTAGGAGCGTGTTCCAAACATGTTTATTCTCTTCATTCACGCTATCCTTATCGCAAATGTGGTTGGCTCTGGTGAGGAGTGTTCTGGCTACCTTTTCTTTCTGCGATGGAGGATGACTTGAGGCTGCTGCAATGTCAGCCAAAACGTCGGGAAATAATAACCGATTTACGACGCGGCTCAATCCCTTAAGACAAGACGTTAAACTGGACCCCGGCCGTGAAAGTCTACGATCTAAATATTATTATTGTGGTTAAACAAATTGCCGTACGCCATATTATCTTGTAGACCGTGTAATTGATGAACTTGCTAAGAAAAAGAGAAGAATTGAACTTCGCTACAAGTGATCCGCCAAGGTAAATTGTGATATTAATTAATTAATGTTGTACTCTTTGGTGCATGGATATTTCAAAATTGAGTCTAGAGAAAAAGGATGGCAAACAAGCTGGCATCACTTCTGATAATATATATATATTCCGGTTACCGTGGTTTCCCACTTCTACTCCAGACGAATGGCGGATTGCTTCCTAACATAGGTCACGACCGCTTCCTATCCAAACCTCACCTGAATTACAAATATACACACACTACTGCAGACACCCCAATAACACAGGTTATCAAACTCTCTCTCTCTCTCTCTCTCATACACTCAAATACACGAGGGAAATGAGCAAGATGTACGAGCCCCTCAAATGAAACATTATCAGCAATAAAAATCCCGATAACTTGACAAAAATATGACGCACACTAATGACAAGATTCAACTATTGTTATAGTTGCTTTAAGGGACAGAACTCCGAGGTAATCAGTCCCTCTTAACAGAGGTAAAACTACGCAAATTAAAATAAAATTAAAAATTTAGAGGTACCGTCGATATGATTTTTTCAAATGCCAAAAATTAATCAAATACAAATAATATAAGACTATTAATTATGGTGACATATGGAAGCGAAACTCTCTTTAAAGTTACTCAGAAAAAAAGAATCGACAAAATTCTAAAAGTAGAAAGAAGAATAGCTAGAACAAGCACAAATAAAAAAATATCAGAAAGATGGACAGTGGCGGATAATACCAAGTGAAGTGGTATACAGAGAACTTAAGCCCATCACTGATACTATTCAGAAGAAACGATTTAATTTTTTGGTCACATTATGTGGACACCGGAAACCAGATTATCTAGAAAAATTGTTGAGAAACTTTGGAATATGAAACAACAAGTAGGATGGATTAAGTAAATTAGAGCAGATATGAAAGAATTAGAAATAACCTTGGATGACTTGCAAAACAAAAAATTAAAAAAACTGAAAGACATAAAAATAAGATTACAACCAAAAAAAACACTAACGTCATACAGTAAAAGGGTATTTACAGATGAGGAACGCCTGACAAGATCAGAGCGAATGAAAAGCTACTGGACAACTCGAAAAGAAAACTTACTGAAGAAGAGGACCAAGAAATGATTGAAGTGGTCCAATGAGGTCGCAAAAGAAGAAGAATCAAAATTTACGGAAAACAAAAATCAGACATTCAAAAAAGAACAAGTTTGAGTAAATATACACTTGATAATTTAGATTGCTGGCCCTAACCCACTATCACTTATAAATCGGATGGCGAGATCTAAGATCGAGTGTCATATGCAAACCAAGGTTTCTACGTAAGTCAGCAAGATCCACACACTCAGTTAATATGTGAGCCACGGTGAATACGGGACTAAGTGGGGGTCTTCCCTTCTTATTAGGTACTAGTGGGTGGATTCACTAACTCATTTCCCGCAATTCCCATGTGGCTAGGAAGCCACAGAAAGGTGATTCGAGTGTCAGCGCGACACAACCCGGCTAGTAGTTCGTGGATTCGCTGCACTAGGGGGTGTTGCGGGAAACATGTAGCAATTGACTGCAACGAACTCGAAGAGTCGGTACACACGAGAAAGTGGATTCGTGCATCCTGTAGTGTAAACTGCAGAGCTTCAAAGATGGCAATGAGCTCCGCAGTAAACACACTACTGGCCTCAGGCAATGAGATTTTGGTATTTGCACCATCAATAACGTAACCTTTGAACCATCCGTGTAGAGAATGCCAGCGTCCGGAAATTTGGTGAACTATGCAGTGGAACTGCCTCCGATAAACGGAGGCATCCGTGTTCACCTTAGGACCTCGGTGTAGACCTAACCGATTTTCCGTACGCGGGACTTGCCACGGAGGCACCTTGCTAGATGTCCGGATCATACAGCGATCTACAGCAGCCACTCCTAATTCATTACATGAGCTATCGACTCTAATACCAACCGGCCGGGTGGCGCGAGGCTGGTTGGCGTACCTCAGTTGGTATTGAGTTCTGAAGAGAGCTCGGTAGCTCGGATGATTCGGCATTTGACGCACATTGGCAGCATGCTGTCGTCTATAGGTAAGAGGTAGAACAACCGATTCGGCGAGTAGGCTGGGTATCGGGCTGGTCCGGAAGGCGAAGGTAGCCAGCCTGACGCCACTATGGTGGATACTGTCCAACATTTTCGACAAGGTTGCCGGCCTTGCTGAACCGTATGCCGCCGAACCATAGTCAAGCCGGGATAGGACGAGGGCTTGGTAAAAGGGTAGAAGTACTGCCACAAAGAAACATGAGCATGTTCAATTTCCTGAGATAACCAGTTTTTAGTTGCTATATATGGTGCTGCCACGTTAACTTGCTGTCAAAAATGGAGCCCCACGAAGCGATAAGTGTCAACCACCGGCAAATCAGCATCCTGGAGGTGTAGTTCTGGGTCTAAATTTAGCCTCCGGAACTGACAAAAATAGACGACGGAGGTTTTCGCTGCTGAAAAACGAAAACCTAGGTCGTGAGCCCACCTGTTGAATCGGAAAATAGCTGGAGCGGCCAACACAGCTGTATGTATGTCCTACCGACTCTTACTCGGAATGAACATTGGGAGATCTCCACAGAGTCCCCACTCGTGAGGGGTGGAAAGGATTCCGTAGCGCTGGGGTGTCATAGGCTTTTTCGAGGTCGAAGAAGACCGTGACTAGGCGTTCCTTTCGGAGAAAAGCCTCCTGCGTGGTGCTGTCAAGTCGGTGGTCGGTGGTTGGTAGACCAATGAGAGCGGAAACCACACTGGTACTCAGGCAAGAGGCCTCTCTCCTCCAAGAACGACACCAGCCGGCAGTTAACCATCTTCTCGAGCAGCTTACATGGGCCTATAGCGACTGACGAGCTTATTTCACTGGTATCGCACAGATGTTTCAACATTTGATTGTGCATGTTATCTGGTTCAGGTGATGTATCCCTGCACAGTGCAAGGGCACTAGGTAGTTCCCATTCTCAGGTTGGTACATTGTAGAGTTCGGAGGCAGCAGTGGCAAAGGACAAAGAGTGAGCCTATGTCTCCCGGTTCAGAATCACAAATGTTGGATCATAACTTCCAGAGCAGGATACATCAGAGAAGTGCGATACAATACCGATGGCAAAGGCGAGATGGTGCGTGACGATGTCTCCGTTGATGGAGACTCCTTGTATTGTCAATGATGTCGGGAGTCCGGAGATCCACACTTCAGATGAAGGAGTATGTGCCGTCATAGATATCGAATTGATATCGGGCTCTACCACGCATCCTCTTGAAGGTGATAAGGTTGGCCTTAGTATTTTGCCTTCGATAGCAATTGAAAGCACGTCGACGATCTTTAATGGCTGCTGCAATATCGGCTGTCCACCAAGGGATAACCTTCCCGCGGGAGTTGCCGGATGAGGAAGGTATTAGTTCCTTTGCCGCAGCCAAAATACCATTCGTTATATGAATGATATGATCATCGACACTCTGGTTGGTTGGTTCCTTAGTTTAGGGGCTGCGACAACGCGGTCATGTAGCCCCATGTACTTTGGGTGTGTGTATTGTAGAATCGGTCTGATAACCGATGTTAATTGTGATGACTGTATTAGTGTGTGTGTATCTGTTTTAATTCAAGTAAGGACTGCAGACATTCAAATTTTCCAAGTAGTTCCTACTTTTGCCGCCAAACGCCACCATCAACGACCAACTAGTACAGAACTTAGTTACCAGATGCCACCACAGTCGGCTTCTGACGACGAACGTACAGTAGGAACCTAAGAACGTTAGTCAAATGTTTAACCTATATATAATTTAGCTTAACACAGGTGTAATTAGTGGAAAGTTCTATGACATGGGGCCGCCGGCTTTACTTCCCCTCCGAAGGAAGGCATACTGAGGGATTTTTAACAAATCCGACAACTTCGGCCAGGTTTGAACCCGCGATCTTGGGCATAGAAGCTCAGCATGCTACCGACTACGCCACCGAAGCCGCGCAATGACACTCTCTAAGGTATCTTAGGTAAACACCGCACGTGCTGTGAATTCTGGCCCATCAGCCCTACAGAATAGCCATCGACTTGGTAATTCGGCGGCTCTTTGGTTCGGAAGAGAAAGGATAATCGGGAAAAGGTCACTATTGTGGACATTAACATCTCCCAGAAGGAGAAAAGGAGGGGGAAATTGAGAGACTAGATCCACCAGCTGGTTGTAATCCAGCTGAGAATCCGATGAGCTGTACATGTTACATACTCTTGCAATTACTGGCAACGAAATACAAACTGCAACTGCTTCTAGCTGAGAACATAGCGGCACCTCTTCACTAACTAGAGTGGACGAGAGTACAGACAACGCCGGCGGCCACAGCTCCATGCACCCAATACTTAGAGAAGAGTTTGAAGTGATGCATCGTTGTCTCATGTTCAGGATGAAACCTGAATTCCTGAAGACAGAATGGTTGCCTAAAAGTAAGACATTAATTGACGTAGCCTCTCACCCTCATTGTGTCCTATTGCCGCACTCTCTACACACGACCTCCACAGTGCACCTAGCGTAAACTAGCCCGAATTTCTGGCATTGATACAACGTAAAGGAGGAGGGATATACGGTCCAACGTCGCAATGGTACGACGTAAACTTCACATCATCCACAAAATGGAAAATGAAAGCGCCGGTATTGACACTATCCTCTCCAATTTTTCGGGTGATGCGCCTAATTTTGGTGACGCCTTTCCTGAAATCCCGTAGAAGCTCTGCATCGCTGAGGTCGCGATGGAAAATAACTCCATGGACCTCTTTCAACGTTTTGTGCTTTGAGACCATAACGGGAATTTCGCCGAATTGCATGCATTCCAGGAACACTTCAGTTTGCTGTTTGGTCAACGGTGTGCAGCATGAGCTGCCATTTCCAGAACTTGGAAATCCCGTTAATACCGTATCTCTAAGTTTCCTCTGGATTTCTTCGGAAAATGTAATTGATTTCATCAGTTTAATATCACCCCCGTATGTCCTGGTAGCTACCAGGTATCTGACACTCCAGGGACGGCTCTTTAAGGGGACCACCCTCTGATGATTTTCCTGACCCCTTGTGGGTCATCCCGTAATCATCCTCCCCGAATACTGCGTACACCAAACGAGGGCCATCACTGTGGGCGCCACCCAGCCAAGCCAATACCTACCTGGCGATAGTAAGCATTGCCCGGGGTCCTAGTGCCTTGCACTGTGATCTCTTCGGCGCGAGTATTTGGCCATGCGGACATGCAGGATCCTTCAGTGAAAGGCGCATACTACTCTAGCGCACATGGTGCACCCATCTGACGGAATGGGGAATACCGCTCAGGCTTTCTGGCCAGATGGCCAAGTTGGCGACTCTCCTCCTAACAGCATGCATGTTTACTCTAAGGTTCAAACCAAAATTAGGACCGGAAATCGAAAGAGACCTTTAAAATCTCCCCCTATTAGTGACCATCTACAACAGGCAGCGGATATCGTGGATGAATTCTGCCCTCCCCATCCACAGGGCGTCTTCCAAATAAAAGTATGTCATCTCAGTCGGACTTGTCCACCCAATTAGTCGCCTCCTACGACAGGCAGGGCATATCGTGGGTGTAGTCTGCCCCCACCCCTCACACACACTCACAGGGGATCTTTAATGGCTGCTGTAATCCCGGCTATCCACCAAAGGACACACTTTCGGCGGGAGTTGCCGGATAAGGAAGGCGTTGTTTCCTGTGCCGCAGCCAAAATACCATTCGTTATATCGACTCAAAGGTATCTTCGAAAAAAAAAACGCACGTGCAGTGAATTCTGGTCAATCAGCCCAACGGAGTAGTCATCAACTTGGTAACTTGACGGCTCTCTGGTTCGGAAGAGTAAGGATAATCGGGAAATGGTCACTATTGTGGGCATTAACATCTCACAGAAGGAGAAATAGAGGGGGGAAGTATAGATTCACCAGCTGGTTGTAATCCAGTTGAGAATCCGGTGAGATGTACACTTTACATACTGTTGCCATTACTGGCAACGAAGTACAAACTGCAACTTCTAGCTCAGTACGTAGCGGCACCTCTTCACTAACTAGAGTGGGCGAGAGTGCAGACTACGCCGGCGGCCGCAGCTCCATGCACCCAATCTTTAGAGAAGAGTTTGAAGTGACGCATTGTTGTCTCATGTCCAGGATGAAGCCTGGATTCCTGAAGACAGAATGGTTGTCGAAAACTAAGACATTAATTGACGCAACTCAGCGAGATGTCGAAGGTAGCTATTTCAGTTCCATTACAATAGTGCCATAGTGTGGACTTAAGTAGAAGGTGGTCTTCTACTTACGCCTAACCATTTGCCACCCGTCCCCATCTTTAGGTAGAGGTGATGGGGGAGGGGAGCACACCTCCATCTCAGTATCTCTACCCGAAGACGAAGAAAATGGAGGGGGCACTCTCTTTAGTGGCGCGCGGTTCTCGTCGGACGTTTCCTGTCTCGCTCTTAGGGTAGAGCGAAAGCGGTGACGAGGAACATTTTCCCGGTCCGAAGACTGGGTGTCTGTCCCTGACACATCCGGACTGTTCTTTTTCTTGGATCTGCGGCGACGTCTCGGTGGGTCAGAAGATGTTTTCTCTCCCTCAGACGTCTGGGTCACAGACCCCTGACGCCTTTCACCCTTATCCGAAGATCTTTCCGGGACATCCTCCTTGCCTACAGGTTTGACTTCTGCCGGCTTCGCTCCCTTGATGTTCGTTGGAGCGGAAGGGCCAGCAGAGACAAGAGCTACCCTGTCGGTAAGGGAGCGATAGTGACGGCGGAGCACTGTCTCTTTCTTCTTCACTACCGTACTGTGATTTCCATTTCAGGAGGGCTGGATGATCCAGCCCCGAACGGCGAAGACTCTTTTCCGCCTTTAGCAGGGGAAGACTTCTCTGCTGACCGTTTCGGAGGAGAAGTCCGACGACGCCGGTTTAGATGGTTAAGCCGGCGCCTTTTTTACTGTAGCCGAAGGAGGTTCAGGAACCTTCTTCGGGCTAGCAGGGTTAGTTGGTACAGCGAGAGGAGATTTTAAAATCACACTAACACTAGAAATCGAGGGTACTGCACTGGGAATACTAACGGCAGGGGTGATTGAGGGCGTCGCTGCGGCTGCAAACGATACCCAAAATTCGGGGGCATTTATATCAGGGTATCTCTTGCGAGCGTCGTGATGTGAAAGCCTATCAAGAGTCCTGATATCCTGGATCTTGGCTTCCTTGGTGAATTTAGGGCACTGTTTCGACCGCGGAGAGTGACCTTGGCAGTTGGGACATAACGAGGGAGGCGTACACCTCTCACCCTCGAGTGTCCCCTTGCCGAACTCTTTATACGCGACCTTCGTAGTGCACCTGGCGGAAGAATGCCCGATTTTCTGGCGTTGATAGCAGTGCATAGGTGGAGGGATGTACAGTCCAACGTCGCAATGGTACGGAGTGACCTTCACCTTGATTCGTGAGCAGTGTTGCCAATTTGGTGCTTTTAGCACCAGATCTGGTGTTTCTGAAGTTCGTCTGGTGCCAGAAATGGTCTAATAGCGCCATAGGAAAATACTGGTGTTATTTCAATAAAACCAGTGCCAAATCTGGTGCTTAACGGATTTTTCCATGAAATTGTATCCTATGACAAATAAGTAAATCCTGAAAGCCATGTAATCGTTTTAATAAAGGTAATCAATCAGGAGAGGCAATGCTCAGCCTTACACGTGTCAAGGTCAACACTCCAGCAGGGGAAGTCCCTGAAATTCTCATTCTCGTGCATACGTGCTAAGTAAGCGCAACATGCAGGGCTCAGTGCAAGTGCACTTATACAAAGAATCCACCTATCATCTATTTTCTTCCCAGCTCCCAGGGGATTTCCCAGTTTCATGCGAAGGCAGTTTATGTACTTTTGTTCCCTCACTCTAATGCAGATGTAGGGAGAGTGTTTAGCCAAGTTTAATTGGTGAAAACAAAGCAAAGAAATCAAATGAAAGTTCAAAAATAACATTCCATTCTGTGTGTGCGATTTGGACTAAAAACAGGGGGAAAATGCTATCACGACTACGAACTTCCGAAGGATATAATAGTGGCCGAAATTGAAAGTATGCAGAGCTACAGCAGTACTACACCTTCCAGCTCTAAATATGTAATAGCGGGAGCTGGCTCCGCAATTGAAGAAGACAATTTTTAATGAAAGAAATGTAAGTAAAAAGCCGTTTATTTATTTATAATTTTTGGTGTTTTTCTAGTGTTTTGAATCATTGAGTCCAGCTGGTGCTTTTCTGGTGTTTCAAAGCGTAGGGTTTAGTTCTTTCCCATTTCAAGATTTGGCGACACTGTTCGTGAGTTGTCAGTTGTGTGGAAAGTAACTCACGTATCAATTGCACATGCTTGAGGCTCACTGACTGTTCTTTGTATGACTTCGCAACCGGGGCTGACCGCCAAAGGCCGTGGCGTAAACTGTACCTACCTGGTAATAATAAGTATTGCCCGGAGTCCTAGTGCCTTGAACAGGCATAGTGCCTTTGGATACACAGTGATTTATTCGGCCATGCAAGGACCTTCGTTGTAAGGCGGATACTACCGCTAGGGTAAATGTACAGGGTCATTATCTACGTGCGCGCGAGTAAACAGGGCAAGCTAAGCCTGCTGTGACTGGCGCAGATCGCGGGCGCGCATACCCGGTTCAGCCTGTGGTCCTCGCGCACTTTCACACTTTTACCAAACATGTTCAATAATGTGTACGTACAGTGCTCATAGGCGATGCTGAAAATGTCCTCCCTCTCTTGTAATACACACCTGACATCTTCTAATGAAAGAATGTCTGTCAACTCTTTTATTATTTATGGAGTCTGTTTCCTTGTATCGTTTAGCGAGCCTCCTAATTGTACTGGCATTAGGCACAGGTCTTACTGGAAACTTGATTCGAAATTTTCGTCTCGTTTCAGAACAAGATTTTCTGCGTATCATATACGAATTATGGATATACACCCGTTCGCGCAATGTGAATTGGTGTCTAGGCATGACCAACAATCACAGTAATCACAATACTCACTAAACGTGTAACACTAACGTCTAAGCTTTGCCGATACACGTCCATATCAATGACAAAACACGTGTGAACTAACGATATGAGTCAGCGGAGCGCGCCAACCACCGGCTGAACCGTGTACGCGCACTCGCGACCACATAGATAATGACTCTGTATTTTGTTCCCCCATCCTCAGGGGGATCAGAGCAGAGAAAATGAAAATCCACAGCCTGCTTCCAGTCATCCGACCGGGTCAGGGAATGGAATGAATGAAGCCCCCATCTAGCGGCGAGGACATGAACTGCGCCGGCTGCCGAAGCCCGTCGCACTCCCCTGGGGCAATGATTAAATGAATGACAGATGAAATGAAATGACAGTGGAGAGTGTTGCTGGAATGAAATTTTTGACAGGAAAAACCGGAGTACCCGGAGAAAAACCTGTCTGCCTCCGTTTTATCCAGCACAAATCTCACATGGAGTGACCGGGATTTGAACCACGGACCCAGCGGTGAGAGGCCGGCGTGCTGCCGCCTAAGCCACGGAGGCTTACGGGATCAGAGCAGAGACCTTGAGTTATAAACACTCAGGAGTGTTAACAATAAACAATAACAACTCACCATGGCGAATCCCGAGAGCAGTGCTGAGGTTTTGCTGGAAGCCTTGAGTTTAGCTCTGCTGAGTTGAAGCTTCCTCCACGACAGATAGCTAGGGGTGTGTAGGCCATCTCCGGTCTGAGACATTTCCTGCAAAAATACACAAGAGAAATATTTAAAGTTTAACGTATAAATTAGGCATGATATGCTCGAAGCCACTTTCTTCGGGAAAACAAAGTTCAAACGGTGCTTCTGATTATCTGTTAGGTTAGAACTGTAATCGAACTATAGCAGGTTACAGAGACTGCTTCTAGTTTGTTTTGTTGGTAGTATTTTTTGTTTTGTTTAATCAGGTTGCCAGCCATGGCCGCCTGTTGGTGGAGCACCATGGAGAATCTTGTGTGTACAGTGCCATAGATATTCTTGGTGGTGGTCGGCCAGTAGGTGGACCAGGTGGCTTTGGGAATGGCAAGGTTTGCTTTGCTAATGGCAAGGTAACCATAGAGATGTTATTGATAGTTTTGATGCCATGCAGAATGGATGCTGGCTTTTGATGAAAATGTGGTGAATTGTTGTGCTCTCTGGTCTAGAGATTGGTGTTGGTGGGAGGGGGTTGTGGATTGGGTGATGTTTTATTGAGGGTCTTGCAGTTGGTTTTGGGAGAGAGGAATGCAAGTTGTTGTGGATAATGAACAAGAGATGCAGGTAATTGAAGATGCTTACATGTTGACAAGATAGATATTCATAGTTAATGATTGCCAAAGATAAAAATAAAAGGAGTAGAAGAATTTGTGAGAAGAATACTAAGAATTGTGTGAAGGGATAGACTATAACCATAATTGTGAATACAGGGTGAGAGATTCCAGGTAATAGAAGAATTATTGTGTATATTAAGGCTTTCACGGCCCGGATTATATAAATAATTCATGTTTTTGGGCTAATGCCGTGTGTATTTAGATTAGAACCATACGTTTCGGAGAAACCTTGCCTCCTTTTTCAATGGAAAATAACAATGTGGCCAAAGAAAGTATATCAATGAAATTACAAAAAATATAGATAAATTCCTCTCGTGACGAACCGAGGAATTTATCTATATTTTTTTGTAATTTTTGTAATCTCATTAATATACTTTCTTTGGCCGCATTGTTATTTTCCATTGAAAAAGGAGGCAATGTTTCTCCGAAACGTATGGTTCTAATCTAAATACACACGCCGTTAGCCAAAAAACATGAATTATTTATAGAATAATTATTATTAATAAAATTGTGTCTTTTAATGAAGTCGGTGTACCGGTACTGTGTCTTTGTGTGATGTCATTTAAGCTAGTATTATAGCCCCACTATCTGATGATGACGATAATTGTTGTTTTAAGGAGACTAACATCGAGGTTATCGGCCCCCCACTACCTGAGGTGGCAAGCTTGGAGTATTATATTACAATAGTGTAGCCCAACAAATGGGCAGAAAGAAGATAAGTTGCTTGATTTAAATTGCACTACAGGGAAAGTATCATATTTATTACAGAACTAACGTGTGCCACAAAATAGCATTATTGTTATTTTAAGGGGCGGAACTACGAGGTCATCTGCCCCTAAAATAACACAAATAAATACACATTAACAAAACAATCAATTAAACATGCACAAATATTACTTAACCCCTATCAAACCAAATCAGAGGCATTTAAAGGCACATCCATCATGCCCCTATGCGCCGTTCCACAGTGAGGCGTTTCCGAGGCCTTCAAAATGACATGTTGGCCAGCCCCTCACCAAAAGGCTTAGAGGAAGAAAGTCAACGCCCAAGTAGCAGCAGCACCTCCGTCGTGGTTACGACGGAGCACAGTGAATCATCAGCTGTCTAGCAGAATCGTTGTGGATATGAACATGTCAAGTGCTCATTTCTGGACTGCTAGCAACTTTCCAACTGCAGTTAGCCGCACTGGGACTCCGGTTCAAAAATTCTTGGGATCGACTCCCGCACCTTCCAAAACGACGACTTATATACTCACCAGAATAGCTCCTTAAAAAACCAGTGAACAGGCTGGATTCTTTCCCCGAATGCGACTGTAGCGACCACATGAAATCCAATCCAACTAGAAGCGGTTTACATACGACATGGAGGGAAGAACTTCTCAAATTAATCAAATAGCCTACTTGATTTTCACTGAAAACACTAGGAATAAATTCCATAAGCTGCCTCAAGAAACAGTCTTGCCACGATTCGCAAATACATTTCTGCCGACGACATGAACTTAACAATCCAAAGGGACGACTTCAGAAACGATCCTTTCACATGATCTAGGAAAAAGCCAGACGAGTACTTAAAGAAAGCAACAGAATTGCTCTTCAATCGGTCAACACACGTGCGACCAACTAGATTACATGAAAGAACTGGTTCGTTACCACAATTCTCTAACAAATGGGGGGGGGGGGGGGGGTTCAATTGGATGACATGTTTCGCTCGTCATGAGAGCATCAACAGATCCAAATACAAACGTCAAAATTGATATCTACCAAAATCCATAAAGCCGACAACAACTCGCTAAAGGTGCAGCAAGTACTGCTGAGAGATACAGAAGCATTAAGCCCCCAAAAAGAGAACTACGGTAATTATTTTAATATCTAAAAGGTCGCAAGACTGAGAAATGACAATCCTACCCACGAACTGCCTCCTTCCAGCTAATACTGCTGTGATATAAGTAAAGCCTTGCGCGGATGCGGATATCCGCAAAAAAAAATTGCCATACGGATATAGATTGCATGGCAGTGCGGATAATATTTGGAGAAAATTTGTGGGTAATTTTTAGAATCCAATCCGAACTTGTTTAATATCATTACGAGGACCCGGATGTTTATGACACACCAGTATCATTATTAGCCTACTTTCGATTTTTGCAAAAAATGAAAGTAGACTTATGAGATCAACACAGGGCGAAAAATTGTGTGTCTGTGTGTGTGTGTGAGTCTGTGTGTGTGAGAGTCTGTGTGTGTGAGTGAGTGTGTGTACTCTGGATGTCTGCCCCCCCCCCCCCCTATCAATTCGAACATGCTGAAACCTAATTGAACGAAATTTGGTACAGAGGTAGCACTAGCAAAGGGCACTTCAGTGTCATGTTTTATGTCGCCGCCATCTTGACGAAAACGTAATGGCGGCCACCCAAATGTTAAAAACTTAAATCAAATTACGACCAACCTAATCATTTGATCTCTACTAAATTGTGCAACAACATACCTTTATATGGGAAGCATCTTTTGACCAAACGACAACGTCATCAGCCCAATAGTTTGCAGATATCGGCCATGTATGTGTGCAAATCGATCCCCCTATCAATTCAAACACGGTCAAACCGAATTGAACGAAATTTGGTACAGAGGTAGCACTAGCAATGAGCACCTCAGTGTCATGTTTAATATCCGTATAACACGTTGTATTTCAACAAGCTACTACAACCAACATTCAATTATAGCCTACTCCTTGAAAAGGACAAAGAGTTATAACAATACCCAGGCATTTAGGAGAAAGTAGGCTACATGTTCTTTACTGAACATCTTGTTTTTACGTTGTGTTTCCTTCATGACAAAGGTAAAATTATGATTTAAGCTAATCTCATTCAAATTATGTTGTTAAGCGTAATTCACACTCCGAACACAAAAGGATTGCAATTCTAGCTGTACAGTATAACATTCATTTTAAACATAGCACATGACACACAAAGCCTAAGGGAACGACTTTTTCCTCGAATGTCTAAATATGTTGCTTTAGTTATTTATGCTTTATCTAATTAAAAATATTGTTGTAATGCAGTAGATTTGGATAACAAACGTGGGAATACGGAAAAAAATGTCATGCGGATGCGGATAACAGTCGTGCGGATGCGGATAACAGTCGTGCGGGGCGGATGCGGATAACAGTCGTGGTGATGTGGGGCGGATGCGGATAACAGTCGTGCGGATGCGGGGCGGATGTAGATAACAGTCGTGCGGATGTGGGGCGGATGTAGATAACAGTCGTGCGGATGCGGATAACAGTCGTGCGGATGCGGGGCGGATGCGGATAACAGTCGTGCGGATGCGGATAACGTTTTGTTTATCCGCGCAGGGCTCTAGATATAATCCGCAAGCCGTAAACAAAATCAGAGGTGTCAGTAATTAATCTGAGGAATAAGTAGTCGCAATACCAACTCAGGGTTGTATTTAGAAATCAATGATAGCCTGGCTTGACAACTACAGCCACCTTGAGGAAACATATCCAATAATTTGTTGAGAAGACAAACTTGAGCTGATGGCAGGGCATTTTTTCGGGGGGAACGCGGGGGTACGCGTACCCCTTAAAAGTTTGAAAACTGTTTAAGAAATAATATTGGTACATTTGTATCTTGTCCGGCAAATATAACTTCCGACTAGAAAGTTCGTCGATCAGCTGGCGTCAACGAGCTGGTCACAACAGCTGGAGGAGATTTCGAGTGATCCTCGATTTAAATCGATCTATTGAATCGGATTGTTTTGGTCGGCAAGTCGGCACTCAGTAGCATAATCGAAACAGAAGGCCATATTATTTTCTGATCGACAAAAGCTTTGTGTAATTGCTGCCTTATTCGAAAAAAAAAATACTTGTTTAGGCAAAAATAAGTAACATACTCTAACAATCGTGAAAAGGAAGTTCCGTTCTTATAAGCACGCAGGTAAGTGTTTGAAGGCGGGGTAGGTTGTTAGTTTCTGTGTGTGGTTAGTTTTGAAGGATGAAGAAATTACGAACTATTTTACATCCACCCAGGTATCGAAAAAGCTGAAAGTTAATGAGTTAATAAATTAACCCAATTCAACCTTTCATTTAACATGTCAGCCCAAAAAGAAATAGCCGGACTCTGTAAATTTCCGAAAATTGAAATATTGTCGACTACAACTGAGAGTACCCCTTAAATTTTGTTTAAAAAAAAAGCACTGCTGATGGTAATACATCGTGTTCCATCTGGTCGAGTCCAGTGCACCACCTCACGAGCCCTTAACAACGCAGGACACTGAACAGCTTGGAAAACATCAAGAACCCTTGGACTCGGTGGACCCTACAATCAAACCATCCAGCTCAATATGGGGCTGGAATGAATCTTCGCCATGACTCACAATCCTTCATACGTATTATGGAGCTTGTGACTGCGCTTGTTTCCTAGACCTTCACGAGGCAGTCTCTTGTCCAACTGTAATATCCTTAGTTTACCGGGTGAGTTAGCCGTGGTCGTTACGGCATGACTGCTGGCAGTCGCTCACATCCGGGAGGCGAGGAGGTTCGAATCCCCCCGCCGGCAACCTTGAAGATGGTCTTCTGTGGTTTCCCAACTTCCTTCCAGGCAAATGCCGGGGTTGGTCCCTAACTATAGGCCACAGCCGCTACCTTCCAACTCCACGTCCTTCCATTCCAACTTCCCTCCCCAACGGTACTTGTAGCTCACCCATCGGGTGCCCGTCTCGAAGCAGCTACAAAACTGGCGAGCTGAACATGTCCTCAGACACTCCCGGCACTAAAGCCATACGCTAAAAAAAACCTTAGTTTAGGGACTGCGACAACGCGGTTATGTAGCCCCGTGTACTTTGGTTGTGTGTAGAATCTGTCTGATAACCGGTGTTAATTGTGATGACTGTATTAGTGTGTGTTATCTGTTTTTATGCAAGTGAGGACTACACACGATAATTTCAAGTAGTTCCTACTTTTGCTACCATCCACGACACCTAGCAGTAAACTTGGCTACTACTAGATGCAATCGCAACCAGCGCCTGGCGACGAACGTTGGAACTTAAGAGCATTAATCAAACCTAACCTACAAATTTTGCTTCACACAAGTTTAGTTAGTAGTAATAATAATAATATCGTATGGTCTCGGGTGCCGGGTGCAAGCTTTGTTATTTGACACACAGAGGGCAGCTTGCATGTCGAATTTAGTCGTTCCTTGGAACGCTATGAAAGTCAAGGAGGTTAGATATTTAAGCTCCTTGACACTATAGCGCTTTCTAGAAGAGAAAAGGAAGGAAGCGTTTAGTTTTACGTGACCGTTAATCATGCGATCATGAGCCGCGGGACCTCCTTTTTACGTGAAATCCGAACCACAGGACATGGCATTTCACTTCGAAAATCTCAAATGCATTGACCGAGAATCGAACCTGGTCCACCTTGGTGATAGACCAACAGCTTGACCGCTGCGCCACCACACCCCTTTCTAGTAGAGAATGGAGGAACTTTGCATTGGCGGAAAATCCCGAGATTAATTTTGCCATTATGAACACGGCCTACTGAATTCAAATGGGTTCTTTAACATGCCAACAACGTATGCCATGCGTGTCGTGATTTTGTCGCCTTTCAAAAATCACTTTCCACGGCCAGGAGTGAACCTGCAAGCTTGGGGTTGGTAGTCCGACATGATAACCACTCACCCACCGTGGCAAACAGTTTAGTTAGTGGAAGGTTCAAATCTATGACAAGGGCCCGCCGACTTTATTTCCTCTCCGTTGGAAGGTATACTGAGTGATTAGTAACGCTCTTAAAAAATCAGACGACTTCGGCCGAAGCCTTTGTCAGGAGTGCACGCTCTACGGAAGTGAAACTTAAGACTTTTGGCGCAGCAGAAAAGAGGAGAATTGAAGCATTTGAAATGTGGTGTTACAGGAGAATGATGAAGATCACATGGGTAGATAGAGTAACAAACGAAGAGGAATTAAGACGAGTGTGAGAGGAGAGATGTTTCTGGTGACTGGTAATGAAGAGAAGAGATAGGTTGGTAGGACAATTACTAAGACACCCTGGAATAGCAAACTTAGTTATAGAAGGAAGGGTCGAGGATAAGATGATGATGATGATGATAATTGTTGTTTTAAGGGGCCTAACATCTAGGTTATCGACCCCTGTCGAGGATAAGAACTTTAGGGGTAGACCAAGGTTAGACTATGTTAAACAGATTGCCTCGGTTGTAAGATGTGATAGCTATATAGCGATGAAACGATTAGCTCAGGACAGGGAGGCATGGAGAGCTGCGTCAGACCAGTCAAAAGACTGAAGACTCAAACAACAACAATATAAGATACCGTATTGCCAAGCAGCTCAAAATTTGATCAAATAATTTATGAAAATCTTGTCCCAGGTTTGTATTACAACTCACCATGGGTACAGGCTATCTCCTCACCGTCCTTCTAATAGGTCACGTCCGTCTCCTTCCACCTCGAAGCTCGGCTTCATAGAGTCAAATAGACTTTATTTCATCGAATTTTATATTCCCGGGGAGTTTGCTGACGCCAACCTCAATGAATGAAAAGACCATGGCCTAATATAAGGTCTTAATGGTCAGCTTCCCCTTTTGCCATACATAAACGCCACAACTAAACCTACATCCTTCATGATTCAACAACACACATGGCGCAGGACGACTCATATTTAAAATAAACACCCCAATTCCACCATTTAAAAAGTAGGGCATGTTAATTTAATTGAGAGAGTTGGTTGGTTGATTCCTCAGTTTAGAGGCTGCGACAACGCGGTCATGCAGCCCCATGTACTTTGGGTGTGTGTAGAATCTGTCTGATAACCGGTGTTAATTGTGATGGCATCGCAGTCAGCACCTGGCGGCGAACGTTGGAATTAATAAAGCGTTATGAATTCTAACCTACAAAGTTTGGCTTCACAAAATTGCAGTTAGTGGAAGGTTCTTTTTCATGCCATAAATCTATGACATGGGACCGCCGGCTTTACTTCCCCTCCGAAGAAAGGCAAGCTGAGGGAGATGCAATTGTGTTGACCAATTGAAAAGTTGCATTATCAACTGTCTACAAGGCAACACTGAGAAATGGCTTCTCCATGTACGAGGGAAGTCCCGAAAGTAAGTTTCGTCATCTGGTTGCACGAGCCGATGGTACACCATGTGACACAAACAATCGCCACCCGTGGCTGCTTCAACGATGGAAGGAGCATCAGCGGAGGAGGAATAATGCATGCGCAGAGAGAGGAGCAGCAGATTGGCGTGCTCATTCGAGTAAAACTCACGATGGCAGACAGACGTGTACTGATGTGGTCGCCAATGGAAGTGCGCGGTGTTATCCGGTATGAATGGGCACGTGGGACTAGCGTGTAAGTCATACATGAATCCCTACAAACCGTGCATGGTGAAGTGAGCATGTCTCGACAAATAGTCGGTCACTGATGTTGCATGTTCAGTGGAGGATGGGCGTCCCTCCACATCCACGAATGGAAACAACATTGCTCGAATAGAGGACAGACGCATAACGGCGACAGACGTGGCGTCCACACTGCGTATTGGTCGTGCCCGGGCCGCGCTTTCGCTCCAATGCTGAGGTGGAGCAGGCTGTGCATTGCTGAGTGGTTTCTTCACACTGATAGCAGCTACAAGTGTCTCAATGTCGCTGGCGACATTGCCATGATGCCATGGTGTATGTCAGTTTAGCAATAATGGGTCCCTGGGGGAAAACATGACGAAACTTATTTTCGGAACTTCTCTCGTAGATGCAATTAATTTCTTCTCTTCAGCTATTTGACGAATCATTTACTAATTTGCAGAATATAGAGTACGCCTACATAGCTTCAATAGTCTAATAATAATAATAATAATAATAAAAATATCGTATGGCCTCGGGTGCCGGGTGCTGCTTTGTTATTTGACTCACAGAGGGCAAGTTGCATATCGAATTTAGTCGTTCCTTGGAACGCTATGAAAGTCAATGAGGTTAGATATTTAAGCTCCTTGACACTATAGAGCTTTCTAGTAGAGAAAAGAGGAACTTTTGTGTTGGCGGAAAATCCCGAGATTAATTTTGCCATTATCAACACGGCCTACTGAATTCAAATGCGTTCTTTAACACGCCAACAACGTATGACATGCATGCCGTGATTTTTGTCACTGTTAGCTACTAATATGCTGCTAAAAGCGCCCTCTATGTATGGACTACTTTTGTAAGCTCCTTGGAGAGCAGCATCCAGTGGGCCGTGGTTTTAGATAGGCCATAGCGCTGCGCTGTCGGCAGTCAATTATTGTAATAAAGCAACCATAGCATTGAGAAGATACAAGACCATACAAGGTAATAAACAATAAATAAAAGTCATATTCATTAAAGAGGGCAACAAATTCATTACACCACTAAAAGCAACCCCAACTCATTAACATTGGCGCCCAACAGCGGAACTCTCGACTCCTGTGAGTATCAAATAAATCATAATTGGAGAGGCATTCATAGGTTACAAATATACGTCGCAATCGACTGCTGAAACGTAAACGCAATAGCCCAAGCAGTGTCATATATAATTCAAGAGTCATACTACCAAAACAAATAAAACATTGAGCTAGGTCTACCGTACTTCAAATCCCATTGTGCAAATTCATATAATTCATTGAATACAATAGGCATTTCTTCATTGCATTGGTCACTGCACAGACCTACGCAACTTTATATTTAATCGCAATTCAGGATGTCGCAATTCACAAAGCTAAAACAAAGTCGCGCACGAGTAAAAGGATTCGTGACTAGAACAGCCAACTCGATCTCAGAACACACCACACCAATTGAAGCAACGGTAAAATTAGAAAAAATAGAGGGCATTTGGAAAGAGTTTGACGACATTCAACAGGCTATCGAAGACCATATACCGGAAGATGAAACTGAAGCGGACGTATTTCTGGCAGAATGTGAGGGTGAACGCGCTGTATTTGAAACACAATATTTCAACACAGTCAGTCAACTACACGCTATCGTCGAGACATCACAACAACAAATATCCCCAAATACCCAGAACCTTCAAGTACAAGAACTTCCTCAAACAACTCATTCTAATGTGTCAAAATTGCCAGAAATAAAACTCCCAGAATTCGACGGTGATTACAAAAAGTGGCGGTTTTTCAAAAATAGCTTTGAATCCACAATTCACAACAATTCAAACCTATCAAATGTACAGAGGCACCAGTATCTTGTCGGAGTACTGAAGGGAGAGGCTCAAAGTGTCATCGAAGGATTCACCATAGGCGAAGAGACCTATACCAACGCTTGGGATCTATTAAACGCTACATACGACAACCAAATGATGATAATACAGACCCACCTGGATGAACTTTTCAAATTTCCAGAAATCGAGAAGGAAAACAAAGCCGACTCGATGCGAAAATTGAATTGGCACATCCAAACGAATATATCAGCGTTAAAATCACTTAATCAGCCTGTAGATCATTGGGATACCTTAATAATCCATTTAGTTAAGCAGAAACTAGATTATCTTGAACAGCGTGACTGGCAAGAAAGAATCAAGAATCGCACACCAGAAAATATGCCAACTCTACAAGAATTCACAAAGTTTTTAGCCGAACGATGTCAATCACTGATGTTGTTGAAACAAACCCTCAAATCAAAGACATTAAACAAACAGAGTCCGGGAAACAAGTATACACAGAAGGAAAATAAACAGGATAAGAAGGTTTTAATGATCAACACACCTTCATTCAAATGCAACATATGTGAAGGAAACCACTTCATTTTTCAGTGTGAAACGTTGCTGAAGCAAACGCCTGATGAGAGAAGACAGTTATTAATTAAAAAGAAACATTGTCTAAATTGCCTAAAATTTGGACATCTAGCAAGAGATTGCCGTGGAACAAGATGCAAGAAATGCAACTCACTGCATAACACATTACTGCACAAAGACAGTGCCAGTTCAGAAAGCCAAGAAAAGGCCACAACTTCAGAAGCAAATCGCTTAATTCAGTTGCAAGAATCTACATTAGGCCAAGGGCCAAGCGTCAATTTAACAAGAGTTCGAACATCACAAGTTCTTCTGTCAACTGCGCTTGTGAATGTAGTGGACAATAAAGGAAAGAGAATCACCTGCCGAGCATTATTAGACCCTGGTGCACAGTTAAATTTGGTAACAACGACTTTTAGCAAAAGGCTTAATTTACAGTGGTTTCGCCAGAATCAACAATTCACCGGTGTTAGTGGTGCCCAGGTTGAAGCAAAGGGAATCAATCGTATACAACTTTATTCCATGGATAGTCAATACAGCATTGATTTGGAATGCTACGTTGTTCCTTCCATCACAGGACGACTACCCCAATATAAGGTTAACATCAATGAGATAGTCATGCCAAAAAATATTCAACTTGCAGACCCTTCATTCAACGAGCCAGGAGATGTTGACCTGCTGCTTGGAGCAAGCATTTACTGGAAAATCGTCGTTGGAAGACCAAAAAACAACATAGCTGGTCAACCTGCTTTGCAGGATACAAAATTGGGCTGGATTCTCGGTGGAGAAATACAAGAAAATAAAGCTGAAGGAATGTCTACGTGTCTCACAATGACTAATGATACATTATCACAACAGCTCGAAAGGTTTTGGCTACAAGAAAAAATCCCAGAAACGCAGCACTATACAAAAGAAGAGCAATTTTGCGAAGAACTATTCGCTGAAACAACCACGCGGGACTCATCTGGAAGATTTGTGGTTAGATTGCCCATACGGCCAGGAGTTACTCTCGGCGAGTCCAAAGAACAAGCGAAGAGAAGACTTGCCGCTTTGGAAAGAAAATTCAACAAACAACAAAATTTGAAGCAGGCATATTGTGACTTTATGGACGAGTACGAAGCACTTGGACATATGTCACACATTGAAGAAACAGCTGAGGACGAATCAGACAAATGTTATTTTATACCACATCATGCGGTTTTACGTCCAGAGAGCTCAAGCACGAAATTGAGAGTGGTGTTTGATGCTTCCGCCAAAACTACACGAGGAACATCACTAAATGACAAATTGTTTCAAGGTCCCAATTTACAAGCAGATTTATTTCACATCATTCTCAGATTTCGCATGCACCAGTATGTAATAACGGCTGACATTGAGAAAATGTTTAGGCAGATAATGATACACTATGAAGATCGACCATTGCAACAAATTTTATGGAGAAGGGATACACTGTTACCAATAAAAACATATCAGCTAAACACTGTCACTTACGGAACAGCGTCAGCACCTTACCACGCGATGAGATGTCTTCGCGAACTTGCTAATATCTATGACCCTCAATATCCAGTAGCAGCCAAAATTATGAGACAAGACTTTTACATGGATGATTGTATCACCGGTGGCGATACTGTAGATGCAGTAATACAAATTCATCGTCAGCTAATGGATCTATTGCAAAAGGGGCAAATGTTGTTGCGCAAGTGGAGGTCCAACCATAAGGAAATCATAAAACACTTGAATATCCAATCGAATGCACGAGACTTGATGGTCCTAGACAAAGAAGAAGCCAGTAAGACGTTAGGAATTGTCTGGGATTCGACAAAAGATACATTGCAGTATCAGGTTAACCTCTCATCTGAAGTAGTGTATACAAAGCGTGAGATTTTATCAAAAATCTCGCAAGTCTTTGATCCTCTTGGGCTAGTAAGTCCTGTTTTAATAAGAGGAAAAATCATAATGCAACAACTATGGACGGACGGGTTCGACTGGGACCAACCTGTTACCACAGATAAGCTGTCCATTTGGAACCAATATTATTCTTCATTGCCACAGCTAAACCAGCTCAGAATCATAAGGAACGTCAATCCTGAAAATTACAATTCAAAATTTGATCTTTTCGGATTCAGTGACGCCTCCGAAAAAGCATATGGAGCCTGTATATACGCAGTAAACAGAAATCAAGATGGAATGTTCACATCTCATCTAATCAGCGCAAAATCTAAAGTGGCTCCTCTAAAAACCATATCCATGCCAAGACTAGAGTTAGAAGCAGCACTTTTACTCACAAGTTTAGTGCGAGAAACGAAGGCTGCTGCAGCAGACAAGATAAGAAATGTTTATCTTTGGAGTGACAGCACCATTGTTTTAGGATGGATAAACACAGAATCGCGATTGCTGAAAACATTTGTGGCTAACAGAGTCACAAAAATACAAGATGCAGCTGAGAATGCAAAGTGGGGTCACGTACCCTCTCAGGAAAACCCTGCTGACCTCATATCGCGTGGGATTCCAACCATAGATATTATTAACCATCATCTTTGGTGGTTTGGGCCTAATTGGTTAGTCAAGGAAAATTCACTACCTCCTTCTACATTGCAACCTGACATCAGTCTGCCAGAGATGAAGAGTTCAAAGGTTATGTTGACCATCGCAAGTACTTCCAAAATATTGCACAAATTTTCGTCATTTTCGAAGTTACGTCGAGTCATTGCTTATTGTCATAGATTTGTCAATAATACCTTAAACAAAGTACAGCGCAAGAAATGGGGAAAAGGATCCAAAGACCTAAATACAAACCACATCACTCCTGAAGAAATAAAACGAGCAGAAACTACTGTATTAAAGTGGTTGCAAATAGAAGCTTTTTCATCATCACACAAATGTTTATCCAAAAAGGAAACACCACCTCGTGGAAGTCCTTTGAGATGCCTTGATCCATTCATTGATGAAGATGGGTTAATACGAGTTGGTGGAAGATTGAGACATTCTGCTCTCTCTGAAGAGCAAAAGCATCCCATTCTCCTCCCGGCAAATCATCACATAACAACTGCTATTATGAGACACGAGCATGTGAGACTTCATCATTGTCCACCGGAGCAACTATTACATTCAACTCGACAAAAATATTGGCCGATAAGTGGTCGAAGAGAAGCACAAAAGATCGTTCGAAAATGCGTCCAGTGTTTTCGATTCAATCCAATAGTTCCAGAAGTCCGCATGGGAGATTTACCCAAAGAGAGGGTTTCGAAAGTCACCAGGCCCTTCACCGTGACTGGTGTGGACTATGCGGGGCCCTTCCAACTTCGAGAAAGTCGACGGAGAGGCAGATTACGCATATTTAAAGCATACATAGCAGTGTTCACTTGCTTTAGTACAAAGGCCGTTCACCTGGAGCTTGTCTCAGAGCTCACAACTGAAGCCTATTTGGCAGCAATGCAACGGTTCACTGCTCGTCGAGGGATTTGTCATCAAATGTTCTCAGATAATGGAAGAACGTTTGTTGGGGCTGCAAATGCGCTGAAAGAATTGCAGTCATTTTTGGCAAAAGAATCACCAATCATCTCCTCTCACTTGGGAGAAAAGCAAATAGCATGGCAATTTATTCCTCCTCGATCCCCACATTTTGGAGGATTGTGGGAAGCGGCCGTTAAAATAGCAAAGAGACATTTATACACTTCATCTCAAGGAAGAGTACATACTTTTGAAGAGATGTATACTCTGCTTTGTGATATTGAGGCAGTCCTGAATTCGCGGCCACTTACACCTCTCACAAGAGACCCAAACGATCTGGATATTCTCACTCCCGCTCATTTTCTTATTGGTGATTCACTGGTCCAACCAGTACAGTCCAATCATACTCAAGAACCAGATAATCGACTGTCTCGTTGGCAACATTTGAAGAAACTTCGACAGGTACTTTGGCAAAGATGGCAACGAGAATATTTGCAAGAATTGCAGAAAAGAAATAAATGGTTCACTTCTAATCAGCGCATCGAGTTGAACACACTAGTTCTGCTCATTGAAGAAGGGATACCACCTTTAAGGTGGCCACGAGGTCGAGTAATTCATGTTCATCCGGGACCAGATGGCGAGATTAGAGTTGTCACTGTGAAAACAGCGGAAGGGAACTTTACGAGAAGTGTCAAGAAGCTGTGCCCCCTTCCGATGGAGAACTTCAACGAAGAATTCTCAGCTTGATTAGAGTTTATGTTAGGTTATAATTATGTTCTCCTTAGATGTAGTTTTTGACATTTATGTTCAAATGTTGTTTACGTATGGTGTTTAACCTACCGTACGTATAGTACATGGTTTTCTTGTTGAAATCGCATCTTTCAAGGAGAGCCAGAAATGTTAGCTACTAATATGCTGCTAAAAGCGCCCTCTATGTATGGACTACTTTTGTAAGCTCCTTGGAGAGCAGCATCCAGTGGGCCGTGGTTTTAGATAGGCCATAGCGCTGCGCTGTCGGCAGTCAATTATTGTAATAAAGCAACCATAGCATTGAGAAGATACAAGACCATACAAGGTAATAAACAATAAATAAAAGTCATATTCATTAAAGAGGGCAACAAATTCATTACACCACTAAAAGCAACCCCAACTCATTAACAGTCACCTTTCAGGAGCGAACCTGCTAGCTTGGGGTTGGTAATCCGACAAGATAACCACTCACCCACCGTGGCAAGCAATAGTCTGATATATTTAGTTTAGAGTTATGGACTGTATAAACACGCGCACGAGTGCTATGAGTGTTATAACTTCGCTAATTTTAGCATTTTTAAAGACGCCATAGACATAAAACGTTTAGTGCTTTAACACTTCCAGGTGGCGAAAACAAAGGCAAGACTTCGTACCGTTCCGTATTGTACAACAAAACTATAAATGCTCTGCGGACGTAGTGTGTGGCTCGCGTGCGCTCGACAGAGTGTAGCTGCCTGGTAGACTTCTGCAAGCGAGCTAGGGCTACTCACACGAACCAATTCCCTAGCCTACCCTTGTCTATAATCATATGAAAGTATCCCACCTCGCTGTCAGAGAAAGAAATGAAGCTTAAAGGCCTCTCGTCCATTGGGAGCGGAAAGATGCGAACTGCGAGGCAACGAATTTGGGCGAACACCGTTTGTACGAAATCGTGCGAATGCCTATCTTCCATTGCCTCAGTATTCGTCCGGATTCATAGACGAGATGGCTCTCCGGAACGGTTTTCCATATAATTCTGATGAAGAATTTTTCACTTTGGAATTATCACCTTTCATTCGACTTATCACGCACAGGCGATAACGACGAAGACGGGAAATGTGGGTGAAACGCGGATGTAGATAACAGTCGTGCGGATGCGGGGCGGATGCGGATAACAGTCGTGCGGATGCGGGGCGGATGCAGATAACAGTGGGGCGGATGCGGATAACAGTCGTGCGGATGCGGATAACGTTTTGTTTATCCGCGCAGGGCTCTAGATATAATCCGCAAGCCGTAAACAAAATCAGAGGTGTCAGTAATTAATCTGAGGAATAAGTAGTCGCAATACCAACTCAGGGTTGTATTTAGAAATCAATGATAGCCTGGCTTGACAACTACAGCCACCTTGAGGAAACATATCCAATAATTTGTTGAGAAGACAAACTTGAGCTGATGGCAGGGCATTTTTTCGGGGGGACGCGTACCCCTTAAAAGTTTGAAAACTGTTTAAGAAATAATATTGGTACATTTGTATCTTGTCCGGCAAATATAACTTCCGACTAGAAAGTTCGTCGATCAGCTGGCGTCAACGAGCTGGTCACAACAGCTGGAGGAGATTTCGAGTGATCCTCGATTTAAATCGATCTATTGAATCGGATTGTTTTGGTCGGCAAGTCGGCACTCAGTAGCATAATCGAAACAGAAGGCCATATTATTTTCTGATCGACAAAAGCTTTGTGTAATTGCTGCCTTATTCGAAAAAAAAAAATACTTGTTTAGGCAAAAATAAGTAACATACTCTAACAATCGTGAAAAGGAAGTTCCGTTCTTATAAGCACGCAGGTAAGTGTTTGAAGGCGGGGTAGGTTGTTAGTTTCTGTGTGTGGTTAGTTTTGAAGGATGAAGAAATTACGAACTATTTTACATCCACCCAGGTATCGAAAAAGCTGAAAGTTAATGAGTTAATAAATTAACCCAATTCAACCTTTCATTTAACATGTCAGCCCAAAAAGAAATAGCCGGACTCTGTAAATTTCCGAAAATTGAAATATTGTCGACTACAACTGAGAGTACCCCTTAAATTTTGTTTAAAAAAAAAGCACTGCTGATGGTAATACATCGTGTTCCATCTGGTCGAGTCCAGTGCACCACCTCACGAGCCCTTAACAACGCAGGACACTGAACAGCTTGGAAAACATCAAGAACCCTTGGACTCGGTGGACCCTACAATCAAACCATCCAGCTCAATATGGGGCTGGAATGAATCTTCGCCATGACTCACAATCCTTCATACGTATTATGGAGCTTGTGACTGCGCTTGTTTCCTAGACCTTCACGAGGCAGTCTCTTGTCCAACTGTAATATCCTTAGTTTACCGGGTGAGTTAGCCGTGGTCGTTACGGCATGACTGCTGGCAGTCGCTCACATCCGGGAGGCGAGGAGGTTCGAATCCCCCCGCCGGCAACCTTGAAGATGGTCTTCTGTGGTTTCCCAACTTCCTTCCAGGCAAATGCCGGGGTTGGTCCCTAACTATAGGCCACAGCCGCTACCTTCCAACTCCACGTCCTTCCATTCCAACTTCCCTCCCCAACGGTACTTGTAGCTCACCCATCGGGTGCCCGTCTCGAAGCAGCTACAAAACTGGCGAGCTGAACATGTCCTCAGACACTCCCGGCACTAAAGCCATACGCTAAAAAAACCTTAGTTTAGGGACTGCGACAACGCGGTTATGTAGCCCCGTGTACTTTGGTTGTGTGTAGAATCTGTCTGATAACCGGTGTTAATTGTGATGACTGTATTAGTGTGTGTTATCTGTTTTTATGCAAGTGAGGACTACACACGATAATTTCAAGTAGTTCCTACTTTTGCTACCATCCACGACACCTAGCAGTGAACTTGGCTACTACTAGATGCAATCGCAACCAGCGCCTGGCGACGAACGTTGGAACTTAAGAGCATTAATCAAACCTAACCTACAAATTTTGCTTCACACAAGTTTAGTTAGTAGTAATAATAATAATATCGTATGGTCTCGGGTGCCGGGTGCAAGCTTTGTTATTTGACACACAGAGGGCAGCTTGCATGTCGAATTTAGTCGTTCCTTGGAACGCTATGAAAGTCAAGGAGGTTAGATATTTAAGCTCCTTGACACTATAGCGCTTTCTAGAAGAGAAAAGGAAGGAAGCGTTTAGTTTTACGTGACCGTTAATCATGCGATCATGAGCCGCGGGACCTCCTTTTTACGTGAAATCCGAACCACAGGACATGGCATTTCACTTCGAAAATCTCAAATGCATTGACCGAGAATCGAACCTGGTCCACCTTGGTGATAGACCAACAGCTTGACCGCTGCGCCACCACACCCCTTTCTAGTAGAGAATGGAGGAACTTTGCATTGGCGGAAAATCCCGAGATTAATTTTGCCATTATGAACACGGCCTACTGAATTCAAATGGGTTCTTTAACATGCCAACAACGTATGCCATGCGTGTCGTGATTTTGTCGCCTTTCAAAAATCACTTTCCACGGCCAGGAGTGAACCTGCAAGCTTGGGGTTGGTAGTCCGACATGATAACCACTCACCCACCGTGGCAAACAGTTTAGTTAGTGGAAGGTTCAAATCTATGACAAGGGCCCGCCGACTTTATTTCCTCTCCGTTGGAAGGTATACTGAGTGATTAGTAACGCTCTTAAAAAATCAGACGACTTCGGCCGAAGCCTTTGTCAGGAGTGCACGCTCTACGGAAGTGAAACTTAAGACTTTTGGCGCAGCAGAAAAGAGGAGAATTGAAGCATTTGAAATGTGGTGTTACAGGAGAATGATGAAGATCACATGGGTAGATAGAGTAACAAACGAAGAGGAATTAAGACGAGTGTGAGAGGAGAGATGTTTCTGGTGACTGGTAATGAAGAGAAGAGATAGGTTGGTAGGACAATTACTAAGACACCCTGGAATAGCAAACTTAGTTATAGAAGGAAGGGTCGAGGATAAGATGATGATGATGATGATAATTGTTGTTTTAAGGGGCCTAACATCTAGGTTATCGACCCCTGTCGAGGATAAGAACTTTAGGGGTAGACCAAGGTTAGACTATGTTAAACAGATTGCCTCGGTTGTAAGATGTGATAGCTATGTAGCGATGAAACGATTAGCTCAGGACAGGGAGGCATGGAGAGCTGCGTCAGACCAGTCAAAAGACTGAAGACTCAAACAACAACAATATAAGATACCGTATTGCCAAGCAGCTCAAAATTTGATCAAACAATTTATGAAAATCTTGTCCCAGGTTTGTATTACAACTCACCATGGGTACAGGCTATCTCCTCACCGTCCTTCTAATAGGTCACGTCCGTCTCCTTCCACCTCGAAGCTCGGCTTCATAGAGTCAAATAGACTTTATTTCATCGAATTTTATATTCCCGGGGAGTTTGCTGACGCCAACCTCAATGAATGAAAAGACCATGGCCTAATATAAGGTCTCAATGGTCAGCTTCCCCTTTTGCCATACATAAACGCCACAACTAAACCTACATCCTTCATGATTCAACAACACACATGGCGCAGGACGACTCATATTTAAAATAAACACCCCAATTCCACCATTTAAAAAGTAGGGCATGTTAATTTAATTGAGAGAGTTGGTTGGTTGATTCCTCAGTTTAGAGGCTGCGACAACGCGGTCATGTAGCCCCATGTACTTTGGGTGTGTGTAGAATCTGTCTGATAACCGGTGTTAATTGTGATGGCATCGCAGTCAGCACCTGGCGGCGAACGTTGGAATTAATAAAGCGTTATGAATTCTAACCTACAAAGTTTGGCTTCACAAAATTGCAGTTAGTGGAAGGTTCTTTTTCATGCCATAAATCTATGACATGGGACCGCCGGCTTTACTTCCCCTCCGAAGAAAGGCAAGCTGAGGGAGATGCAATTGTGTTGACCAATTGAAAAGTTGCATTATCAACTGTCTACAAGGCAACACTGAGAAATGGCTTCTCCATGTACGAGGGAAGTCCCGAAAGTAAGTTTCGTCATCTGGTTGCACGAGCCGATGGTACACCATGTGACACAAACAATCGCCACCCGTGGCTGCTTCAACGATGGAAGGAGCATCAGCGGAGGAGGAATAATGCATGCGCAGAGAGAGGAGCAGCAGATTGGCGTGCTCATTCGAGTAAAACTCACGATGGCAGACAGACGTGTACTGATGTGGTCGCCAATGGAAGTGCGCGGTGTTATCCGGTATGAATGGGCACGTGGGACTAGCGTGTAAGTCATACATGAATCCCTACAAACCGTGCATGGTGAAGTGAGCATGTCTCGACAAATAGTCGGTCACTGATGTTGCATGTTCAGTGGAGGATGGGCGTCCCTCCACATCCACGAATGGAAACAACATTGCTCGAATAGAGGACAGACGCATAACGGCGACAGACGTGGCGTCCACACTGCGTATTGGTCGTGCCCGGGCCGCGCTTTCGCTCCAATGCTGAGGTGGAGCAGGCTGTGCATTGCTGAGTGGTTTCTTCACACTGATAGCAGCTACAAGTGTCTCAATGTCGCTGGCGACATTGCCATGATGCCATGGTGTATGTCAGTTTAGCAATAATGGGTCCCTGGGGGAAAACATGACGAAACTTATTTTCGGAACTTCTCTCGTAGATGCAATTAATTTCTTCTCTTCAGCTATTTGACGAATCATTTACTAATTTGCAGAATATAGAGTACGCCTACATAGCTTCAATAGTCTAATAATAATAATAATAATAATAAAAATATCGTATGGCCTCGGGTGCCGGGTGCTGCTTTGTTATTTGACTCACAGAGGGCAAGTTGCATATCGAATTTAGTCGTTCCTTGGAACGCTATGAAAGTCAATGAGGTTAGATATTTAAGCTCCTTGACACTATAGAGCTTTCTAGTAGAGAAAAGAGGAACTTTTGTGTTGGCGGAAAATCCCGAGATTAATTTTGCCATTATCAACACGGCCTACTGAATTCAAATGCGTTCTTTAACACGCCAACAACGTATGACATGCATGCCGTGATTTTTGTCACCTTTCAGGAGCGAACCTGCTAGCTTGGGGTTGGTAATCCGACAAGATAACCACTCACCCACCGTGGCAAGCAATAGTCTGATATATTTAGTTTAGAGTTATGGACTGTATAAACACGCGCACGAGTGCTATGAGTGTTATAACTTCGCTAATTTTAGCATTTTTAAAGACGCCATAGACATAAAACGTTTAGTGCTTTAACACTTCCAGGTGGCGAAAACAAAGGCAAGACTTCGTACCGTTCCGTATTGTACAACAAAACTATAAATGCTCTGCGGACGTAGTGTGTGGCTCGACAGAGTGTAGCTGCCTGGTAGACTTCTGCAAGCGAGCTAGGGCTACTCACACGAACCAATTCCCTAGCCTACCCTTGTCTATAATCATATGAAAGTATCCCACCTCGCTGTCAGAGAAAGAAATGAAGCTTAAAGGCCTCTCGTCCATTGGGAGCGGAAAGATGCGAACTGCGAGGCAACGAATTTGGGCGAACACCGTTTGTACGAAATCGTGCGAATGCCTATCTTCCATTGCCTCAGTATTCGTCCGGATTCATAGACGAGATGGCTCTCCGGAACGGTTTTCCATATAATTCTGATGAAGAATTTTTCACTTTGGAATTATCACCTTTCATTCGACTTATCACGCACAGGCGATAACGACGAAGACGGGAAATGTGGGTGAAACACGTTTACGTAAAAAGAAAGGAGTTCGGTGAATTTTCTCATTTGTGGCATGATCTTCAAGCCGACGAAGACCACCAATTTTCCTATTTTCGAATGAGAAAGGACACATTTTGCTACATTCTTGGCAACATTTTTTCTAAGCTCAAGAAATTCATTCATTTTAGATATTTCCTTTCCTGAACAAGCAAAATTAACATTTCACAATCCATTTTTCACTGCGCTCTTCGCAATCGTTTGCAACTACAATCTCAACAGAACGGGATCGGTTCGCACTTCGCAGCTGTTCGGACAAACACTGACGAACAATACGGGCTCTGTGGACGCGGTCCCCTCCAAGCCCACGTCTTTGGATCATTCGTGCGTTTTCGTGCGACTTCGGACGAATTCGATTTCGCACCTTTTCAGAGCTTTCCGATGCCAATGGACGAGAGGCCTAGTTTTACGCGACTGTTAATCTCGCGACCTACATTTTACGTGGAATTCACACCACCAGACTTGGAAAATCTCACATCGACCGCTACGTCATCACGTCCCCTGGTGGTGCTTTGTTATCAGAACTGCTTCTACAGGAATTGCAAGGAATTCTATGCTAATACAATAAAGGATGAAAGGGGTTGAGCTACTCATCTCTTGGCTGTCACCTCTGAGGTCTAGGTTAGATTCCCGGTTCTGGTCTGAGGACTGGCTCCCGAGGCACAGGCATATGTCGGGATGATAGGCCACGGCCGCCCCATTCCCAATCCTAACTCAACACACACCACAAGAAGTACCCGCAAGAAGAGCTTGACGAAACTCAACCAATATCAATCAGCGTAGTTTAATGCTCATTGCGGAGCTCCTGTGTGTCCCCCGAATGCTGATTACCGGGCTCACTGCATTCTTCAACCCTGCGGGATCGCTGCGAGACGCGGTCTACAGCTGCTGAAATTCAAGCGTAGAATGCAAGGAAGCAGCAAACAATATAGGCTAATTAGGGTATAGGTTACTGTGTCTTGGCTCAGGTAATAACTACTGTGTAAGGCATTACATACACGTGCTGAGGTCTCACTTGAACCCCAGTCACCGTTTAGCATGCCTAACCTCCGACTGGGCAGACGATCCGTTCAGAACTGCTGCCAGCGAGCTACTGAGGCGAAGTGGGAGGAGCGTGTTCTGCCACTACCGAGCCCACCCGAACATTGCCGAAGATCTGCGCAGGATTCTGTGGCAAGCTCTTCTTGCGTGTATTCTACTCGGGATTGATGATCACGATGCCGCAAGCCCCTAAATGTCCGTCAAATAGTTGTAATGTCTATCTGTTATGAGCTTAGGACGTTACTGGCTCAAACTAACCCTCTGATCTGTTTTGATATCATAGCATGGACATTGAATTAACTGAGTTGGGCTCGCGTGATAGCAAAACAAGTCCGCTGCATACAAGGGACTCGAGAAACACACAGCTGTATCGGTCACCTTTCAATTCCATGGTTAATTGCTTTTGAAACGAATTGAAATTGGTTCCTTAGAATGGACAATATCAGAGGTACTGTGCCCACGTTATATCTCTGCCGGTGAGCTACGTCATTACTTCCAGGAAAGGTGTATCGACTGTAGTAGCTTCACCAAAGATATTTCTCAAATTGGCACACAGACAATTGTGCGGTAAGCACTAATGAGTGAGCCGAGTGCATTATGCTAAGTCGGCCGTCAGAACTCCCGAGTTCCACAGTGTGGGGTCGTTGTCGTCGGCCAATACTCGTATCCGAATGTATGTTTCTTTCCTGCATTACTAATTTGTATTCACTCGATGGTGATGTCGCTGGTGACTCAACATACCAATTCTGGCATAGAACATACAGCCGCACACGATGCAGATGTTGGAAGGTGGAGGACGTGGCAATATCTGGCGCAGCTTTCTCCTCTGACGAGTTTCCATTTCCTGCCTTCGGCGTTCTTCTTCAAAATGTGAAACCACAGCTGAGGTGGCTGCACGCCAACGTGCGCGATCTTCCGCAAGTGTATGCCAATTGTCAGGATCAATGGCTACACTCCTCAAGGTTTGTCTCTTGCCCGTGCTGAGCTCGCTGTACAGGATTTTCCGTGGGAGTCTCTCGTCATTCATGCGTTGGACATGACCGATCCATCTAAGCCGGTGACTAATGATGATGGCCTTTATGCTCTTCATCTCTGCTCTCTCGAGAACCGCAGCGTTTGTTATATAGTCATCCTATTTGATGTGTATAATGGAACGGAGTTTCTGCAGGTGGAAGCGTTCCAGGTTTTTGATGGTCTGGCAGTATAGGGTCCAGGTCTCACATCCATAGAGCAACGTAGAAACGACAACAGCTTGTTATACCATTAGTTTTGTACAGATTCTTAGATCTTTGCTCTGGAATACACGACGTGAGAGACGTCCAAACGCTGCAAGCGCAGCACGGATTCTGTTATCCACGTCCTTCTCAACAGTACATTGCGTCGACAGAATACTCCCAAGGTATGAGAAGTGATCGACTTGGTCCAAAGATGTGCCAGAGATAGTAATATCAAAACCTGGGATAGAAGTTCCAGGAACAGGTTGAGCTAATGTCTTATGAATAGGAGTAGAGGAGTTGACGGCTTGAATTCTCAGAAATGCAACGGTCCTCACCGGCACAGAAATAATGCGAATACTGTACTCAACAGCCCAAAAGTATCGAAATACCTGTGTTTACCAACTACAGTAGTTTCATAAATTAACTACCGTACCGTACTACGTATCGTAACACGTTTGTGACATTGAAGCAGGCAAAAGACTGGGGGTATAATTTTTTTTGCACATTTGTTATCGGGGGTGATAGATGAGTAGGAATATGCAACAATTTTATGGGTGTGGATTCTATTTTATGAAATATGGGGTGGGAGATCATTATCCCTCTGCCCATACCCGACAGTATGTTTTCTTAAGTAAGCAATGGAGTAATAATCTCCCACCTCCAAATTATAATGATACTGTGTTTATCACTCAATAATGAGGTTTATTTAACAGGATATAATATATAAAAACACCCATCAAGCTCTATAATTCAAAAAAAAAAAGTAACTCCCACGCAACACAAGGTCAGTGACCTATTATCATCTTTGTCGAAAACTTCACAAAAAATATAAAAGTGATTTTGGAATGTTAAAAGTTAGTATATTCGAATATAATAATTCAATAATTTCAAAATAGTATTCCCTAAAAACACAGAAAATTAATTTTAAAAAACTTCTATGGCAAACACCCTGAGCAGGATAATTATTTCCATTCTAGCTGAAATATATTTACTCAAGTGACCAAAACCATTATTAACATTGAATTTCAGTTATATACCGACGTTTATAAATATCTTATCTTCAATAAAAACACCTTCTGTAAAACAATGCATTTCATTCTCTCAACACAACCGAACTGGCTAGCACGTGCACTGTGGAGACCACTGGGATATATGCTTCCCACCTTTGGTTTCTGATGACAGTATACATCAAATTAATGGGTTGTCAATATTTCTGTGCATCTAGCTTGTGGATGCATGTGGAACTGCTTGAAAGGAAAGGGGTGGGAAGATTCTCTCCCTAACACCGTTCTATAAATACATGGTGGGAAGATAGTATCCCAAAGACCTATAAAGGGTTAAACTTCGAACTGTGATCTTCCAAACTGAATTTCATTAATTTTAATCAAGGATGCAAAGTACGGTTCAAGAACACCAAACAACAACTGATAGGCTATTGTAACATTTCAGTTGGCCAGTACAATGTTCAATAAGCACTGAAAATGGCTTCAAAGCTCTCAATATCAACAAACAATTCGAAATTCCACTCGAACCATTTTAATATGAAACGATTGTACATTTCTCGTAACATTGTGCATTTGGGATCAATGATTAGCCAAGGGAACATTTTGTTTTATGCAAAATGGAAGATTCAACACCTTTCAAAAGATACCTCCTACTTGAAGAATCGTTAAATATGCTCAGGTTTGTTAAATTAATTACCGTGTCTAATGTGATATCGATGTTATCTAACAACCAGCACCAGGGCAAGGATTTTCTCAACATTGTAGCCTGGTTATTTACATTTCAGAATTGTACAATTGAAATTCAACTAAAAAACTACGTTTTTAGCGCAATCCAAGGTGTAATCGATGGAGATACGACAAAACGTTACAGGACCAAAATTGTGGACCTTTACAACTTGAATTGACTTGCCAAGTTTGGAAGTGGTAGCTGTTAATTGTGGGAAATAATTGTAAAACAGAAACACCACAAATCTAAAGAACTGGCTCTGTCTACTGTATAACCGACTGATGATGTTGTTGTAGGGGCTTTGTGACATCGTGGTTGTGTAGCCCCGTGCACTTGAGTGTGAGTATAATTTTTGTGATACCCTGCGTTATTGTGTAATCTTACCGTTTAGCACCATTCGCCCTCCAACGTTTAAATTGCGTCGGCCATTTTGAATTTTGTTGAAAATCTTATATATTAAAAATCTGGCCATTCTATCCGGTCGATTTCCTTCGTTCTTTTTTTAAATGAAAGGTATTCATGCACAGATTTGTCATCAAGTATTACAAACCACTTAAATTACGCCTTTCTCAATTTATTTGATTTTTTCAACCTTTTCCAACTTTTTCAAAGATTCAAGCAATCATATCGTCGGTTCTAATTGAGTTACGAAGGTTGTGTTGGTCTAAGAACACTCAGTGACTCAAGCGCTTTCATTTGGGCCCTTAACTATTGAAATCGGATTATTTTGAGGAAAGTTATGAGTGAACATTCGATATTACATCTCATATTTTCAACATTTTCTCTCATTTTAGCAATCATATCTTTGGTTCTAATTGAGTTACACAGTTCGGATTGGTCTAAGAGAACTCAGTGGATAATGTTTGATCTTTTGAGTTATTAGATATTTAAATTGGTTGATTCTGAGGAATGTTATGAGTGCCGATGCGAATATTAGAAATAATTATGAAAACTTAACCGAGTCCGCCTGGCCATTCTATCCGGTCGATTTCCTTAATTCCTTCTTTAATTGAAAGGTATTCATGCACGGATTGGTTATCAAGCATTACAAATCACTTAACTTACGCCTTCCTCAAATTATTTGATTTCTTCAACTTTTTTCAACTCGTTTCTCTCATTGAAGCAATCATCTTATCTTATATATTAAAAATATTATATATTAAAAATATTTATGAAATCTTAAGCCAGTCCGTCCGGCCATTCTATCCGGTCGATTGCCTTCATTCTTTTTTTTAAATGAAAGGTATTCATGCACAGATTTGTCATCAAGTATTACAAACCACTTAAATTACGCCTTTCTCAATGTATCTGATTTTTTCAACGTTTTCAAACATTTTCCAAATTTCAAGCAATCATATCTTTGGCTCTAATTGAGTTACGAAGGTCGTTTGGGTCTAAGAACACTCAGTGACTCAAGCGCTTTCATTTGGGCCCTTAACTATTGAAATCGGATTATTTTGAGGAATGTTATGAGTGAACATTCGATATTACATCTCATATTTTCAACATTTTTTCTCATTGTAGCAATCATAACTTTGGTTCTAATTGAGTTACACAGTTCGTTTTGGTCTAAGAACACTTGGTAGATCACGGTCTTTCATTCGAGCTCTTAACTATTCAAATCGGCTGATTCTGAGTAATGTTATGAGTGGACATTTGATATTACTTCTAATTTTTCATTTTCTTGCACCGAAAAATGAACATTTTCATGAAATTAATAGGGTAGTGTCAGATCTACTTCCAGGAACTCCTAGAATTTACACAAGTGTGAATACATTGGTAACTGAAGAAGAAAATTTAAGTTTTGCATTTTCCCATTGAATTTTTGAACAGGCTTGAGATGAGTGGTTTACTTCCGCATGTGCTGACTTTGAAAGAAGGTGCTATTGCAATGTTCCTTAGGAGTTTCAATGCAACTATGATATTACTGAACGGGACGAGGCCAATAGTTTGAAAAATGTACGACAATATCATAGATTCCTAAGTTCTAACTGGTGTGAATAGTGGGGAGCGAATACTGCTACCTCACGTAGTGTCACCATATGACACCATAATGACGGCAATTTCCTATTACACTAGCGTTTTGTATTACAATCAACAAAGCGCAGGGTCAAACCATTTAACGAGTTGGAATCTACTTACCTGATCCAGTCTTAGGCCATAGAATGTTGTATGTTGCCTTATCCGGAGGAAAATCATTTAAAGATGTAAAAGTAGAAGTTAAACCTAAGGGTCGACGCACAGCGAACATTGTCTGGAAGGAAGTATTGTGAAATAAAGGTTATAAACTATTACATAATGTCGTAATTTCTTAATTCCTATACCGAAAGACAATGCTGCAGAGCGGCACGGGCACCCTAGTTACACATTAAAATTTTTGGGAATTTTCTCGTCGGTTACATGCTAAAAGCTGTAAGTTAGCCAAATGTCATGTTTCTAGCTCATTAGGAGTTAGGTTCCACATGCAGCTGTGTAAATAGATACATGATAGTAAGATTTGTACATTCTTCACCCATTATTTACCTTTTTTGACACACCTACGGGAAATTTGGCAAGTGGCAGTTGGATGCACAAAATTAACGCCATAAAAGCTCACCCCAGAATTGCCACCTCATTTCCCTCTTACTGCCTTCTAAACCCATATTATTACTCGCCCCCCCCCCTTTTTTTTTTACAGGTTTCGAATCCTTATGAAGGACGGACTGCGAGCAGCATCATTATTATTTAGAATTTAATTAATAAATACGTTTTTCTTAAAACAAACAATGATGTTCATAGGCATAACACAAGACAAAATCAAAACATTCATGTTTCACACACACAAGCATAGGCCTATATCGAAAAGGAACTTTTCACACAGGAGTTAAATTATACAATAAACTACCCCAGTATATAAAATTGGCCCCAAAAATAAAAACACTTGAAAGAATGTTGAAAGCTTATCTGCAGTGCCATTGTTTTTACTCTGTAGTTGAATATCTTAGCGTATTGGAGCGATGAAATATAACATTATATTTTACTTTTCTATTTTAATTGTAATACCTAGCTGTGAGTTGTTGTATTTATAGAATTAAGTTTTCATATTGTGATAATAGAGTATAAGGTACCGGGTGAGTTAGCCGAGGTCGTTGCGGCATGACTGTTGGCAGTCGCTCACATCCGGGAGGCGAGGAGGTTCGAATCCCCCCGCCGGCAACCTTGAAGATGGTCTTCTGTGGTTTCCCATCTTCCTTCCAGGCAAATGCCAGGGTTGGTCCTTAACTATAGGCCACAGCCGCTACCTTCCAACTCCTCGACCCTCCCTTCCAACTTTCCTCCCCAACGGTGCTTGTAGCTCACCCATTGGGTGTCCGTCTCGAAGCAGCTACAAAACTGGCGAGCCGAACATGTCCTCGGGCACTCCCGGCACTAAAAGCCATACGCAAAAAAAAAAAAGTACTAGGTCAATTCCAAGCGTGACTCACACTACAACTGAGACATGCCATTAGGCACTAATGGCAGTTTTAATATTGTAGGAGATGATTAGGAAAACAATGATGTTCTTTATGTTTACAGACACATGCCTTATTGTTATATTCGTTAATTGTTTTAAAACTGATCTCTTAAATGCCAGCAGTGCATGTCGATACATATCTGTGACTCGCTCTACAGGCGAGGAACTGAATTTGAGGAGCTCTCTATTATTTAGTATTTCTTCCTCTTTTCCATTCATAAAAATATTGTGTTGATGGTATATCATGCAGAAAGTAATGAAGTTTTCATACAATAAACAGGAAATTAAAAAAGCAATTTAACAGTTCACAAATTCAATTTTACTGTGTGACTCACACTACATCGCTTTTGTGACTCACACTACACTACCTTCTAAAGGAATATTTAATGAATTTGGATAGTGTTGTTATAACATAAACTTGCTCCTAAGGTCTACTTTCCTAACCCATTACAAAATCTTTGAAATTAAAATTTGGGAATACATATCTCATACGCTGATCAAACATTGGTTCTGGTAAGTTTCAATATCAGCTATGTCGTCTATTTGAGGCCATGAAAACTTTTTAAATTCCTTGTCAAATCTTAGAAATTTGACTGTTACAAAAGACGAGGAAGATAGTATAATTTGTCCAACAAAGTGCTTGACAGTTTTCTTTCCAAGGAAAGGAGCTAGAACCCATTCACCAATACTGTAATTCTTCTTTGAGGTGACAGTCTTGTTTGATTCCACTCTACGGTCACTGTGGTCTTCAATTTCAGCTCTGCCAGATATCAAATCAACAATTTTATACTGTCTGGGATTTCTTGACACATTAGCTACTTTCATAATGTAGGGTGATACTTTCTCAAAAAAGTGCATTTTTCGTGTTTCAGGAATATTCATAATTTCAGTTCCATTTGGAGACCAAATCTTGTCTAACTGGGTAATTCTTGAATTGATTTCTTCTTCCGAGACGTAAAGTATGGTAATATTTGAACAAGATTCTTAGCACACTCTGCGAAGTCTTTTGCCGTCTGAGGGTCTACTGTTCTTGACATAGTGGCCTCCCTAACTCTGCGTTTAATGGACCCACCAAGACCATCAATTGCACCTTTACCATGACTGGTAGCTGAGAAGTGCCACTGGAACTGATCAAAATGTACAGTTCCCATGCACAATGAATACTTCTGCTTGAAGTGTTGTGCGCTTCCATCTGATTGATAAATGACTTGCTTGACGGTAAGATTTGGATACATCTTTTTTACAGAATCAATAATTGCATCATTGAATACTGCTACAGCATACTTATTGTTTTGCAAGTAATCAGACACAACAACTATGGGTAATGATACGGGACTGTTTAGTTGTTTTAGATGAAACATGCAGGTGTAAAGTGTACATGAATTAGATGACCAATGGGCAGACTGTACTTCATATTGATATGAGAAAGAATAGTTTTCACTGAAGTCTATTTGCATTAAAATTGTACTGTCTTCAATATTTTCTTTTAGAAATTTGAAATTTTGTGCTTGTTGCTGATGTACAAAAGCATGCTGAGGGAAGTTTTGTAGTTTACTTTCTAGCTTCTGAACTACATCATCTAAAGTACCAGACAATTTTACTCTGCATACTGTATTTGTTTCATCAGATGTCCACTGTTGGTAAGGTATGTCTGCATTCCAGATCCCATCTGGCACTGAAGCACTAGCAGATTGTATCAGATCGTGAAACTTGGCCAATTGGCCACATTTACTACAAGTTTGTAGCATGCAATCCTCAGAGGTCTCATTACATACTACAACACGTATAAAATCTGTTGTTGAATTTGGAAGGAAAGGGAATACTTTTAAAATCAAGGTGATGTTCTCATGATGAACACACAAACAGAGATTTGATGGCGTTTCACATCGTAAACATACATGTTTAGGTCTAAATTCACAAAATTTGCTATGTCCAATTTTAATGTTTGGATACAGCTCTTTAAACTGTCTGTATGTTTCACCTAATGTAAGAAATAGATAACGTTTCTGTATTTTTTTTTCTTTTCACCTGAGTCACGAGTAATAATATAGTCTCCGAAACCTGGAGCTTGGTAAGATATTGTGTCCGAATTATAAAATTGCGCAACTGTCTCTTGAACATCTGCTGATATAGTATTTGAAATATGTTTCTGTGGACTGTGTTCTGTATCTGGAGCAAAGTCATGAAAAAGTTTGGTGACAATTGCTCTGTGTTTGTTAGGGCTATTAGGGAGATTTTTATTTGCTTTGGCAATAGCTTTACCATATGAGCTTCGTGATCTGAAAACTTTAGAAGGTGATTTCTTAGGAGTGCTATTTACTTCTACCACTGTTAGTTTCTTTTTTTCTCTGTATCTTCTCATCTCTTCCCTCTTCTTCCTTCGTTGATCTTCTTTTTGTTCCACTGTCATAATTTCCTTCTTCTTTTTTTCGGGCCAAATTTTGTTTTTGAGTTTCGAAATTCCTCATATTTCCCTGATGCTTTCAATTTGAGCCTTTGCTCTGCTTTACGTTCACCAGCTGATTTTGCCATTACTGAAAGGAATCGAGGATAGATCTCAACCTTAAACTGTAGTGTGACTCACACTACATAAATATTCTATGCAATAAATCAGCCCCTTATAAGAACTAATTGAAAATGACCATGTACCATTGTTGACCTCAAAGCATAGTAGGATTAAAAAAATAACTATTGTTGTATTTGTAATACTAGCCATAGAATATGAAAAACATTGGTTTTCCATGTGACTCACACTACAGTTGATAGACTTAATTTCAATCGTCAAATGTACTAAAGTATGTCCCAAACATAAATATCTAATAACGTATTTTAAAAGTGCAAGGCTAGAAGTTACTGTAAATGTTTCAGAAGAACCAAAATCTTATTCAGATACCCGAAAACCAAGTTGTTAAAACTGTGCCTAAAACTTGTGGTTTGTGATCCTCAAATGAGTAGCCTTCTTTTCTTGACAGTATAGCCAACATAGCAGCTGTTTTCATGATTCCTATACTTAAATTCTTAAAGTTCAAACTCCATAGAATATTCTGTAAATGAAAATTTGCCAGGAAATTAAGAAAAAAAATCAACCTCTTGGTGTACATCTCCATGGAATTAGCCAGGTGTACATAGTTGTCCAATAAGATTGTATCTCGTAAGATCTATTATTATTATAAGTTATAAGTAGTTATTGTATTTGTAATATATACATGTAAGTTCTTTTATTTTATAGATGTAATTTCTGACGTGGCCTGTATAAAAATGTATTGTATCCATGTAATTGATCAAATGGATAAATAACAATCTAATCTAATTGGGGGGTCGGGGCCCGGGGGTACACTTCCTGCTTATCAATGTGATATGATATCACAGTAGGAACATTTGTACGGTTCTTGAAGAAATAAATTGTAGCGTAAAATAGTCGCACCGCATAGCAGCTCCAGGTACTCTTTGCTTTAGCGGCAACTTGAAAAGTAGAACATGGACGTACTTTCAACATTAGGCAGATGACCACGCTGTTCTGCTCCTTAAAACAGCAATAACTAACTAACGTTCAACATTAATATTATTTTTAGTGATTATTTGACGAGAAAGGATCATCAGACCTCATCTAGCCTTGGACCAAAGACACGAACAAGTATTTAATAAACACATACAATGGAAACTAGCAGTCGTAGCCAGTGCATTGTATTTTCGCTATCGAAATTTTGCGACATAATCTCACTAAAAGCATTGTTTGATATTCCTAAAGAAATTGTCCCCCGACCGATATAGTCCAACATACCTTGCACAAACTATGGCGAGAACACTCCGGTGGAAACTGGATAACATGTCTACGAGGAACAAGCCTGTTAAGTTTCTCTTTAGATCCATCGCCTTTGTACTCGTCCTGTCGGTTGCACAAGTGATCTTCCTTAATAAGCAATTCGGTTCTCATTCCTTCACTTAACGTAAACAAATATGTTCTTGAATAATAGAACATCTACGTTTTTCTTTTATTTCCCTAAGGGCGCATTCATTAAGCTAGATCCATTGAACAATAGATACTACTGGAATGCCGACTGTATGGGAGAAAAGTGCGGTTTTTGGTGCGACTAGTTACGCCTGGTAGTGCAGGTCAAGGAGGCGATGACCAGGAAGCAGTTTTCAGCGAGGGTTACCGTGGGAGGAGTTGTTCCAGTAGTTCAATGGCTAGATCACACTCGGCGCCAAAACGGATCGAGTCGACTCTTGACGGAGATTACAATACCAAGGAGGTTCCAAACTATACTATAGTGTATATGGTGATTCATTTAGGGGTTTGATTATTAACCGTGAAACCTGAGTTAAGGTCGATTCACACTACACATTACGTAATCTTTCCGTTTCATCTCCGTACATGAAAGTTTACTGTATTTTAAATTAGTACCTGCACACTGCACATTACATACACTTTCCGTGAGTATTGCGTTTCCCACCAGGATTGTTTCGCAACAATGTTTACGGAACGTATGCGGATATTATTGACAGTGTGCAGTAGCAACCACTTCCATTCTGTGTTTAGATGTGTCTTGGCGCTCCCTCTGGTTTTAACCTGGGTTAAGTTTGGTTACAGTTTGCGGTTACACTCGCCAAAAACGAATTAGTGAATTTGAGAAACATGCGTTAGTAAATTTATCGGAATTTTAAAATGAACAATATTCCGTCGCAATCTGAAGAAATTTATGACTTATCATTTTAAATGATCTTGTCGACTTCGTCGTTACGCTGGGGTCTGGCGTTACGTTACGGTGACGGGACGAAATGTCCGAGACGGGGAACGAAGTAGAGACCAAAATGCAGGTCCTTTTGGACTGGAGTACGGTATCAACGCAAAGTGACATTCGGAAAGTTAATGGTTGGAGCACAACATCTGGGGTTCCATTGTAAAGGGCAGCGATGTCTCTATTACATTTGCTGATTATAAGATAAAAAGTGACAGTCAGTCTGAAAGACTAGACTTTGTATAATTTTAAATGCTATAAATGCTGCAAAATGCTAGAAAGGCTAGAGGCTTCTCGCTTCGCTCGAAGCCAAAGACTCTTGACATGTTAGAAAATTATCTGCATAATACTTATCTTGTTTCAAATTACTCGCGAACGGCAAGTGCAAACCAAGGGCAAAGCAAGGTCAAGCGCTCACCAGAGCGTGCGGGGACGTGCCCCTTCCATCCAGTCTAAAAGCACTTATAGTGGGCGATGTATTGAAGATAGAGATATGCTCTCGCGGAATATTTTGTAGAACTTTTCATGATGACCAATTCTTACGCTCATAGTATCCTATATTGCTATTTTTAACGGTTTGCCCAACGTAAGCGTAAGAAGCGCACGGACGCCAAGTTTGTTTTCGACTTTTTCACTGAAATCGTTACTGCTTGGCTTCCTTTGATCATACATAAATTATTTTCTACAGAATCTTTCCTCGAGATATCCTTTACAGAATGGTGAAAACCGCATCAAAATCCGTCCAGTGGATCTCGAGATTACCCGTGACATCCAAGAATCGGGGATTTTTGTCTTATACTAACGAAGTAGAGATTGTCAGGGAACACATGCACCAAGCAGTACTATGACGTCACACACCTCAGTGCATCTGGTTACATTTCGTCCCGTCGCCGTAACGTAACGCCAGACCCCAGCGTAACGACGAAGTCGACAAGATCATTTAAAATGATAAAAGCTTTGGGGCTATCTGGTCGAGTGACACTTTACAAACCGACGTTTCAAGACAACTACTTGTTCCTTTATCACGGTTTGTTTTGGCGGTTTTAGACCAGGAAAGTCACGTTGTGGGCAAATTCTAACCTTGCCATATAGAGGAGTGTTTCCCAAACTTTTTTTGTGTCTATACCACTTTAAGGGACGAGAATCTCTCGCGTACCACCTAATGGTTGGGAGATATAGTAACTATAACCCCACCACCACCACTACGTAGTAGACCAATAGACGGACTGTAAAGTGTTTTTGTTAGAGTTGAAGTTCAAATAATAAAAAGTGCGTCCAGTTGTTTTATTATTTATTACAATAAATATGCAATTCAAACATCCAGAAATGACACTGTACAAATAATATTAATAAAATAACTCTTAATAATTAAACATAAAAACCAAAGTCCAACTAACAACTTCAGTGTGAAGGGTGAGCTTGAGGATTAGAAGCCAACTTAGGAATGTCTTGTTTAAGATTGCTGAGTCTCAAAAGAAGATCGTTTTCCACTGTAAGGAGCCTATTCCGGTATTTATTCCTGAGATAAACAAGCGAAGGAAATGCAGTCTCAAACAAGTACGAAGTAATGAAAGGCAGTAAAAATCTTAACTGCTTTGTTCAACTATGTCTGCAGAGTCTGCACGCCTCTCAACCCAAAAGTTTACAAGAGCCATTTTTGAAAACGTTTGCCTTCCTTCTGAATCACAATTCAATTCATAAAACTGCTCCTTGTCTTTAGCCTTAAAGTCCTCCGGCAACATATCAATGTTTTTATATTTTTTAATTTTATATTTTTATATTTTTCGTAAAGTATCTAATGTTTGTTATGTTTTTCGTATCATCACCGCGTACCACTGCAGCAATACGAACGTACCACAGTTTGGGAAACGCTGATGTAGAGGATGGATTCGAAAGAAACCAGGTTACTGGATCTTTATTGGTCTTTCTGTAACACACGCCACAGTTAAGCACAAGAAATATGTCACATTTTCTTTTAGCCTAGACTTATGTCTGTCCGTCTTTCTGTGTGTCGTCTTCCCCCACCACCTTCTATCAACTCCTAAATGGCTACAGCTATCGTAACCAAATTTGGTGCGAGCAAAAGACCTAGGCTATAGGCCTACCTGAACATCTCACGACCATATTTGAAAACTATGTCAGTGCTACCAACGGATCAAAAATCACAATTATTGAAGATTGAGCTCTATGTTTGATATCTCTGAAAGTATGCATGGGAGCTATACCAAAATTGGCACACAATAATATTTCAGGTTCAATTTCAGGAGCCCATACGTGACAGTGTTGTCAACGTGATTATACGGGTGGTAATAGGTTCAATGTTTCACTGCATGCAACTTCCACCTAATATATAATGGATGGTTGGTTCCTTAGTTTAGGGGCTGCAACAACAAAAGAGTGTCCGAGGACAAGTTCGGCTCGCCAGAGACTGTAGCTGCTTCAAGCGGACACCTATGGGGTGAGCTACAAGTCCCGTTTAATTTCAACTAGTTCCAACTTTCGCCACCAGATGTACAGGGTCATCGAAAAATAATGCCAACATTTTAAAATATGATAGCACCGAAACTCTTTATGTTAAACGTGTAATTCTTTCACTGAACGCCAGCTGGTTAAAGTAAGTTTTGTTTTGGAGGGGACGTGACCTTGCTATGCGCACACTAGATGCGCAGTAGCCAAGGTCGGCCGGGGGCGCGCGCGCCAATTAAGTCCTGACCTCACCCCTTTGGATTTTTTTCTGGGGGTTCATTAAAAACATTGTGTATGCAGAAAAAAATCGGGATTTGGAGCACCTGCGGGAGCGAATTTCTGCCACAACCTTGACAGTTACTCCTGAAATGATTGCACGTACCAATCCAACCATTGAGAAAGCGTGCGTTCAATGCTGATGTTGGTGGTCGGCCTGGCCTAGATTTTTCTCTACAGTCCCTGTTTCCTTAAACTGATTAAACCAACAGCTTTGTAATCAGATGCAGTTTGTCGGGCGCGTGCCCCCGGCCGATCTTGGCTACTGCGCTTCTAGTGTACGCATAGCAAGGTCACGCCCCCTCTAAAACAAAACTTACTTTAACCAGCTGGCTTTCAGTGAAAGAATTACACGTTTAACATAAAGGGTTTCGGTGCTATCATTTTTTTAAATGTTGGCATTATTTTTCGATGATCCTGTATATCAATATTATAATATTATTGTGCTGGAAAATACAATTAAAATAGTTTTCAGGCAAAGAGAATGTTTATTTAATTACTGCTTTTTATGAATAAGAATCGAAATATCGTAAGGTATAAATGATAACAACCCCCCCCCCCCCCCGAAAGAAATCCTGCTTACGCCACTGTTCATTTCTAAGGATGTTGTTTAGTGTGCAGCGATGTGAAACAGGGATCCCGCTCGGCCGATACAAACTGCGTAGCGAGCAAGGAGCGATAGCGAAACTCCCTCCGCCTTAGCTGCGGGAGATACGATATACAGTGTGTTTCTAAATTCCCATTACAGACTTTGAGGGCTTGTAATGGGGACCAAGACGGTTACGTTTAGCATATAAACTTGTGTCCGGAAACGTACTGTCTTCCTACTACCCGCCAGAAACCACCACAGCGCTCGTTCAAATCTCCCACATTTTCGGCGCAACTGACTAGAATACGTACGTCATTGAACGATCACCTGATGTCCCATATCCCCTACCTTCTTCCACGAAATCTCACAGGTGCTGCATACTTGATATTCTTTGAAGTCGTACTGCATGAGTTTTAGACAATGTGCCACTGCATGTGCGTCAAAACATGTGGTTTCAGCGCGATAGCGCACCACCTTATTTTTCACCTTTGGTCCGAGATAATCTGCACCACAGATTTGGGCAACAGTGAATAGGTCGTTGTGGCCCAATTGCTTGACCTGCACATTCAACCGACTTGACACCGCTAGACTGTGGAGTTACATTAAAACCTTCATTTACGAGACCCCTGTGGAATCCGAGGAAGACCTACTGGCGCATAGACGTCGGTGGTCGTCGCATCGATCCCCCACCTGTAATTGGACCCAGACGACAAGCAGCATGCGTCGGACAGAACGCTGAAAATGCAGGAGCTGTGAACGTGTGCTTTGGTGGTTTATTGCGCGTAGCGGGAAGACAGTACATTTCCGGACACAAGTTCCTATGCTAAACTTAACAGCCTTGGTCCCCACCGCAAGCCCTCAAAGTTCTTCCATTGGAAGAAGGCTGCACCCTTAAAACTTACATAAACTATAGTAGAACCATGGTTACTTCCGACTTGAACTTTCAGTGCTACGCTACTGCTATCTAGCGGTGAGAAGTGAAATCACTTAACTAGCCAATCACAGGCAGCCATTCAAATCGATCTATCACAACAGGTGGATGTGGCTCTCAATACGTGCAGAATAATAACTGGGTGTCTCAAATCCACTCCAATTGAATGGCTTTACCACCTCGCCAGGATAGCACCACATTCTGTTCGAAGAGAAATATCAGCGAACAAGGAAAGAAAGAAGGTGGAGCATGAAGGAATTCATCCGTTATATGGGTACGAATTACATCGAGAAAAATGCTAGACTACAATCTTGGAAAGCTAAAGGTCTTCTTTCTGGTGGCTGTACAACAGCATCTGAAACGTTACCACCGGGTCATAAAGAGGCATGGATGACATGGAAATCCCTAAATAGGCTGAGATCAGGAGTCGGCAAATCAAGAGCTAATATGGTAAGATGGAACTACGCTAAAGACGGAAACATCAAGTGTGATTGCGGGGATCAGACTGTCGACCACATGATTCAATGTCGTATGTGTCCAACCACTTGCACAACGGAGGATCTACACCTAGCCTCAGAGAATGCACTACAAGTAGGGATGGGCGCGACTGAAGCCTGGAATCGAGAGTGTCGACTCGATCGACTCCGAACACCGGTCTCGGTTCGCATGAAGCCTCGCGACTCCACGTTAATCTGATGCGTATTGCGGGGCCGCTTCGCATGAAGCCTCGCGACTCCAAGCTCACGTGATGGGTATTGCGGGGCCACACGGTCCCTTCGCATAAAGCCTCGCGATTCCAAGCTAACCTGATGAGTAAGGCCCGGATAGTTATGTGTTTTATATATTTCAGGGGCCGATAGCCTAGATGTTAGGCCCCTTAAAACAACAATTATCATCATATCATCATGTTTTATATATTTAATTTTTCTAAATAATTTCTATTTATTTACATATATTTGCCGTTTTTATAAATAAATACATATTATGGCGAATTTATTCGTAAGTAGGCTACATATTTCCTGTATTTGGTGGTATGTCGCAATCCTTATATAAATGCTGCCGACATTTTCGACCCTTGGCAATTCCATTAATTTGCCTCTCTATTTCGTGAATGTACCACTGTTTCTGTATTGTAGTAGTATTTCAAGACAGGAATTCCCTGGCCATTAAGTAGACTAAAGCAGGGGGGCTGGAGAAGACTCGCGATTCCAAGCTCGCCTGATGAGTATTGCGGGGCCGCTTCGCAAGAACCCTCGCGACTCCGAGCTCACCTGATGATTATTTCGGGGCTGCTTCGCATGAACACTTGCGACTCCAACTCACCTGATGAGTATTGTAGGGCCGCTTCGCATGAACACTCGCGACTCCAAGCTCACCTGTTGAGTATTGCGGGGCCGCTTCGCATGAAGACTCGCGACTCCAAGCTCACCTGATGAGTATTGCAGGGCCGCTTCGCATGAAGACTCGCGACTCAGAGCTCACCTGATGAGTATTGCGGGGCCGCTTCGCATGAAGACTCGCGACTCCAACTCACCTGATGAGTATTGCGGGGCCGCTTCGCATGAAGACTCGCGACTCCAACTCATCTGATGAGTATTGCGGGGCCGCTTCGCATGAAGACTCGCGACTCCAAGCTCATCTGATGAGTATTGCGGGGCCGCTTCGCATGAACACTCGTGACTCCAAGCTCACCTGTTGAGTATTGCAGGGGCCGCTTCGCATGAACACTCGCGACTCCAAGCTCACCTGATGAGTATTGTGGGGCCGCTTCGCATGAAGACTCGCGACTCCGAGCTCACCTGATGAGTATTGCGGGGTCGCTTCGCATGAAGACTCGCGACTCCAAGCTCATCTGATGAGTATTGCGGGGCCGCTTCGCATGAAGACTCGCGACTCCAAGCTCATCTGATGAGTATTGCGGGGTGGCTTCGCATGAAGACTCGCGACTCCAAGCTCATCTGATGAGTATTGCGGGGTCGCTTTGCATGAACACTCGCGACTCCAAGCTCATCTGATGAGTATTGCGGGGCCACTTCGCATGAACACTCGCGACTCCAAGCTCACCTGATGATTATTGCGGGGCTGCTTCGCATGAACACTCGCGACTCCAACTCACCTGATGAGTATTGCGGGGCCGCTTCGCATGAACACTCGCGACTCCAAGCTCACCTGTTGAGTATTCCGGGGCTGCTTCGCGTGAAGACTCGCGACTCCAACTCACCTGATGAGTATTGCGGGGCCGCTTCGCATGAACACTCGCAACTCCAAGCTCACCTGTTGAGTATTCCGGGGCCGCTTCGCATGAAGACTCGCGACTCCAACTCACCTGATGAGTATTGCGGGGCCGCTTCGCATGAACACTCGCGACTCCAAGCTCACCTGTTGAGTATTCCGGGGCCGCTTCGCATGAAGACTCGCGACTCCAACTCACCTGATGAGTATTGCGGGGCCGCTTCGCATGAAGACTCGCGACTCCAACTCACCTGATGAGTATTGCGGGGCCGCTTCGCATGAAGACTCGCTACTCCAAGCTCATCTGATGAGTATTGCGGGGTCGCTTCGCATGAACACTCGCGACTCCAAGCTCATCTGATGAGTATTGCGGGGCCGCTTCGCATGAACACTCGCGACTCCAAGCTCACCTGTTGAGTATTGCGGGGTCGCTTCGCATGAACACTCGTGACTCCAAGCTCACCTGTTGAGTATTGCGGGGTCGCTTCGCATGAACACTCGTGACTCCAACTCACCTGATGAGTATTGCGGGGTCGCTTCGCATTAAGCCTCGCGACTCCAAGCTCACCTGATGAGTATTGCGGGGGGCACACGGTCGCTTTTTTTTTCCGAATCTCTCATTATTATTATTATTATTATTATTATTATTATTTACTATTATTATTATTTACAATCATTGTACCAAATTGTTGTAATATTGCACTTTAGGCAGGTTGTATTACTATTATTGTTATAAATAATAATCATCATAATAAACACAATAACAATTACACCTACAACATTAACGATGATAACCCGAATCAATCATCCATGTTTGCTGGCTAATAACA